>CM031900.1:14865374-15474672 GCA_018691285.1 Cucurbita argyrosperma subsp. sororia
TTTGGTCCACCGTCCATTTCTCGCATTGATGCTCCAGCTTTAATGGTGTACCTTTCATTTCTGTTTGAACACAATAAATACAAGAATACAACTTTCATAATTTCTTTGATCTCAATTTTTCTAAAGCTTCCATGTGGCTCTCTCCAAGCTTAAAAGTTTATTTATTTTCCTCTTATTCTTGAAAGAGTTTTTTTATTCTATTGTGAGGAAATAGTTGTGAGTGATCAAATTGTAAATCTACTCATGCTTATGGTGTGTTCCTACAAAATTGAGATACTTGTAACGGTTTGATCCTGAGCCATTGAAAGAATTGAGTTTGCTCTTAAACTCGTAAAAAGAGTGGGGTCTAGCAGTTGGGCTCTGATCCGAGGAAAGAGTTGAGAAAAATTTATTCAAATTCTCGAAAGGCGCTTGGGGAGTGGAGTAGGTCGAGTTTGACCGAACCACTATAAAACTACGGTATTATATTTTCTAACTCTTTCCTGTTTAATCTCGAAATTGTTATTGTGATTTATTGCATGTTCTAAGTTTTTCATAATTGCTTATTGTTATTTCTTGAACTAATGTATTAATTATCATCTTCTCTTATTTTTTTTAAAAAATTCATAATAAAAAAATTAATCACCTTAACACTCTTATTGTTAAAAGTCAATTCACCGCTCTAGGTTGCCATATCGATCCAACAATTGGTATCAGAGCAGGTTGCTCTTATAGATATTTTTATGTAAACTTTATTGTTAGAGTTTATGGTAAACCTACGTGTTAATAATGGTTTTTCTAGAGGACAATCAACCTCTAGGCCGCCTTATTTTGATGAGCATGATATGAAAAAGTGTTGTTTTAATATTAGTGCTACAAATGTCTTTATTGTGCCCTAAGTAAGGATGAATTTAATAGAGTATCTATGTGTTCTTCGGCATATGAAACTTGAAAAACTCTTGAGGGAACAAATCAAGTTAAAGAAAGAAAGATTAGCATATTAGTTTATAATTATGAACTATTTAAATTGGATGCAAATGAATCTATAGGTGATATGTTTACTGATTTACTAATATTCTAAATGCTTTGAAAAATCTTGGAAAAGTATATTCTACTCCCGAAAATGTAAGGAAAATTCTCAGGACTCTACCTAAAAGTTGGTAGCAAAGGATCTCACAAAGCTTCCTTTGGATGAAGTTGGTTCTCTCCCGACACATGAGATTACCATGAAGGAGCACATGATAGAGGAATCCAAAAAGAAGAAAAGAATAGCCTTAAAGTCCATCACATTGGAAGTTGACTACGACGATGAGGAAGCCCCTGATGAAGATGATGTTGCCTACTTCACACGTAAGTATAAAAAAATTCATCAAAAGGAAGAAACAATTTAAGAAACATTTCACCAACCAAAAAGAGTCAAAAGGTGAAAAGAGGAAAAATGATGAGATAATATGCTATGAATGACAAAAGCCGGGTCATATAAGAACAAATTTTCCTCTACTCAAATCATCTAAGAAATCCAAAGAAAAAGCAATGAGGTCTACTTGGGATGATTGTGATGAAAGTGCATATGATGAAAAAGTAGCAAATTTTTGCTTCATGGCTCATAGTGACAAAGAGGAGGAACAAGATGATGAAGTTTGTTTGAAAGCCTTCAAGAAAAATAAGTGATACTTGGATAGTTGCTGAATACACATGACAGAAAATCAATCCAAGTTTGTGAATTTTTCCAAAAAGGATGGTGGCTTAGCAACCTGTGGTGATAACAAAAAGGATAAATTAATTGGTGAGGGTAAAATAACTGATGGTTTAAAGCATAATTGGTGAGGGTAAAATAACTGATAGGTTTAAAGCATGACTTACTGAGTAGTCAATGATGTGATAAAGGTTTTAGAGTTATATTTGATAAAAATAATTGCATAATTGAAAGTGTTAATGATAGAAAAGTTTTGATAGTTGGAAATAGAGATGACAATGTGTAAACTAATTATTTAAATTATTGTCCTACCAGATAAATGTCTTTCGGTTTTGCACGATAACTCTTGGCTATGGCATAGAAGATTTAGGACATGCTAGTATATACTTGATTTCAAATATCTGAAAAATTTCATTAATTAGAGGCCTTCCTTAATTTAAATTTGAAAAAGATAAAATTTGTGACAAACCAAGTTCTCTCTCAAATCTAAAAATGTGATTTGTACTCTATCTCTTCAACTATTACCTATGGACTTATTGAGACCTCCTAAAATAGCTACCTATGAAGGGAATTACTATGGAGTGAATTACTATGTATGTGATAGTTAGATGATTTTTCTAGATTTAGGATGTTTTGAAAAAATTTGCTAGTTTTGTAAGAAGAGTTCAAAATAATTTTTTTTTTAATTACTAAAATTAGGAGGGTCCACATAGGAGAATTTGATAAGGTAGCATTGTAAATATTTTGTGAAGATAATAGTTTTTCTCCTGACTTCTCCTGTCCAAGACTCCTCAACAATATGGTGTGGTTGAAAGGAACAATGGTACTTTACAAGAATTTGCTAGATCAATGTAATAATATTTCTAATGAATATATTTAGAGTGGTGATTTAGAAAGAAACTTTGGAGATTTACTCGTCAATGACAAAGGCAAAGAAACTATTTCAAGTAAAGAAGAGGTGAGCATAAATGAAAAGAAGGAAGAAATTTCTTCATGAATGCCAAAAGAATGGAGATATGCCTTATCTCATCCCAAGGACTTGATTATTGGTGATCTTGAACAAGTGAAAACTCGTTTTTTTTTTCCATTAATTTATTTAATAATCTTTCTTTTATTTCTCAAATTGAACAAAAAAAGACTTAAGGATGCCGAAAATTATAAGTTTTGGATTTTAGCTAGGAACAACTTAGTCAATTTGAAAGGAACAAAGTTTGAGAATTAGTCCCCAGACCCTCTAATATTTCCATTATTGAAAGTTAATAGAAATAAAATTGATGAAAATGAGAATATCATTACAAATAAAGTTAGGCTTGTAGCTCAAGGTTATTGTCAGGAGGGTATAAACTATGCAGAAACTTTTGCACCCGTTGCTATATTAGAAACTATTAGAATGTTACTTGTTTTTGCTTCTTACAAAAAAAAAAATTATATTGTATGAAATGGATGTGAGAAGTTCATTCTTAAATAGTTATATCATGGAGGAAGTTTATGTAGAACAACTTGTCGGATTTGAAAATTTTGATTTTCCACATCATGTCTATAAGTTGAAAAAGGTTCTTTATGGCTTAAACAAGCTTTAAGAGCTTGGTACGATAGACTTAGTAATTTTCTTATTCGGAATGATTTTAAAATGGGTAAACTCGACATTAGTCTTTTTATTAAAATTAAAAAAAAATGTTATGCTATAAGTGTAAATATATCTAGATGATATCATATTTTGTTCTACTCATCCTTCTTTATGTGAAGAATTTTCTAAATGGATGCATTAATGTGTTTGAGATGAGTATGATGGGAGAGCTTAGTTTCTTTCTTGGACTTCAAATCAAACAACTCAAAGATGTTATCTTCATACGTCAAGAGAAATACACTTTACTCAAAAGGTTCAAATTCAATGAAGGTAAGATTGCAAAAACTCCAATGAGCACATCCACTAAGCTTGACAATGATGAAAAAGGTAAATGTGTGGATATTAAATCTATCGAGGTATGATTGGATCTTTACTTTACTTTACTTGACCACTAGTAGACCAGATATTATGTTTAGTGTATGTCTTTGTGCTAAGTTTCAATCTTGTCCTAAGGAATCTCATTTACATGACTAAAAAATATTTAAATATTTGCTTGTGACTGTTAATTTAGGATGATGGCATCCTATAAATGTTGAAATTAAATTGGTAGGATATTCTGATGATGATTTTGCTCAAAGATTAATTGATCATAAAAGTATTAGTTGAACTTCAATTTCTTAGTAGTTTATTAGTTTTTGGTTTACTAAAATGAAAAATTTAGTTGCCTTATCTACTACCGAAGCTGAATATATTGCGGTTGCTAGTTGTTGTGCTCAAATTCTTTGGATGAAATAAACTCTTTGTGATTTTGGATTAAAATTTGATAGTGTGCCTATATTTTGTGATAACACTAGTTCTTTGAAAGAAATAATTTCTTAAGATTGCCATTATGTCTTTCTTAATTTATTATTATTCAATTGTTATTTTTCATGATTCCAAAGGGGAGAAAATTAAAAAACGTATGCTCTAAAGTGTGATGTTCATAATATACTAAGGTATATTGGGAGAGAATATGCTCTTGAATGAATATCAAGTACGAAATTTATGATGATATATTAGAATGCATTGATGTGCATTATTTTAGGTTTTTTGAATTTCATATTATTTGGACATGGCCAAAGCGACTTTTTTGTTTTAGGAATTAATCTCGAAGAGGCATTAGTTACAACAAAGGTAGATGATCAATCAGTAATCAATTAGAACTTCAGGACTTACACGGGAGCTTAGAGAGGAGTAAAGGGTAAGCCTGAACTTCCTATAGACCAAAGGAAAGTTGTGGAAAACTATTGGAAAAAGGAAGCAATGAGGGCCTACAAGTAGATTGGTTACTAAGTATGTTTTTATACTTACACCTTTCTCCTTTTCTCGTTCAGGTACTGGTCAAGGTGGGGAGATGTTCGAGAGCTCTACTATCACAGAGGGGTGTCGACTCGAAGTGTATGTTAGTTGTATTCGACCTGGGACATCAATTAGTTGTATAATTTTTGGGTTGATTTTGGATTCTTTTGTATCTCAAGCCCTTTTTTTTTTTTGTAAATCTCACACGCCTATTAAAGTGTGAAAATTTTATCTTTTCATCGCAGTTCGATTTCTTAAAACCTCTAATATTGGTTTGATAAATCAAATATGTGTTTGAAGGGGAACAAATCATTCTTTATAATAAAGGTGTGAAATCTCTATGAGATCGGGCCAAAGTGGACAATATCTTTTAGCAGTTGTATATTCTTTTAGGTTGATTTTGGATTCTTTTGTATCTCAAGCCCTTTTTTCGGTTTGTAAGTATCTTGAAATTTCTCACACGGGTGTTGTATGTCATTAAAGTTACAAAATTTATCTTTTCATCACAGTTCGATTTCTCAAAACCTCTAAAATTGGGTCATGATAGATCCAACATCGGTTTGAGAGGGGAGCGAAGCATTCCTTATAATAAGAGTGTGAATATCTCTATGAGATCGGGCCAAAGTGGACACTATCTTTTAGCGGTGGCCTTTGGCTAGTACAAAAAAAAAAATGAACTTTTTATCGCCTGAGAGATTCAAATCTCGCGAGGAAACCCCATGTACTTAGCCGGCACATGCCTTAAACACTCGACAAAAGTGACTTTTTGTTTTAAGGAATGAATCTCGAAGAGACACTAGGGATAACAAAGGTAGATGATTAATGAGGAATCAATTAGAACTTCGGGACCTACACGGTAGCTTAGAGCGCAGTAAAGGGTAAGCCCGAACTTCCTATAGACCAAAGAAAAGTTATGGAAACCTAGTAGAATTAGGAAGCGATGAGGGCCTACAAGTAGGAAGGTTACTAAGTATATTTTTATACTTACACCTTTCAAATTTTTTAGTTCAGGTACTAGTCAAGGTGGGGAGATGTGGGGAGCTCTATTATCACATAGGGGTGTCGACACGGAGTGTATGTTAGTTGTATTCGACCTATGACATCTATTAGTTGTATAATTTTTTAGGTTGATTTTGAATTCTCTTTTGTATCCCAAGCCCTTTTTTCCGTTTGTAAATAACTTGAAATTTGTGACAAATGTGTTATATGTCTTTTAAAGTGTGAAAATTTTATCTTTTCATAGCAGTTCGATCCCAGATCCAACATCGGTTTGAGAGGAGAACGAAGCGTTCCACATATAAGGGTGTGAATACCTCTATGAGACCACGAGGTAACGAGCCCCAAAGTGGATAATATCTTTTAGCGGTGGCCTTTAACATCGGTTTGAGAGGGGAACGAAGCATTCCACATATAAGGGTGTGAATACCTCTATGAGACCGTGAGGTAATGGGCCCCAAAGTGGATAATATCTTTTAGTGGTGGCCTTTAACATCAGTTTGAGAGGGGAACAAAGCATTCCACATATAAGGGTGTGAATACCTCTATGAGACCGTGAAGTAACGGGCCCTAAGTGGAAAATATCTTTTAGCGGTGGCCTTTGGCTAGTACAAAAAATTAAACTTTTCGTCGCCTAATAGATTTGAACTCTCGCAAGGAAACCACATGTACTTTGTGCCACATGTACTTCGTTGGCACACGCCTTAACGACTCGACTAAAGCAACTTTTTTTTTTTAAGGGATGAATCTCAAAGAGACATTAGGGACAACAAAGATAGATAATTAATGAGGAATCAACTAGAACTTCGGGACCTACACGATAGCTTAGAGCGCAATAAAGGGTAATCCCAAACTTCCTATAGACCAAAGGAATGTCATGGAAACCTAGTAGAAGGAGGAAGCAATGAGGGCCTACAAGTAGGTTGGTTAATAAATATATTTTTATACTTACACCTTTCTCCTTTTCTAGTTCAGGTACTGGTCAAGGTGGGGAAATGCTCGGAAGCTCTACAATAATAGAGGGGTGTCGACCCTGAGTTTCCATATGTAAATAACTTGAAATTTGCGACACAGTTTTTGTATGTCTTTTAAAATGGCTAGTACAGAAAAAATGAACTTTTCGTTACCTAAGAGATTCAAACTCATGTGAGGAAATTCCATGTACTTAGCATGGCACAAGCGTTAACCACTCATCCAAAGAAACTTTTTTGTTTTTACGAAGCAATCTAGAAGAGGCATGAAGGACAACAAAAGTAGATGATTAATGAGGATTCAATTAGAACTTCGAGACCTACATAGTAGCTTAAAGCATAGTAAAGGGTAATCCCAAACTTCCTATAACCCGGGTCCAAAGGAAAGTCGTGGAAACCTAGTAGAAGAAGGAAGCAATGATGGCCTACAAGTAGGTTGGTTACTAAGTATATTTTTATACTTATCCATTTCTCCTTTCCTATTTCAGATACCAGTTAAGGTGAGAAAATGCTCGGGAGCTCTACTATCACGAAGGGGTGTCAACCCGGAGTGTACGTTAGTTGTATTCGACCTGGGACATCAATTAGTTGTATAATTTTTTTGGTTGATTTTAAATTCTTTTGTATGCGAGGCCGACACAGGTGTTGTAAGTCTTTTAAGTGTGTAAAATTTATCTTTTCGACCCATCCAACGTTGGTTGGAGAGGGAAACCAAGCATTCCTTATAATAAGGGTGGGAATACCTCTATTAGACCATGAGGGAGAGGGAAACCAAACATTCCTTATAACAAGGGTGTGAATCATGAGACAACTGGGAAAAGCAGACAATAAAACCCAATATACTTAGCAAGCACACACCTTAACCACTTAGCCAAAGTGACTTTTTTTTTAGATTAAGTGGGAGACAGAGTCACAATCCATGGACTGATTGTGTCTCCAAGAAAGTTATCAAGGATGATGACTAGTTTAAGTGGAATGTAACAACCATACTATGAAAAGAGTAGGTTTTGACCCTCGTGTAACGGCAGAAGAAGCAATGACCCTCAAATGGCGCCCATCTAGTCACACGAGTGCCAAGACAGATGAGTGTCATGATGCGACCGAGGAGGATGGTGCATCATCTAACACACCAAAGAGATCTGTATTGAAGCCAACTTAAGGCATAAGGAAGATAGAGGCAATGATGTCAACATGAGAAACAAAGATAGGGTTGATAAATGGTCGGGTAGAGCCCCGAGAGAGTTCCAAAAGAAGTTTGGGCATGTGGGTCTAGAGGGAAGTCCGTCCATATGAAATATGAAAGGTCCCAAATTTTGGTGTCAATTGGACACCAGACATGCGTTCCATGTGACCATATGACTATTCGCAAAATCATACCTACTGCTGCTAGAAAAAAAAATGGCTCAAAATGTAGGGAGAGGTATGGTGTCAGCTCTCTACCACCCCTAACCCTATGGCCTAAGCAATCTACCATGTGACACATACTTGTGTCACAGTGAGAGGGAGGGTTGCACGACTAGTGTCTTGGGTGACTTGGTTTAAAATAAGTCTTTCAAGAATAGTGTTGGATGACACGAGTGTACCGATACTGCGCCCTCACCCAAGTGTTGGAGGTTTGTATATTAAGAAGTTATTTGCTATGAAGTCAATAAATGATACGACATGGATATGGAAGGGTCCAATGCCTCAATCGAGCTTGGATGAATTGATATTTGAGTGGCCCAGACAATATGAGCAATACATGGTTTCATCCTTGATTGACATGTCCAAATAAGCTACGATGGTTGATGACATGATGGGACTTGGGATGACATCATGACATGAAGGTCACGCTAGGAAACAAGATGCCAAATCAAAGATGCAACGACACATATGAATGACCCTTACAATGAGTAGAGGCAAGGTTGTGTCGCATGGCTTGACCCAGTATAGAGGCAAGTTAGTTAAGGTCGAAGATGATTGAGCATGCACACACGGGCGACGTGTGTGTTCAAACAAGCTTAGATTCTGCAAAAATTGTGTTCAATTTGCATAAGAAAACCTAGCCTAAAGTCTGACACAACCACAAAGACCGTTAAAATATGTATGTGGGACTTTGGTTCTCCTTAATACTTATCATGAGTATGTCGAGATCATGATGTCGTACGATTAAAAATGTATGAATGTGACACACTACAACAATGAGGGGGACTCGAGACCGCAACCTGCTCTGACCTAACCTGATTGTTTGTATTAAACTCGAACAAGACCTGGAAACCATGTACCTGATCCAACAACCACGACCTAATTTGATCCCTACGTGCCAATGAGAGTGCACCACCTATCCTCAACAGAGATGACCAAAGGGATGTTTAGAATATGTGTTCTATGCTTTAGGTGATCGATATGAATATCTCCTTAACAAGCATGCATGAGTGAAACAAGTTAAGATTTGGGCACCACAACCAGAAATATATACAAGTTAACCTAGGTTAGTATGTTTCCTATAGGCTGTGCACCTTAAGATCATAAGCAACAACCAAAGGTATAGATCTGTGTGCACTCAAAAAATTGGATTAGCTCCAAAAAGCTAACCCCAAAAGTCCTAGAAAGGTGAGGTGAGATTTAAACTACTTAGATGCCCTTAAGAACCTAGTAGATTTCCTCAAGAAAGATGACTTAGAAAGCTTAACATACCTAGTAGTAGTGTGACGGTATCATAAGAGTCTTAGCCTCCCATCCCCTCTAGTACAACTTTAGTTCGCACCCTTCGTAGTGGTAGTGTGTAGTGGTACAACTACTATCGAGTTAGGTCTAGGTCAAACAATGTAGCATGACGAGGCAATCCAAGTGCTACTATCATGTGTGAAAATGGCTTGGGGTCTCCCAAACAAGACCTTTGTACTATAAATTTGTCCTAAGGGATTAGAACATGGGTTGCTCCTCTAGACTTAGAGTGTCTTTATGGCCTTGTGAAATGTTTGTCAGCAAACCTTTAATAGAAGATGACAATGATGTTCAGACTGACTAGATGTCATATGGTCCTAATAGGTTTTATTGGGTAGCACCTCAACCAAAGATATCAGATAATCGTTGTTGTGGCTAGGCAAGCTGTCTAAATTTAAGAACTGAAAAAGTAATTTACGCCAAAGATGTGGTTTGTTTGCCAATAGATTAGAGATGTCAGAAGTAGATGAACCCCACCTCCAAACCTAAAGTAGATCCGTGGATAGCTAAAGAACCGCTTGAAACTTTGAAACATCCCAAAATGCTCTGATAACAGTAAAGACAAGGCCCAACTTCTTAGAGCCTAGAGTAAAACTTGTGAATACTTAGTAGGTAAAGGATACAATAATAGCTTATAAGTAGATTGCTCACTCAATAATTTTATATTCCCTTCTTTCCCCTTTTTTTATGTGTTCGGTTGAGGTGGGGGAACATTCAAGAGTTGCGTGGTCACAAAGGGGTCGTTCCGAAAGGTCAATTCGTTTTTATATTTTGAATATTTTGTATTTGTATCTCAAATACATTTTCTCATTTTGTAATAAATTTATTTATAATTGTGGTGCTATTATTACCGTTTTATTTTTTCTTTTGCCTTTGTCTTTTTGGTCACCGACTCAAAATTTGAAATCTTAAAAATTGAGTTGTGATAAAACTTTGTAATGAATCTTTTTCACTATGACTCAAACATGATGTTGGCTTATGAGAATCTCACGAAAGAAAGTCTAAAGGCATTTGGGAGGGAAAGGTCTAGAGAGAATTTTCATTTTCAAGACAGAGTCTTATAGAAATTTTGGAAGAGTTTTTTTAAAATCTAAATAATATATTTTAATATCTAATATATTAAGATATAATATTTTATTTAAATGATATTTAAAGATCATTAGATATCTCAATGCATTCCACCCATTTTTCATTCAAATTTTAAATAAATATTTTTATTTAATGTATCTAATATGCATGAATTATTTTGATATTTAATATATTTTCTGTAACCACTCTAATTTTCTATTAACCTAAAATCGCTACTACATGTGTGACTTAATACTTTGTATAGACATATTCCTTTAAAACGTATTCATAAAATAATGTCCTGAACTTACATGTTTAATAAAAGGAGTTTGAAACAAAACAATAGAAAAATTAAAATATACATAAATAAAAATAAAACAGAAATACCCGATCCTAACCTATACCTTTTACATGTGCCATGATCTTTAAAGTTGCAATGCCGCCATCGACCGTGCAGGAGTGTTTTGCATTTACCCTAAATAGAGAACTAGCACGTGGCTTGAGTACTTTAAGAAATACATAGTAAGTAACACCACTATTGGAGTTAGATACAAAACACATGCAATCATGAATGAGATCTATCATTTAAAGCCGTATTCTCTTAGGTTGATATCATAAGCAGATCATTGGATGTGTTTTTACTACTCTCCACATGGCTCATATGTGCGAATATAGACCCACCAGTCGGTTTGTACAACTTCTGAGTTCTTTTCCTAGTTAGGCTAACATTCTCTAGTGCTATTGTCGGACACCCGGTAGGAGTAGTGACCGTTGCAGCATCATGTTAAACATGATGATCGTTTTTATTTCATAACATGTGTCCATACTCATCTTAAGGAGAAAAATATCTCGATGCATGTGAAATAAAATTCTAGTTCAGGTACTAGTCAAGGTGGGGAGATGCTCGGGAGCTCTACACTATCATAGAGGGGTGTCAACTCGGAGTGTATGTTAGTTGTATTCAACCGGGGCATCAATTAGATGTATAATTTTTTGGGTTGATTTTGAATTATTTTGTATTCCATGCCCTTTTTTCCATTTGTAAATAACTTGAAATTTCTGACAAAGGTGTTGTATATGTTTGTTTTAAAGTATGCAAAATTTATCTTTTTGTCACAGCTCGTAGGGAAACCCCTTGTACTTAATAGACACTCGACTTAACCACTCGGCCAAAGCGAATTTTTTGTTTTAGGAACGAATGTCGAAGAGGCACTAGGGACAACAAAGGTAGATGATTAATGAGGAATCAATTAGAACTTCGAGACGTACACGGTAGCTTAGAGCGCAGTAAATGGTAAGCCCGAACTTCCTATAGACCAAAGGAAAGTCGTAAAAACCTAGTAGTATATTTTTATACTTACCCCTTTCTCCTTTTCTAGTTCAGGTACTGGTCAAGGTGGGGAGATGCTCGGGAGCTCTACTATCAAAGAGGGTTGTCGACTGAGAGAAAAAGGAAAAGTGGTTAAATGAATCCCTGCTCCATTTTAGGGTAGAATTTTATTATATTAAAGGATGGAATCATTCTTTTACCCAATTTTTCCAACTATATTTTTTTTTTAATTTTTTTTTATTTGAAAAGGGAAACATCTCTTGTTTGTCCTAATAACCGATTTTTCTCTTGACTAAATTAATAAAAATATTGATAAATTTGATACTTTATTTCACCACCATAAAAAGTTTCAAATTACCTTACCGTTGTGAAAATCATTAGAAATTTGTTTCAAAAAAAAAAATATTGAACTTGAAAAATATTCTATTAATACCTTTCAAAATTTTAAAAAAAAATTAAAAAATATTTAATACCATGTTGAAAAATATATCTATTGAATTTTAAAAGTATATTGAGCCGTTATAAAAAAAAAGTTCAATTTTTTTTAAAAAAAAGTTTAAAGTATTAATGTTAGTTTTGAAAGTTTATGAATATTTTTTGAAATGTGGTACTAAAGTTCTATTGATATGCTACGAATAGGGTATTTTTGAAGTTTTTTAAAAAATAAAGGTTTGAAACACTTTCAAAGTTAAATAATATTTTTAAAACCTTTTAAAAAATGAAGGGTATTTTTAACAAAAACATCAATGTTTCCAACCAAAATTAACAAGAATAGTGTTATTGATTTTTTTTTTTTTTTTCAAAGCTTCGAGGTATTTTTGAAATTTTAAAGAATATTATTAAAACTTTTGAAAGTTTAAATGTATGCCTTTTAACTTGAAAATTTTTTTATTTGGAGTTTTGGATACCAATAGTTATCCTATCACTTTGGAAGGAGAGAATTTGAAAGTAGTATGTGGTGCTTTTGTGGCGATTAGAGGGACTAGAAGAGGTACCATATAGTACCTCAATGGAACAACGGTAATGAGACATACTATTGTGGCAAGTTTGAAGGAATAAGATATGTTGAAACTGTTGTACATGTGACAGGAGCATGCTAGTGAGACGGTGCTTCAAACATTAGTGAACTAGGGTGTTCTTAAGGGTGCCAAAACTGGTAGGATTGACTTTCGTGAACACTTGTGTATTTAGTAAATAGAAAAAATGTGAAGTTTGGTACTATTATACCCTAACCCGAGGGTGTTTTGGGATTATATTCACACTAATGTATGGGGTCCCACAAAGAATATTTAGTTCACTTGGTGCATTTATGGTCGGGAGCTTCTGGAAAAAAAAAATATATTATGATAATTTGCATGTATTTGGTTGTCCTATTTTTTACCACGTGACTCATTCAAAGTTAGAGCGAAGAAAAAAAAATTAAGAATGAGAAACAAAAGTTACAGTGCCTAGAGACAAGGAAGATTGTCAATAGTCGGGATGTGACATTCAATAAGTCGAGAATATCTTCGAAGATGATTAAAAATAATGATGGGACATCGAAACCTATAGAGAAGGTTGTGTTCTCTCCCAAAGTAGTTGTTCCTTATTAAGAATAATGACTCTATACCATGTTAAGAAGGAGAAGCTATGATACTATGTTAAGAATAATGGCTCGATACCATGTTAAGAATGAGAAGCTCTGATACTATGTTAAGAATGAGAAGCTCTGATACCATATTAAGAATGAGAAACAAAAGTCCGAGAAACATAGGTGGGATCGAGCTTCTCATACTTAACACTCCTATTGAAGAACATACTAATAAGTAGGTAGCGGATAGTGTGGAAGACTTGGAGGAGGAACAAAGCCTAAAAAATGAAATAGTAGAGGAATCTTTGTCCATCACAAGGAATAAACCACGAAGAAAATTTTGAAAACTTGAAAAGTTTCATGTTACGATAGTATATGCTCTCTCTATAGTTGATGGAGTTTACAACGGATCACAAAGCTGCTATTCAAAGCTTAGATAGCTTACACTGACAAGAGGTTATCAATAAGGAGATGGAGTCCATGGAAATAAATTAAACTTGGGAGTTAGTACAACTTCAAAAAAGTAAGGAAGACTCTTCTGACATTCGTTATAAGGCTCGATATGTGGCTAAAGGCTATGTGCAGAAGGAAGAGATTAATTACTATGAGATTTTCTCGTGTAAGACTTCCATTCAAATTTTGTTGGCTTTGATTGCCCAAAGTAATCTTGAGCTTGCACACCTGGATATAAAAATAGTCTTTTTTTTTTATTTTTATTTTTATTTTTTTTTTTTGCATGATGATCTAGATGAAAAAATATACATGACACTTATAAATGGTTTTTGTATGGCTCGATGACAACATTTGGTATGCAAATTGAAGAAATTTTTGTATGGGCACAATCTTCTTGCCAACCGTATAAGAAGTATGACCACTTCAAGGTAGAGTAAAAGTATACTCATAGCCAATTTGATCATTGTGTGTATTTCCAGTGTCTTGATGATGGCCCGTTTATATATTTTGCTCTTGTATAATGATTACATGTTGACTGTGGAGATTGACCAGCTCAAATATTAGTTTTCTATAATATTTGAAATAAAAGATTTAGTCGAAGCAAAGATAGTTGGAATGGTGATAGAGCGAGATCGACCCAGAGGTATAATTTGGTTGACTCAATCTCAATACATGTGCAAGGTGGGCACATGGAGGATGTTCCTTATGCGAATATTGTTGGTGCTTTGATGTATGCTATAGTGTGCACCCAACCTTATCTAAGCATGGTAAGCCGTTATAGATAGTGTGAGACATAAACTTGTAGAAACTTTGGTCATAGTGATTGTCGTTCGTAGGTGTAGGAAAATTTATTCTCTGCAACTTACGTACATCTTTATCTCTTTGTTTATTTTTATTTGTAGGTATGTGAGTGCGATCGATCTTACTTCCGCCACAACAAACTTTTCATATGTTATTGTGTTTGTTTAATATTAATTTAAACTTAAATTCATACTGAGCATTCTAAATTTAAAACTAAAAGACGGGTAGAATTTTATTAATTTCAACTTAGGTCACATGTTTTGAATCCATACTCCATTTGACGGTAGAATTTTATTATATTAAAAGATGAAATAATTATTTTACCCATTTTTTCCAAATTAAATTTTTTAATTAATAAAAATATCCATAACTTTTTACTAAGTTTCAATGATCTTTTAATTTTTTAAAAACTTTCAAAACAATTCTAAACTTTAAAAAGTTTGGTGAGTACCTTTCAAACTTTTTAAATCATCTTCTATTAGGTTTCGAGATTTTCCTTTGCTCTATAGGAAGTTCAGACTTACCCTTTACTATGCTCTAAGCTATTGTGTAGGTCTCGAATTTCTAACTCATTCCTCATTAAACATCTACCTTTGTTGTCCGTAGTGCCTCTTTGAGATTTGTTCCTAAAACAACAACAACAAAGTTGCTTAGTTGTTTTGGCTAAGTGGTTAAGGCATGTGCTTGCTAAGTACATGGGGTTTTCCTGTGAGAGTTCAAATCTCTCGAGTGATGAAAAGTTCATTTTTATTTTTGTACTAGCCAAACGCAACAGCTAAAAGATATTGTCTACTTTGGATATTGTCCTCCTTGGCCCGTTACCTCACGAGGTATTCACACCCTTAATTATAAGGAATGCTTCGTTCCCCTCTACAACCCATTTTGATTTGTCATGACTTTGGATATTGTCCTCTTTGGCCCGTTAACTTATGAGGTATTCACACCTTTAAATATAAGGAATGCTTCGTTCCCCTCTAAAACCCATGTTGGATCTGTCATGACCCAACTTTAGAGAAATGAAAAGATAAATTTTGCACACTTTAAAAGTCAAACAACACCTTTGTCACAAATTTGAAGTTATTTACAAATAGAAAAAAGGGCGTGAGATCCAAAAGAATTCAAAATCAACCCAAAAAATTATAAAACTAATTGATGTCCTAGATCGGATACAACTAACATACACACCGGGTCGGCACCCCTCTATGATAGTAGAGATCCCGATCATCTCCCCACCTTGACGAGTACCTAAACTAGAAAAGGAGAAAGGTGTAAGTATAAAAATATACTTAGTAATCAACCTACTTGTAGGTGTCATCGCTTTCTTCTTCTACTAGGTTTCCACGATTTCCTTTGGTCCATAGGAAGTTCAGACTTACCCTTTACTGTACAATAAGCTACCGCGTAGGTCTCGAAGTTCTAATCGATTCCTCATTAAATATCTATCTTTGTTGTTCGTAGTGCCTCTTCGAGATTTGTTCCAAAAACAAAAAAGTTGCTTTGGCAGAGTGGTTAAGACGTGTGCCTGCTAACTACATGGGGTTTCCCCGCGAGAGTTTGAATCTCTCAGACGATGAAAAGTTCAATTCTTTTTGTACTAGCCAAAGGCCACCGCTAAAAGATATTGTCCGCTTTCGATATTGTCCTCTTCGACCCATTACCTCACGAGGTATTCAGGCCTCCATTATAAGGAATGCTTCGTTCCCCACTCCAACCCATGTTGGATGTGTCATGACCCAATTTTAATTTGAGAGGTTTCGAGAAATCGAACTTGCGACGAAAAGATAAATTTTGCACACTTTAAAAGACATACAACACCTATCATAAATTTAAAGTTCTTTACAAATGGAAAAAGGGCATGAGATACAAAAAGAATTCAAAATCAACCTAAAAAATTAAACAACTAATTGATGTCACAGGTCGAATACATCTAACATACACAACGTGTAGACACCATTTTGTGATAATAGAGCTCCAGATCATCACCCCACCCTGATCAGTAACTGAACAAGGAAAGGAGATAGGTGTAAGTATAAAAATCTACTTAGTAACCAACCTACTTGTAGGCTGCCATCGCTTCATTCTTCTACTGGGTTTCCACGACTTTCATTTGGTCTATAAGAAGTTCAGGCACCTACTTGTAGGCTGCCATCGCTTCATTCTTCTACTGGGTTTCCACGACTTTCCTTTGGTCTATAAGAAGTTCAGGCTTACCCTTTACTGTATTCTAACAATTATGTAGGTCTCGAAGTTCTAACTGATTTCTCATTAAACATCTACCTTTGTTATCTGTAGTGCCTCTTCGAGATTTGTTCCTAAAACAAAGAAGTTGCTTTGGCTGAGTGCTTAAGGCGTGTGCCTGTTAAGTACATGGGGTTTCCCTGCGAGAGTTCGAATCTCTCAAGCGAAGTAAAATTCATATTTTTTTTGTACTAGACAAAGGCCACCGCTAAAAGATATTGTCATCGTTGGCAGTTACCTCACGAGGTATTCAGGCCCTTATTATAAGGAATACTTCGTTCCCCTCTCCAACCCAGGATGTGTCATGACCCAATTTTAAATTTAGAGTTAATTTTAAATTTAGAGTTTTCGAGATATCGAACTGCGACAAAAAGATAAATTTTGCACACTTTAAAAGACATACAACACCTTCGTCATAAATTTCAAGGTCCTTACCAATGGAAAAAGGGCATGGGATACAAAAAGAATTAAAAATCAACCTAAAAAATTAGACTAATTGATGTCTCTGGTCGAATACATCAAACATACACACTGTGTCGATACCGTTTTGTGATAGTAGAGCTCCAGAGCATCACCCCACCTTGACCACTAAGTGAACAAGGAAAGGAGAAAGATATAAGTATAAAAATCTACGTAGTAACCAATCTACTTGTAGGCTGTCATCGCTTCATTCTTCTACTGGGTTTCCACGACTTTCCTTTGGTCTATAAGATGTTCGGGCTTACCCTTTACTGTGCTCTAACAATTGTGTAGGTCTCGAAGTTCTAACTGATTCCTCATTAAACAACTACCTTTGTTGTTCGTAAAGCTTCTTCGAGATTTGTTCCTAAATCAAAAAAGTCGCTTTGGCCGAGTGGTTAAGGCGTGTGCCTGCTAAGTACATGGGGTTACCCCGCGATAGTTCGAATCTCTCAGGCGAAGTAAAGATCATATTTCCTTTTGTACTAGCCAAAGGCCACCGCTAAATGATATTGTCCTCGTTGGCAGGTTACCTCACGACGTATTCTCAGGCCCTTATTATAATGAATGCTTCGTTCCCATATGCTTCGTTCCCATCTCCAACCCATGTTGGATGTGTCATGACCCAATTTTAATTTTAGAGGTTTCGAGATAACGAACTGCGACAACAAGATAAATTTTGCACACTTTAAAAGACATACAACACCTTCGTCATAAATTTCAAGTTCTTTACAAATGGAAAAAGGGCATGGGATACAAAAAGAATTCAAAATCAACCTAAAAAATTAAACGACTAATTGATGTCCCAGGTCGAATACATCAAACAAACAAACTGTGTCAATACCGTTTTGTGATAGTAGAGCTCCAGAGCATCACCCCACCTTGACCAGTAACTAAACAAGGAAAGGAGAAAGATGTAAGTATAAAAATGTACTTAGTAACCAATCTACTTGTAGACTGCCGTCGCTTCATTCTTCTACTGGGTTTCCACGACTTTCCTTTGGTCTATAAGATGTTCGGGCTTACCCTTTACTGTGCTCTAACAATTGTGTAGGTCTCGAAGATCTAACTGATTCCTCATTAAACAACTACCTTTGTTGTCCGTAGTGCCTCTTCGAGATTTGTTTCAAAAACAGAAAAGTCGCTTTGGCCGAGTGGTTAAGGCGTGTGCCTGCTAAGTACATGGGGTTTCCCGCGAGAGTTCGAATATCTCAGGCAACGTAAAGTTCATATTTCTTTTTATATTGACCAAAGACCACCGCTAAAAGATATTGTCCAAGTTGGCCCGTTACCTCACGAGGTATTCAGGCCCTTATTATAAGGAAAGCTTCGTTCCCGTCTCCAACTCATGTTGGATGTGTCATGACCCAATTTTAATTTTAGAGGTTTCGAGATATCGAACTGCGACAAAAAGATAAATGTTGCACACTTTAAAAGACATACAACACCTTCGTCATAAATTTCAATTTCTTTACAAACGGAAAAAGGGCATGGGATATAAAAAGAATTAAAAATCAACCTAAAAAATAAATTTCAAGTTCTTTACAAACGGAAAAAGGGCATGGGATACAAAAAGAATTCAAAATCAACCTACAAAATTAAACGAGTAGTTGATGTCCCAGGTCGAATACATCTAACATACACACCGTGTCGACACCGTTTTGTGATAGTAGAGCTCCAGAGCATCACCCCACCTTGACCAGTAACTGAACAAGGAAAGGAGAAAGGTGTGAGTATAAAAATCTACTTAGTAACCAACCTACTTGTAGGCTGCCGTCGCTTCATTCTTCTACTGGGTTCCACGACTTTCCTTTGGTCTATAAGATGTTCGGGCTTACCCTTTACTGTGCTCTAACAACTGTGTAGGTCTCGAAGTTCTAACTGATTCCTCATTAAACAACTACCTTTGTTGTCCGTAGTGCATTTTAGAGGTTTCGAGATATAAAAAGATAAATGTTGCACACTTTAAAAGACATACAACACATTCGTCATAAATTTAAATTTCTTTACAAATGGAAAAAGGGCATGGGATATAAAAAGAATTCAAAATCAACCTAAAAAAACAATTTCAAGTTCTTTACAAACGGAAAAAGGGCATGGGATACAAAAAGAATTCAAAATCAACCTACAAAATTAAACGACTAGTGTATGTCCCAGGTCGAATACATCTAACATATATACCGTGTCGACACCGTTTTGTGATAGTAGAGCTCCAGAGCATCACCCCACCTTGACCAGTAACTGAACAAGGAAAGGAGAAAGGTGTGAGTATAAAAATCTACTTAGTAACCAACCTACTTGTAGGCTGCAGTCGCTTCATTCTTCTACTGGGTTTCCACGACTTTCCTTTGGTCTATAAGATGTTCGGGCTTACCCTTTACTGTGCTCTAACAATTGTGTAGGTCTCGAAGTTCTAACTGATTCCTCATTAAACAACTACCTTTGTAGTCCGTAGTGCATCTTCGAGATTTGTTTCTAAAACAAAAACGTCGCTTTGGCCGAGTGGTTAAGGCGTGTGCCTGCTAAGTACATGGGGTTTCCCCGCGAGAGTTCGAATCTCTCAGGCGACGTAAAGTTCATATTTCTTTTCGTACTGGCCAAAGGCCACCGCTAAAAGATATTGTCCTCGGTTGCCCGTTACTTCACGAGGTATTCAGGCCCTTATTATAAGGAATGCTTCGTTCCCATCTCCAACCCATGTTGGATGTGTCATGACCCAATCTTAATTTTAGAGGTTTCGAGAACTGCAACAAAAAGATAAATGTTGCACACTTTAAAAGACATACAACACCTTCGTCATAAATTTCAAGTTCTTTACAAAACGGAAAAAGGGCATGAGATATAAAAAGAATTCAAAATCAACCTACAAAATGAAACGACAAGTTGATGTCCCAGGTCGAATACATCTAACATACACACCGTGTCGAAACCGTTTTGTGATAGTAGAGCTCTAGTGAATCACCCCACCTTGCCCAGTAACTGAACAAGGAAACGAGAAAGGTGTGAGTATAAAAATCTACTTAGTAACCAACCTACTTGTAGGCTGTCGTCGCTTCACTCTTCTACTGTGTTTCCACGACTTTCCTTTGGTCTATAAGATGTTCGGGCTTACCCTTTACTGTGCTCTAACAATTGTGTAGGTCTCGAAGTTCTAACTGATTCCTCATTAAACAACTACCTTTGTTGTCCATAGTGCCTCTTCGAGATTTGTTTCTAAAACAAAAAAGTCGCTTTGGCCGAGTGGTTAAGGCGTGTGCCTGCTAAGTACATGGGGTTTCCCTGCGAGAGTTCGAATCTCTCAGGCGACGTAAAGTTCATATTTCTTTTCGTACTGGCCAAAGGCCACCACTAAGAGATATTGTCCTCGGTTGCCCTCACGAGGTATTCAGGCCCTTATTATAAGGAATGCTTCGTTCCCATCTCCAACCCATGTTGGATGTGTCATGACCCAATTTTAATTTTAGAGGTTTCGAGATATCGAACTGCAACAAAAAGATAAATGTTGCACACTTTAAAAGACATACAACACCTTCGTCATAAATTTCAAGTTCTTTACAAAACGGAAAAAGGGCATGAGATATAAAAAGAATTCAAAATCAACCTACAAAATGAAACGACAAGTTGATGTCCCAGGTCGAATACATCTAACATACACACCGTGTCGAAACCGTTTTGTGATAGTAGAGCTCTAGTGAATCACCCCACCTTGCCCAGTAACTGAACAAGGAAACGAGAAAGGTGTGAGTATAAAAATCTACTTAGTAACCAACCTACTTGTAGGCTGTCGTCGCTTCATTCTTCTACTAGGTTTCCACGACTTTCCTTTGGTCTATAAGATGTTCGGGCTTACCCTTTACTGTGCTCTAACAATTGTGTAGGTCTCGAAGTTCTAACTGATTCCTCATTAAACAACTACCTTTGTAGTCCGTAGTGCATCTTCGAGATTTGTTTCTAAAACAAAAAAGTCGCTTTGGCCGAGTGGTTAAGGCGTGTGCCTGCTAAGTACATGGGGTTTCCCCGCGAGAGTTCGAATCTCTCAGGCGACGTAAAGTTCATATTTCTTTTCGTACTGGCCAAAGGCCACCGCTAAAAGATATTGTCCTCGGTTGCCCGTTACTTCACGAGGTATTCAGGCCCTTATTATAAGGAATGCTTCGTTCCCATCTCCAACCCATGTTGGATGTGTCATGACCCAATTTTAATTTTAGAGGTTTCGAGATATCGAACTGCAACAAAAAGATAAATGTTGCACACTGGATGTGTCATGACCCAATTTTAATTTTAGAGGTTTCGAGATATCGAACTGCAACAAAAAGATAAATGTTGCACACTTTAAAAGACATAACACCTTCGTCATAAATTTCAAGTTCTTTACAAAACGGAAAAAGGGCATGAGATATAAAAAGAATTCAAAATCAACCTACAAAATGGAAAAAGGGCATGGGATACAAAAAGAATTCAAAATCAACCTACAAAATTAAACGACTAGTTGATGTCTCAGGTCGAATACATCAAACATACACACTGTGTCGATACCGTTTTGTGATAGTAGAGCTCTAGAGCATCACCCCACCTTGACCAGTAACTAAACAATGAAAGGAGAAAGATGTAAGTATAAAATGTACTTAGTAACCAATCTACTTGTAGGCTGCCGTCGCTGCATTCTTCTACTGGGTTTCCACGACTTTCCTTTGGTCTATAAGATGTTCGGGCTTACCCTTTACTGTGCTCTAACAATTGTGTAGGTCTCGAAGTTCTAACTGATTCCTCATTAAACAACTACCTTTGTTGTCCGAAGTGCCTCTTCGAGATTTGTTCCTAGAAAAAAACAGTCGCTTTGGCCGAGTGGTTAAGGCGTGTGCCTACTAAGTACATAGGGTTTTCCCGTGAGAGTTCGAATCTCTCAGGCAACGTAAAGTTCATATTTATTTTTGTACTGACCAAAGGCCACCGCTAAAAGATAGTCCTCGGTTGCCCGTTACGTCACGAGGTATTCAGGCCCGGAATGCTTCGTTCCCATCTCCAACCCATGTTGGATGTGTCATGACCCAATTTTAATTTTAGAGGTTTCGAGATATCGAACTGCAACAAAAAGATAAATGTTGCACACTTTAAAAGACATACAACACCTTCGTCATAAATTTCAAGTTCTTTATAAAACGGAAAAAGGGCATGGGATATAAAAAGAATTCAAAATCAACCTAAAAAATAAATTTCAAGTTCTTTACAAACCGATAAAGGGCATGAGATACAAAAAGAATTCAAAATCAACCTACAAAATGAAACGACAAGTTGATGTCCCAGGTCAAATACATCTAACATACACACCGTGTCGAAACCGTTTTGTGATAGTAGAGCTCTAGTGAATCACCCCACCTTGCCCAGTAACTGAACAAGGAAAGGAGAAAGGTGTGAGTATAAAAATCTACTTAGTAACCAACCTACTTGTAGGCTGCCGTCGCTTCATTCTTCTACTGGGTTTCCACGACTTTCCTTTGGTCTATAAGATGTTCGGGCTTACCCTTTACTGTGCTCTAACAATTGTGTAGGTCTCGAAGTTCTAACTGATTCCTCATTAAATAACTACCTTTGTTGTCCGTAGTGCCTCTTCGAGATTTGTTTCTAAAATAAAAAAGTCGCTTTGGCTGAGTGGTTAAGGCGTGTGCCTGCTAAGTATATGGGGTTTCCCCGTGGGAGTTCGAATCTCTTAGGCGACGTAAAAATCATATTTCTTTTTGTACTGGCCAAAGGCCACCGCTAAAAGATATTGTCCTCTTGGCCCGTTACCTCACGAGGTATTCAGGCCCTTATTATAAAGAATGCTTCGTTCCCATCTCCAACCCATGTTGGATGTGTCACGACCCAATAAATGTTGCACACTTTATACGACATACAACACCTTCGTCATAAATTTCAATTTCTTTACAAACAGAAAAAGGGCATGGGATATAAAAAGAATTCGAAATCAACCTAAAAAATAAATTTTGAGTTCTTTACAAACGGAAAAAGGGCATGGGGTATAAAAAGAATTCAAAATCGACCTACAAAATTAAACGACTAGTTGATGTCCCAGGTCGAATACATCAAACATACACACTGTGTCGGTACCGTTTTGTGATAGTAGAGCTCTAGAGCATCACCCCACCTTAACCAGTAACTAAACAAGTAAAGGAGAAAGATGTAAGTATAAAAATGTACTTAGTAACCAACCTACTTGTAGGCTGCCGTCGCTTCATTCTTCTACTGGGTTTCCACGACTTTCCTTTGGTCTATAAGATGTTCGGGCTTACCCTTTACTGTGCTCTAACAATTGTGTATGTCTCGAAGTTCTAAATGATCTCTCATTAAACAACTACCTTTGTTGTCCGTAGTGCCTCTTCGAGATTTGTTTCTAAAACAAAAAAGTCGCTTTGGCCGAGTGGTTAAGGCGTGTGCCTGCTAAGTACATGGGGTTTCCCCGCGAGAGTTCGAATCTCTCAGGCGACGTAAAGTTCGTATTTCTTTTTGTACTGGCCAAAGGCCACCGCTGAAAGATATTGTCCGCCCGAGGTATTCAGGCCCTTATTATAAGGAATGCTTCGTTCCCATCTCACACCCATTTGGATGTGTCATTACCCAATTTTTATTTTAGAGGTTTCGAGATATCGAACTGCAACAAAAAGATAAATGTTGCACACTTTAAAAGACATACAACACCTTCGTCATAAATTTCAATTTCTTTACATACGGAAAAAGGGCATGGGATATAAAAAGAATTCGAAATCAACCTAAAAAATAAATTTCGAGTTCTTTACAAACGGAAAAAGGGCATGGGGTACAAAAAGAATTCAAAATCGACCTACAAAATTAAACGACTAGTTGATGTCCCAGGTCGAATACATCAAACATACACACTGTGTCGGTACCGTTTTGTGATAGTAGAGCTCTAGAGCATCACCCCACCTTAACCAGTAACTAAACAAGGAAAGGAGAAAGATGTAAGTATAAAAATGTACTTAGTAACCAACCTACTTGTAGGCTGCCGTCGCTTCATTCTTCTACTGGGTTTCCACGACTTTCCTTTGGTCTATAAGATGTTCGGGCTTACCCTTTACTGTGCTCTAACAATTGTGTATGTCTCGAAGTTTTAAATGATCTCTCATTAAACAACTACCTTAGTTGTCCGTAGTGCCTCTTCGAGATTTGTTTCTAAAACAAAAAAGTCGCTTTGGCCGAGTGGTTAAGGCGTGTGCCTGCTAAGTACATGGGGTTTCCCCGCGAGAGTTCGAATCTCTCAGGCGACGTAAAGTTCATATTTCTTTTTGTACTGGCCAAAGGCCACCGCTAAAAGATATTGTCCACCCGAGGTATTCAGGCCCTTATTATAAGGAATGCTTCGTTCCCATTTCACACCCATTTGGATGTGTCATTACCCAATTTTTATTTTAGAGGTTTCGAGATATCGAACTGCAACAAAAAGATAAATGTTTCACACTTTAAAAGACATACAACACCTTCGTCATAAATTTCAAGTTCTTTACAAACCGAAAAAGGGCATGGGATATAAAAAGAATTCAAAATCAACCTAAAAAATAAATTTCAAGTTCTTTACAAACGGAAAAAGGGCATGGGATATAAAAAGAATTCAAAATCAACCTACAAAATTAAACGACTAGTTTATGTCCCAAGTTGAATACATCTAACATACACACCGTGTCGACACCGTTTTGTGATAGTAGAGCTCTAGAGAATCACCCCACCTTGACCAGTAACTGAACGAGGAAAGGAGAAAGGTGTGAGTATAAAAATCTACTTAGTAACCAACCTACTTGTAGGCTGCCGTCGCTTCATTCTTCTACTGAGTTTCCACGACTTTCCTTTGGTCTATAAGATGTTCGGGCTTACCCTTTACTGTGCTTTAACAATTGTGTAGGTCTCGAAGTTCTAACTGATTCCTCATTAAACAACTACCTTTTTTGTCCGTAGTGCCTCTTCGGGATTTGTTCCTAGAAAAAAATAGTCGCTTTGGCCGAGTGGTTAAGGCGTGTGCCTGCTAAGTACATGGGGTTTCCCCGCGAGAGTTCGAATCTCTTAGGCGACGTAAAGTTCATATTTCTTTTTGTACTGGCCAAAGGCCACCGCTAAAAGATATTGTCCTCGTTGGCCCGTTACGTCACGAGGTATTCAGGCCCTTATTATAAGGAATGCTTCGTTCCCATCTCCAACCCATGTTGGATGTGTCATGACCCAATTTTAATTTTAGAGATTTCGAGATATCAATTTTAATTTTAGAGGATTCGAGATATCGAACTGCAACAAAAAGATAAATGTTGCACACTTTAAAAGACATAAAACACCTTCGTCATAAATTTCAATTTCTTTACAAACGGAAAAAGGGCATGGGATATAAAAAGAATTCGAAATCAACCTAAAAAATAAATTTCGAGTTCTTTACAAACGGAAAAAGGGCATGGGGTACAAAAAGAATTCAAAATCAACCTACAAAATTAAACGACTAGTTGATGTCCCAGGTCGAATACATCAAACATACACACTGTGTCGATACCGTTTTGTGATAGTAGAGCTCTAGAGCATCACCCCACCTTGACCAGTAACTAAACAAGGAAAGGAGAAAGATGTAAGTATAAAAATGTACTTAGTAACCAATCTACTTGTAGGCTGCCGTCACTTCATTCTTCTACTGGGTTTCCACGACTTTCCTTTGGTCTATAAGATGTTCGGGCTTACCCTTTACTGTGCTCTAACAATTGTGTAGGTCTCGAAGATCTAACTGATTCCTCATTAAACAACTACCTTTGTTGTCCGTAGTGCCTCTTCGAGATTTGTTCCTAGAAAACAACAGTCGCTTTGGCCGAGTGGTTAAGGCGTGTGCCTGCTAAGTACATGGGGTTTCCCCATGAGAGTTCGAATCTCTTAGGCGACGTAAAGTTCATTTTTCTTTTTGTACTGGCCAAAGGTCACCGCTAAAAGATATTGTCCTCGTTGGCCCGTTACGTCACGAGGTATTCAGGCCCTGCTTCGTTCCCATCTCCAACCCATGTTGGATGTGTCATGACCCAATTTTAATTTTAGAGGTTACGAGATATCAATTTTAATTTTAGAGGTTTCGAGATATCGAACTGCAACAAAAAGATAAATGTTGCACACTTTAAAAGACATACAACACCTTGGTCATAAATTTCAATTTCTTTACAAACGGAAAAAGGGCATGGGATATAAAAAGAATTCGAAATCAACCTAAAAAATAAATTTCGAGTTCTTTACAAACGGAAAAAGGGCATGGGGTACAAAAAGAATTCAAAATCAACCTACAAAATTAAACGACTAGTTGATGTCCCACGTCGAATACATCAAACATACACACTGTGTCGATACCAATTTGTGATAGTAGAGCTCTAGAGCATCACCCCACCTTGACCAGTAACTAAACAAAAAAAGGAGAAATTTGTAAGTATAAAAATGTACTTAGTAACCAATCTACTTGTAGGCTGCCGTCGCTTCATTCTTCTACTGGGTTTCCACGACTTTTCTTTGGTCTATAAGATGTTCGGGCTTACCCTTTACTGTGCTCTAACAATTGTGTAGGTCTCGAAGTTCTAACTGATTCCTCATTAAACAACTACCTTTGTTGTCCGTAGTGCCTCTTCGAGATTTGTTTCTAAAACAAAAAAGTCGCTTTGGCCGAGTGGTTAAGGCGTGTGCCTGCTAAGTACATGGGGTTTCCCCGCGAGAGTTTGAATCTCTCAGGCGACGTAAAGTTCATATTTCTTTTTGTACTGTCCAAAGGCTACCGCTAAAAGATATTGTCCTCGGTTGCCCATTACGTCACGAAGTCAGGCCCTTATTATAAGGAATGCTTCGTTCCCATCTCACACCCATTTGGGTGTGTCATTACCCAATTTTTATTTTAGAAGTTTCGAGATATCGAACTGCAACAAAAAGATAAATGTTGCACACTTTAAAAGACATACAACACCTTCGTCATAAATTTGAAGTTCTTTACAAATGGAAAAAGGGCATGGGATATAAAAAGAATTCAAAATCAACCTAAAAAATAAATTTCAAGTTCTTTACAAACGGAAAAAGGGCATGGGATACAAAAAGAATTCAAAATCAACCTATAAAATTAAACGACTAGTTGATGTCCCAGGTCGAATACATCTAACGTACACACCGTGTCGACACCGTTTTGTGATAGTAGAGCTCTAGAGAATCACCCCACCTTGACCAGTAACTAAACAAGGAAAGGAAAAAGGTGTGAGTATAAAAATCTACTTAGTAACCAACCTACTTGTAGGCTGCCGTCGCTTCATTCTTCTACTGGGTTTCCACGACTTTCCTTTGGTTTATAAGATGTTAGGGTTTACCCTTTACTGTGCTCTAACAATTGTGTAGGTCTCGAAGATCTAACTGATTCCTCATTAAACAACTACCTTTGTTGTCCGTAGTGCCTCTTCGAGATTTGTTCCTAGAAAACAACAGTCGCTTTGGCCGAGTGGTTAAGGCGTGTGCCTGCTAAGTACATGGGGTTTCCCCGTGAGAGTTTGAATCTCTCAGGCGACGTAAAGTTCATATTTCTTTTTGAACTAGCCAAAGGCCACCGCTAAAAGATATTGTCCTCGATTGTCGTTACGAGGTATTCAGGCCCTTATTATAAGGAATGCTTCGTTCCCATCTCACACCCATTTGGATGTGTCATGACCAAATTTTT
Organism: Cucurbita argyrosperma subsp. sororia; assembly: GCA_018691285.1. Classification (NCBI taxonomy): domain Eukaryota; kingdom Viridiplantae; phylum Streptophyta; class Magnoliopsida; order Cucurbitales; family Cucurbitaceae; genus Cucurbita; species Cucurbita argyrosperma. Next base: position 14,893,258 of record CM031900.1, read on the forward strand.
ATTTAGAGGTTTCGAGATATCGAACTGCAACAAAAAGATAAATGTTGCACACTTTAAAAGACATACAACACCTTCGTCATAAATTTCAAGTTCTTTACAAACGGAAAAAGGGCATGGGATATAAAAAGAATTCAAAATCAACCTAAAAAATAAATTTCAAGTTCTTTACAAACGGAAAAAGGGCATGGGATACAAAAAGAATTCAAAATCAACCTACAAAATTAAACGACTAATTGATGTCCCAAGTCGAATACATCTAACATACACACCGTGTCGACACCGTTTTGTGATAGTAGAGCTCTAGAGAATCACCCCACCTTGACTAGTAACTGAACGAGGAAAGGAGAAAGGTGTGAGTATAAAAATCTACTTAGTAACCAACCTACTTGTAGGCTGCCGTCGCTTCATTCTTCTACTGGGTTTCCACGACTTTCCTTTGGTCTATAAGATGTTCGGGCTTACCCTTTACTGTGCTCTAACAATTGTGTAGGTCTCGAAGTTCTAACTGATTCCTCATTAAACAACTACCTTTGTTGTCCGTAGTGCCTCTTCGAGATTTGTTCCTAGAAAAAAACAGTCGCTTTGGCCGAGTGGTTAAGGCGTGTGCCTGCTAAGTACATGGGGTTTCTCCGCGAGAGTTCGAATCTCTTAGGCGACGTAAAGTTCATATTTCTTTTTGTACTGGCCAAAGGCCACCGCTAAAAGATATTGTCCTCGTTGGCCCGTTACGTCACGAGGTATTCAGGCCCTTATTATAAGGAATGCTTCGTTCCCATCTCCAACCCATGTTGGATGTGTCATGACCCAATCTTAATTTTAGAGGTTTCGAGATATCAATGTTAATTTTAGAGGATTCGAGATATCGAACTGCAACAAAAAGATAAATGTTGCACACTTTAAAAGACATACAACACCTTCGTCATAAATTTCAATTTCTTTACAAACAGAAAAAGGGCATGAGATATAAAAAGAATTCGAATTCAGTTGATGTCCCAGGTCGAATACATCAAACATACACACTGTGTCGATACCGTTTTGTGATAGTAGAGCTCTAGAGCATCACCCCACCTTGACCAGTAACTAAACAAGGAAAGGAGAAAGATGTAAGTATAAAAATGTACTTAGTAACCAATCTACTTGTAGGCTGCCGCCGCTTCATTCTTCTACTGGGTTTCCACGACTTTTCTTTGGTCTATAAGATGTTCGGGCTTACCCTTTACTGTGCTCTAACAATTGTGTAGGTCTCGAAGTTCTAACTGATTCCTCATTAAACAACTACCTTTGTTGCCCGTAGTGCCTCTTCGAGATTTGTTTCTAAAACAAAAAAGTCGCTTTGGCCGAGTGGTTAAGGTGTGTGCCTGCTAAGTACATGAGGTTTCCCCGCGAGAGTTTGAATCTCTCAGGCGACGTAAAGTTCATATTTCTTTTTGTACTGTCCAAAGGCCACCGCTAAAAGATATTGTCCTCGGTTGCCCGTTACGTCACGAGGTATTCAGGCCCTTATTATAAGGAATGCTTCGTTCCCATCTCACACCCATTTGGATGTGTCATTACCCAATTTTTATTTTAGAGGTTTCGAGATATCGAACTGCAACAAAAAGATAAATGTTCCACACTTTAAAAGACATACAACACCTTCGTCATAAATTTCAAGTTCTTTACAAACGGAAAAAGGGCATGGGATATAAAAAGAATTCAAAATCAACCTGAAAAATAAATTTCATGTTCTTTACAAACGGAAAAAGGGCATTGGATACAAAAAGAATTCAAAATCAACCTACAAAATTAAACGACTAGTTGATGTCCCAGGTCGAATACATCTAACATACACACCGTGTCAACACCGTTTTGTGATAGTAGAGCTCTAGAGACTCACCCCACCTTGACCAGTAACTGAACGAGGAAAGGAGAAAGGTGTGAGTATAAAAATCTACTTAGTAACCAACCTACTTGTAGGCTGCCGTCGCTTCATTCTTCTACTGGGTTTCCACGACTTTCCTTTGGTCTATAAGATGTTCGGGCTTACCCTTTACTGTGCTCTAACAATTGTGTAGGTCTCGAAGTTCTAACTGATTCCTCATTAAACAACTACCTTTGTTGTCCGTAGTGCCTCTTCGAGATTTGTTCCTAAAACAAAAAAGTCGCTTTGGCCGAGTGGTTAAGGCGTGTGTCTGCTAAGTACATGGGGTTTCCCTGTGGGTGTTTGAATCTCTCAGGCGACGTAAAGTTCATATTTCTTTTTGTACTGTCCAAAGGGTTGGAGTGTCATGACCCATTTTTAATTTTAGAGGTTTTGAGATATCGAACTGCGACAAAAAGATAAATGTTGCACACTTTAGAAGACATACAATACCTTCGTCATAAATTTCAAGTTCTTTACAATCGGAAAAAGGGCATGGGATATAAAAAGAATTCAAAATCAACTTGCACACTTTAAAAGACATACAATACCTTCGTCATAAATTTCAAGTTCTTTACAATCGGAAAAAGGGCATGGGATATAAAAAGAATTCAAAATCAACCTAAAAAATAAATTTCAAGTTCTTTACAAACGGAAAAAGGGCATGGGGTACAAAAAGAATTCAAAATCAACCTACAAAATTAAATGACTAGTTGATATCCCAGGTCGAATACATCTAACATACACACCGTGTCTACACCGTTTTGTGATAGTAGTGCTCCAGAGCATCACCCCACCTTGACCAGTAACTGAACAAGAATGGAGAAAGGTGTAAGTATAAAAATCTACTTAGTAACCAACCTACTTGTAGGCTGCCATCGCTTCATGCTTCTATTAGGTTGCCATGACTTTCCTTTGGTCTATAAGAAGTTAGAGCTTACCCTTACAGTGCTTTAAGCAATTGTGTAGGTCCTTTGTTGTCCGTAGTGCCTCTTCGAGATTTGTTCCTAAAACAAAAAAAGTCGTTGTAAGACCATTGGCTAAAGTGATGAGATATCCTTGTTCGTGTTATCCTCTGAAACTTCTTTAAAGAAATCAGAGCATCGATGTTAGTGTTCTTAAATGTTAAAATTACCTTTATGGCGGAATCAGCCATATCTGGTTTCAAAACTTCGAATTTTTATTTAACACATCCTTTTTTTTATATTGATCACTCTATTCAATCAGGATATTCACTTTGTTCCAATCAAATTAAATGGGACAAATTACCAATCGTGGAGTAAATCATTTAGATATAAACCAAGAAGCAACTCTTCAAGTTCTGAGATACATCAATGGTAGTCTATTTTGGGTTTTGCATCTTTCTCAGGAATTCAATAATTTCTTGAAAGTTTAAACAGCAAACCAGGGTTTTGCATTTTTTTTTGGAAAATTCAATAATTTCTTGAAAGTCTAAAAAGTAAACCAATGTGTATAGATCATCTCGGTTTTGCATCTTATGGTAAATTCAATAATTTCTTGAAAGTCTAAAAAGCAAACTAATGGGTTCAGATCATTTGGGTTTTGCATCTTATTGGTAAGTTCAATTATTTCTTGGAAGTCTAAAAAGCAAACCAATTTTCTCGAAAATTCAATTATTTTTTGGAAATCTAAAAAGAAAACCAATGTTTCAACTTTTGCATGTTCCTCTTAAGTTCATTTATTTATTGAAAGTCTAAAAAGCAAACAGATGTGTCCAGATCATGAGCAAATACCGTTTAGAGTTAACTTAGCACATATTTTCACTCTTGGGAAGACAACAATTTGATTTTCTAAAACACAAGTTGGGTGTTATTGACCTACACTCTCCAACTTGAGACACTTAACTTGGGGGAGTAAAGACAAGTTGGGTGCTATTGACCTACACACTCCAACTTGAGGGAGTATTGGAATATATTTTATATAGTTATAATCAGTTAGGACTTTCAATCCCACTTATGTTTCTCATTCTTAACATGGTATTAGAGCTTTCTCATTCTTAAGAGAAAGCTTGAATGAACATTTATATTATCAATTATGGTTAAATATTAGTAAATGACCTTCCATTCCAATAAAAATTGTTAATAATATTAAGGTGCCTGCAATAGAGGAGGAATTTGATGGGTAGGGTATGAAAAATTTGTTAATAATATTTAGATGCCTAAAATCGAGGAGGAATTTGATCAGTAGGATATGAAAAAATGTTCTTTTAAATTATCTTTATTGTGCGCTAATTAATGATAATTTAATAAAGTATCCATGTGTTCTTGAGCATATGAAATTTGAAAAACTCTTGAAATAACTCATGAGGGAACAAATTTGGAAAACTTTGATCCATTATAGGTGTCATGGTCATGTTTGTCGAAGGCGTGTTGTTTATGGCTGCATGTCAGATGTTCGCGTCATATTTGTTAGGACATGTTGTCCATGGTTACATGCCTATTACAAACCCCTTTTACATGCTTTCATCTTAGATAGACCTTTACTACTTCATGTTGTTCACAAAAATCATTTCTACACACGCCAGGGCTAAAATGCCCCAAAATGTACTATAGAGAAATATGACTAGTCGTCACTTATTCTTACTCGAGTTATATGTTATCAAAGTTGTTGTCGTTGTCTAATCGCTTTTAGCTTATAACATTGCTTTCTTTCAAATTGTTTTTAATGTATTTCCTCGCTCATGTTTTCAAGAACATCTCTCAAACGTGACTCAAGACTCAAGCATACACTGACGTGTCCACGAAATCCGAAATTCTCACGGTTGACTTGTTCATTGGATTAGAACAAGTGTCGCACAATTGCTATAACGTTGCTGCAAGAGAGCGATTGTACAATAGACGTATCAATATTTACTGGGACGAATTTATGGTAAGTGGTTTCCATTGATCACGTCCATTCGAACTTCAAACCCGTTATATGATGTAATAGAAATTTGTATCGATTATGGATCACCTCTCATTTGACGCACATCGATCTCCTCTAATATCATCAAAGCCCATCCGATTGAGTGTTTTTACTTAAATGGACTTCATCAAAGCTTGACTCAAACATTTATGTACTTCAACGGATGAAAAATTGCTATCACTAGATTTCAAAATAACAAGAAATTTATAAGTTGTACTATTAACTAGATATCCGAGAAAAATATAGATAATAGCTTTAGTCTTTAATTTAGGTCATGTAAGATATGTTAGCCTTACAAAATCTATATATCTTGGAACTCTTAAATATCTCAAATTTGGCTTATGCTCTTTCTATAACTAAAAATGTGCGATTTTTAATTTATGATAAGATTCAAAACCACTCTGTGGATTAAAATATGCACCTAATTCTAACAACGTAACACTCTTATACATGGTAAGATAAGTTGTATGCATGGTTATAACCATTACATGCAAGTCAGGATATTCATAATTATAGTTAATTCAAAATTCAATTTTACCTTTCTAATTAGATCTTATTTATGCTCTAATAAATAATTTGTTTATGAAGTCCTTCTAGTGAAAGGGTGAAGTCCATTGTTCAAGTAATACGATCAACACTTAAGAAAACTACTCGCTTTATATGGAAAGGAGTAAATTCTATCTTCAAAATTTCTATTTGGTTTAGTCTCCAAATTGGTAGGTTTATTGAATGAGCCACTAAAATCATTTTCCTCCATGCAAATCAAAAGACAAATCCTCCGAGTTCATAACTCACTCAAAGTTAAAATCGAGTCGCATATAATTATTGTGTGCAATATTAATTTTTTTAATTAAATGATTTATAAAGAAGGATTAATTTTTTCGTGATCAAGTCTTATACAAACTTATTGTATACGATACTTTCACTCATATGTCTCTACGTGAACAATTTGAATCAAACCATTGGTAATTTTTACAAATTAGGTAGTATCAATAGTGCTATCAAGATAAGACACCCAATCATATCTATATACTATAGACTATTTAGGTTATTGATATATTAGAACAATATTACCTCATTATGGTTCAAGATTATACTAATAACCTTGAATTTTTATTACGTTATTGCAAATAAATATAATCAAAACTATTATTAAATAATAAATGATATATTGAAATGTTATAAAGTACAAGCAAGAGCTAATAACTAAAGCAAAACGAGTAGCGAGCCACTACTATCCCTTCCTATATAGTTTAGTTTCCTAATTGCTCAGGCCGGTCACCTTCCCCATATCCCTTATGCTTAGGACTGGGGTCCATGGTGACCGAAAGAGCCCTCCCTTTTCAAATGCTACAAAAGGTGTTAAATATTTGATTTCATGAGCTTGTGTCGATATGACTTTATCAGAGTATTGACTATAGTGACCTTTGGGTCTTTGAAAATTTTCATGAGCCCAATGAGAATTCGAGAATGTTTGGGAAGAAGCTGCTTGATTTTTCCTTTCACGGAAAAGTAGTTTAGTTTTGCTACTTCTCTTTCTCTCATTTTCTTCTTTGTTCTTTAAAGAAGGAAATATTTTTGATGAAAAGAGTGAGAGTACAATTATTGCTGGTTCGTTATTCTTTCATTTTCCTTAAATAAAATAAAATAAAATAAAAAGTTTCACATGAGGTTGGACCTATTTTGTGGTTAACCATAAGGAAATCAGCACACATGAATGAGTTAAATTCAATCCGAATCGACTACAATTTTCTTCTCTAATTATAGGCGCAATACTCTCTAGATTAACATACTTAAATTTCAGAACCTAACTCCTAATATTTCTCGTGGATCCGAAGGAAATTTGAGAATAAAAATTCAAGAACTTACCTTCGGATCTTCCTCGGTTCTGGATGGTTTTGTGTGATTCAAGAGTTCAAGGTACTTCTCTTTGAGATTTTGTGAAGAAAAAAGCTCAATTGGAATCGGACTCCTCGTGGCCAAAACGATGGTTACTTTGGTCTCTCTCTAGAACTTTATCTCCTCCCTCTACTTTCTTTTCTTTTCCTTTCCCTTCTTTTCTCTTCTGTTTTTTCTTTAATATGATTGAGACTTCCAAATTGTTTACTTGAGCCAATCATCTTCACTGTAACCAAGTACTGCATAACACAAGAATCAGGATAGAAGGTGACACAACATTTTAAGTCATTAGTAAGTTTGCTGATTGACATGTTTAAATTGAATGAAGACACACATAAAATATTGTTTAATTTTAGGCCAGAACTAAAGAAAACATGACACATGTGTTGTCCCTCATTAGACAAGTTTATTGTAGAAATCATTGCAGTATTTGGTTCATTCATAACAGAAGCTTTGGATATTATATGATTCGTAGCTCCACTATCGAGAATCCATGAATTAGAACTAGCAGAGTTAATGGATAATGTAGATACTGGGAATAATCCATGAATTAGATCTGTCACGACCCAATTTTTGAGGTTTCGAGAAATCAAACCGCGATGAAAAGATGGATTTTGAAAAGGCATACAATACCTATCCAAAATTCCAAGTTATTTACAAATAGAAAAGGGCATGGGATACAAAGGAATTCAAAATCAACTCCAAAAAGAATAGAACTAATTGATGTCCCACGTCAAATACAACTAACAAACATTTCAGGTCGACACCCCTGTGTGTATCCATAGTGTATCTTCAAGACTTATTCATAAAACCAAAAAGTCACTTTGATTGAGTGGTTATAGTGTGTGCTTGCTATTACATGGTGTTTCCCTGCCCGGGTTGATGAAAAGTTTTTTTTTTTTTTTTTTTTAACAACCAAAGACCACCGCGACAGAGATTGTTCAATCTACAAATGTCTAAAGGTGGATTTGTTGCTGATCATATAAACGAATTCAATATGATTGTAAGTCAACTGAGTTTAGTGGAAATTAATTTTGAAGATGAAATTAAGGCACTGATTTTGATGTCATGTTTACCCGAGTCGTGGGATACTGTTGTTGCCGCGATCAACAGTTTTCGAGGATTGAGAAGCTAAAGTCGTTGAAATCCAAGATGTAGCAATCAGCGAAAGTATTCACAAACAAGAAATTAGGGATTCATCTAGTGGTGCTCTCAGTGTTGACCAAAGGGGAAGAAGTAAATTGAAGGGCCCAAACAAAGATCGATAAAAATCAAACCATGAAAATTTTTCAAACAGACCAAACATAACGTGTTCGAATTGTGGACAAAAATGTTACATTTGGACAGATTGTACAAGACCAAAAAGGAAGCAGAATCACAAATTAGAAGATGATGATTATTCTATAAATTCAGCATAAGACATTGGAGATTTCCTAATCTTCAGCGTGGACAGTCCGACTTAATCCTAAATTTTGGATTCAGGTGCATCTTTTCATTCATCTCCAAATAAAGAGTTGTTTCCAAATAACCAAGATTTGGAGATTGAAGGAAAAGGGGATGTCTTCATAAAAACTCCGGTAGGAAATCACTAGACATTAAAGGATGTCAGATACATTCTTAATCTCAATAAGAACCTGATCTCTATTGGTTAGTTGGACAATACAGGTTATGCAACAGAGTTTGGGAAGAGTTCGTGGAAGATTGTGAAGGGTGTTATGGTGGTAGCGCGTGGCACAAAATCTGGAACCTTATACACCACTGTAGGGTGTATGAACATGGTTATTGTTGCTGAGAGTGCTTCAAATTCAAGTCTATGACACAATAGACTTGGACCTATGAACGTCAAAGGAATAAAGATGTTGGCTGTGAAAGAAGTTTTGGAAGGTTTGAAATCTGTTGATATAAGTCCTTGTGAGAACTGCATTATGAGCAAACAGAAACGAGATAGCTTCACAAAGACTGCGAGAGAATTGAAGAAAGTGTGGTTGGAAATTGTCCATACAGATGTTTGGGGATCATCTCCAGTTCTATCACTTGGTGCATCAAAAGTTTTATGTCACATTCATCGATGATTTCAATAGGAAGGTGTGGATTTATTTCTTGAAACACAAGTCAGATGTGTTTGCCACCTTCAAGAAGTGGAAAGTTGAAGTTGAAAATCAGACCGGCTTGAAGATCAAATGCCTGAGGTCTAGCAATAAAGGAGAGTACGATAAGTCAGGATTCAAATTATGTTGTGCAGCTGAGGAAATTCGATTAATGAAGACAATTCCTAGTAAACCAAGACAAAATGATGTTGAAAGAAAGAACAGAACATTGAATGAGTGGGCAAAGAGTTTGAGGATTCATTATGGATTTCCAAAGACATTCTGGGCCAATGCTGTAAATACAGCAGTATACTTGATCAATAGAGGACCGTTAGTACCCTTTGAGTTCAAGTTGCTAGAAGAAGTATGGACAGGAAAAAAACTTAAGTACTCTCACTTAAGAACTTTTGGTTGTACTGTGAATGTTCATGTTGATCTAGAGAAGAGTGACAAGCTTGATGCTCAGCCTGTGAAGTGCTATTTTGGGATGACAAGAACCAAAAAGTTCTGAGATAATGTGATGTGACTTTTGATGAAAACGTCATATACAAGTACAAAGAGAAAAAATGTGTTTCAAGACAACAAAGCAACTGGGATTAAGGTTGAGTTGCTGAAAGATTCACCTAGTGATGTTGTAGCAAATACTCAAGAAACTCTTGAGACTGTTGCTGAGGAACTAGAGGCGGAGCAAGTGACACTTGAGCAGATGTTGAAAAGATCATCTAGAGCTATCAGAGTACTAGATAGGTATGTCCCTTCATTACACTATATGTTGCTGACTAATGAAGGGGAACCAGAGCCCTTTGATGAGGCCCTACAGTTGGAGGATACAACCAAATGGGAGCCAGCCATGGATGATAGGATGTCTAATCTTAAAAAATGCATTGGTTTTCCATCTATTGAGGTTGAGTACGTGGCAATAGCTGAACCTGGAAAGGAGATGATATGGATGACAGACTATCTAGAAGAATTGGGCAAGAAGCAGCATGAGAAGATTCTTTATACAGATAATTAGTGTGTCATACAATTGGTGAAGAACCCGATCTATCATTCAAAGATAAAACACAGAAGGCGATACCATTTCACTCGCAGGTTAGTGGAAGATGATGATGTGTTTGGTAGAGACAGAGGGTGCAAAGAATCCAGCAAACATGTGTTGATGTTGGAATGGTTGGGCAAAGCCTCAATTGGTATGGTGCAAGGAAGATTTAGAATGAAATTCTTGGTTGGCTGGATGAGTCTACCCGTGAGAGATTATTAGGATATGAAGCCCAATGCCTATTTATAGTAAAAGATCTGGTAGAGATATACAAAATAGATATTTCATAAAGATTTGGTACAAATATATATGATAGATATTTGGTAAATATTTGGTAAAAACATATTTAGTCGATTATATTGGGTAGATAGTTAAATTCTGTTAAAGCTATATTTAGTAAATTGAAACCATGTATATATATATATATATATCCTATTTCTTTGTGTTCATCTTGATCGAGTGTGTGCATCGTTGTGCGATCCTAACAACTAATATCAGAGCTAGGCAAAATTTACCACAATCTGTGAAGATAGAAAGTTCAAAGATTGCAGTTGAGAAGTTTGATGGATCCGATTTCGATTTCTGGAAAATGTAGATTGAAGTTATCTATACCAGAAAAATCTTCACGAATCCCTGTTGGGGGTGAAGCCAAATACCATTGACGACGGAGCAGTGGAAGCTCAAGAATCGTCATGCCTTAGGGTTGATCTAGTTGACACTATCCAGAAACGTGACATTTAACATCATCAAGGAGAAGACAACGTCAGATCTGTTGAAGGCGCTGTCGAATATGTACGAGAAATCATCGGCTATGAATAAGGTGTATTTGAGCGAAGAGAGACTGTGGCACGTACATAGGGTAGACTCATATTTAAATTCCTAGTCTTAGGTTAGAATAAGTTGTCAAAGGTAGATGATTAATGAGGAATCAATTAGAACTTCGGGACATACAGGGTAGCTTAGAGCATAGTTAAGGGTAAGCCCGAACTTCCTATAGACCAAAGAAAAGTAGTGGAAACCTAGTAGAAGAAGGAAGCGATGAGAGCTTACAAGTAGATTGGTTCCTAAGTACATTTTAATACTTACCTCTTTCTCCTTTTCTAGTTCAGGTACTGCTCAAGGTGGGGAGATGCTCGAAAACTCTACTATCATAGAGGGGTATCGAACTGAAGTGTATGTTAGTTGTATTCGACCTGGGACATCAATTAGTTGTATAATTTTTTAATTCTTTTGTATCATATGCGTTTTTTTTGTTTGTAAAGAACTTGAAATTTATAACAAAGGTGTTGTTTGTCTTTTAAAGTTTGCAACATTTATCTTCTCGTCGCAGTTCGATTTCTTGAAACCTCTAAAATTGGGTCATGATAGATCCAACATCGGTTGGAGAGGGAATAAAGAATTCCTTATTATAAAGGTAGGATACTCTATGAGATCGTGAGGTAACGGGCCAAAGCGGAGCAAACACATGCCTTAACCACTCGGCCAAAGCGACTCTTATATGTCTTTTCTGACATAGATGTTATATGTCTTTTAAACTTTGGCAAAATTTATCCTTTTTATGTATGAAAAGAAAATCGAAATAGCTTTACTTAGCAGCTACTACTTTCTTTCTAGTAGCACCTAAGTTTCAGGAGCCTTTTTTTTTTTTTTTTTTTTTTTTACAACCACATAGCTTCGGTTGGTGCTCTCTTCTTGAGCGAATGTTGGTCTCGACAACTCTTGTGAAGTCACCTACCTTAGGTATTATGCAATCTCATGGAGCGTCAATCTGGTGTTCGATTGACACCAAATTTGGCAAGCTTCCATATTTCATATGGATAGACTTCACTCCAAAGTCGTATGCACAAATTTCTTTAGGAAATCCGACTTTTAAGATCGACTTTCAAAGTTAAGGTTGGGGGTCCTACCAGGCCTTTATCTAGCCTATCTTTGTCCCTCATATCGACATCGTTGCCTCTGTCTTGTTTATGCCCCAACTCAGTTTCAATGCGCATCTGTTCAATGTGCATCTCCTCTTATAGAGTGACACGTGTCCTATGTTAGGCTTGATGCCGTACGCCTCCCTTCACCCGATAAATGTCAATCTAAGATTCTTTTTCTCTGATGAGTTTTTTATTTTCCTCACAATTTTAAATTTTTTTCTATTTTCTTTGGACTTTTATATCTTCTTATACATCACTTAATCTACTTAGTTCCTTTACTAAAATTCTAATTTTTTAATTATCTTTTCAATAAAAAATATTTTTATTCAATTTCATTACTTATGAAGAGAAATAAACTCATTCAAAACCGTTTCATTCAATTTATCTAATCTAGTTAATAGGCGTATCTTGACTTGCAGGGTCATTTCAGCATCCACTATCATTCGTGCAAAGACATTTTACCTGAAAAATAAGGGTGGTAGGTGGCTTACGTATTTTAAGAAATACTCAGTAAGTCATCCCACTGTTAAGGTTAGTAATGCAATTACACGCATATAATGATGAGACTTATTCTTTAAAACTATCACATGGTCTTGAGCTCTTTCCAATTTTGGGAAGGGTTTGATGTGTGGTATTTTTCCACACACATAGACCCACTAGGCGGGCTCGTATACGCACCCCCTGGACCTTTCTTGGTTGGGTACAATGCGCTAACGTGTTGCCGGACGCCACAGAAAAGAAAAGCCTCGCTTGATATCATGGCAAATATAAATATCGAAAGTACGCATCTTTACTAATATAGGATAATGGGGAAGTATCCCGATGCACATGAAATACATACATGCATGAAGTCCCCATGATTTACATTCGTAGCATTAACATTATTTCATTCCTACTTTCATCCATGACATAGTACATACATGCATTATGTATACATTGTGTCACGGTCATGCTCGTCTAGGGCGTGTTGCCCATGGCCACATGCCCAAGACAAGCCAAACCCTTGTCATGTCTTTTCATTCTAGTGTTTTTTCTTTTGTAGTTCTAGGGCGTATGACGCCTAAAAAATATCATGTCTAGGCTTGCCAGACATAAAATAGCTCAGAATGTACTATAGAGGGATATGATTAGTTGTCAACTTCTCCCTACCGAAGGTTATATATGCTAAGCTGTTGTTATCTTTCTCTTACTTGCTTATATAACGTCTCTTTCCAAAATCTCTCTTTCTAAAATCTCTCTCTCTCCTCGTTTTCTAAAACCTTCTTTGAAAACCGAGGCTAGAGGCTCGATCATACGCCGCTTGGCCGTAGGCGACATAAGAACAAATTGACTTAGCTCACTTGTCGTTGGAAAGTGAGTGCCGCACAATCGCTAGTCCGCTGCCTTCGAAAGTGCGATTGTGTCACATGGCAGTCGTCACATAATACATCAAATATCTTTACATGTCAAGACATAACATGACATACATAGTATTTCATTTCATTCACAATATGGCGTAGCCTAGCATCATATGCCATTACATAGAACACATACAAATAACATAAATAATATGGTGCATGTCGGGTCTACAGGGTATGCACCATCGTACATCATTCAATTATCTAACTCGAATAAGAAGGTCCCTTACCTAATTAGAAGTTTGTGTCACCGATTTATCTTTCATGAAAGTTCGATTTTGTCCTTTAAAATCCAAGTCAACCTATCTGAGCCTGCCTCAATTTCAAGTTCAAACTTCTGCAAAACTATTTCTCTACATTTCATAATGGCCTTTGTATCAGATTTCATGCCGACATTAGAAAATTTGCATGGTGACTAATAATTTGATACTTTCCGTTTTAATGGATTCTTATCTTTTATTTTTGTTTTTTTTAAAAAAAAAAATTGATCGAAGGGAGGTTGTTGGTGCATCCCTCAGTACCATACATACACGTAAGCTTGGAGAATGTGATCCCCATGTCCCAGTCAGTTATTAGGCTATCGGAAGTAAAATTAAAAAATACCTATTAATTTAAAAGTAGCATTAATATTCTTAACCTTTATAAAAAGAAGTTCAATTTTTTTTTTAATTGTCAATAATATGGACAGAAACTATCTATCTATACCTAGTAAATTATCTCCAAATTTTTTTAAGAGGGTAGAATATTAATGTTTTTTTTTTTTATTTTTTTAAATGTGGTACTAAGGTTATGTACATATTTACGAGTAGAGTTTTTTAAAGTTTTTTAAAACGAAACTTTTGAAAACTCCCGATAGTTTTGAAACACTCTTGAAAATTAAATGATATTTTTTAAAAAGAATGTTAATGATTCAAAAATTAAAATTTTAGAGATAAATTATATAAAATTAAAAAGCTTTTTAAATTTTAAAATCTACATTTTATATTTTTAACAACAAATATGGTATTGTAATACAATTCTTAGAATTTTTAAAATCATTAGTATTTTATTTCAAAAATATATTTAAACTTTTCAAAGTATTTCAAAAATATATTTAAACTTTAATAAATTTTAAAAATATTTTTACTGGTACGATGGATCGGATGAAAGTCCTAAATCGACTAATTTAGAAAATGATCATGAGTTTATAATCAATAAATACTATTTTCAATAATATGTTTAAACTTAAAAAAAAAAAAAAAATTAAAATGAAAACAAATATATCCTTCTTCAAAAACACTTTTAAATTTCTTTTTTGAAAAAATGAATTTAAAAATAACCTACTACCTATATGGTATCAAAGTCATGTCTTAAATTTTTTTTAAAAATAATGGAAGAATAGTAAGTGAGGGAGAGGGCCTTTCAGAAACGTTTAAAAAAAAACATGAAAATCCGTACAGCAACGTAGCGTAATGAGAGGGGAGTCGCCTTGAGCCGATACCAAGAACCGGAGCCGGACCGAACCGAACCGAACCGAGCCGAGAAAAGTAAACGCCAGTTTTTTTTTTTTTTTTTTTTTTTTCAGTTTCGAATAATTAATATATATAAAGGGAAAAAAAAAAAAAAAAAAAAGACAAAAAAAATACAAATGTGAGAACCGCCCTCTCCTCTCGCCTTCTCTATAAGCTCTTCTCTCTTTATTTCTCTACTCCGTCTGTCGCTCTTCTTCCAGGGCTCCAGTGGCGTCCGCATTCCTCCGCCATTACTCCTCTCTGTACCACTGTAAGATTCTCCCCTTTTCCCTTCTCCTTCTTGCATTCTATCATACCATTCTTCCTTCCCAATGCTCCTTCTTCCCCCAACTACCTCACGGATTTCCTCCTCGCTTTCACGTTTTCCAATTTCCATGCACTTCTCTCAATTTCATTCGCCTTCTCCCTTCATCGGATTCCGCCATTTACGCTCAATGCCCATTCTATTCCCGCCTTACTCCTCCTCTGCTCCATATTTCATCATTCTCATTCTCTTCGTTTCTTTCTTTCTTGGTTTTCCCCCCTTTCATGGCTCCAATTCATGTGCTCTAGGGTTTCTGTTTGCCCTTACCTGGTTCTTCTTCACCGCCTGCTTCCTCTTAGTTTTAGATGAACTGGGTCATACCTGGTTTTCCTAATGTTTGATTACTGAATTGCATCTACTTCTTTATAACTACTTCCTGGGTTTCTTTAACGTTAATTTCCCAAACAATTTTGGGAAATTGTTTGCTATCTTAACGTTAATTTCTTGGGTTTCTTAACTTTTATGTGCATTATCCATGTTTAAGTTGTTTTGTTCTTGTCATTTTTCCTTATGCTTGATTGCTTGGACGAGAGGAAGACAGAAGGACGTTCAAATTTTTAGTTTAAACTGCATATTTCTTTTGTTGTTAATGGAAAATTTTGATTCTATTAGACAGGTAAAGGTCCAATTAGGTTCTTGATTTCCTCTGTTATTTGTGGACTTTTACGATTTGGGGAAGATCTAACGTCCATAACTAAGATTAATCAGTTATTAAACCTGTATGTCTTACAGGTAGATAATTCGTGATACATAATTTAGTGGCCAAGTAATAGTTATGCCCCTGTTGAAAAGAAAGCCGTTTCCCTTGGCTGATTCGCCCAAAGATTTGGAGAACCATGAGCTTGTATATCAAGTTCGGTTCACTAAGGAGGTATTCCGCGATTACAGGTATCCGTTTATCCATTCTTCTCATTATCTATTGTTGTTGTTGGTTATAATGTGGAATTTAGGAATGTTAATTTTCTAAAATCTGTTTCGTTTTGGGATAACGAAATTTTTGTTTTTTTATTCCTTAATATGCATCAGTGAGTATCTGAGTAGGATAAATTTATACCGTCGAAGAGTTTGGATGTGTAAGTTCACTGGAAAAAGTAATTTGACATACGAGGAGGCTCTGGTGTCTGAAAAATGTGCTGCAGAGAAGGTTCAGCAGTTCCCAAAAGATCTTATCGTCCCTGCTCTACGGATTATCCAATACAGTGAGAACTAACTTGCTTTACTCAAGAATTGTATTTGTGCATGTGTTTATTTTGTTTAGCTTGATGATAGGATGGTTAAATATTTGCAAATTGAGAACATAGACCTATTGCCTTGAAATTAGCCTTTATGAGTTCTTTTATGTTTCAGGATTCAAGAGTAGGCAATAATACGCAAGTTTTTACTTTTTTCACTTTTACTTTCTTTTCTTCAACCTCAATCTCTATTTAGAAGTTTATAAGCTGAATTGAAAGAAAATTAGTATCATTCGTGTTATCATGTCCTCAGCTATATCTAATGCATGATTTGTAACACAGATACGGGCTTCTGTTTTAAACCTTAACTAAATAAGCATGATTGTTATTAGAATCAATGTGCTCTTGTTCTTCTTCCTCTTTGCTTGTTCTTTTGTTCTTGTATTCTTGCTCCATCCGATTCATCAATTAGACTTCAGCGTTTAACCTGGTACAGGTCTCTCCCATATCTTTCTCCTTTTATCTAGTGTCTGGTACTTTCCTTTGTTCCCCCCTTCTACTTTTTTCACTTTAATTTTCTCACCAAAGGCAGACCTATAAAAAGGGCTCGAGAAACCCTAACAATGGCTGCCATTGTTACCCATTATTCATTGCCACATCATTTAGAAGGACGAACACCAATTGGCAGTATAGTATTTGTAGGGTGTTCCCCCATACTATTGTGCTTGGTCGTGAGCACTTCAGTAGTCACCAGTTCAAGCAAAAAGCATAGGTGTTGTGGGAACGTGCAGTCAATGGCCTTTTGTGGAGGATGTTTCTAGATTTTTTGGTATTCTTATAGAGACGGGGGGGTATTTGAGATACCATTTAATTCAAGGGTTCTCTATGGAGCTTTTTCTATGAATACTTGAGATTATGATTGTTGTTTGGTTAGTGTCAATTGGAAGAATTTTTTTGTATCACCTTGATCTTTTCGGGTAGAATGTAGGTGACTTTCTCATCATCCATTTTTCTCCTCTCTATCAGGATCATTTCATTGCAAATTGAATGGCATTGGCCATAGAACTTCCGTCTATTTTGATCCCATCTTTAGCCAACACCAAATTCCTGTAGTGTTTCCTCTCCATGAATTGTTATCTTAATCATATGCTCACCTCTGGAGTCTGGTCCTAAAATCTCTCAATGCCCCATCAAACATAAATCATGTGCTATCATCTTTCTTTTGGATAATGTATTGACATATTTTTCTCTTATTGTCCTTATTTTCTTTAATATTTTCAATATATGAAAAAAAAAAAATTTCTGATGGAGGAGTGAGAATACTAAAAGAAGGGAAGATAAGCTGTCCTCCAAATTCATCAAACTATATAATTAGAAAGGGCCAAAGGGGTATAATTATAGAATTCTTTGAGGAACTAGCATACCAAAAAGAGATCACTAGTTATTCTTGAGCTGATTTGATTATTAGAATAAGATGATTCAAGGCTTCTTGGTTCCTTCTGCACCCACTAGCGTCCTTTGATCCCTTTTCTGTTTTAAAAATTGGCAGTCTGTTGAAAAGTTTCTTTCACATTCTTCTTTTTCCTTTTTGGAGTGTTGGGGGGGGGGGGGGGGGGGGGTCTGGGTATAAAGGATGATGCCTCGGACAGGTTGTTAGTGATAAAATATAGGTTGCAAGTTAAGCTGTTTGATGAATCCAACACCCTCTTATCATTTTTTTTATGATATCTAACAAAAAGATCGTTGACTTTCTTTCTATTGGCACAAAAATGGAAGACAAAAGAGGGGAATTTTCTTGGAGTTCTTTTGAAAAAATGTTTCAAAATCATTGTGAGTACCTTGGAGGAACATTTGAAGTAAAAATTTGTTGGCATTATTATTCAGTGTATAATTCAAACATGAAACATGGGTAAACTTATAGTGTCATTAGCGGTTTACTCTTTTTAGTGGTGAATTGTTCCATTGGTTGAGTTCTTGATTCCAGGTTTTTCCGTGTGGAGGCTCCATTTCCGGTATTAAACACCCCCAGACATGGGAACACTCTGAACATGTTGAAAGAAGTGTCTTCTTTTTTCACTTTTTTAAATTTCAAATAATAGACATTTCTCATAGAAAGGAAAATAAATGAAATGTGGAAAAAGGATATAAATCCGACTATCGTGTTAGATTCTTTGTTACTACATGGTGTAATCTCACTACACCCTTCGTAATTACGAGCTAGTTCAAATTTCTGCCATTTGGGAGACTTTCTGGTTTGGTGTGATGAGGATATTTCATCTCCAATTTGTTTGCTTCTCTTTAGTATTAAATTTTCATGTTTGTCATTAAAAAAAAAAAAAAAAAAAAAAAAAACTGATAAAAGAGACTACAATTAAAACATTTATGAATTCTGTTAGTTGAGATTCACTACATCATAAAGATTAGGGGATTTATCTATTAAATTGGAGACGTGGGGATTAAGAATAGTGTCAAAAAAGGGGGGAGAGAGGATGGGGTGGAGGAGGAGATGGTCGTGTAATGAGCTCTTGTCAGAGTAGGTATAAAGAGAACCACATACCTCCACCTTCTCTTTTTGCGAAGTGTCAGTGTAGGACATATGTCCATGTGTTGGAGATAGACATGCTCCAATTTGCACACAGCATGTGTTCAATGCATGAAAGAAGTTTCTGATTATTTTATTCTTTTTATTTCCAACATGTTGGCTACTCGTTCAAGACATGCTAAGGATATGTTAGGGACACATCTGGGACACATTTAAAAGATAAATTTAAATAGTAGACCATTCTCTAGATTAAAAAGTCTTATGCCCATTAGAGAGTCAAGGTAATAAAAAAGCTTGCTTTAAAACGAAACCTAAAGTGAATATTATACAAAGAAAAGCACTTGTGTTTGATTCAAATTTCAAGTTAATTTTTTAACTTTATTAGGTAATGGATAGGTGGCGTTGGTTATCTCTCATCTTTTATGTTAGCGTAGGGTGTCTATCTCTGTGCTTCTTTGGTATAAAGTATAAGGGACCTATGGATAGGATGGACTGTAATGTGATGACAAGAAAGAGGATATGGGAAGTACAGGTTCTAAAGTGATATTTCCTCTTGTTTACTAAAAACTTGATTACTTGAATCCGATGTTTTAAAATGCTATTCAGACTTAAGCCTTGAAGCTTGCTTCAAGGCAAGACTCTTTAACTTCTTAGTGTCAAGACTTACAGCTTCTTTGAACCGTAAGAGGTTCATGCCTTTCATAGAAGAGGCTTGAGCCCTTGTGAAGCCGTACTGTGGCTTAAAGTTTCTACATCTCGTGTAATGTTTAAAAAAATAATATTAACTTGCCTCATTCTCGAAGAATAAAGGTTGAGTTGTGACAACTTGAACTATTACTGTTTTTACTATTGCAACTTCAAAAGCATTGAAGATTATTATTTTTAGTATAAATCAATCCTACTAATAGTGATAGTAGTGATGTTAAAATATCCTTTTAGAATTTTTATTTAAGTGGCAATTGACGGGAGGTGATTTCTTTTTTATTTTCATATGACTATTGCATGTTTAACGATACTTAATCATCCTAATTTAGGATTTATAAAATGCTTGTAGTTAAATTCATGACTTGTGCCTCATACTACCTCGAAGTGCCGCCTCTTCAAGAGGAAAAGTCCGAAGGCCACCTTTACCCTTTTAATACATTGTTTGATCCCAAGTTAGAATGGTGGAACAAATGTGAAAAGATGGTGAATTATTCAATACTTTTATTGTATAATAACCAGGAACTTGGTTTTGGGAAATTTACATTATGCCGATTGGTGATTGATTATCTGCTGATTAGTTTCAAGTTGTTAGGGCGTTTTGATTCAGTATCTGATTTGATATAATGCTTGTTTCTGTTTGCCATGAATGATGGAGTCTTACTCTGATACTTCATTTGCAGGCATGTTGTCTCTGAAAGATCTTGCAGACACAATTGCCGTGAAGTTACAGGAGTTTCTGTTTGTTGGTACAGAATTGTATGGAAGGAGGGAAGATCAGATTTATCCATGCAAAATTGTCAAAGTGCTTGAGAATGATGCTGAGGAATTACAATATGAGGTAGTTTGGCTTGACAAAAATAAGAAAGTAACAGAAACGGCATTATTGAATGTAGAGGATTTAGTACAGAAAAAGCCTCCTTTGAGCAGAAGGTTTTTGAAGTCGTTCATTCGGGAATCTACATATCGCAGTGCTCCTTGGGTACTTCATGACAAACTAGCACAAAATCATGGAATTTCAACTGATCTTCCCCAAGAATTAAGAAGCAAAGCCTTTTTCCGTGATGGGCTTTTAGTTTGCAATAAAAAGAGAAAATCGAATGACATGGTAATTTTTTAAGTTTGAATTTGAAGTTTATAAAGTTTTTTGTGGTCGAATCTACCGCAGTGATGTCTTGCATTTCCAATGGTATTCTCCTGTTGTTATTTCTCATATTTTTCATTTACAGGAAGCAAGTAATCCTGGAAAATGTAAAAGGAGGGACAGGACGAATGGCTCAACGGCAGAAAATGGTGCAAAGAAAGGTATGTTTTCTACTTAATCTCAAGTCTTAGCAAGAAAAGTCCTTGCGATGTATAGCCTTGTCTTTTATTCTTACTCGGCTTTTACTCTTCCAATGGTTTTGTCGCTTTCGGTGTTACGAATTTTGAATTCACCATATTTGCTTTTTTGAATCAGCAGAAGGTCTTGATGAAGATATCAAATATCCAATTGATGATCTCTTAGTGCAGCCTGGTGCGGATGATCCAGTTTTCTCAGAACGACCTTCTCCTTCGAGGGAATTCAAAGTTCCAATGAACTGCGTCGGAGATCTTTTGATGGTTTGGGATGTTTGCTCGTCTTTCAGTCGACTTTTGAACTTGTGGCCATTTTCTCTTGATGATTTTGAGCGTGCTATCTATCACAAAGAAAGTAATGTACCTCTCCTTGTGGAAGCACATTCAGCATATTTCCGTTTGCTTTTAAAGGATAATGGAGAATATTCCTCACTTGTTGAAGGAAAAAAGCGGAAGATGAAGGTCAGTTCATCACATTGTCTATTTATTTTTGAACTTTCTGAACTTTTTGCTTTTTTCGCCGAGAAAAAAAAACTTACATACATTTTTTTTATTTGCAACTTTTCTTTTTTTAAAAAAAACAGATTACATTAGTTAACTGGACAGAGTACCTCTGTGACTTCCTAGAAATGATTGGGAATCCTAAATTATGTGCCAACACTGCAACTATTAAACGAGGTCACTATGGCCTTTTGGATACTCACGTCAAACTGGGAATCTTATGCGAGCTGGTTAATCATTCCCTGGAATCAAATATATTCAGGGAAAAGTTAGATGAAATTATTGAACAGAGGCAGGCACTTGGAGCTACCAGAAGAGGGGAAGCCTTGGAAGAAGGCCGAAAGAGAAGAGAAGAGAAAGAACGCTTGAAATCCGAGCCTATGTCCAATGGACATGTAAATGGGCATCTTACAGATCCCGAAAAGAGCGAAATATCCAAATCTGATCCTGGAAGACGGAGTAAAGATTCATCAAAAAATAGGAATGGGGTGGTTATATCAACTCAAAATGGTCTTTCCCCGGTAAAAAGGTACGAGTTTCTCCATCTGTTTCATGTTAAAATGACGTGATATTCAGGTACTTGACAGTTCTATTTCTTATTTTATTTTACCTTTTTTAGTGAGGATGATCATCCTATTGCTTATTTGAAGAAAATGGCCAAGAAGCGGAATAGTGATGTAACAGTTTCTACTTCTACAAATTCACCAAAGAAGGAAGCAAAGGATCATAGGATGGAAGTTCTTGATAAGAATACCATAAAAGAGAGGGTTCGTTTCAGTGGTGTGAGAATTTATGTTTTTGATTATGTGCATGTTAATACAAGCTCCCTAAACATGTGTTCTTATTGTGAAAACAGAGGGAATATTACGAGCGGGAATTGGAGAAACGCTCGATAAAAACGAATCCCTTGGGTAAAGACAGAAATCATAACAGGTATTGGTGGTTCCGTCGTGATGGAAGGATTTTTGTAGAGAGCTCAGACTCCAAGGAGTGGGGATATTACAGTAGCATAGAAGAGGTATCACAGCTTTGTACTGCAACTCATTCTTCTAATACTAGGGGCTTACCTATGACTGCTTCATTTGATGTTCTGTTCTCCACTCGACTTTTCGATGCAGCTTGATGCATTTATGGGCTCACTGAATTGCAAGGGGGAGAGAGAGAGAGAACTCGGCAAGCATCTCGAAAAATCTTATAGAAGAATTTGGTAAGTTAGCCATTAATAGCCTGAGACTTATAATACATTTGCCCCTTACATATCATCATGGTGTGCTTGAGATGGGCGAGAATATGTGCAATCTGACGAGATGTATTTTGTTATTGTGGTGTGCTTGCTTGTAAGTCTGGTGTCCATATGAACAGAGAACACGTGTTTCAGTCGGACAAAACATTACAATCCACTTGGTTCTCTCGTAAATCACTGAAGTTAGAATACATGACTGATGTTACTTCGATTTGATACCTCTCGATTTAAAGTTTCATATTTTCAAATTTGTATTGGCAGCGTTGAACTCAACAAGAGATCGAAGGATATAACTAACCAAATTGCAGCGGAGGAGGCAGTGCTACGACGATCCACACGCGTTCGTGCTCCTCCTAGGGAAAATCCGGCTACTGCGTATCTGAGATATGTTAACAGGTGGAAGGAGGATTGATTGATTGATCCAAAGCTAGTTTTTTATTGATTGAGATATGTTTATGTTTTGGTTCTCCCCAACTTGACATGGTTGGTGGAGATGTGTGTGTGATATAGCGATGGTAACTGAAAGAGAGTGAGGGTGAGAAGTGGGGGAGCAGAGGGAAGAGAAGGGATGGGGCAATTTTTTTTTCTTCAGCTCATTCCATTAAAAGCTTCACCGTATGATTAACTTTTCTTTTTTTTTTTTTTTTTTTGCTTTTTTTTTTGTAAAGGATCGCCTTAGGCATTCTTTATTTGTAGCATCAAACAGCTAACAAATTTACTATAACAGCCAAACATCTGAGTTACTGAAAGAGCTGGTGGGTGCCCCCAGGATTGTTCATGGTTTAGACTTGTATATGATAAGATATTTAAGGATATTAGATAAAATAGAATGATTTATTACACATTCTCGAACATTTTGATAAATGACAATTTAAATTTACATTTTGATAAATGACCAAATGACAAGAACGTGAGGTGAAACTTTCTCATCTCTTCATGAATAAAATTTTATTTTTGTTCCCATGAGATCGTAAACTCTTTTAAGATGTAAATGTAGTTGAATGAAACAATAGGTGGGTTACACGTTCCACTGTGTAGAGATGTGAGGTGCAGGTGATGATGATATCCTGGATATGTGTGAGAATCCTTGACAGACACTCTAGAACCTATCAACTCATGAAAACTCGGGTTGGTCCTCTTCATCTGACTAGAGGTGTGGACAACGAGGGCACCTTCACAACCTTCTCCCTTTTGTCCCTATGTTATAGTAAGGTGGGGCAGTTTGTTTGAATAGCTCAATTGGTCCTTAACCCAGTGCTCATGACGCGTTACAGAACCTCCACTGTGTCAAGAGACCAAACAAGACATAGCTAGCAACGAAGGAGCCGACTCAACATCTCACTCATAAAAGATAAGAATGTTGTATAAGGTAAAAATGTTGTATATTGCATTGAAAATGCACAAAATACCTTTTATACAAGGTAAGAATCTTTTGGCATTGATAAAAGATAAGAATGTTGTATAATGGATGATTGCTCTTGTTTTTGTATAAATACACTATTTATATCTGTTAGGTCCTGTTTTCATGGTTTGAGAATATTTGTTAAAATCACCCCAAGACAAATATCTAAATATTTACCTATAATAAAAGATCATATATGATATATACATGGTAAACTATAATTCAGTACTAAATATCCTTTTAACACTTTTAATAAATATTTGCTATAATAAAATATCAGATATGATATATATATATATAGTAAACTATAATTCAGTATTAAATATCCTTAACACTTCTTGCAAACTAAACTTCAGATTTGAACGAACATGAAATTTGGATTTGAAAAATTCAATGAGAGGTCGAGAAATACTTTTTGTGAAGATGTCAGTAATCTAGTTCAAAGGAGACGTCGAAAGATGTAGTAATATTATATTATATTACAATAATTCTGTCATTGAATGCTTCAGTAACAAAACTTGGAAAGCTTCTGCAATGGAGCTTCCAATATGTATATGTTATAAAAGTATTTTTCTAATAAAAATTAATTTATTTTCATTCGCATGAACTCATCGACTTAGTTTTAAGAAGATAAACAAATCTCGATTAGAACTCCCGATTCAATGTTTT
The DNA here is from genome assembly GCA_018691285.1 of Cucurbita argyrosperma subsp. sororia. NCBI lineage: Eukaryota > Viridiplantae > Streptophyta > Magnoliopsida > Cucurbitales > Cucurbitaceae > Cucurbita > Cucurbita argyrosperma. Next base: position 14,917,811 of record CM031900.1, read on the forward strand.
GAAAACATGGTCATGCACGACCACTTGTCAGAATATATATTATCATTAACACAAGAAAATATTTAGTCTTAAGTTATGGTTTAACATATGTATCATATTTGATCTTTCATTCTTAGCAAATATCTTATATCTCTGGATCGCTCTTTCCATTTCTTTTATATTTTATTTGATTTTATAAATGATTATAAATAGAGAACTTTCACCACGATTTAAGTACGGTGGTTTTAGCAAATATTTTCAATTTGATCACACATCAACGACGCTAAAATTTATGACATCTAAATTTGTCGAATTAAATAAGTGAAACTCTATATTATACTTATATTCTCAATATCTGAAAACCTACAAATATTACTCTAAGCAAAAACAATGGAGGTCGATAGAGATTACTTGACCAAATAGGATGGATGGATGTGAACAAATGAGATGTAACGATAACATGCTCTAGATTAGAATTCGAAACCTAAATTCAACACCTGATGGTCCTGCATCCCCTGTGACATGATCAAGTTACTTATTCCTCACTTCTTAAGAGTGAAAACTATTCCCACAAACCAAAACACGAGTTCTTTTAGCATGTTTTGTCCTCACTCACATGCATTCTAAGTAAAACACGCTTAACGTGGAGTTCCTATGAATGGGTCACCAAAAAGGAAGGTGCACTTTGTTGGTATAGTTTGTAACTTTCATTTCTTTTGATGCTTTCTTAGTTAACCAATCATGAGGATCGCTAAGACTCGATAAAATGCTTAAAACTCAAAGATATAACATTATGATAAAATGCTACCCTTATTATTAGACCATGTCCCAAGACTCGATAAAAGATAGGTGCATGCAAAGGTAATACATTGTAATTGGATAAGTTATTAGAAATATGACGAAACAAAAGACTAAGAAAGAAAGAAGAATACATCAAAATGCATGTGTTGCACCAAACACGGGTGGTTGTTTCTTGTTGCAAGAGAATACAACAAAAAGACTAGAAAATTTCCCATCATTCGATAATTATAGGATGATTCATAAAAAAGGTGACATGATTTGAACCTATAGTTGGCTTGTCCCTTACTTGTTGGGCTGAGTAGTCGGGTTAGCACCATTCATCACCTCTATACTCGAAACAAATGTGATGTGCTACCAAGCCATTACCTTGTTTCCCCTACCCTCTTTTGGTTATGTCATCCCCTAATAAGAATCATTATCCTTATGACCAAACAAAAACCGACTTCTCAAGCAAGTTTCCTGATTTTGACCAACAACGATGTTGGTCTTTTGGCTCTTAATCTCAAATTAATTAATTAATTAATTAATATTTTGATAATAACAAACCTACCCTTAATTACTAATAATTTTAGAGTTTTAAAGTATCCCTAGCGTAGAACTTGAAATCCAATGGCCTTTGAATCACAATTAGAGCTAAAACGAGAAAGTTATGGCCGAAATAAAATTGAGCACTAAATATCGAATATGATGATAGGGCGACTGCGTTGTCATCGTAAACCAATCAAATCATAACACATCGAAGTTTGATAGAGTGATTCTTCGAGAGTTTGGGTTGATTTTAAAATAAAAAACTATAATAATAATTAGAATATAAGAATTTGAAAATTAAAAAGAAAATCACTTAAAAAATTATAATTATTATAATAAAATAATAATAATTATTTAAAAAGAAAAGAAACAAATTCAAATTTTATTGTTATCATTATTATTAATATTATTATCATTATTTTAAAAAAAAAAGGAATTTAAATTTATGACCATTTACTATTAATATTATAATATTATTTTAAATTTAAAAGGAAGTGAAAAGGGAAAATTTTCAAATTTAACGATCATTTTCCGGTTTGACTCGTGAATTAATTTTCTTGTTCTTCCTTTTAAGATGAACTCCTAGAGCTTTAGAGGTAGAATTTGAGAATATGGTAGATTAAAATAAGGCTTGATCCTCAAAACCTAGGAAAAATTGAAAAAACGTTGGTCATTTTATCCCTGAGAATATGGTAGAATAAAAGTAGACTGACGCTTCACAATGATCTCCTCTGTGACTGCACAACTCTCTAACACTCCTCCACCTCAATCGGTAGCTTGCGAACACATGAAAAGAAAAGGGAAAAGGGTGAGCATAAAAATATACTGAGTAAGCAATCTACTTGTAGGGCTCTCATCGTATCCATGACCTAACAGGTGACCATGTGCTTTACTCTAGGCTCAAAGTGCATTGCTCTTGCTGTGCACAGTCTTAGGTAGCTAGCTTAGTCTATGTAGCAGTAATTGATACTCGAAGATGAGGCGCTATTTCCATAGGTTCTGTACTAGGTGGGGACAACATGGTGACTGCCAACCTTCCATCATTCATGGGAGGGTAGCTAGCGAACCCATCTCACAAGCCATGAAGTCGCCCAAGGTGTGGGGGCACTACCCCCAAGTACGTGCCAGCTCCACTGGCCACTTTCACGATCAACGCCCTACCACAGTTATGGATCCATCGTGCAGGATAATCGATCAAACAACCGAGTCGCAATCCCTGACCAGCTTTATGCCTAGCTCAATAGTAACGTATCAGAGTGGGAAGGGAGGGGGGGGGGGTCCTCAAACACTATAATAGTTGTTGTCGGCCTAAGAGGCTACCTTTGTCATTTTTGGATGTCGTGGAGGTCTGCTATGTTCTTAGGAGTGTCTAGGCGTTTTAAATCTCATCCGTTTTCCTGACGTTTGGGGTTAGCTCCTCAGGACAAACAAATCTTTGGGTGCACACAAGTCTAAACCTCTTATCCTCCATGATTCTAAGGTGCAAGGAATTCCTGCATTTGTAATGATTTGATCCTGTGGCGTGGAAAAGATTGAATTTGCTCTTGAACTCGTAAAAAAAGTGTTGTAGCGATTTTGCTCTGATCCGTAGAAAGAGTCAAGAAAGATTTTATTCAAATTTTCCAGAGGCGCTTGGGAGTGGAGTAGGTCGAGTTTAATCGAACCACTATAAAAACTCCGATGTTATATTCTCCAACTTCGCCCTATTTAATTGTAAAATTATTATTATTATTTATTCCATATTCTAAATCTTTCATAATTATTTATCGGAAAATTTGTTGTTCGGAATAGAATTATTATTTAATATACTTGCATTGGGTTTTAAATAAAAATGCTTTTTAACTATGCTAAAATTTTCAAATTATCAAAACTTTTTAAATAAATTAAAAGTCACCATTAACACAATTCTCAAATGTTGGCATATCAATCCAACCATTGGTATCATAGAAAGGTTGCTTTTATAGAATTTTTTTTTGGCAAACCTATAAGTTAATAACGATATTATTATTATTAAAAGATAGTCCATTTCTAGACCTACTCATTTTGATGAGTTAAATTATATTTATCGTAAGCTAGAATGAAAATTGTTAATAATATTCGAAGTGCCTAAGAAGAATTTGATGAGCATGGTATAAAAAGAAAAAAAAAATCTAATGCTAGTGATATAAATTCTATTGTACCTTAAATAGTGATGAATTTAATAGATTATCTACGTGTTCTTCCGCAAATGAAATTCGGAAAAATATTGAAGTAATCATGAGGGAACAAATTAAGTTAATGAAATTCGGAAAAATATTGAAGTAATAATGAGGGAACAAATTAAGTTAAAGAAATAAAAATTAGCATGTCACCCGGTAATTAAGAACTATTTAAAATGAAGGTAAATAATTTTGTTGTTGATATGTTTACTAGATTTACTAATTGTAATAGCACAAGCCCACTACTAGTAGATAATTTATGTTTTGACCAGTTACGTATGCTAGCCTCACGATTTTAAAATGCGTCTACTAAGGATAGGTTTCACACTCTCATAAGTATGTGGTTGGTTCCTGTCTTCTACTTATGCTTGGTTCCCTTCTTCCACTTCAACCCTAATTCTTTTGTTTCTTTTCCTTTATGTTCTCTCTCTGCAGTTTCTATCCCGATCTCCTCAACCCCCAAAAATGGTATCCTCGGTTCTTAGGGAAATTTTCTCGCATTATTTTCTTCTACCATATTCCAAAATTATACTTCTAAGGTCTTCAATAAAATTTTAGAAGCTTGATCGTAAATGGAATAATGGAGAAAATTAATTCTTGTAAGGACTCTAGTGTTACAAATTCTCCCCTCTTAAAAAATTTTATCCTTGAAAGTTGCTTACGCCTAAATCTAAGATAGGTCAGCCAGATATGCACCATTCTCGAAGGTAGGTCAGCCATATATGCACCATTCTCAATCCAACACCGTGTCATTCACATGCTTGTTTCTTTGAACACCACCTTGAGTTTCCCAACTATAGCTTAAGACTAATCCCTAAAATAGAACTTCATGCGGTTTAGATTTTTTAAGCTCTTATCCAAATGTATGTTCCACGCCCTCAGTGCTTGCCGTAAACCGTAAAGGGTCTTTGACAACTTGTATATTGTGCTCTTCGTTTTTTATGACGAACTCTTCAGATTGGGAAACATACACTTCTTCTTGGAGGTCACCATTTAGGAACACTGATTTGATGTCCAAGTGATGGACCTCCCACCCGTGTTGAGCCGTGAGGGAAAGAATCAACCTTCCAGTGTCCAATTGGCCACCGACACAAAAAATTCCTCAAAAGCAACTCTTTTAACTTTTCTCTTCTTCGAATACAACATCTTTACTTCTATAAATTTTCTCATGTTCTGGATCATAGAGTCTGTGTACTTTGGTCTCATCCTCTAGTCAAAGTACACCATCTTTTAGCTTATGTCATTAAGCTTTTTGAAATATGGCTTTGTAATCTTGAAATGTGTAGTACAACCAATGACTCTTAGGTACTCAAAATGAGGTGTCTTGCCAAATCATGCTTCGTAGGGGGTGCAAGTGTCTTGATAAGTTCAGCAGCAGATTGTTAGAGCATAGAACATAAACAATTGGATCTCAAGTGCGATTTTATTAATTCTAAGCATGGCATTATATTGCGTTTACAAAAAGATAGAACACAAGTAACATAATGTGGTTGAATATAAAACATAAAAAAAACTTGAGAGTCCCAAAGAATAGAACTAATCAGTCCCAAAGAATAGTACCCTTAGAACTATATTTAAAACAAAAAGACTAGACCACTGACTCCTAACATTCCCTCCCTTCAACTTATTCTAGCTTTTTGACAAGAATTAGTTTAAGTCTAAAATATCACATACACCAAGCTCTTTACTCTTTACGTAGTTTATGAAATGCTTCCAACTTGAGAGGTTTTATCAACAAATCAACAAGTTGATCTTGAATACCACAAAACACTAAGTTGACAGTGCCTTCTTTTGTAAGATCTCTAAGAAAATGAAATCTCACACTTATGTTCTTAGAACGACCCTGTAGAACTGCATTTTTTGACAACTTAATCGTTGAAGCATTATCACACATAAGTTTGGTTCCTTCTGTCTGTAAAGAACCGATCTCCTTGAGTATTCTTCTCATCCAAACAACTTGACATGCACAAGCAGTAGCAGCAACAAATTCTGCCTTTATGGTTGATAAAGTGACTATAGGCTGCTTTCTAGATGACTAAGCCACTGCTCCTTCACTCATTATAAGCACATAGCCTAAAGTGCTTTTGCGGTCTTCTATGTCGTCGGCATAGTCCCTATCAGAAAAATCGATCAACTCACTCACTCCTCCCCTTTTGTAGAATACACCATAGTTAACTGTACATTTCAAGTATCTCAAAACTCTTTTTGCTACTGCAAAATGTTGTTGCGTTAAACAAGCCATAAAACGACTTATTAGACTGACAACAAACATAAGATCAAGACGAGTAACAGTGAGATACATCAAGCTTCCTACTATCTGTTTGAAAAAAGTTGCATCCATTTTAATGTCATTTTCATTTTTATCAATTTTTTGTCCTGGAACAATGGGATACAGAGTATAATTTTCTATCTCAAATCACTTCAAAACCTCAGCTGCATACTTCCTTTGACATATAAAAATGTCATCTGAACGTTGTATTACTTCAATCCCTAGAGAGAACCTCATCTGTCCTAGATCAGTCATATCAAACTCCTTTTTCATAGAACACTTAAATTCTCCTAGTAATGTTTCATCATTGCTAGTAAACAAAAGATCATCAACATATATGCTTACAATCAAAATGTTACCTTTCTTCCTTTTCACGAAGAGTGCATGCTCACTAGAACTGCTTTCAAAACCTTCTTTGATGAAGTAGAATTCGATTCAGCTGAACCATGCTGTAGGTGCTTGTTTTAACCGGTAGAGTGCTTTGTTGAGCTTATACACCATATGTTCACCTTCCCTTTTTTAAGCCTCTTGGTTGTTCTACAAAGATATCTTCTTTCAATACTCTATGTAAAAAAGCTTATTTTACATCTAACTGATGAAGTTTCTAGCCTTTATGAGCGGAAAAAGCTATGATCTTCCTCAGAGTATCTATTTTAGCTACCAGCGCATAAACTTCAGTGTAATCAATTCCATGCTCTTGTCTATATCCTTTTACCACCAATCTTGCCTTATATTTTTCAATCTCTCCAAGCTCATTTAGCTTAGTTTTATAAATCCATTTTACCCCAATTTTCTTATCACCGGTAGGTCTATTAAGTGCCAGGTCTGATTTTTTTTTTTAATGGATTTAATCTCCTCATCCATGACAATCCTCCACTTTGGGTTTTTTACTGCTTCCTCATACTTTATAGGATCAGAATTTGTAAAAAAATGCCATGTTAACATCATCTTCTTCGGACAATCCTTCACCGAAAACATAATCAGTTGACCATATAGGTGGGCGTCAACTTCTGCCCTCCCTTATAGCCAAACCTGGTTCGATTTCAGCAGCAGGTATAATAGCAGGTTCAATTTCACCATCTGAGTTAATTGATGACATTGAACCTGTGTGTTGTTCTGTGTCTTTTTCCATTGCAGTTGAAATTTTAATGCTTTCTCTCCAATCTAAATCAGTTTCATTTTCAGAAACTTTCCAATCTCATTCACGATCCTCATAAAAAATTACATCGCGGCTAACTATGATTTTGTTTGCTACAGGATCAAACATTCTGTACCCTTCGGATTCACCACTGATTCCAAATGAAACACAATTTACACTTTTATCTACAAGTTTTTTCCTCTTAGCATCTGGAATATGAACATATCCCACACATCCAAAAACTCGAAAATAGTCAACTGATGGTTTTACTCCACTCCAAGCCTCTTCTGGTGTCACATCTTTCACTGCAAGAGTTGGTGATCGACTTAAGACATGATTCACCCACATAACAGCTCAAACAAGAATCTCTTTGGTACTTTCTTTTCTGTTAACACAACTCTTACCAGGTTCATCCTCGTATGATATTTGCGTTCAGCTAATCCATATTGTTGTGGAGTATAAGTTGTGGTCAATTGTCTCTTCACTCCATGCTCCTTGCAAAAGTCATTAAATTCAGCCGAATAGAATTCTCCTCCTCACACATTTTATGGGCATTCCAACTTCTTTTTCCACCAAACTTTTGAAACATTTAAAATGCTAAAATGTTTCTGATTTTTCTAGGAGAAAGTACATCCATGCCTTCCTAGAAAAATCATCTATTAAAACACAGCACATACCTTTTTCCGCTGCTTGAAGACAGAGTAATCGGATCACACAAATCAGCATGAACAAGTCCCAATTTTTCAGTTGCTCTCCACTGACTGTGTTTTGGAATCGGAGTCCAATTTTGTTTGCCCTTTATACATGCTTCGCAAGTGATGCTTGGATCAATAATTTGCAGCAAACCTTCCACCATGTTTTTATGTTTTAAAATACGAAGGCCTTTGTAGCTGAGATGACCATAACGATAGTGCCAAACTGTTGATTGATCTGTATTAGAGACTTGGAGGTAGCTCCCTTCAATTGTTGTGATTGATGAATTTGCAAGCAAAATGAACATTCGATTTGCACTCATAATTGATTATGTTATTTTCCCTGATGATAAATACTATATATTCCATTTTTGAACAGTACATCTACTCCCTTTTCTTAAAGTTGTCCAACGCTCAAAAGATTGTTTTTGAGTTTAGGTGCCCAGTATACTTCTCCAATGGTATAACAATTTTGTTGCAAAAACAATCTTATCGTACCTTTTCCAGACACTTTCATTCTGGTGTTATATCTAAGCTTGACACTGTGAGTAAAAGTTTTATCTAAACTTGAAAACATGTTTTCATTACCACACATGTGATTTGAGCAACTCGAGTCTAGAACCAGGCGTCACTTCTCTTTGATCCATGGAGTTCTACATAGGCCATCCACAGTATCTCATCTTCTTCGTCAAGCTCAACATAATTTGCTTCATTCTTCCACTTTGGACATTCATACTGAAAATGTCCTAGGTTGTGACACTTATAACATTCAACAGTTACTTTGTTGAAATTTATTCTCCCTCTTCCACGCCCTCTTCCTATGTACGTTCCTCTCCCTCTGTTGTTTGTACTAGCTCGACCTATAACATTCAGCAACTGTTCTTCATCATTGTTGTTGGGGCGTCGAAATTTCTGTTCATGCACCACTAACGAACTTTGTAACTCATCAATAGACATTTTATCAGTATCATTTGATTCTTCAATGGATACTACAACGTATGTAAATTTGTCAGTTAAGGTGCGTAGGATTTTTTTTCTACAATTTTCTTTTCTGGCATTTCTTCTCCATTGCTTCTCATCTTATTAGCAACCTGCATCACTCTTGCAAAATACTCAATGATGGTTTCATCTTTTCTCATCTCCAGAATCTCAAACTCTCTTCTCAATGCATTAAAAAGGGATTTCTTCACTCTTTGGTTTCCACCAAACTTTCTCTTCATTGAGTCCCAAACAATCTTGGATGTGCAACGGTCCAAGATTTGTTCAAAGACAGTTCGATCAATCGCCTGATACAGGTAATGCTTTACTTGATGATCCTTTACTCTAACATCGTCAAGATGTTCTTGTTGTGCAGCAGTCAATTCTATCCCTTCTACTGGTTCCGAAAAACCATTATCCACCAAGCTCCATAAGCCTTTTGCTTTAAGCAAGTTCTCCATCAATTCACTCCAATGACCATAGTGACCATCGAAGTGAGGAATTTTCATTAATGTTTTGTCGGCACTCATTCTCTCAGTGTTTGATCACTTGAAGATTGCAACTTCTTTCCAGCTGGCTCTAATACCAATTGAAAAGTTTAACGGCAGATTGTTAGAGTAAGAACATAAACAATTGAATCTGAAGTGTTGTTTTATTAATTAAAAGCATGACATTATATACCCTTTACAAAAAGATAGAACACAAATAACTTAATGTGGTTGGACCTAAAAATATCATAAAAAAAACTTATGAGTCCCAAAGAATAGGACTAATCAGTCCCAAAGAGTACCACTCCCTAAAGACTAGAACTATATTTAAAACAAAAGACTAGACCACTAACTCCTAACATGTCTAAGTCTTTGTCATTAAATGCTTTAGAAGGTAAACCGTATGTCGTATTGCCTCTCCCTATAAAATCGTCGGGACTTGCACGCTCTTGAGTAAACTTCTTACAGTGTTCATTATGGTGGGTTTTCTCGTTCAACCACACCATTTTGTTGTGGAGTGTACGATACAGTATGTTGACACTTGATACCTCGATTGGTGCGCAAGGTTTTTAGCTTGTAATCAGATCCGTTTTCAACAAGTCTTTCTGAACATCTTGAATGCACATAATGTCTTTCCTTTTTCTTTGAGCATGCACACCCATATCCAACGGCTATAATCATCAAGTAAGATAAAATACTTGTTACTAGCAATTGAAGATGGGGTGATCGAGCCACACAAATCTGCATGAACCAGTTTCAGTGGTCCCTCCGAATGGAAACTGATTTGAATTGGGAATGACAGTCTTGCTTGTTTGTAGACTAGATAACTTTCACATAGCTGGTTCTAGAAATAAATAAATATTTAAATTAAAAACATTATATTCTAACCTAAGTCTAAGAAAATAAATGCATCTACCCTATACATATGTCATGGTCTCGAGTTATGATATGTGCATTTACCCTTCTAGAGTTCTATACAAGCATATATTTTGCTTGAGTTTATGAGATTTTTCTAACAAGTTGTAAATATAACTAAATTTTATATATTCTTTCTTTCGATGTATTAATAGTACACTCTAATAAGAAAATGCATTTTGAATGAGTATTTTAGGTATGATTCAGGATTAAAATATACCGAAAAAATAAAAATAAACCAAAAAGAACAACTTGAAGAAGAGTTTTTTTTAGAACCAAGAACCTTAATCACTTTGCTTTTCAATTTTTTAATTTTTTATGGTTCAATTCATCAATACATCTTATGAATAGAGTATCTACAGTCGAGAAACTCTTCTCAAGTTAACTATCACTGTCAACTAACTAAGCCACTAAATACTAACAATTCTCCTAAATTACTCCCTAAGTTAAGTAGTCTTGTTCCATAAGATAGTAATTTCTATTAAAAGATAGTAACTATTTTTCTAAGTAATAGTCTTGTTCCATAAGATAGTAATTTCTATTAAAAGATAGTAACTATTTTTCTAAGCCAAATTACGAGTTTTTATGCATAGAGCACTAACAAATTTCTTAAACTACTCAACCTTTTAACCCTTAGCTAATTACCTAAGACTAAGTGGTACACCATGCATGCCTCCACGCTCTTTTATCTCTTCTCCACACTCAACCTTTTAACCCTTAGCTAATTACCTAAGACTAAGTGGTACACCATGCATGCCTCCACGCTCTTTTATCTCTTCTCCACATTCCAAAACCATTTATATATATAACAGTAAGCGTATAGTATAGGGTTGTTGGTTTGGTAAAAGCATATGAAAAGGTGGGAATTAGGCGATGCGAGGGCAGGATTTTGGAGTCAAAGAGCCACAGGTTCCATGAGGCAGGCGTCACTGACCATAACACCAGCTTCACCGGAGGCCACTTTGGTGGGTTAACTCACCGCTGGTGGTGTTGTTAATTCTTATGCTTTTCTTCTATTTAATTTCGTATGCTTTTGTTGTACTAATAAATTAGGTTTGTACTTTTCACCAAAGTCAAATACAAGTTTCCTTTTCTATGTTATTTTTAATTCTAAAAATTAATATAAAATTGGTTGCCCAACACTAAAATAAATCGAGTGTCAAACATGTATTGTAGAACTCAAAAAACAATAATAATGAAAAATGAAGTAAAAACACGTTTGCCAATCCTCAAACTCGCGTTGTCAGCCTCAAAAGAAAACATATGTCGAGTAGTGACAAATCAGGAGGATAATCAAAGGCGTTACATTTGCTTGGGCTCGGATGTGACACCTGAGCAAAAGGAAGGGTACATAAATGAACTAATATCATACATGAATAAGAGTAATCAGGAGAATAGGATGACTAATATAGACTTAAAACAATTAAAAGAATTAAAAGGATGGCTAACTGAGATCCTGTCGTAGGGATGTAAGCGAATGTCGGCGCACATAAATGTCAAATCAGGATTCTGAATCCTAATTCAAATCTTGGGCATGAGTTATTACATCGAAGGTCTACTCGATGTGAACTAAAAAAGAAAGAGAAAAGGAACGTAAATTGTGTGATGTTGGGCTAGAACGAATGGGATCAACTTTGGTATCCCGTATGTGAGTATGAATTAATGCATAGTTATGGTATATGAATGAGCTAGACTATGAGTATATTATAAGTGTTTAAGATCGAAGACCCAAGTAATAGATTTTATATTCCTGAAAGTATGCATAGATGAATTGAGCAAAGAATATGGCGTTAGAGATAGTACGCTTTCATGGCAACGAAGGTCGAGATGTTTCCAACAAAGCAAGCACCTAAGAATCATAAGAGTCAATCAAAGAATTGAATTCTAGTGCTCTCAAAATCAGATTAGTCGAAAGAGTTAGTCTGGAAAGTCTTGAAAATTAGAGTCCAAAATATAAACGGTCAAGATGTCATAAACAACTTAATTGACAACCACAACATTCAAGAACTAAAACACATTTCATGCATGTGGCTAGTTTTACTCACAGACATATAGGTGGTCAGGCTGACTCAACGGTTCAAGTTGAAGGCTAGGCTGACTCAACGGTTCAAGTTGAAGGCTAGGCTGACTCAACGGTTCAAGTTGAAGGCTGATGGAGCAAATCACAAGTCAAACGAACGGTTTGGATCGTGCATATTAAAATTTCAAAAGTGGATCTTCCTATATTATCATATTAAAATTTTATAATCCAATTCTTCAAAATTATCTTGGGACAAAATTTTAGAATTCTCACTTCCCAATCTTCTTAATTCTCGATGAATTTGAGTGATGCAACTGCCAAAATTAGTAGTAGTTGGGTAAGTTATCACTAGAGCATACCACTTCCTATTTACTCTAGTATATCATGCACGACCGTTTTTCTAGGGCTACAATCTCAAACAAAAAACAAAGACAAAATCAAATATAATAAAAATATAATGTATTATAATATAAAAATATATGGTAAAATTTAAATCAAATTAAAAATAAACAATACCAAAATAAATATAATATATATATATATATATATATATATACATATATATATATATATAATTACAAGCGGGTGGTGTTTGAGTTTATTACAAATAGAAAATGGGTTTGGGATACAATTTCATATAAAATATAAAAGACCAAAATTACATAACGTCCCAAGGCAACCTTTTGTGTGACCTTGTAGCTCACAAACGCTTCCTCACCTCAACTAGCAGTCAGCTAGGGTTTTACACAAGTTTTCTAACCTTTCAATTCTTTAACTTAGGTAGCTTGTTTTGTTTACACATTGAATGACTAACGTCCTAGATTGAGAAGCGACCTCATAATGATCTAGTAGGATAATATGGTTTATGCTAATTTGAACATTATCCATGGAAGGTTAGCAATTCCACTGGACTAGGACCATAAAGTTGTCATCGTTTAGGAGGAGCGACCACCGTATACCAACTAGATATTCTATCAACCTACATGGTCCCACTCTCCCTCTCATGACAAGCTTACAATACAGCGACCTTGTTATGGGTTACTTAGCCATTTTTTTGAGTCAATGATCTTGACTTGGTAAAAATAGTTAGTAATTTGGACCTCTGAAAATGGTGAGTGATTTATTTAAAAGGATTGTTAGTAGTTAAGCAATTGTGGAACAAGTTTAGGTAAATAGTTAGTGATTTATTCCGGAGAATTGCTGTGGTTTTTAACTAGAATATAAAGTTATGGTTTTTAACTAGAATATAAAGTTAGGAAATCTGTTACTACCCTCTAAATACCCATGACATATATACTTTATTCAAAGCAACAAAAAGAATTGAAAAAATATAGTGCTTAAGGTTCTTAGTACAAAGAAGCTCTCTCCTCAAGTTGTTTCGATGTATTTCTATCAATGGTCAAAACCAACAATTTTCACTAGGTTGAGGCACCTTTTCACCTCAATGCACTGCCATGTCTGGCCTAAACCTAACTCGACGGTACTGCTCCTACAGGCCTTCTGCTTGGCAAGAGTTATTGGGTTCGACCTGGGTTGTTGATAACATTATCGGAGTATTGGAGTAGATAGATTGGCAAAGACTCTTGTGACACTATTCATACTACTAACAACCTGGTGAACTATCTTAGTCATTCTTAGATGTCAAGAAGGTCTAATATGCTTTTAGGGTCATCTAGGCAGTTTAAATCTCATCTCACAATTTCAGGCTACTCAGGACTAGCTGTTTGGAGCTAATTCAATCTTTGGGTACACTCGAATTTAAATCTCTGATTGCAGCTCATGATCCTGAGGTGCACGGTCTACTGAAAATGTATTGACTTAGGTTAACATGAACCCAATCTTGGTCAAGCGTCCTAATCTTAATATGGTTCTCTCATACATGTTTTGGTAGTGAGATAGTCTTATTAATCACATAAAGTACATAATTCATAAACTAAATATTGTCTTGATCATCCATAGATGCCGAGGTAGTCTACTAGATTCCTAGTGTGGCTAGATGACTTAATGCGAACTTTCAGCTCCAAAACACTCTGTTTTGACTCCTCAAGTCTTTCTTAGTCTAAAAGCACAAGGGTCTAGACCCCTTGATCACCCTAGGCTTAACTGTGTGCCGATAGACAAAACACACAATAGGGAGATAACAACCATCAATTCTTGAGCACATACCACAATTTCTCATTTTCCATGGTTAAAATCAGCACTTGTAATAATTCTCATCCTAAGACATTTCAATAATTTTTCTTAACATACATAACATTCTCATCCAAATTACCCTTCTAGAGTTCTAAACATGCATATATTTTACTTGAGTTTCTAAGATTTTTTTAAGCACTTTTCTACCTCATCTTGAAATTCGGCTTCCAAAGACCTCAATAAAATTAAAAAAGAACTCGAGCTTAAAAGAAAAAAGAATTAAATATTTAGGTTGAAACAAGAATCAATAAACTATTGTCTAGGTTTAAACAAAGGCAAGGCCTAAACGGGCACCTCAGCCTGAGTGTCCATTTATGGACAAACTGGAGACCTTAAGGTCAAGGTGGGTTGCTAGGTCTAAGACTATTGAACAAGTGATCAACCTTATATGGAGGGAGTTGTCAGCATCATTCTGAATATGCTGCAAAGTGGTACACCATGCATGCCTCCACGCACTTTTATCTCTTCCCCACATACCAAAACCATTTATATATTTATAACGAATAAACGTATAGCATAGAGTGTCATATTCATTCCAATATCATGAAACGGTGTTCTCGGCCATCCTGTGGGCTCCTGGTGATGCTCTTTCTTGTTCTCCTGGCCATGCGTAATACTCTCCTCTCAACCCTTCTCTTCTTCATTATAAAACATCCTATATTGTGTTACTAATTGTCTTGTTTGTGGGTTGTTGGTTTGGTAAAACCATATGAAGAGGTGGGAGTTAGGCGATGCGAGGGCAGGATTTGCGAGTCAAAGAGCCACAGGTTCCATGGGACATGCATCATTGACCACAACTGCGCAGAGGTCTGCCGCAACGAAGGCTTCACCGGAGGCCACTGTGTTGGGTTCCGTCACCGCTGCTTTTGCACTAGGCACTGTTAATTTCATATGCCCTTCGTTGTAGTAATAAATTAGGTTTGTGCTAGGATTGCGAGTATGCATGCTTTTCATTTCGTGTTCTTGGTTCTATTTTAATATGAACAATAAGATCTGTTTATAACGCTTTAGAGTTTTACTTTGATTCACATAAATTCTATAGTTTCAATGGTCAAATAAAAATATTATGATTAATCATTATTTTATGGCTTCCATTATTTGAAATGTTTTCATAATTGATGAAATTGTATGGAATTAATTGCATTGAATTTAAGGAATAAGTTGAGAAATATAGATAAAGATATGAAAATAACGAAATGGATTTTGGAAATCTAGAAATTAATACACAATTCGTTGCGCATCACTAATGTTGAGTGTCAAACTTGCTTTGTGGAACTCGAAGAACAATAATATTAAAAAAATAATAATAATAATAATAATAAAACCATGAAGTAAAAACACGTTTTCCAACCCTCAAACTGTGGTTGTCAGCCTCAAAGAAAGACATGTGTCGAGGATATTGTCAGCCTTCAAGAAAGACATGTCGAGGATAATAGAGGGTGTTCCATTCGCTTCACTGAGATGGCTCCTAAAGTAATAGGAATGATATGAGATTGAGTTATAGGAATGATATCAGATTGAGTTGCTAGAAATATATGAATGAACGAAATGAATGAACTAAGGTTTAGATTGAATTCGCTAGATATATTATGAATGAACTAAGGTTTAGATTGAATTCGCTAGAGATATATAAATAAATTAAGGTTCAGATTGAGTTCGCTATGAACTAAGGTTGAGTATAGTAAATGGTACTCGAAACTGAGGATAGAATGGACTAATTGTGTGATGTTTGGCTAGAACCACATTTGCATGCACAAATAAATAAGTAATTTATGAGGTAGAAATCTCTAGTATATTCTAGTATGTGAGTAATGCATCGTTATGACATTTGAATGAGCTAGATTATGAGCAAGAATTAAGACACAATATTTATATTCGTGATAGTATGTATAGATGGATTGAGTAAATAAAAAGGTGTTAGAGTTACTACACTTTCATAGTGACAAAGGTCAAAAACGTTTTCAATAGAGCGAGCACCTAAGAATCATTAGAATCGATCAAAGAACTGAATTCTAGTGCTCCGAGAATAAGATTAGTCAAATAAGTTAGTCTTAAAAGTCTTGAAAATGAGAGTAGAACTTAGTTGACAACCATGACATTCAAGAATTAAGAGACGTGTCATGTGCATTGCTAGTTGTACTCACGGGCATACAAGTGGTCAGACCAACTCAACGGTTCAAGTTAAAGGCTAATGGAGCAAGCCACAGGTCAAATGAATTGTTCGGGTTGTGCATATTAAAATTTTAGAAGTTGTAAGAAATCCTCCGTATATCAACATATTAAAATTTTTATAATCTAATTTTTCTCGATTATCTCAAATTTGAGGCCCTTCTACAAGACCATAAACATTATCCATGAAAAGATTTGCTCGCTGACCCTTCTACAAGACCATAAAGTTATCCTAGTTTAATATTCTCACCTATAAATACTCCTTAGGTAGGTTCCATTCACAAATGAAAAGAATTGAAAATCTATGTGGTTAAGGTTCTTAGTACAAAGAAACTCTTCCCTCAAGTTATTCTTTGTGCTTCCATTATTAATTTTGGTGCATTTCGATCAAGGGTCGAATCAAACAATTTCCACAAGGTTGAGGCTCCTAGCCACCATGATGTACTTCCCTGTCTAGCCTAGGCCTAACTCGATGGTACCACTCTTAGAAGTCTACTGCTTGACAGGAGTGCTATTGGGTTCCTGATACCGCTATCGAAGTATTCGAGAGAACGGATTGATTGACAGAGACTCTTGTGACACTAGTCATACTACTAATAGCCTAGTGAACTATCTTAGTCATTCTTAGAAGTCGTGGAGGTCTAATATGTTCTTAGAGGCTTCTAGGAATTTAAGTCTCATCTCACATTTTCAAGACGCTCGGGACTAGCTCCTTGAAGCTAATCCAATTTCTAGGTGCACTCAAATCTAGACCTCTAATTGCTGCTTAAGATCTAGGGTACATGGTCTACTAGAAATGTGCTAACTTACGTTAACATGAAACCAGGTTTTGCTCAAACGCCCTAATCTTAACATGGTTCTCTCATGCCAGCTTTGTTAGTAAGATAGTCTTATTAATCACCTAAAACACAAAATTCATAAACTAAATATTACCTTGATCATCCCTAAGTGTCAAGGTAGTCTACTAGGTTCCAAGAGTAGCTAGATGGCTTAACACAGACTTTCAACTCCAGAGTACTCTGTTCTGGCTCATCGAGTATTTCTTAGTTTAAGAACACTATCTTCTAGACCCCCTAGTCTTAACTTGTGCCGATAAACACGCTCTATGGGGAAAGCACACAATCAATCACCTAGAGCTAAACATGTTATATCATGCATTCATACAAGCCCAATAGGGAGATAACATCCATCAATCTTGGAGCACATACCACAATATCTCATTTTACATTCTAGTACAACAAAAAGTATTAAAATCAGCACGCATCATGATTCTCATCCTAGGGCATTTTAGTAATTTTCCTTAACATACATAGCATTCTCATTCAAATTACCCTTCTAGAGTTCTAAACATGCATATTGTAATGACCTAAGGTAAGATATGTTTGCATGCTATCATGTCCTAGCGACCCCAACAAGTATTACTTGAGAAAAGTCTTGATGGCCATTTACATAGATGACACGTTCCTTCTCGAGCTAACTTTTCTGATTGTTGTAGACTCTAAATTTTCTAAATATTTCTCTAGTACGTCCTTGTCCAAGCTAAAGTAAGGTGAGCATCAAAATCAAAGTAAAAAATATTCGAACAAAGGTCAAACAAGTGAAAAATAGGACTCACATGCTTTTGACGTGTCTACACTCGATTAAGGGGGTGCTTATATGTGGATTTCTCACGCACATGTCATGCGCGCTGCTAATTGTACTCTCGAGGCATACAGGTAGTAAGGCCAACTCACGAGTTCAAGTTGAAGGCATGTGGCGTAAATCATAGGTCATGTGAATGGTTCGGGTCATGCATATTAGAATTTCAAAAGTGGAAAGAAATTCTCCCGAGACCTAACATATTAAATTTTCAAAATCTAACTTCTTCAAAATATCTCAAATTTTGCAATTTTCACTTCCCGTTCTTTCTTGATTTTTGATAGATTTGAGTGATTCATGAACTTCGATTCATTCTCCAAAACATTTTAGTAGTTCTTATGATCGGAATTTTTGCTAAATTCTTTCTTTAAAACCTTCTAGTAATTCTGGATAGATGTGAGTGATTCAAGGGATTGGATTAGTGTTAAGAATAATGTTCTGATACTATGTTAGAAACAAAAAAAAACAAAAGAGGAATTAAAAGTCCGATATTGATTAATGTTCACATGTTTAAATAGAATACAAGCTACCAACTAAATAAAAAAAATAAGAGAAAATATTTTACTAACCAAATCATAAAATATACTAAATATATTATTAACAAAATTCTGAAAATAAGGGGGGAAAATCCTAATACTCGGAGTACGTAGGTCAATAACACTCAACTTGTCTCCTTTCAAGTTGTTCTAGCAATTAGTCCATATCCTTGGCCGGCAACGCTACAACATCGTTTTAGTGGTAATCGATCGTGTGCATCATGGAGTTTCATGTCTCATTTGTCCTCTCTTCCATGGTGTTGCACTACCTTTATACACCTGAAGGAAGGGGGTTTTCGTCTCACCGAAGTTTATGTCGACGGGGTAAACCGTTCATATTCCGTCGTTTTCTTTCTATATGTCACATTTCTTTTTCTTGCAGGTAAGCTCATGACGAGTAGTCGTGCGTGGGGAACGTTTGGAAACTATTCGTGGTTCATTGGGTGTCTTAAAATGAGAAGCAGGGTTCGGTTTGTCTTCTTCGGTTTACATTCGTCGGAACGACCCACCCATGGCTTTAGTTTTCTTCCCTGTCCATTTATGCTCTATTGTTCCAAAATGACAGAAGGTTTTAGGGTATTTTCGAGCATTGAGGGAGCATGGTGTCCTGGATCAGTTGGAGACGCGAAATTTCCAACATCTCGCCGAAAATCTTGCGTTTCTCGGCGACCATGTTTTTTTTTTTTTTTTTTCTCGAATCCTTATGGAATAAACTAACAAACCATCCTAAGTTTTGTTTTAATTTTAAGAATATGGTTTATGATAGGTAATTGACACAAAATTGAATAGATAAAAAATTAGTTTCAATAAAATTGAAAATTTTATTATAGAACGAGACACGTAATTCTAATTTCTAATGCATTTATTTATTATCGTTACCTCCCAACATTATTATATCACAAGTTATATATATATATATATTTATTTATTTATTTATTTATTTGTGATAATTTAGGGCATAGTAGTTTTTATTTTGTTAGGTATAATTTCTTTAAATTAATCATTTTTTTTATTTTTTAATTTTATAATCTATTTTTATATTTTCCTTACTGAGTAACAAATTATATTTTCCTTATTTAGTAAGGAATCTCAAGAAGTATCCAAATTTAGTTGTTCTTTAGCTCTGTCAACGTTGAATTATGTTAAAATATTATATTCTCTTTTGTAGTTGATAAATTTGTTTTTTTTTTTAATGATTATATAGATTGATTTGTGTTTGTTTGTGAATTCTTAATATATTTTATCTAAGATTTTAACGAATGGTTATTTACTGTGGATAAATAATTTTTTAAAAAAAAAATTAAAAAATTAACACTGAGCCGACCCAACTCGAAAATATAGGGTTGGGTTGGGTTGTGAAAATTTTCGGGTTGAGTTGGCTTACCAACCTAACCAACACTAACAGATAAAAAAAAATTTCTCAACCCAACCCAATCCGGATCATGTACACCCCTATTGAGTACCAATTGACAATGATAACATAGAGGAGATGGTACATGTCACTATTACAAAAGATTATACCTTTTTTTTTTTAATGGATCTTCGTAATCTTCTTGTCCCTACCAATGTTTCATGTTTTTTTTTTCAAAATTCTAATACTTTCTATTTAATGAAAGCAAAAAGCGATGAAATCATTGATGAATGTTAAAGTTTTGAGGCTCGAATCATCGTAGCTGTAACAATCCAAGGTGTGTCTTCCTTTTCTATTTGCTAGGGAAAGATTTCCACCCATTTTTTTTTTCCATAAAAGGTGTTTCGTTCTTCTCTCCAACGAATGTGAGATATCACAATTCACCTCCCTTCAGAACCCAGTGTCCTTGCTTGCACTCATTCATTTCCCCAACCAATGTGGGATATCTCCACCTCCCTTTAGTACCCAACGTCCTCGCTTGCACTCATTTCTTCTCCAATCGATATGAGACCCCTACCAAATCCACACCCCCTTCAAAGCCAGCGTTCTTACTGACACACCGCCTTGTGTCTACCCTCTTCGAGAAATAGCTTCTCCTCAAGGCTTTAAAACGCCTTTGCTACGGAAAGATTTCCCCACCATTATGAAAAGTGTTTCGTTCTCTTCTCCAACCAATATTAGATCACAGTAGCCCATTGATAATTTTACTTTCATGGCTTTGATTTTTCATTTCATTTAAAAAAGTTGGTATACATCGAAATATCCGTTCACATTATATTCTGTCTTCTATGGACTAATGTGAAACTTTGTTTGTTGTCCTAACAATTATCACATGTGAAAATTGTTTCTCTCCTATAAAATCCAAGGTCTTAATTATTAATTTAGACCAACATTTCATTTTATTTTTATATATATTTAATTTGAATAAGTTTTTATATACTCTCTTTATGGATTGTGTTCAAACCAAAATATTTTTTTTCTTTCTTAATAAGAGAAATTTTATAATAATTATTTGATTAGTGAAAAAATACATTTATAATTAGTTTTGGATGGAACATTTAATATTTAATTTTAAAAATGTTTCATTAATATCATTCAATTATTTAAAATATTTTAAAAATATATTATTGCTACTATAAATTTAAAAATAAGAGCAATAACACTCATTACCTTTATTAAAAAAAATAAAAATATTTTTACGTTTTAATTAATATTATTTTAAAATTTTCATAAGCATGGTTGAGACGTCAAAAATAATTTTAAATTTTTTTAAAAAATCCAAAGTATTTTCGAAGTTTTTTTAAAAAATAAAAACTCAAGCAAATCTAAAAGGAAATTTATAAACGTTTTTTTTCTTTTTTTTTTTTTCTTTTTAATTCCTGTAAAAATGAAAAAAGGAAAATTTGAAAAAAAATAAAAAATAAAAAATAGTATATGAAACCGGAACTGAAATACTATGAAATAGAGTTAATAAAAAGTAATAAATAGTTTTGTGACAGTGAGTTGTCATTTCTGACTTTTCTGTACGTTTCTGATTCTGGCCCACACGCTTTACACTGCACACTAAAAATTACTTTTTTTTTTTTTTTTTTTTTAAACTCATTAACATAATATTAATAAAAACAAAAATGTTAAAATTATCAAAATATCCTTCATTTCATTTTTTTTAATTTTAATGTTTCAAAAAGTTTTATTACGTTCAAAATTTAAATATGTAACGAGTAAAAAATCAAACACGTGATGAATGATATATGTTATTGTCTTCCTTTATCCGTCTTAAAACATTTATGTTTTATTTTTCTTTTTGTAAATCTTAATTTTAAAATTTATTTCTGATAATATTGTTTAGATTTGTTCATAAATAAATACGAACTTTCGTTAATGATTTGTTTTGAAATAAATTTTAAACGCTACAAACGACATTTTTATTATTTTTTAATTAAATTTTAAATCAAATTAATTAATGAATTTATCTTAATTTATATAAAAGCTTATTAAATAAATATAATTAATAATTAACTACCATTCATTAATTACTTAAATATAATTAATTAGTTAATTAGAATGAGTTAAAATATGTCGGTGAAAAATTATTTTTAATAATTATAATTAATTACTTATTGATTATTTATATTCAATTTCTTAATTTGCAGGTATTAATTTTGATTATTATTAATATATCATAATTTTAAAATATAATTTATCGATTTAAATTAAATTTATAATCAATAATAATGATCTATAATTAATTAATTAAATATTCTATGGAAATAATTAAATAACTTTATTAAAATCTCAATCTATCGTTCACTTAAAATGATTCTTTTACTATTATTTATTTACTTTTAGTGGATTAAAAAATATTAAGAATTAATTTTGATTGATTTATTAATTAACCTATTAAAATTATATATAAGATTGTCATAATTAATTCCATAAAATAAATACAAATATAAAACTAAACCTCGTAAAAATAGAATAAATATACTCTCAATCAACTCGTAAAAATAAGAAAAAAATTACCAATAGGCAAGACCGTTATACCACAAAATATATTAATCTTTATATCTCAGTAATCCCCTCAAGCTCGAGAGTGTAAAAACATCTGACAATTGCATTTTAGTCGAGAATGTAGCACGGTTTGATAATTCTAGCTTGTAACTTTTCTCAAAGTATATGAGAATTTATTTCAATGTGGTTCGTACGTTTGTGAAAAACGTACTTTTTGCTAATATTAATAAGTATAAAATGCGATTTTCATTAATATTAATAAGTATAAAATGAAATATTTAAAATTATAAATACAAAAATAAAATAAAAAGAGGTAAAAGTACTTTTTGCTTTCTCTTTTTTGGAGAGAGTGGGAAATATGAATTATTGGAATTTGGAATTTGGAATTTCCAGCTAAGGTTGTGTGGTTCCACGTCGGCACATTGTTTTTTCCATAAATCACGTGAAAGATTATGAATTATAAGAGAGAGACAGTAAAAGCATTGTCGGTAGCCTCGAGATTATATGAGGTAATTTTATTGTATCAAATAATGTAATGGTAAAAAAATATAATATATAGTTTAACGGACATGCGAAATTAAACTAGCTTATTGGTGATGAACCTCGATCCCGGGTCTTGCTACTTGTAGTTCTACCTTTCTAGAGTACATTGAATAGATTGAGTGAGCAGCCTAGTAGTTGACGGGTAGTAGGAGGTAGTAAGTTGATTTTGTTAACCACATGTGACAGTATATGGATGAATCATGATCACATTCGAAGAAGAGTGGTTCAGCGAATATATGAATGCAAGGGAATGTCGAACCATTAGGTGCTTAATTTGAATTCTGAATCTAGGACATTAGGCATTACAAAACATGTATAATCGACCTCTATTTTACGACAGACAAGAATTACAAGTTTGAATCTTTGGTAGTATATGACGTTGTATTCTTCGGTATAATAATATTGTCAATCGTGAGCACTAAAATGGAATTGAAAAAGTATTTTTGTATTAGCCAAAGTCCGCCGCTAATAGATATTATCCACTTTGGCTCATTACGTATTGCTGTCAGTCTTACGGTTTTAAAACATGTTTGTTAAGGAGAGGTTTCTACACACTTATAAGGAATGCTCGTTTTCCTCTCCAACCGGTGTAGGATCTTACAATCCACCGTCTTAGCTGGCAGATCGTCCGGTGTCTGATTCTAATATATTTGTAATAGTTTAAGTTCACCGTTAATAGATATTGTCCACTTTGGCTCGTTACATATCACTGTCAGTCTTACGGTTTTAAAACACGTCTATTAGGAAAAGATTTTCACACTCTTATAAGAAATGCTCATTTCTCTCTCCAACCGATGTGGGATCTCATAATCCACCCTCCCTTGGGGACGAATGTCCTACTGGCACACCGCCCTATGTTTGATTATAATACCATTTGTAATAGCTCAAGCCCACCATTAATAGATATTGTCCGCTTTGACTCGTTACGTATTGTCGTCAGCCTAACTATTTTAAAACACGTTTGTTAAGAAGAGGTTTCCACGCACTTATAAGAAATGCTCGTTCCCCTCTCCAACCGATGTGGGATCTCACAATCCACCCCTCTCGAGGGCGAGCGTCCTAACTGGCACACCGCCCAGTGTCTGATTTTGATACCATTTGTAATACCTCAAGCCCACCGCTAACAAATATTATCCGTTTTGACTCGTTACATCGCCGTCTCGCCGTCATCCTTACAGGTTTAAAACGCATCTATTATGGAGAGGTGTCCACACTCTACAACCGACGTGGGGTCGAACAATTTTAAAATATGCATCGAATTAATTAAAAGAGGATAGATAAAATGATGAATAATGAGGTGTGGGAAGGTTGTTGGGAGGGGAGGTGGCTATATAAACAAGTGGTACCTCCTCTCATTGATGCTCACAACTTGAATATCAAGCCAATAGCTAAAGATGATGAACAGATCCCTCCTCCCCACTCTCTTACTCCTCCTCCTTATCTTCTCTGCTTCGGGTAATTAAACCCTAACCCTAACCCTAACCCCAACCCCATCACCTTTCCCTTTTGTTCTTTCTTTGTTCTAATCAATGTAATGTTATATTATTTGCAGATGAGCTGATGGGTCGCACTGCTGAGGCTCGAGTGTGCAAGTCCCAGAGCCACCACTTCCATGGCACCTGCTTCAGCAACCACAACTGCGCTGTTGTCTGCCGTACCGAAGGCTTCTCCGGCGGTGACTGTGTCGGCTTCCGTCGTCGCTGCTTCTGTACTCGCCATTGTTAATTCTTATATTGTTTTTAATTCGTGTGTCTTGTTCGAGTTGTATGAGCTAATCTACTGTTGCTCTATCTTTCTCGTATCGTTTCATGAATAAACTTGTTTACTTTGCTTGTGGACTTAATTTACCCTTCCGTTGAGGATGGTTGAGCGAGGAGATTCCTAATTAAAAAAGATCATGGGTCTTATAAAAATACTATCTTCATTGATACGAGATCTAGAGTTTATGCTCAAAGTGGACAATTTCATATCATTAACATCTTCTTCATTTGAACGGTTCGTGTTCACTGATAAGGGGTGTCTTGTGTCACAGTCATGCTTATTTTCTCTCAATCATACTTTCAAACTCTCTTTCAAAAACTCTACGCTTTCTAAAACCTTTATTCTTAAATCAGGGTCAGACTCAAGTGCTGAGATTGAATATCGCACAATCGCTAAATTTCCTGTCTAGAAAAGCATAATCCGATTATAGGCGATGCAATCCTAAGTTAGTTTGACTCATTCAGTGTCGAGAATGAATGTCGTACAATGGTCAAATCTACTGTCTAAAAAAGTACGATTGTGACATTCGTCATTCGATTTAACTCTGGAATATAACACAATGCAATGTGGTTGATAATGTGATACATAAACACTTGAACTAAAGAACATTTATGCATATTTCTAAATCTATAGCCATTAATATTGGTCTCATTGCAACTTTGGAAAGGGTACTCCTCTTACCTCTTGGATATTGATCATAACTTTTTTGTGGAAGAAATCATTGCACTTTGTTTTGCACTTTAACTCCACGTGATAATAATTAATCAAATAGTAATAATCAACATCATAATTATTTAAAAAAGTAGAGGAGTACAAAATTGATGATATTTTCGTGGTGAATGGTAATTTTTAGAAGTGAATTCTAAATGAGACATAGTTCTTAGAAATATTTCACACCGATCTAGTCCGACCCTGATGGCCTTGCAGCTCGCTTTACCTCAACCACTCTGTCCAAACCTCATCTGAAAAATAATTAAAATGTCATGAATGAATACAAAAATGTTTATAACTAATTTGCATGTAGTTATTAATTCATTCTGAAGTCTTATGTCACTCGTTTGTTTGTTAGTTTAGTGTTTTATTCATAATTAGAAGTTCATTCCTGAGTTACCGGCTGTTCTAGCCTATACTCTAAGTTCACTTGTTCAACTTATAGTTTCTCTTTTTTTTCTTCAATTCTCGTGGTTCATTTTTAGCTGCCCATATTGTCCCTTGCTCTCATCCGAACAAGCATAATTAAGGAGTGATTGGAAACCTTCTAACCGCACCCTGAAGGCGCTCGTAAAATTTTTCATTGGATTCATGCATTTTCAAGCTCAACCATTGTTCTATCAACTCATAAAAGTACTTTGGCGGATCCTTGCTGACTCGACATTTTCACTCAACGAAAATTAACTAGTAAATCCCTAATAGTCTCTATAGAGTATACATAAATCATAGCCGATTCTAAAATATTATCCACACTCTCAACAACTGCATCAAGTTCACGATTATGAATTTGTTGGCGAACCCCTAATCGTTCATGTATAACACTACTAAACATCTCATGTATGAACATTTCATCATAAAGAAAATAGTGTTTTGGATCTTCCAAATCATTCCCGGGGGAGGTCCGGACCCATTTTTTTCTGATCCTTCGATAAAAAGATTCATTCTCTTCATAAAAAATAGGAGGTAGAACCAATAAATATTTCTTTTTCGATTCATCCCTGGAGTTGAATACCTCATTCAAGAATTGTTTTTGATCCAATCCATAGGAATCAATAGAAAAGGCAAATCCCTTATGATACACCAGATCCGGCTCGGTTATTGATAGAGTGAATAGATCTGCCATTTCTTGAAATCTCTCTTCTGATTCAAAATCGTGGTGTAACGTGTAGCCCCTCCTATTCCGGTCATGGAATAGATGAAATAAATAAATAAATGGATTTTTGTTCAAGAATGAAATCTTATTGAAACTGTCTATATCCAGTATATCACATCCCGAATCTGATGAAATAGGATGAATTGAGACGGTATTTTGTAAATACGTAATTATCCTAAATATATTAACTATTTCTTTATTTTCCGATCGCCTAGAAGGGACAAAAGAAACATCTTGTTCTTTCTTCAACAATTTCTGATCTCTAGTGAACCTCTCAATAGGATTCAAACCCATATGAAGTTCTGACAGATTTCATCATAAAGAAAATAGTATAGTGACCTAAACATGAACATCTAATCATACTTTAAGTTCGTTTAGTTTGGAGCTTGTTTCTTTATTTTTAGGAAAATCGAATATCATAACAGTTCAACATGCTTATTATTAGTTGAATCAGCTTGGTTCGGTGATAAACTTTAATAACATACCTCTAATAACGGTTAGGATTGCACAACTTATATACTCGATCTAGATGAAGAACATAAAGAGGGAAGATACAAGGAGAAATATACATGGAGACACTAATCTATCTTAAAAAAAAACTAATTAGAAACTATAAGGAGAATTAGATAAGATTTCTCAACTTTCTTAAGAAACACCCGTAAGCAAACATCATTCTCTATAACTTAATAATTCTCCCACTTGGATACTAATGTAGTCAATCCAAAACAATTCATTCTCGAAGGATTCTCTTTGGATCATCAATATCTTCATCGCATCGCAACATATGTAGAAGCTACAAAAGACCAACCAAAACTTTACCCAATCTCAATTTTTCAACATCAATACATTTTGTCAACGTGTCTATTGGATTCACTCCTATATCTTCTCAAAATACATATCACCTTCTTCCACTGACCTGTGATGAAATGGTATCGCCTCCTGATGTGATTTGTCATTGAATAATATATTTGGATCTTCATCAACCGTATGGAACTTCTCTTGTTTCAGCCCTCACTTGGTCAATTAGGCATTACTTCTTTGTCACTGCCTTGTTTGTCTACATGTAAAGATCACAACCTACCGTCTTCATAGTATGGTTGTGACATTCTCTCCTACTTAAAATAGTCATCGTCCTCGATAACTTTCTCAGGGGCACAATCGCATTGTAGATTTTGATATTCTCTCCCACTTAATCTTAGCATTGTTCCAATGACGATTCAAATGGCGAACTGGATGCTAATTGACTCGTTGGAAATAAAAATGCCTTAAAATGAACACAAAAAATATACACTACTTATGAGCTATCATTACTAATGAACCTTTCTTTTATTTTTGAGACTCGCAACATAAATACGAAAAATTGCCCAATGGCTATGGACTATCCTATTAGGGGACCTACCTCGCCCTTCTCTTGGATTCGGCCTAGGACTAATCAGATAAATCATAGCAAAACTAGCATCGACATATCCTCCCTCGCTTGAGTTAGGGAGAGCATGCTCTAGTGTGGCCATCTTGGCCTCAACACATGCATTTTCTGAGTCGCACAAATTAGCCATAACATTTCCTTGTTGTAGCTGTTAGATGAACACGACTCTCCACAATGGTATGATATTGTCACCCTAAATTAGTCGATGTGGGACTTCCATCATCCAACACCTCCCCTCGAACAAAGTGCGCCTCCCCTTAATCAAGGCTCGACTCCTTTGGAGTCTTAGTCATTTTTTGACTGCCTTCGAGGAGGGGCTTGGCTCCTTTTCTTTAAGAGTTCTTTGTTCGATATTTGAGGATTTACCAATCTATTGTGGCACGACTAAGTTTAGGGCATGACTCTGATACCATGTTAGATGAACACGACTCTCCACAATGGTATGATATTGTCCACTTTGAGCATAAGCTCTCATGGTTTTGCTTTGGGCTTCCCCAAAAGGCCTCATTCCAATGGAGGTAGTATTCCTCACTTATAAACCCATGATCACACCCTAAATTAGTCGATGTGGGACTTCCATCATCCAACAGTAGCAACATCCCTTACTAAAGCAAAGTCTAAAAGCTTTTAATACAGCTACCTCAGCCAACTTTTACTTAACCACCAACGTTTGGCTAACGCTGTACTAACACTGCTTCTAGTCGTGCTGCAACTTTATTCTTTTTTTTTTATTTTTACATCCGGCCTTGTGCTCCTTCTCGAGTCAAGGTGGGTCTTGATATTTCTTATGAAATCACTATAAGGTTAAGGTAACTTATGTAAGTTT
This sequence comes from Cucurbita argyrosperma subsp. sororia, assembly GCA_018691285.1. NCBI lineage: Eukaryota > Viridiplantae > Streptophyta > Magnoliopsida > Cucurbitales > Cucurbitaceae > Cucurbita > Cucurbita argyrosperma. The sequence continues at coordinate 14,946,695 of CM031900.1, forward strand.
AAAGTGTCCATGAAACGTTTTAAAGCATCCAAGGAACTCAGCCACCCAAAGAAGGCTTTAAGTAAGTGATTTCAATATTCTAGAAAAGAGTTATAAGGACTTAAAAGGTCTTTAGAAAACGATTGGAAAGCAAAAATAAGCATAAATGACAAAGATGTCATTTTAAAATTTTTTAAGGAACTTCCCAGGTTTTTATTCCTTATTGAGAAATAATTTTAAATGACCAAAAATGGGTAAATAATTTTTAAAAAGTACTTTTTATGAAAAAAATAAATAAAATAATTATAAAATGGTAAATTACCAAAATACCCCTAAAGTTTGAAGTATTTATAAATGCCACTTGGTAAGAAAATTCGTATCTCAAGGTTTAAGTGTAATATGACAAAAATTCCCCTACCTACGTAAGCATTTGTTTATGGACTAAATGAATTCCAAACGACCTAAGATTTTATTTAAGGCCTATTTTCAAGGATACAAGGAGTTATGCAAAGTTTCAAAGTCATTAGAATATGTGTTTGAATAAAAAATAAGGGTAAAATGACCAAAATACCCTTAATTTTTTCGAGTTATTTTGAAACCAAATAGCCTCCAAATGACTTAAGGTTTAAAGTAAGACTTTATTATAAGAGCCTGAAGGTATACCAAAGAATTTAAGAGGTTTGGAACACGATAAAAACTTAAACTAAGAAAAAAAAGTGGTAAATGACCAAATACTCCTATAAAAATTCTAAGATATTTTCAAGGAACAAAGGAATTCCAAAATGTCATGAGCACTTACCAAATTCTTATTGTGCTCTAACCTTTGGAATAAGTACTCAAGAACCCATAAGACTAAGAAGACTCTCCAAAAAGTAAGTACCGAGAAAAGAGCACAACACCAGCCCTAAGACCATTAGGATGGAAGAACATGAAGATATGAAATATTATAAAGAATTCATGCATGACAAGAACATGTTTCGAGCAAGAACCAAGACTTAAGTAGTAAAAGACGAAAACACCTCTAATGACCTCTCTACAAGAATTTATGAAGTTTCCTCGAAGTTCAAGAGTTTTATTATGACATGAATGATGTTATGAATGCTTATGCTCATGAGGATGATATGCTAGACATTAGGAGTCATGAACTCTAAGCATGTCATAAGGTTTGAGTGCTTTACAAGCATGCATTACCTTAAGGTTAATTGATGAAGTTATTCCAAGAATGCTACCCTAAAGACATGAACAAGTCAAGAACATTACACACCCCACGTCCTAAGGGTACTATGACCCACATGAATGGTATGTAATACTCTAATCATGTCCTAAGTGACCCAAGATCTCCCACCACACGATGTTTCACGAGGCTCCATATTTCCTTTCTAGGTGGGTGGGATACCCTGCGCCTTGTTTCTTTAGCAGGATATCATGTTCGGGTTTCATGTTTTCCCTCGTCTAGATGAGATACCCTCACCATGTTAGGGGGGCGCCTTAGTTAGTTACATTTGTTGCAGAATGTTCCGTTCAGTTGCACATTGATCATGTGACATATTTTTTAGGTCTTCACGGGGAGTAGTCGTGGGGGCACAATAGGGATAACTACCATATTGAATTCATGTCATAACTCATGATACGAGATAATTCCCTAGTTAGCACAAGAGAGTACATTATCCTAGCCATGAATAAAAAAATATCCTCACGAGAACCCATGAATCCCAAGATACATAAAAATGACATGACACTTAAGAAAGACTGACACATGAAAGGTTAAGGCTTAAGAATCTCAAATCATATCTCATGCTTTAGTCGTATGTTAAGTTTTAAGAACTCGTAGACTCAGAACCTAAGACCTTATGAACCCTAAAGCCTTATGAACTTAAAGTAACACTCTTAAGTTAAGGACTATGTCAAGAAGAATGACATTCAAGAATGCACGTCAGGTGCCACTCTAAACTACTCAAGATCTCCTATGGTATATTGTAACCACAAGACCATGTCACAAGGGATTGTCAAGGCCTCCACTTGCTAAATCTGGATCCCGACCTAAGGAGATGTCAAGGCAATCACAGGTTGAAACTGAATCTCATTTCAAGGGGATGCTGGTGCTACCATAGACCAAATTCAGAATCCAAATTCTTGTCCACGTCTATATGTAGATTTCCAAGATTATGAGTACCAAAGGGAGTATCTAAGAGACAACAACCAAGTACTAAAGGATAAGAACATGAAAAATGATTAAGATCCATGTTCTCGTAACCATGACTCAGAACCTGATGACCAAGGTTTTTAAATCATACCTATATTTAAGAACTCAGAACCAAGGATCGAGGTCCTTGGATTAGAACCGTGACAAGAACTCATGATTCAAGAACACAATCTATGGACCTAAGTTCTCATGACAATAATAAAGACATGAAAAGTAATGAGTGTGGTACCTTAGCATTTAATAACACGATTAATAGCCTACAAATAGACTACTTACTGATTCTTTGTATTTATTCCCTTTTCTATTATGTTTTTTAAGTGACAAGAAAGAGTTGGTCGAGGGCGGTAGTGGATCTAGAGCAGGTGCCACAGAGCCGCACCAAAGTTCAACCATTTAATGTTTTTAATTATTTTGTTTATTGGGCGCCCAATGTATTTAAACTTATTAAACTTTATTTTGGTTTTGTAAATAAAATATATTTATGTTTTGTTTTAGATAAAAAAAAAAAAAAAAATTGCCTTATGTTTTATTTCAAGTTTGCCATGGTTTATGACGATCACCCACCTTAGGCATGAGGCGATCACCCACCTTAGGCATGAGGCGATGGCTGGCTCAAAGATTACAGGTCATTTCTTCGAGCATTTCTATGGACTTGCTTTTCTCTCTCATGCTCACTCTTGTCACAACACTTCCATTTTTCTGCTTTATTGATAGGTAAGACTCCTCCTATCCAAGGAGTTTGGCTTTGACCCGAAGTTATTTTGATTTTGATTCACAAATGTCTGGCCTAATCTGGTACTCGTGATACACATGACAAATTTCAATCAACCTTCAGGTTCATTTCTTTAACTGTCTTGTTCAACAGTTTTTCGTATAAATTCAACATTTTCAACAAATCCAAGGTTGAATGTCACTTTTCTGGAACTCGTCAACTGGATCAACCCTAAAACCTATCGATTCTTGAGCTTCCACTATATTTTTGGACAATGACAACTAGGTCAACCCTAGAGTCTAATGATCCTTCAGATTCCACTAAATTTTTGTAAGACATCAACTGGATCAACCCTAGAGCCTACCAATCCTTGAACTTCCACTTCATTTCTAGACGATGTCAACCAAATCAACCTAAGAGCCTGCTAAGCCTTGAGTTTTCAAATTTTTGGACAGGCTCCTTGAGCTTCCACTACATTTTTGAACCATGTCAACTGAATCAACCCAAAAGCTTATCGATCCTTGAGCTTTCATTGTATTTCTAGACAGTGTCAATAAAATCAACCTTGGAGCCTACCGATCTTTAAGTATCTTTTTGGCTTTTGGATAGTGTCAATTGGGTCAGCCCTAGAGCCTACTTATCCTTGAACTTCAATTGAATTTCTAGATAGCATCAACTAGACAACCCCTCAAACCTATTGATTGTTGAACTTTCACTATGTTTTTTGGATAGCTTTAACCATATCAACTCTGGAGCCTATCGATTCTTAAGCTTCTACTTGGTTTTTGAATAATGTCAACTCAAACAACTCTAGAGCCTATCGATCATTGAATTTTTACGTTTCTGAACAACGTCAATTGGATCAACCTTGGAGCCTACCAATCGTTGAGCGTCCACTGCATTTTTGGACACCATGGACTAGATTAATCCTGGAACCTACCAATTCTGAGTTTCCACAGTGTTGACTTGATCAACCCTGGAGCCTACCAATCTTTAAGCTTGCACTGCTTTTCTAGACAATATTGACTAGATCACCCTAGAGCCTACTGATCCTTGAACTTCGATTGGATCAATCCTAGATCCTACTTATTCTTGAACTTCCACTACGTTTCTGGACAGTATCAACTAGATCAACCCTAGAGCCTACGGATTCTTGAGCTTCCACTGTATTTCTGGACAACATCAACTATATCAACCGTGGGGCCTACCAATCCTTGAGCTTCCACTATATTTCTAGATATCATCAAGTGAATGAACCCTAGAGTCGATCGATCCTTGAGCTTTCACTGTGTTTCTAGACAGCGTCAATTAGATCAATCCTAGAGCCTACCGATACTTAAGCTTTGTAGAATCATAGAAGCATAAAGCAGAATCAAATTATTTCTAGTAAGCTGTTGAAACACTGGAATTCCAAGTTCTCTAATGATCAACTCTAGGGAATTCTTCCATAGGAGAAAATTCTTGAACAGATGCTTCAACAGCCCTAGTAGCATTGCTAGCATCAACAAGATCTGAAAATTCCACTTTGTTATTCATCAGTGAAAGATATTTTCAAACGTCGATGTTGCTGGCAACGTGAGTAAAAAATGGATTTGAAGTAGTGATGATAGAGAATTACTCCATTCTTTCATTTCCACGAAGAACCTCAGTACTATGAATCGATTTAAGGGTTCGTAAAGATCTTTTTTTGTAAGACAATCTTCCATCTGGCATCGAATCCATCAATCTTCTTGATTTCAATCTTTGATCGGCTAAATTTCTCCTAGCTCTGATACTATTTGTTAAGATCGCACAACTTATGCACTCGATTTAAATGAAGAACATGAAAAACAAAAGAAAATGCAAAAATAAACATACCATTGAATAATCTATGGTGGCTAGAGTTTATTTATACATGACTTCAAGTGGTTATAGATAAGATAATTCATTTAAAATAAAATTAAATAGGAGCATAGATAAGATAGACTCCACAACTTAACAATGCATCCAAGCATACTACAAGCATGACTAATCTAAACTCTCAGATGCTACTTACTTGATTCGTTCAGTCATTTTTTGATTGGTTTAGGTTCTTTAATAAATTTCAAATTCATCCAAATTTCTTGAATAAACCCTAAATAAAGAAAAAAAAAAAAGTAATACTATCAAAAGTGGATAAAAACTCGGGCTCAAAATGACCAAAGTAAGAAAAACGAGGAAAACTAGTTGAGTTAGACGGGACTAATTGTCCATTTGAAACCGGTCATAACGATCCACTTGGACCATGTCATCCCTTACCTTTCGTTAGTGACTTCCCTCACAGAGCATACTACAAAACCTTTAGCATACTACAATACAAATTTGTTGGGACAAGAATGGAGTGATTCCATTAATAAATGAGTGTGATATCCCTGTAAAACTCTTTGAAAAACCTACCTTCATACCTTCCCGCCTCTTTTTCAAGAGTTCCTTCTAACAAAAATGTAGCAGGGAGATTTGAACAAAACCATCCATAAAGAGAAATTTATTGGATCTAGCCCATGACCAAAAATATACGGAAACAAATAAATGAAGTAAAAAGAACAACTTGAGAGACGTTTATTAGATCAAAGAACTTTGAGCACTATGTGATAAAGAATCAACTTAAAGGAAAGCTCTGATCCCAAATGATAAAAAATCACGACAAGGGAAGTAAAATGCAGATTACCTTGTTAATCGAATATCTTAAGGTAAGAACACTTGATTGAAATTCAAATCACTCCACAAGCAAAATTGATCCTGTCAAGCTTGAATGATTCTAAGTATGCAATCTAAACTATATGAAATTACAAATAAACTTAGCCAAAAAGGTAAGAACATTCATCCCTACTGATCAGATAATGAATCACTCAAAAAAAAAAAAAAAAAAAGGCCTTTTATTTCACGTGTCTTTTTCAAATTAACTGCATTTGTCATTTTAAGTTTATTTCAACAAAACTCTCCCATAAACTTAAATGCTCCTACCATCTGTCATGCCAATCATCTTCTTTTATTTGTCAAAAAATACTTTCAGTAGCAATTTTGTAAAGATGTCTGCAACTTGATCCTGACTTGCCACATGCAGCAATTCCACACATCCTTCCTTCACATGATCTCGGATAAAGTGAAATCGAACGTCAATGTGTTTGTTTCGTTCATGGTTCACTGAGTTATTTGCCAATTTAATTTCTGATTTGTTGTCAACTTGAATCACGGTTGCACCTTGTTGCTTTAGTTCCATCTTGCTCAACAAATTTCTAAGTCATATCGCGTGACACACACATCAAGATGCTGCCACATACTCAACTTCACACGTCGAGAGTGTCACGATCAGTTGTTTCTTTGAAAGCCAAGTAAATGTTGTGTTGCCCATGAAGAATACATAACCCGATGCACTTTTTCAATCATCTATATCTCCGCACCAATCACTGTCAGAGTAACCAACTAATTTGTAATTTTCTGTTTTCGAGTAGAATAACCCAAGTGACACCGTTCCTTGGATGTACCGTAGGACTCGCTTCAACGCCTTCCAATGTGAATAAATTGGCTCCTCCATAAACCGGCTTATATGCCGACACTTAAAGAAAGATTTGACCTTGTACATGTAAGATAGCGAAGGCTTCCTACCAGGCTCCGATACCTATTTGCATGTACTCGTTCTCCTTCATCGTACTTTGAGAGTTTTGCGCCTAGTTCCATTGGTGTTGATACCGGGTTGCAATTTTTCATCTTGTACTTCTTCAAAATCTCCTTTGCATATTTCTCATATGGTATAAAAATATCCGTATCTCCTTGTTTAACCTCCAAACCAAGGAAAAACTTCAACAAGCCCAAGTCTGACATCTCAAATTCTCGTGTCATTGTGCTTTTGAACTCTTCTATCATTTCATCATTGTTGCCTGGAAAGATGAGGTCATCAACATAAAGAGCGACAAGTATCACATTACCTCCACTCTTCTTTGTGTAAAGTGCATGCTCGTGGGGACATTGCTTGTACCCGTTCTCCTTGAAGTATGTATTGATACGAGTATTCCATGCTCGCGGTGCTTGCTTCAACCCATAAAGCGCCTTCTTCAATTTTAATACATTCTTCTCTTCTCTTATTTTCATGTACCTAGGTGGTTGTTCGAGGTAGACTTCTACTTCAAGCACACCATTCAAGAATGCCGACTTGACATCTATTTGAAAAATCAGCCATTTGAATTGAGCCGCTTGGGAAATGAGCAGTCGAATTGTCTCCATTCTTGCAACGGGAGCAAACACTTCGTCGTAGTCAATTCCCACCTTTTGCTTGTATCCCTTCGCAACAAGTCGCGCTTTGTACCTCTATCTTGCCTTGAGCATTCATCTTTTTCTTGAATACCCACTTCACACCTATGGGCTGACTTCCTTCCGATAATTTTGTCATCTCCCATGTATTGTTGCGATGAATTGCTTTAATCTCCTCATCCATGGCAGTTTGCCACTTCTTGTCTTGCCCCGCCTCTTCAAAGCTGATATTTTCAGTATCTACCAGAAGACACACAAGGTGTACCTCAATTGTTGAATCATACAAGTTTCGCAAACTTCGCATTTTGGGTTGTCGTGGTTCGTCTTCATCATCAAAAATTTCTGAGTCTGTTGGTGCACTTGTTGGTGCAACAACTAATGATTCTTCAACTTCGATATTAACTTCCATCGAATTGTTCTAGTCCCATTCACTTGCTTCATTTACTCGCACATCATGACTCACTATCACCATTTTGCTTATCGGGTCAAGTAACTTGTATTCTTTTGTCTTCTCATCAGATCCAATAAAAATATATCTTTTGCTTTTGTCTTCGAGCTTCGTTCTTCGTTGATCCGATACGTGAGCATAAGCCACACTATCGAACACTTTGAGATGAGAGATTGTAGGCTTTTGTCAGCTCCAAGCCTCTTGTGGTGTTTGATCATCTAACTTCGCATGTGAACATCGATTTTGTATGTAGATGGCGTATTGCACGACTTCTGCACAAAATTCCTTTGGCATCCTTTTACTCTTGAGCATTGATCGAACCATGTCGAGAATGGTCTGGTTCTTTCTCTCGGCCACATCATTTTGTTGAGGGGTGTACGGGGCGGTTAGAAATCGTCTTATGCCTGTTAAAAGAAAAACTCGCTCTGATACCAATTTGTTAAAATAACAGTCACGAATCTGTTAAATAATCTCACACTCACTAACAGTCGAACGCTCCGATACCGCTCTCCTAAAGTACTACTCGCGTACTTGTGAAGGAGATATAGAGAGGGGAGAGACAAGGAGACAAAGAATACTAAAAAGAAACCTTTTCTATTGCAGTGTACTTCTTTAACTCTGTATTTCCTTTTGCTCTCGTTGCACTCTTTGCTCTTGCTCTCATTGTTCTGCTCTTTGTGATAAGGTAACCCTAATCCTTAGCCCAACGATCTAAGCTTTTGTTTTAGCAAGAACCCTTGAATCAAAGTAATTAACACCTCCTTATACGAAATTTGGATCAACCAAGAGATAAGGCTAGAATTAGATTACCTCTTACGATCGAAGATCTAGAAGCAAGATTTGGAACCTTATTCTAAATTGAATCACTCCACAATCTAACTTGATCAAGGCTTGATTGAATGGCTCTGGTGCAATTCTACCACAAGAATTGTTTGAAACTTAGAAATGACAAATATGATGTTCGGATTTCTAAAGGAAACGTCTCAATTTGAGATATGAATTACATTCATCCATGAATCTGAATTTTACATAACATATTGTGGGTATTTATAGTTTCCCGACAAAAGACGTTTGTGAACGGAATTTATTCGAGACGTTTTTGGACGAGATTTATTCCCGATCCCCTTTAATCTCCACAAAAGAATAAGTCAAATTGACCATTTGACTTTTACATCATTTATGATATTAAACATAGTTCTTTTTAACAAATGTTGATGTGCATGAGTGGCTAATGCGACAGGTTTGAAATCAATTGAGCTCTCCGCGCGTAGGTTTGAATTCTGTTGTTGACATATTTTTTGAATCTTCATGATGTTTTGATCAAATCTGCATGCTTCTCTCACAAAAATATTAGAAGGAAATTAGAAGGAATAGGAAGCAAATGAAGTGTATTAAATCCATAAACTACTTTCTTAAAGAATAAGTCAGCAGCATGCTTTGCATCATCCATTTTGACTCATTTTAATAAATATATCTGCCACAACAAAAATACAATCTTTATCATTTTTAGTGTGTAGTACACCAAGAACAAATTGTATAGATATATTAGTCCAAGGTTTGTTAGGTACATTCAAAGGAGTATAAAATTCGTTTGGTTGTGATTTAGATTTAGTTTCTTTGCATTTAAAACATTTGCTACAAAACTTTTGGATATCGTGCTTCATCTTCGGTCAAAAGAAGTGGTTATGCAACATCTTATAAACTTTATTAATCTTGAGATGTCCCATTAAGGCACCACCATGTGCTTCTCTCAAAAGCAACTCTTTTATAGAGCATTTAGGAATACAAAGCATAAAAAATTTATAAAGCAAATAATAATCATCCATACCTTTTTTTTGCAAGACAAGATGCATAAATAGTTCTGAAATCTTGGTCATCTTTATATAATTTGGTAACATGCTCAAGTCCAAGAATTTTTGCACTAATAGAAGTAAAGAGATCGTACCTTTTAGATAACACATCAGCTACCATATTATCATTACCTTGCTTATATTTGATGACATAAGAAAATGTTTCAATAAATTCCACCCACTTTGCATGTCTACGATTCAATTTGCTTTGACCCTTCACATACCATAACCAAAATGGTTGCCACACATGCAATATATGAACTGACATACGAAAATGTTTCAATAAATTCCACCCACTTTGCATATCTACGATTCAGTTTGCTATGACCCTTCACATACTTCAAGCTTTCATAACCAAAATGGATAATAAATTCCACCCACTTTCAATGTCTACGATTCAGTTTGCTATGACCCTTCACATACTTCAAGCTTTCATAACCAAAATGGATAATAAATTCCACCCACTTTCAATGTCTATTTGCTATGACCCTTCACATACTTCAAGCTTTCATAACCAAAATGGATCACAAATTCTCTAGGCCACAAGTAGTGTTGCCATACATGCAATATATGAACTAAAGCAAATAATTCCTTATCATAGGTAGTATATTTCAATGTTGGCCCATTTAGTTTTTCACTAAAATATATTAAGTGCTTTCCATCTTGAATTAAAACAACACTTATGCCCAAACCACATACTTCATATTCAATTTCAATAGTTTTATCCAAGCTAGCCAAAACAAATAATGGTTTGCTTAATTTCTTCCTAAGAAAATTGGACGCATTCTCTTGCATTTCTCCCCATTTAAAAATAACATTCTTTTTTACTAAGTCATTCAATAGTTCAGTTACGTTCTAAAATCATTTATAAATCTCTTATGGAGGTTAGCTGACTTATGAAAACTTCGAAATTTACGTGCACTTTTTGGTGTTGGCAAATTCCTAATGAATTTAACTTTGTCTCTATCTAAAGCTATTCTACTTTTACCAACTATGAAGCCAATAGAGTGAATTTCATGCAAAAACTATCCTTATTAAAATTAAATTTCTATTTCCTTCTATGCGTAATCAAAACTAATTTAACATGCTACACATGTTCAAGCAAAATCTTCAAATAAATTATAATATCATCAATATAAACAGCAACATGTTTTCTCATATAATTTCTCAAAACATTATATATTAAGCGCATAGGTGTACTAGGAGCATGAGTTAACCTAAAAAGCATAACAAGCCATTCATACAATCCAAACTTAATATTGAAAGTTGTTTTCCATTCATCTCCTACGTGCATTCTAATTTGATGATATTTAGATTTCAAAATAATTTTTATAAATAGACACGAATCATGCAATAAATCAAGCATATCGTCTAACCTAGGAATAGGATGTCGATACTTTATCGTGATTTTGTTGATGACTCTATTAGCCATGCATATGCGCCAAATTTCATCTTTCTTTGGCACCAATAAGTCTCATATAGAACATAGACTCAAACTTCCTCGTACATAGCCCTTCTCCATGAGCTCCTCCACTTGCCTTTGAATTTCTTTTGTCTCGGTTGGATTGACCCGATAAGCTGGCTTATAAGGAATGACAGTCCTTGGAATGAAGTCCATTTTATGTTCAGTACCTCTCATGGGAGGTACTTCTTTATCTTGAAACATGTCTTCAAATTCCTGTAAAAGATATTGAAAAACACTAGGCAAAGCCAAGTTGTTATAGTTAGAGACCAAAAATCCTCCATGGTACAAAAGTACAAAGATCAATTTTTGTGAAAACCTTCTCACCTCTCGAATGGTAGCCAAATAACTCTCTCTCTTCCTTTTTTCTTCAATTTCATCTCTTTTTTCATTCTTCTTTTTTTTCTCTTTGATTTTTCTCTATTTTTTCACACAACTTTTTTCTTTTAACTCTTTTTCCTCAAACTCTTTCTTTCTTTCCTCCAACTTTAATTGATCAGCAAATACATTTGCAGAACTCAAAGGTACAAGAGTGGTTTTTCTACCATCTTTTACAAAAGAATACCTATTCAAATAGCCATCATACATAACCCTCATGTCAAATTGCCATGGTCGGCCAAGTAATATATCTCCAGCTTGCATTGGTAATACATCACAAAGAACTTCATCTTTACCCAAAGTAAAAGATATTAAAGCTTGGGAAACTACCTTCATTGTTCCACTATCATTGAGCCATTGGAGCTTGTAAGGTTTAGGATGATCTTGGGTTGGAATTTGTAACCTTTTGATCAACATGGTACTTACAACATTGGTGCAACTTCCACTATCAATGACAAGACTACAACCAGTCCCCTTGACGAAACACTGCGTGTGGAACAGGTTGTCTCTTTGATCATCAACATCATTCTCCGTAACTTGAGTTTTAACAAGTCTTCTTGTTATAAGTGCCAAATGAATCCCATCTTCTAGTTCCTCCTCATTCTTCTGGACTTCTTCAACTAGATCATTGATCTCCCCTCCATTTTCCTGGTCTTGGTTCATGATTGTACAAACAGTAGTGAAATATGTTTAGAACCTCAGACACTCAACTCACTGATTTTACACTCAAGGACACTCGTGTTTATACACACAAAGGTAGGCTGTTTGGGAAAGTGACTAAATTATGATCAAGGTAGGCTAATATATCGGTAAAGCAATTCTGATAGTAGCAAGCTATTCAAGGCAATCAAGATAAGTTAATTATGAAATAACAACAAAATAAAACAAGACGTGAACAAACAAATAAGAGACACGAAGATATTTTTGGATATAATTGCACACTAAAAAAAAAGTTCCAAAAAGAAAGGACGTGAAGATTTTAAGAACGATCTAACTCACCTTTTTACAGAATTCGGGAAATTTAGAAGTTATCTTCAAGCGTACATTATGAGAAAAAAATATATCAAACACAACGGTTCTAAATTTAGATGGATTAAGAAAAAGATGTGAATCGAAGTTTATTTGATCTTCAAATAAACATGCAAATGATCTAAAAAAAATAATAATAAATATCGTTTATAATCACAATCGTAAGAACAAATATGATAAGATTTTGTTTTTTTTTTTTCAAGATCTCAACGTGATCTTTAGGAAGAAAATGAGAACAAAGTGAAAAGTTCATGAATAATGGAGAAAATGACAGCAAGAAAATAAATGGACAAATTTAAAGAAAAGATAAACAAGAGCAGAAATGAAAGATAAAATCAATTCTAGAGGCGGCCACAAACATGTAAGCCTAGGCTCTGATACCAAATTGATAAGGAAACCCTAATCCTCAGCCCAACCATCCAAGCTTTTGTTTTAGCAAGAACCTTTGAATCAAAGTAATTAACACCTCCTTATACGAAATTTGGATCAACCAAGAGATAAGGCTAGAATTAGATTACCTCTTACGATCAAAGATCTAGAAGCAAGATTTGGAACCTTGTTCTAAATTGAGTCACTCCACAATCTAACTTGATCAAGGCTTGATTGAATGGCTCGGGTGCAATTCTACCACAAGAATTACTTGAAACTTAGAAATGACAAATACGATACTCGGATTTCTAAGGGAAACGTCTCAATTTGAGATATGAATTACATTCATCCACGAATCTGAATTTTACATAACATATTGTGGGTATTTATAGTCTCCCGACAAAAGACGTTTGTGGACTGGATTTATTCGAAACGTTTGTGGACGGGATTTATTCCCGATCCCCTTTAATCTCCACAAAAGAATAAGTCAAATTGATCATTTGACTTTTACATCATTTATAATATTAAACATAGTTTCTTCAAACAAATGTTGATGTGCTTGAGTGGCTAATGCAACAGGTTTGAAATCAATTGAGCTCTCTACGTGTAGGTTTGAATTTTGTTGTTGACATATTTTTTGAATCTTCTTGGCAATAGATCTATTTGAAACACCGTGATTCTTATAATTTTGAGACACCAACTTCTCATTTCTCTTGTTCTCAGCCATGCTCGACTCAAGTCTATTTAGAACACCGTGATTCTTATCACTTTGAGACACCAACTTCTCATTTCTCTCGTTCTCAGCCACGCTTGACTTAGACGTCATAGCTTCATTCAGTTTACTCAATTCCCTTCGCAAGTCCACAACGATATTTTCCACTTCCATTTTTGCTTCCTCTATTTCGGCTTTATCACGAGTGATTATCTCAATCGTGTGTCATAAATTCACTGCCTCCAGTTGAACCCGATTAGTTTACTCAATACCCTTCGCAAGTCCACAACGACATTTTCCACTTCCATTTTTGCTTCCCCCATTTCGGCTTTATCACGAGTGATTATCTCTATCTCAATCTCAATCGTGTGTCATAAATTCACTGCCTCCAGTTGGACCCGATTAGTTTACTCAATTCCCTTCGCAAGTCCACAACGACATTTCCACTTCCATTTTTGCTTCCCCCATTTCGGCTTTATCACGAGTGATTATCTCTACTCAATCGTGTATCATAAATTCACTGCCTCCAGTTGGACCCGATTAGTTTACTCAATTCCCTTCGCAAATCCACAATGACATTTTCCACTTCCATTTTTGCTTCCCCCATTTCGGCTTTATCACGAGTGATTATCTCAATCGTGTGTCACAAATTCACTGCCTCCTGTTGGACCCGATTCAGGTTCACGCCGAGTGAGTCTCTCTGTTGAGTTAGTATCTCTCTATATCTTTCTCCTTCCTCACTAGCTCGTCCACTAGAGCATCAATCTCCATTAACAAGTCATTCTCTTTCTCCACACCTTCTTCAATTTTCTTCACAAGTTCCAGAGATTATCTTCCCATTCTCTTCCTTCTTCTATTTAGATAGAAAGAGCTCTCACTCAGCTCAGCCACTTCCTTCTCTAGCCTTTCAATCTTCATTTCTAAATCTTTCTTTTCTTCTTCCATTTTCTATTCCATTCTCATCCTCTTTCTTCTTTCTTCCTTAAATTCTCTTTCCCGCCATTGGAACTCTCTCTATTCGAGCTCGGGCTCTCTATTATTCAGTTGTTCATCTTTCTTCGATTTTCTCGTCTCCGCTATAAAGATTTCGCCAAATCCGCTGCGTTTCACCTCATTTCCAACAGTTTCCACTGCCTCACAAATATTGCCATCGTCTTTTGGGCTGCCGTGTTCTTTTGTTTTCAGCTCTTCATTTTGGACCATCAAGAGAATGCCTCCGTTTGTTGCATCATCTGAGACTAGATTGATCGTTTCTTCCACCTTTTCCTCAGCTCGACAATCTCTTGTAAAATGACCCATTCTGCCACAATTGTAACATTTGTCGGAGTTAAAATTATTCGCATAGTGGCCATATTTTTGACATTTATAACACTGGATGTTGGAATAATATCCTTGATTGCGTCCTTGATTGCATCATCTTCCACGCCAATTTTCTTGGCTCGACTGTTTCTTCTCCTTATAATTTTCTTCATTTCAGTTGTCTTGACCACCTCGACCATTTCTGCGGCTTCCTCGACCTCAACCCTGAATATTTTGAGAGTAGAGTACCTTTTCATCTTTTATTGATGCTTTGGTTTGAAGTGCTTGATCGAGTGTCTCCTCCTTCTTCTTCTTACGTTGCTCGTGTGCCTTGAGAGAACCGGCGAGCTCATCGACCATGAACGTCGCTAGGTCCTTTGACTCTTCTATCGCACATACAACATTCTTGAAGTTGTCGGTTAACGACCTCAAGATCTTCTCCACAACCCGCGTCTCGGGTAACATTTCTCCATTTCGATTTAGTTGATTTGTCACGGTCTGTACGCACGTAATGTAGTCAGATACATTTTCTGACTCCATCTTCATGCTCTCCAACTCGCCACGAAGAGTTTGGAGACGCACTTGTTTGACTCGGTTGACCTGACAATCTTCATGCTTCTTTTGAAGTAGTTGACCTGACAATCTTCTCAAAGCCCAACTCCTCAACGGCCCGGAACAGCATGTATAATGCCGCCTTATCCTTTGATCTCAATTCTTTTAACGCCTTGTTCTGCATCGCCGTATAACCCGTGGTATCATTTGGTTCTTTGAAACCTTCTTCGACCACCTCCCATGCGTCTTGAGAACCGAGAAAAGCTTTCATTTGGATGCTCCAATTCTCGTAGTCTGTCTTCGTTAATCGCGGTAGGGGCATTTGACCCATCATATTTGCCATCAGCTTTGATACCAATTTGTTAAAATAATAGTCACGAATCTGTTAATCTCACACTCACTAACAATCGAATGCTCCGACACCGCTTTGCTAAAGTACTACTCGCGTACTTGTGAAGGAGATGTCGAGAGGGGAGAGACAGGGAGACAAAGAATATTGAAAAGAAACCTTTTCTATTGCACTGTACTTCTTTAACTCTGTATTTCCTTTTGCTCTTTCTCTCCTTTTACCATAAAAACCAAACTAATTTATAGGCTTTTTAAAAGCTAAATATGGCCTTCACTATGCCACCATTTTCTAACCCACAAACCCACCGTTGGTGAAATAAATCTTGGCCTTTCATTTTTTTTTCTTTTGGCCTTTTATTTTACGATTTAATTTTTAAAACCCACTAACATTAACCCACCCAAAGTAACTAAAAATTATCTTAACTTTATTTTGGACAAAAACTAATCTTCATGATTTAAGTTTATTTCAACAATGCCTTGCTCCTCGCAATACTCCATGAAAGCCGTCGAAGTATACTCGCCACCTCTATCGGATCGTAAACTTTGATGTGTCTACCTGTTGCCTTCTTCACCATGACTTTGAATCTTTTGAACACCTCAAATGCCTCGGATTTTTCTTTCAGAATGTAAGTCCAAGTTTTCCGTGAGTAATCATTGATAAAAGAAATGAAATACTTCTTTCCGCTGAAAGACTTGGGGGAAATTGGTCCACATATATCGGTATGGATCAACTCGAGAGGTTGTTTATGTCACAATATCTCAAGCTCAAAGGTGTGAATAAATATGAAATTATTATTACTCAAAGAAGATAATACAGGAACAACTGAAATAATGAATGTTGTACTGTGGCTGTGTTTTATCAAGCGTAACGCTTCTATTTAAACTGAAATAAATCCTATAATTAACTCCTACAAATACTCAACTGAAATACACCATTCAAGTTGACTCCTACTAAAAATGAATAACTTAACAACTTGACTAATTTCATCTAACAATAAGTTGCACTAATTTTGACAGTCTCCCAGTGTAAGCTTATTTCTTAATTACTCTGAGAGACGTACGAAAAACTTCAAACTTCACTTTGGCAAGTGCCTTAGTGAATATGTCTGCAACTTGCTCATTAGTATGTATTTTCTGCAATTCAACATTCTGCGATAATACTTTCTCTCGAACAAAATGATAATGAGTTTCAATATGTTTCGAACGAGCATGAAATACCGGATTTCTAGTGAGTTTTATTGCACTTTCATTATCACAATTGATTTGAATTGGCTGATTGAGAGTAGTCACCCTTTCTTGAATAAGCCTTCTGAGCCACAAGCATTCTTTAGTAGCCATTGTAGCAGCTACATATTCTGCTTCACAACTTGACAAAGCAACAGTACTTTGCTTTTTACTGCACCATGAAATGCAGCAGAGCTTGCTGTAAAACAAAAACTTGTTGTGGAGCGTCTGTCGTTCACGTCACCAGCCCAATTAGCATCCACAAAACCACTCAATAAAAATGACTTTGATTTCTCATACATTAATCCAGAATTTAGAGTGCCCTTGATGTAAAAAAGAATCCTTTTTGCTGCAATTAAATGAGTCTCATGTGGTTGATCCATAAATTGAAACAACTCCTACTGAAAAGGCAATGTCTGACCTTGTGATAGTAAAGAGAATAAACTACCAACAAGTTGACGAAAGAATGTCGCATCTACTAGTGACTTCTCTTCATTTCTAGCTAATTTTAGATTTGGTTCCATAGTAGTTTTTTCTCTTGAATCTCCATACGAAATCTCTGCAATAAACTTGATGCATATCCTTTTTTAGCGAGAAAATAACCATCATCACATTTCTTAATTTCTAAACCCAGAAAACAATCAGCTTCACCTAATCTTTTCATTTCAAAACGAACAGACAAGGCATCTTGAAGACTACTGATTTCAACACTATCATCACCAGTAATAATCATGTCATCAACATAAAGTAAGAGCAAGGTGCATCCAGTTGTTGTTTTCTTAACAAATTAGCTCGGATCAGCACATGAAGAATTAAAACCACAAAAATTAAGATATTGAGCAATCTTACCAAACCAAGCACGAGAAGCTTGTTTGAGTCTGTATAATGCCTTCTTAAGTCTGCACACGTAATCAGGATATTCCTTAGAGGTAAATCCTTGCGGCTGCTCCATAAAAATATCACGATCCAACTCTCCGTAAAGAAAAGCATTTTTCACATCAAGCTGCCATAATTTCCAGCCTTTACTAGCAGCCAAAGAGATGATTGTCCGTAATGTTACCATCCTTGCGACCGGACTAAAAGTCTCGTCATAGTCTCGACCATATTGCTGAGAGAACCCACGAGCAACAAGGCGAGCTTTGTGTCTATCAATTCTACCATCAACTTTTTTCTTCACCTTGTTAACCCACTTATAAGTAATTAAATCGACATCATGAGGCTTTGGTACAAGCTCCCAGGTGTCCTTTTTTCGGAGTGCTGAAATTTCTTCCATCATTGCATTTTCCCATTCTGAAATTCCTTTAGCTTCACGATACAACCTCGGCTCATTTTCACTTGTATCTCCCATAAACAAACATGACAAAATAGAAAATTGATTAATGTCAACTACAAAATCAAACAAATGACCTGGTAACTTTTTCTGTCTTTGAGGATCTTTTCTTGTGGCAACTTCAATATTTGTAGTGGCTTCTCTGTTCTCTTCAGCTTGAATGTCTGTCGCAATTGGAAATTCTTTTCTCCCTAATGTAGAATCGTAAAAAAAAAGTGCAACAGGAGTTGTACTTTTGCTGTTATTTGCATCATCTCTATAACTTGAAATTTCATCAAACACCACATCACGAGACACAATAACCATCTTTGTTTCCAAATCCATACACCTCCAACCCTTTCTATGAGTATCATAGCCAATAAAAATGCATTTTTTGGCCTTTGGGTCAAGTTTAGTTCGATTATGTTTCAATACATGAACGTAACAAATGGACCCAAAAATACGAAAATAACTCACATTGGGTTTACGATGATAAATCAGCTCGAATGGTGATGATTCTGTCCCTGGCCATGGAGGCGGCCGATTTACAACATGACAAGCTGTTTGAAAAGTTGACGCCCATAACTCTCTTGGAAGACTCCTCGCATGCAGCCAAGACAAGCAAACTGATGTAAGATGAGCTAATTTACGCTTAGCCACCCCATTTTGCTACGGGGTTCCTGGACAAGTCAGTTGACGCTGAATCCCATGCTCCTTACAGTATTCCATAAAATCATTTGAAAGATATTCCCCACCATTATCAGTGCGCAAGCACTTGATTTTCAATTCAAATTCTTTTCTACAGCATGCTTAAACTGAATAAATTTTGAAAAAGCTTCACTTTTGTGTTCTAAGAAGTATACCCAACTGAAGCGAGAGAAATCATCCACAAACACCATCACGTAATGAAAGTCAGAATAGCTTGTTGTTCGCGTCAGTCCCAAAAGATCAGAATGAATCAATTCTAATACTGTTGAAGCTCTACTCTTTGAGCTTGTGAAAGGAAGACAATGAGACTTGTCATATTGGCAGCCTAGAGAAATCTCATCATGCTGAATATCTTTAAAGACAGGGACACCATCAAGAAGTTGTTTTGTGGATATTTTCTGCAACAACTGAAAACCCACATGACCCAAACGAGCATGCCAAAGAGTTGAGCTTGCATTATGACCAACTTTTTTGATATATTCATCACTAGCTGATAAAACTTACAAAGATTCTTTTCTTTTTCCACGGAACATGATATCAGCAGCAACATGTTTCACATTAGATAATATTTGAACATCTTTAGGACAAAAAAGAACATTTCCTGAATCTGCTATTTGTGATACAGAAGCAAGGTTTTTTTTTTCAAATCCGGAACATGATAAACGTCCTTGAGTAGAACACTCCCATCATTCAAATCTCCTTCTTTCGTCACAGGATGCATTGAATTATCGGCTGACATGATGACCTTCTTTTGAAAATGTGGACGAACATCTGATAGAAGAGTTTCGTTTCCAGTTGCATGATGAGAACAACCAGAATCAACGATCCATTCTTCATTGTAGTCTATAAAGACATGAGCACTTGCAGAAACACCATCTTGATGTACAGCTGAGGTCACATTTGTTGGCTGGTCAAGAACCTCAGTAGTTAAGCAATGTTCCCAAATTGGACCTGAAGAACTTTTACTTTCATGTACAACATTTGCTTATGATTCCTGCATTTTAACTCGGCAATTTGGCTTAATATGGCCTGGCTTTCTGAAACGATGACACACCACTTTCACCTAACAATCTCGTTTAAAATGACCAGGTTTTCCACACTTGTAACAAGCTTTAAATGGCTTCTTTGACGACTCCTCACTTCTGAATTGTTTCCAATTGGTTGATGAAGGCTTTGAATGATAATTTTGTCTCCTTTGATTTTTGACATACAACGCATCTTCTGACTTTGGAGAAAACTCGTTGCTGCTAGTCATTTGCTTAACCAAGGCTTCCTGATTTGAAAGAAGATTCTCAGTTCAATTACCGTAGGCTGATTTGCCCACCCTTGTATTGAGGAAACAAAGGGCATAAATTCTTTTCATAATCCACGAATAAGATAACACTGTAATCAAGCATAACTCACCGACTCTTCAGCATCTAATTCTGAAATTTCAGAACATAGATTTTCTACTTTTAAGAAATATTCTTCAATAGAAAAATTACCTTGAGTTACCACAACTAGTTCATTCTCTAGAAATTGCAATCGAGTTGTATTTTTTTTAGTGAACAACTTTTGAAGGGTTTCCCATACTTGCTTTGGTGACTTTAAATCACGAACATGATCAATATATTCCTTGCTAATAAGAGTTCACAAGGTAAATAGGGCTTTTCCACGTATTTGATCTTTCATTTTCGGTGTAATTCAGCATTCTGTGGAGCGTCTGCTGGAATTTCTGTGTCATCGCCTTCAATTAAATCCCACAAATCTTGTTCTTGTAGATAAGCTTCCATACATAACTTCCAATAATTGTAATTATTGCCAACAAGCTTTTCTATAGCTACACCCATAGAAGCACTTCCACCATTCATCTCGTTGAGTAATAATTTCAATCGTATCAACTTGGCTCCGATACCAACTGTCACAATATCTCAAGCTCAAAGGTGTGAATAAATATGAAAATTACTCAAAGAAGATAATAGAGGGACAAGAAATAATGAATGTTGTACTGTGGTTGTGTTTTATCAAGCGTAACGCTTCTATTTAAACTAAAATAAATCCTATAATTAACTCCTACAAAGACTCAACTGAAATACACCATTCAGGTTGACTCCTAATAAAAATGAATAGCTTAACAACTTGACTAATTCCATCTAACAATAAGTTGCACTAATTTTGACACTTTAGCCCAAAATTCAGCCTTCTTTTGAATTGAGGTTCTCGCATGCTTGCTGAGCACGGTGCCTCGAGAGAACCGGCGAGCTCATCGACTATGAACGTCGCTAGGTCTTTTGACTCTTCTATCACACATACAACATTCTCAAAGTTGTTGGTTAATGACCTCAAGATTTTCTCCACAACCCGTGTCTCGGGTAACATTTCTCCGTTTCGATTTAGTTGGTTTACAACAGTCTGTACGCACGTAATGTAGTCAGATACATTTTTTGACTCCTTCATCTTCATGCTCTTCAACTCGCCACAAAGATTTTGGACACGCACTTGCTTGACTCGGTCGGTTCCTTTGGACACTTTTTCTAAAGTGTCCCACGCTTATTTTGAAGTAGTTGCCCTGGCAATCTTCTCAAAGCCCGACTCGTCAACGGCTCGAAACAGCATGTATAATGCCGCCTTATATTTTGATCGCAATTCTTTTAACACCTTGTTTTGTGCCGCCATATAACCCGTGGTATCCGTTGGTTCTTCGAAACCTTATTCGACCACCTCCCATGCGTCTTGAGAACCGAGAAGAGCTTTCATTTGGATGCTCCAATTCTCGTAGTTCATCTTCGTTAATCGCAGTAGCGGCATTTGACCCATCATATTTGCCATCGGCTCTGATACCAATTTGTTAAAATAAAACTCACTAATTTGTTAAGTAATCTCACACACACTAACGATATAACGCTTCAATATAGCTTTGTGAAAATACTACTCACGTATTTGTGAAGGATATGTCGAGAGAGGAGAGACAATCGAGACAAAGAACACTGATTTTATAAAAAAAAAAACCTTTTCTATTGCTCTGTATTTCTTTGCTCTCTATTTTTTGCTCTAACTTTACCAGAAAAGAATTAGATATTTATAACTTTTCTAACACTAGTAATAGGGTGAGAGAAACGCTCATAAACCCTGTCATCATTACCTAAGAAAGCTCTGGGCCTTTTCTTTCATCGGGCATTGTTCAAATTAACTTTCCTAACAAATTAACTGCATTTGGCATTTTAAGTTTATTTCAACAAATGTTGCTTGGTCCCTGATTAACATTATCTTCTTCACAAGGAAGTTTAATTCCACAGCATGCAATTTCTTCCACTTCTCTCTTCCGTAAAGGAATTCATCATCTTGTAAGGTACTGTTTTATTTTTCAACCTTCTTTTTTTTCAACCTTCTTTTTAGGCTTGCTTCTAAGATTCTTTGTTTGAGATGACAAGTTTGATAAACACACCGACTTATAGGTTGCTCTTTCTTGATTGAAGTAGCATCTGGTTTCTTCTTGGCTCTGTTCTTCGGTTTCGTTTTCTCCCGATCCACTGATTTCTTCTTCTATTTCTTACTGCTAACGCCAATGTTTACTTTTGGAAGATGTTGATGGTCTTCCAATTGTATCTTATACAAGTGGCTATGCGACCGTTTTACCTATATCTTCAGGGCTCAATTTCTGTCGAATATCTTGAGAAACGAGCTGACTAACTCCACAATGCTACATTTTTCTATTATTTGACCAAGGCTAATAATATTACTCTTTAAACTCCAAATGTAATATATCTTTGTCAATAGGCATTGATCATCGTTCTTACACTAGAAAAAATGGATCCTTTGTCTTGGATCAGTACAATTGATTCATCGTAAAGTTTTACGTTTCTAATGAACTTCTCATCAAGCTCCTTGAACTTTGCTCGATCTCCGATCATGTGGTTACTCGCTCTGTTGTCTAGGTACCATATGTTGGTCTCTATTTGGTCTTCTCCATCCACGAGGAGGTTCACCATAACCTTCTCTTTATTGAGCATCAATAAGTTGGACATTTTATCGGCCAACATCAATGCAAGCTCTTCATCATCTGTGAATGTGAGATTTACCTCCTCATAGCACTCATTGTTGCAATACTCTACCGCCTAATGTCCATATTTTTCACAAGCATAACACTTAGATCATACTCTTATTATTTCATGGTTAGAATTATCATGGATTTGTGAGGTATTTTCCTGACCTCCTCTTCCACCACGTTCACAACAACGCCTATGACTTTTACTTTTCTTGTTGTGGCCGCCATGTGCCTTCATACCTAAAAAGAAAGAATCAGCCACATCTTTTCTTTCGTCCGTACGAGCCACTCCTTTTGTATGAGTAAGATACTCTTATTATTTCATGGTTAGAATTATCATGGATTTGTGAGCCACTCCTTTTGAAGTCTCTTCTCATGGACCTTTTGACGACCAACGACCTCTTCAACCGACATATTCTTGAGGTCACCAAACTTCTCATGGAGCTAACAATCTGCATGAATCCCGGGGGACAACTCAAAGGAACTTCTTGACGATGAAAATCTCCTCCACATTGTCGCCTAACAAACGGATGATACTGACGATTTTCGTTAACTTCATGACAAATTCATCTATTGAATCACTATCCTTCATGCGGATAACTTTGAACTCTCTCTTCAAGATCAACACCTTTGCTTCTTTGACACGTTCTACACCACAAGCATTGTTTGCAGCGTCTCTCACGCTACCTTTGCCAAGTTCTTCTCTGCCAACATGAGAAGAACGTCCTCTGGGACTGCTTGGTAGATGGCGACAAGAGTCATCATGTTCTTATGCTCCTCAACGTCATTACCATGCACAAGACGTGCTCGATGGCGTCCTACACGTCTTGTGCATGTAAGTTAACACGCATCTCTATCGATCATAATGCATAGTTACTCTTTGTGAGTAACAGATACTAGAGTGTTACACTCCTTTTCTTTTTGCTCTTTATCATCGTCATATCTCCTACGACAACTTTGTATGGTGGTGACATTTGTTTCGGCAACTAGGTCTTATTCAAAATGTTGGATGTGACTCATAATCGAAATATAACAAAATAAATAAATGAAGCAAAAGAACAACATGAAGGAAGAGTTTCTTGGAACAAAAAACCTTGATTACTGTTCTTTTCAATTCTTTTTGTTGTTATGAACAATCGGCGTCCTACTATATTGTTCCCGTTTTTTTTTAAATAAATTAATTTATATATTTATTTATCCGATTTTCCTTTTAATTCATTTCTAAAAATCTAGGTATTAAATATTGTGATATTCCAAATATGGAAATGATTAGTTTTTTCAAGTTCTAGGCTCCAAATACCAACCATAAATCTAATTAGGTTGTGTATTGTAGTACCTAGCTATCAATTTAAATATGTGAATATTAGGTCATCTCCCTTCTATGGACGAGGTCATTACAAACAAGAAAATCACGGAATTTGGCCGATTCTGCTTTGATTTGTTTCCAAATGTGTCGTCTGTGGTTATTATGACTTTGGCGCATCGATATTTGAAGCAACAATAGGCCTTGGTTTTATATTATTGGTGAAATTGAATCATGGCCTCACATGTGAAGAAAATTAAGGAGGGATTAGATCAAGTGCCTCAAGGACTGGTCTCTATTGAAGAATATCTAAGAATAACATTCCACTGCAAGAATAATGTAACAACCCAAACCCAAACCTACTACTAGTAAATATTTTCCTCTTTAGTCCAGAGTTAGATATCGAGCGGTGTGCCAGCGAAGACATTAGTCTCCAAGGAGGGTGAATTGCGAGATCCCACATCAGTTGGAGAGGAAAACGAAACATTTATTATAAGTGTGGAAACCTCTCCAAAGCAAACACGTTTTAAAACATTGAAAGGAAGCCCATAAAGAAAAAGCTAAAAAGAACCATATCTGCTAGCGATTAGCATGAATTGTTACAAATAGACGTTTACAAAATGACAAGATCTAACATATTCAAAGACAATATAGAACATTTTTAAATTTTAAAAAAAAAATTAATCCGACCCATTTTAAAATTTTAGAGATGAAATCAATATAATTAAAAAGTTGACCAAAAATTACAAATTTGAATCTCTCACTCTTCGATAATATAATACTCTCATCAATGAACAACAGAAATTTTTTTTAAAGGTATACTATAAGAAGACTAGTAAATTTTTAAATTTGCATCTAATAGGTTTTAAGAGACAAACCCTGTGGTTGAACAAAGTGAATACCGTGTGCACTAGAGATTGAGTTATATTTACTTAGTGAAGAAGGAAGAATGAGAAGGTTATTGGGAGTGGGGGTTGCTATATATACAAGAGGTGCCTCCTCCTATTTTGCACACAAATTGAAGAGCAAGATAATAGCTAAAAATGATGAACAAATCCTTCCTCTCCATGCTCCTATTGGTCCTCCTCATCTTCTCTTCTTCAGGTAATCAAAGTCTAACCCTACCATCTTTGCCATTTCTTCTTTCTTCCTTTCTTCCTAATATGTGTTATTTGCAGAAGAGATGATGGGTCGTGGTGCTGAGGCTCGAATATGCAAGTCCAGGAACCACCACTACCATGGCCTCTGCTTTAGCCACAAGTGCGCTACTCGTTGCCGAAAGGAAGGCTACACTGGCGGTCATTGTCACCACTTCCCCCGCCATTGCTATTGCACTCACAGTTGTTAATTGCAATATTGTTTTTAATATGTGAGCTTTGTTCGTGTCAACCTACTCTTGTTATGCTTTCTAATATCATCTTTACCTTCATTTCATGAATAAACTTTGTTGCTTTGCTCCCAACTTAACCGAAATAATATGCATTTTAAATACACGATCCCACTTGATAAGAACAACAACAACAAGAGTGTAAATAAACAATTCTTTAATGTGTATTAGCATATTGTGTGAGAATGAGTTAGAGTTATTTACGAGGATCTATCAAAGTGTTTAAAAGTATATATAACATTCGAGCTCCCATGAGAAATAAGTTTTTCGAATTTTTTTTGAAGTATAAATTTCTTTCGATTTTATCGAGGGACTTAGAGGTCAAATTTCAATACGATATGGAAGTGAAAAATATATAGAAAAATCTTTGAAACTAAAATTAAAAAAAAAAAAAAAAAAAGTGAAAAATTGAGCAAATCAATGCAAGTCAACCCTCACGAGTAAATTGGTCAGTTCGACCTCCTTGCTTAATTAGGGATGTGAATAAACCCTACCAAGTGGAAAGAAGAAAAGAGAAATAAAAGATAGAGAAAAGAAAAAAAAAACAGAGAATTTTTAGAGAGAAAACTAAGATCGACTTTAAATGGCTTGAAGACGAAATTTAGCGAGAGCTAGTTTGTAAGAATCTCTTACTGAGAATATCTATTATGAGTTTTTGAACTATTCAATTCCACCAAGAATCGAAAAAGAAAGGAAGGTAGGAATTTTAGGTTGTCTTTGAAATTAACTTCTTATTTTTTTAGTATGTTATGCACCACTATTGTGAATTAAAACTATGTAAAAGATGATAAAACGATTCACAATTATCAAATAATAATAAAAATTAAAGTATTTAAAAGCACAAGACTTAGAGTTGAAATAGATAACACTTTTCATAGATATCATTAAACATACCATTTAGAACATTTTTTTTTTCTAAATTTTAAAGATTTAATGTGTACATTTTGAAAGACAACAATGGTAAGTTTGACCCAAATTTTCTAAATTTATTAAATTTTATTTGAAAATAAAGTAGTTGTTTTTTTCATAAATGTTTTCTAAGACTGTTTTAATTTGAACTATAAGAGAACATTTCACACCATTTCTTCTCAAATTCTCAAATTCTATGGGTGATAATGTCTATTCCATGACCACGGAGTAGTGAAAGCTTAAGGTTCGACAAACCTTAGGGTTGACCTGGTTGACGCTATCTAAAAACATGGCATTCAACATCATGAAGGAGAAGACAACGTAAAATTTGTTGAAGGTGCTGTCAAATATGTATGAAAAAACGTTGGCCATGAATAAGTTGTATTTGATGCGAAGATTGTTCAATCTACAAATGTCTGAACTTTGATCTGTTGCTGATCATATAAATGAATTCAATTAGTCAATTGAGTTCGGTGGACATTAATTTCGAGAATGAAATTAAAGCATTGATTTTGATGTCATCTTTAACCTAGTCGTGGGATACTATTGTTGCCGCAATCAGCAGTTCTCGAGGATCTGACAAATTGAAGTTTTATGACATTCGGGATGTAGTTCTTAACGAAAGTATTCGTAAATAAACAATTGGAGATTCATTAGACAATTGTTTCCGTGTTGATCGAATGAGAAGAAAAAAAAATTAAAGAGCCCAAACAAACATGGGCGATCAAAATAAAAAAATCGGGAAAAATCTCCAAACAAACCATACATAACGTGTTGGAGTTGTGGAGAAAAAGAGCACTTTTTGACAGATTGTGCAAAACTGAAGAAGAAGCAAAATCACAAATTTGGAGATGATGATTTTTCAATATATTTAGTAGTAGATACTAAGGATGCTTTAATCCTTAGTGTGGACAGCTTGGCTGAATCTTGGATTTTGGATTCAGGTGCATCGTGTCATTCGTCTCCATGTAAGGAATTGTTTCGAAATTTTAAATCAGAAAATTTCAGGAAGGTGTATCTTGCCGACAACAAACTACAGCAGGAAATCAGTGAACATTACAAGATGTCAGATATATTCCTGGTCTCAAGAAAAACCTTATCTATATTGGCCAGTTGAATAGCACAGGCTATGCAACAGAGTTTGGAAAGAGTTCGTGGAAGATTGTGAACGGTGTCATGGTTGTTGCACGTGACATAAAATTCGGAACCTTATACACTACTAAAGAGTGTATATAAATGTCTGTTGTTGCTAAAAGTGCTTCCAATTCAAGTCTATAGTACAATAGACTTAGACATATGAGCGTTAAAGGAATGAAGATACTGATTGTCAAAGGAGTTGTAGAATGCTAAAATTTTGTTGATATGGGTCTTTGTGAGAGCTGTGTTCTGAGCAAACAGAAACGAGTTAGGTTCACAAAAGCTGCCAGAGAATTGAAAAAAATGCGGTTGGAAATGGATCATATAGACGTTTGGAGACCATCTCCAATTTCATCACTTGGTGGATCAAAGTTCTAAGTCATCTTTATCAATGATTGCAACAGGAATGTATGAATTTATTTCCTGAGACACAATTCAAATGTGCCACCTTCAAATGGAAAACTAAAGTTGAAAATAATACCAATTTGAAGATCAAATGCTTGAAGTTTGACAATGGAGGAGAGTATGTAAAATCAAAGTTCAAAATATTTTGTGCGGGTGAGGGAATTAGATTATTGAGAATAGTTCCCAGTAAGGCAAGACAAAATGGTGTTGCTGAAAGGATGAACATAACATTGAATGAGTGAGCAAGAAGAATCAGGATTGATTCTAGACTACTGATAAATCTCCAAAAGTAGAATTATATCATTTTTTTTTTTAGTTAATTATGCACTCATACAAATCATTTTCTCATTATTTGCTCTATTTGTCCTATTTGTTCTAATTAGTAACCATGAAATAGTTCATTGTGGTTCAACACGAAAAGAATATGAATTTGTATGAATAGAGTCTAATTGTATATTTAATTGATTTATTTTGCCAAATTTCAGAACAAATATGTTGAACTAGGATGTTGTAGCTAATCTAGGAACAACATTGCTCGTAAATCTGGAACAAATTGTTGACTCTAATGTTGAAGCGAAATAAAACTTTTCAAAAATGACATGAAAATTTAATCCACATCAACCATCCTAGGTGGAAGATTTTATCCTTTCTCAGTCCTAAATGGGAGGAAAAAAAAAAAACAAACAATATAAAAGAAAAAGGATACCTAAAATGGAGAGAACCACCTTTTAGGAAGCATAATTTTGGATTAGACAGTAGCAGCCTCTGCTGCTGTGAACTGTTATGAAATCAGAGAAGAACATCCCTAATCCAGAGCTGTGACGACAAAAGGAAAAGAAGACCAAGAAATTAATTAAGGCAAAGAGGTGGATGTGAGAGTTTAAGGGAAGGGAGCTTCCATTGAAGAACAACAACAAACTTGATAAATCTCTAATTCATTACTCTCTTTTCTTATTTTATCAACTTAATATGATGAGGATGTAGGTTCTTCCATTTAATTCAGTTTGTATGGAGAACTAAGCTTTATAGGCGAAACAAGAGAGTTTTATGTAGTTTAAACAGGTTGAAGCTATGATTTTAGTTTATTAAAAAGTTGTTAATAATTTTCATGTTTTTTAGTTGACCACTTTACATACCAAAGTTGTTCTCTTATTCAAAATAAGAGATGGAACAATGAATTTCTCTTCAATACTCTAGTTCTTGCACTAATACTGGAAGGTAATAGAAGGGTTATTTATAATTATTTTACTAGAGCCTTGTCAATAAGAATTACAAACTATTATGTAAGTAATCACCATGCATGACCCTCGGAGTGGGCTTGAGAATCTATTAAAATGAACTACAATCCACCACAAAACTCAACAACTTATCTATTTAATCCCTCTTACCCGAACCTTCCTCATTATTGTTGATTTTCTCATCGTTTTTTGTTTTTCAACAGTAGTGGCACTCCGCGTTAATTTCGTTTAATTAGTTGAAAATCACCAACACCATTTGAATGTTACCAAAAACTCACTTAATTTTCAGCGATAAAATTAACAAAAAAAAAAATATATAGGTTTTATGTGGAATCGATAATTTACTTATTACTTGCTATTTGTGATAGTGTATACTTAGACTTATTCTTATGGATTTTACGTCATTTTATTATATACATATGTAAGCGATCAACTACCAAATACATTCTGGGCTAATGCTGTGAACACAGCAGCCTATTTGATCAATAGAGGACTCTCAATACCCTTGGAGTTCAAATTGCCAGAAGAAATATAGACACGAAAAAAACTCAAGTACTCTCACTTTAGAACTTTTGGTTGTACTGTATACGTTCACACTGATCCAGAAAAGAAAGATAAGTTTGATGCTAAGATTGTGAAGTGCTACTTGATAGGCAGCTCTGCATGTTGGAGTACAGGATTTGGGATGACAAGAATAGAAAAATCCTAAGACATTCTGGATTCACCTCTGAGGACAAAGGCGTTAATGACTCGTAAAATTAGTTCCCAATCTTTAATTGAGATATGATTTTATCCTTGGATGGTTATACGCACAACATTTTAAGCCCAATTAGTTATATAATCCTTCTGTGTTATATCTTCAAAACAAAATTCATGGTTTGCCCTATTAATGTGATTTTGACATTTAGATTATAACCCTAAACGAGGTGTGCAACCACCCTAATTTTCTACAAGTTTAGAGTTGGTATCACATGCATGATATAATTTCTTTACGCAAGAACATTCATTTAAAACAACTTCATAAAACGATATCCCACTTATACGTTTACGAAAGGGTCTTAAAACAATTCAAAGAAAATATTCAAAGTAAATTAAAATAAGACAAAAGAAAATATTAAAATAACAATGCCCTACACTAACCTAAGATCTACGAAAATAAATGCAACCACCTTATGCAAGTTCCATGGTCTTTGATGTGAAGTCGCCGTCAACTATACAGGGGTGTCTTGCCTTTACCTGAAACTATTAGGGCCAGGGAATGTAAACACATGTAACATGAATAGGGACATATCATTTAAAACCATAGTATCTTAGGTGGTCTCTAGTCTAAATAAATTTTATGTATAGTTACTTTCCTATACACGACCCACACGTAGAAGCGTGGGCCCACTAGGTGGGCTCGCACACCCCCTAGGCTTGCTGGTCGGGCAAGTCGGTTGTAGCCAGATGTCTAGAGGTACAACAATCGTCGTGCATCATGTTAAGCATGATGATCATCTCATCATCATAGTGTACGCATCCGTACTCATAATAAATGGGGAAGTATTCCGATGCATGTGAACATACAATATGCACGAGATCCTTATACATTTCATCTTAATCATTCATGCGGCACAACCCCACACATTTCTTACATATTAACCTTGGTAACATCCATGCAAAAGCTTTCATACATGCGTCATTCATAACATTACTTAGCGGTTGTGCATAAAAAAAAAAACTCTTCATTGTCATACATGTCATAGCATGTCATACATTTCTTTGCCAAGCATGTTCATGTCATAGTGCAACATGTCATCTCATAAATACATATTATCATAACATTAGATATCATTATAGCATATTGCATCATCATAACATATCATAGCATTATAAAATATCATAGCATCATAACATGTCATATTATAATAACACATCATATCAAAACCCATGACACGTGCAGCGGCCACAGAGCATATGTTATTATACATAAGAAAATTCATTCCATCAAGCCGATAGTAGAGACACTTGAAATTAGTTCTCATTTGTGCCTAAGCTTCACCTATTTTGAATATTCACTCCATCGCGCTTCCGTAAAAATTGAATTTCTAACTTAATTTAATTTAATATGAGAAAATGGGGCTCATACTGAACTTAAACCCTTTTAATAAGGTCAAATTCAGCTTGGGAAAGTTTAAAAAAAAAACGTACAAATTAGTGCTAAAATCCAAGACTCAAACCAAATAAACTGTTTTGGAGAAATAGGGCTTTGGTTTTAGATTATTGGTGAAATTGAATCATTTTTCTAATATCAAAGACGATATAGATAATTTTTAAAATTTTCATTTTTGAAACTAATGACCCCATTTTAAAATTTTAGGGATCGGACCAAAAGTTACGAATTTAAATATATGATTACTCAACACACCACATGATCCGATAAAAATAATATTGTCACCATTGAACAAAAGAGAAATTTAAAACGAATATCAAAAGGTATATTTGATTAATTATAGGAGGAAACGTAAATTTTTAAATTTGCATCTAATAGATTTTAAGAGACAAACCGTGTGGTTGAACAAAGTGAATACCGTGTGCACGAGAGATTGGGTTATATTTACTTAGTGAAGAAGGAAGAATGAGAAGGTTATTGGGAGTGGGGGTTGCTATATATACAAGAGGTGCCTCCTCCTATTTTGCACACAAATTGAAGAGCAAGATAATAGCTAAAAATGATGAACAAATCCTTCCTCTCCATGCTCCTATTGGTCCTCCTCATCTTCTCTTCTTCAGGTAATCAAAGTCTAACCCTACCATCTTTGCCATTTCTTCTTTCTTCCTTTCTTCCTAATATGTGTTATTTGCAGAAGAGATGATGGGTCGTGGTGCTGAGGCTCGAATATGCAAGTCCAGGAACCACCACTACCATGGCCTCTGCTTTAGCCACAAGTGCGCTACTCGTTGCCGAAAGGAAGGCTACACTGGCGGTCATTGTCACCACTTCCCCCGCCATTGCTATTGCACTCACAGTTGTTAATTGCAATATTGTTTTTAATATGTGAGCTTTGTTCGTGTCAACCTACTCTTGTTATGCTTTCTAATATCATCTTTACCTTCATTTCATGAATAAACTTTGATGCTTTGCTCTAAACTTAACCGAAATAATATGCATTTTAAATACACGATCCCACTTGATAAGAACAACAACAAGAGTGTAAATAACCCATTCTTTAATGTGTATTAGCATATTGTGCGACTTTCGAGCTCCAACAAAAAATAATTTTTTTTTTATTTTTTTAAATTAAGAATTTTTAGATTTTATTGAGTGACTTAAATTTCAATAGAATATAGAAGAGAAAAAAATGCATAAAAAGATTTTAGAAACTAAAAAAATGAAAAAATTGAGCAAAAGTCAACCATGAGGGGTAAATTGGTCATTTTTGACCTCTTTGCCTAATTAGGGATATGAATAAACTCTGCTAAGAAGGAAAGAAGAAAAGAGAAATAAAAGAGAGAGAAGAAAAAAAGGGTTTTGAATGGTGGCTTGAAGTCCGAATTTTGAGAGTTCTTTTACACGTGATGAATCTATTATGCAATTCTCGCGATCCGATGTGGATTTCCGATTGAAACATTAGCTCCAAGTTTTGAGAGGCCCATCTGGTGGGGACAACTATCACTACTGGAAGCCCCTACAGTTGTATCGAGAATTAAAAAAAGAATAGAAAATACGCATTTTAGATTTTTGGGTTTTGTTTTCTCGAGATTCAAACGTTTTCTTTAGAATCAGCTTCTAATTTTTTTAGTATGTTATGCACGAGGGGTGTGAATTAAAGGTAGGTAAGATGGTAAAAAAAAAAGAGATGTTGAATGATCAAATAATAATAAATAGATATCATTTGGTTTCTTCTAAGCTCAACTAAACATCAAACATACCATTTTTTAACACTTTTCTAAATTTTAAAGGTTAAATATGTCAATTTGAAAAGACAACAGTGGTAAGGTTGACCAAAAATAAAGTTTTTTTTTTTTTTTTTTAAGTGGGTTTTCTATGCCTCTGTTTTCATTAAATTTGAACTATAGGAGAACATTTCACCCTATTTTTGTCAAATTCTATGGGCAATAATATTAAATAAGAAAAAAAATTGAAAATGTTAATAGTTTTCATAGTTTCTTAATTACATTTCTCTAATCCAAAATTAGAATTCATTTTAACTTGGGGACTAATTTTTTTAGAAAAAAAAACTTTGATGACCAAATTAAAATAAGGTAAAATTTAAGGATGACAACTATTTATTGAATCCACATCTCAGTTTGTAGTTAAAAGGAACTATTAAAAAAATGTCCATATTGATGGATAAATTTAGCTTATCGAAGGCTTTTCTATGTGACTCGTATCATACTGGTACTAGTGGTTAAATTACTTAAGATGTTTTTGGATGAAAAGAAAGTTTAGAGAATGAGATTTAACCTATCTTCACTAGGTGAAAAGAAAATATTTATAGGAGAGTTGACCAAGAATTTTCCATTTCCCGTTCGGATTTCAAATGAAGAAACGAAAAAGTGATAACTGAGGGGGCACTGACATATGCTAAAATATCATCACTAGCCCAATAGAGTCAAGCTCAATAATTACATGAGCATATCATATATTTATTTTTTAAGAAATGATTTAGGTATTTAGGAGAGAGATATCTAAATATTTTAGAAAAATGATCTTCATAAAAGATTTAGATATTTTAAGAATAGATAGTCTAGTCTCTACGGTAACCCTTCACTCTACCTAGGTTTTAATCCTAAGAAATACAAATCGCAGAGTGCACGAGCAGTTTTTACAGTGTCTCTAGTAATCTCCTCTCGATTGGTGTTAATAAAGAGTGCGAGTGTTTTCCAAAAAGAGTTGCGTTAACATAAATGTCTTATTTTTAATGTTAGATTATGTTCTCAATTAGGTTTTAGTTGTGTTAACATATATGTCTTATTTTCCAACTTCAACTTACTTAAGATCTACGAAAATAAATATAATTATCCTATGCAAGTTCTTGGTCTTTGATGCGATGTCGCCGTCAACCGTACATGGGTGCCTTGCCTTTACATGAAATATGAAAATAGCACATGACTTGAGTATTTTAAGAAATACTTAGTAAGTGATCTCACTAGGGTTAGAGAAAAACACATGCAACATGAATAAAGACCTATCATTTAAAATCATAGTCTCTTAGTTGACCTCCAATCTGGACAAATTAGATGTGTAGTACTTCTCTATACACGAACCACAGGTATGAGTGTGGGCTCACCAAGCGGGTTTGCACACCCCCTAGGCCTATTGGTTGGGCTAGTTGGCTGTAGCCGGGCATGCAGAAGTACAACGGCCGTCGTGCATCATGTCAAGCATGATGGTCATCTCATAATCGTAGTGTACGTGTCTGTACTCATCATAAATGAGGAAGTATCCCGATGCATGTGAACATACAGTATGCATAAGATCCCTATACTTTTCATCTTAATCATTCATGTGGTACAACCCCACACATTCCGCACATATTACCCTAGGTAACATGCATGCATAAGCTTTCATACATTCATCATTCATATACTGTACTTAGAGGTTGTGCATCAGAAAACTCTTCATTTTCATACATGTCGTAGCATGCCATACATTTCATTGCCAAAAGGCAAGACTCGAGTCGAATAAGATGTTTTCGAGCCATAGGTCTTTGGTTTTAGATTATGGGTGAACTTGAATCACTTTTTATAAGATCAAACATATTCAAAGACCATATACAATATTTTTAAAATTTTCTTTTTTGAAATAATCGAACCAATTTTAAAATCGAATCAAAAGTTACAAATTTAAATATCTGATAACTCAATACACCTCATTATCCGATAAAAATAATATTGTCACCATTGAATAGTAGAGAGAAATTTAAAACGTACATCAAAAGATATATTTGATTAATTATAAGAGGATACGAAATTCAGAAACAAACTGTGTGTCTGAGCAAAGTGTATACCATGTGCTCGAAAGATTTTGTTGTATTTCTGTAACACCCGAACCCCGACAAGAAACTTAAAACCTATGTTTTCTCCTTTAAGTTGAATTTCCGAGATTTTATTGAGAATCTTAGGGACCGAATTTTGAGATGAGGTAGAAGAGAAAAATGCTTAGAAATATCTCAGAAACTCAAGAAAAATATATAATAAAAAAAATGGTCAAAGTCAACCCTAAAAGGGTATTTTGGTCATTCTGTCATCTTCCTCGTTAAGAACCTGAAATGAAGGTCAGTAGAAGATAAATAAAAGAAAAGGGAAAAAAAATGGAAAAGAAGGAGAGGAAAAGAATAAGAAAATAAAAAGAAAATAAAGAGAAAATAAAGAGAGAAAGAAGGTTCTAGAGAGAAGGGAGAGTAACAGCCACTTCTGATCCGGCCACAAGAAGCCCGATTCTAGCTGAGATTTCTTCATAAATACTTCACGGAACCTATATGAAGCATTCTGGACCCTTGAATCGTTCAAAACTGTCTAAGGAATGGAGAAAATCCGTAGGTAAATTCTTGAACTTTCGTTTTCGGATTTTCTTCATATTTGTGAGAAATATTGAGAGTTAGATTCTAAAATTTGAGTATGTTAATCTAGAGAGGATTTCACTCATAATCCGTGAAGGAAGTCTTGATCGATTCAGATAAAAAATAGAGAATAATTGATGTTTCTTACCAACTTTGGACTAAGTTTATTATGCCTCTGCTTAGAAATAAATTACAAGAAAAATACCTAATGTAAATGGATATGAGGTCTACAAATCTCGTGAAGGAATTACATTAATCCGAGTTATGTAGAAAGAAATACGAAAATGCAAAAAAAAAAATAGAGAATAATTGGTTTTTTGGAAAATCGCAGAGATGAGAGGAAGAAGACGAACGGTGGAGGGATGTGTGTCAGAAAGGGAGAGGGCTGCGCGTCGCCGGAAAGATGGGACACGTGTCAGTCGTGGAATGGCAGAGGAAAGTCACGAAAAATACTGCATCATGTAGGATTTAAAGACCAGTGCCTGCTACCAGACCTGTGAACCCGTGCGCGACCCAAACCCGTCAACCGACCCATCCCCGCATTCGCTACGCATCAGCGTGGGAAAAATCGTAGGAACCTGCGTGCGTCCAAGTTCAAACGCATGCCCTAGCTCTCAGTGGACCAGTCAGCCCTCGCCACGTGGCGACACACCAGTGCGTGACTCCATCCCCTCAGCGTGTCCGTATGTGCGCATATCTATGCGCGTCGGGCGCGTGAACTAGCGCGACCTATCAGCAAACTTTCAAGAGTTTTGGAGCTCTTAATTAGCCAAAAAATAAGCTTCGAAAGGCACGCTTCATTCCGGTAATTAACCACACAGTTTTAGAAAGTAATACTTGTAGGGTGCGCTTGGTTTTGCATGCATGCTAAAGTAAATTACCCCTAGGTGGCTAGATCTAATGATCCTCTGTACTTAGGGAATTAAATATATATCTGTTGGACTTGCTGCCCTAGTGAGATTTCATACTCGTTGTTTGTATGCTTGTTGGACTATCTTACTATTGCTTTTATCTGTTCATACTATGTTGGTGAACGAGAGAATTTGTATATATGCGCTCCGGGTGTTGATGGATGTTACCACCTCGTTGAGCTTGTATGATTGTATGCATTGTTAATCATACATAAACTCTTGTTGAATGATTGTGTGAACTTATGATATGATTGATAAGTTGTAGTGTTATGATATGCCTAGGGTGAACTCTTGTAGGGATTGAGTTGGGTTTAGTTAGGGGACCCTCCTGATGTTACAGTCTATGGTGTCGTGAGCGACGCTTAGAGGGAGAGACTCTTTAACCCTGGACTGTTATGAACTTGGAAGTCTTGATTGAGTTAATCTGGAAGCTAGGGCCCCTAACTCAATAGTTTTAACTACCCTTGAGATATAGAGAACCACATTAGGACCTTGAGGTGCAGAGAAATGACCTCTTAGCCGACAGTAACTGGTATAGTGTTCGATTATGCTCCGCTTCCCTTCCTACTCCAGTGTGGTACTGTTGAGCTAGGCGAGACGACAGTTAGGGAGATGTTACCCTCCCCTTCCTACTCCGGTGTGGTACCGTTGAGCTAGGCAAGACGCCAATTAGGGAGATGTTACTCTTCCTTTCCTACTCCGGTGTGGTAACGTTGAGCTAGGCGAGACACCAATTAGGGAGGTGTTACTCTTCCCTTCCTACTCTGGTGTGGTACTGTTGAGCTTGATGAGACACCTGTTAGGGAAGTGTTACTTAGTGGTAGATCGACTACTCTGCATGGGGATCCGTCTTATGGTAAAATGTTGATCACGCGAGTGGGTCAAGGTCGCCTGCATGATGAGTCCATCCTGTGGAAGGACGTTGACCATGCAGTGACTAATTCTAGCTGGGTTGTACAAGGGGTACATATAGTTATAAGGGAGTACCTCATCCTCAAATGCTGAATACTGCTTCAAAGGTTAAGTTTTTTCACCCCGAACTGTGTACTGAGACTCTAGGGTCTAGAGCATAGTTGGTGGTTCTCTCCTAACTTGGATGCGATTTAGAGCCTACAAGTAGGTTGCTTACTAAGTATATTTTTATACTCACCCCGTTTCCTTTTTTTTTTTTTCAGGTACCGGTCGAGGTTGGGAGGTGTTCAAGAGCTGCACTGTCATAGAGGAGTGTCGTTCCAGAGCGTCAATCCCTTACCAGTCTTTTAGAGTCTTTTGTTTTTCATTTTATATTTGTAATTCCTTTAGTAATAATTTGAAAAAAAAAACTTCTCTTATCTTTTATTTTATTTGAATGATATTTTTATCCTTTACTTTACTTTACTTTTCTTTTCTTTTTTCTTATGTTTGTTTTCGATTTCGTCTTTTGGGTCACGGTCCGAGTTTCGAATCCTCAAAAATTGGGTCGTGAAAAATTGGTATCAGAGTAGTCAGATTTTAGATTCTATAGACTTTTTTTAGGATAGATAGTCGTATACCTTTGTGAGTCAGCTCGATGACACGCCTTGCCGCGACCATGTATGCAGTCTAACCCTTTTTAGTAGATTTTGGAAATGATTTAATGCCGGTAAGAACTTGATGTATGTTTTGGGTTAAGTGGTAGCTTTGATTATGCCTTAGGGTGTTTAAAGGTGAACATTCACTCTGTATGTCGATGCTAGATTTGAGTTATTGTGAGGTGACTGAGAGGGGTCATGCTATAGCTTACTAGCCTTAGAAAGACAGAGAGGTGATGCCACAGAGTGCGAGACGTCCAAAGATGTATATGAGACTTTCTAAGGTTTAGTACTAGGTGAATTACCTAGGACCCAGCCTCCTGTGACCATAATTCTAGATGTCAAGCATGCCCCCATGGAGAGCACGTTGTAGGCCTAGACAGTATAGAGTATGCCTTGGTACAAACCACGTAAGTAAACCCAGACAATATTGTTCTTACAACCAAGGGTGACCACCGTAGGAATTAAGCACCCCTCGAGCAATCCATTTCCACAAGTGAGTGTGGTTAAGTTGGAAGTACAACTACCCTATGCATATTTATGGTCTCGAATTGCAAAGGCGTCGTCAGCCATATGGGATGCATGGTCTTTACCTGAAATAGAAGTAGCACGGGGTTTGATTATTTTAAGAAATACTTAGTAAGTGACCCCATTACTGAGGTTAGATGCTAATACACACCTCCTGAGTTCCTTTCTTGTCGGGCGAGGATTCTCAAGTAGTTGTTGATGTCGGACATCCTTTTAGGAATAGCAATCATTGTAGCATTAGGATGAACATAATAATCATTTTACTGACTGATCGTCACTACATTATGATAACTATAATGATCGTTTTCTTGTCTCATAACGTACGCGTCGATACCATCGTAAAAAGATGGTATTCCCCGATGCATGTACATACAATAATGCATGAGGTCTCAACATTTTTCCTTTTTCATTACAATGTATGACAACCCCTCTAGCATTTTCCTTCATATCATCTCATTATCATAACTTTTCATGTAATTTTGGGGTTTTGTATCATGTCGAAACATTTTATTGCATTTCATGCATATCATATATTTTATCACGTCACGTGTATCATATCATAAGCATGTCCTGTCTCTCAACAAATCATATCATACCTGTAAGGACGGGGCTGACGCGATGGCTCTAAAAGGCGGGTAAAGTTTTCGCGAAATAAAATCAGTAAAATTTAAAACATAATTTACATTATACCAAAATAGTGTGCACACATTAGTAATTTAAAATACACCATAATAGTTAAAAGACAACATAAGGAACAAATGCAAAACATTTTAAAACAAAAGGGTTGAGGACGACGGGTGAGGTTAGTCTATGGCACCTGCTCTAGAGTCCGCTCCTGACCTCGACCAGCTGCTTATCACTAGGGAAAAAATGGAGAATAAGGAATGAGTACAAGACTCGGTAAGTAGCCTACTTGTAGGCTCTTAATCATGTCTTTGATATGCTAGGGTACCACATTCTTTGTTCTTGATCTTGTTCTTGTTGTAAGTACTTAGGCCCCTTTAATTCTTGTTCTTGAATTGGGGTTCTTATCTTGATATTTCTTGAGGACCTTGGTCCTTGAATCCTAAAACCTTGGTTTTTCTTTAAGGGGCTTAGTACTATGGTTTTTCGTTCTTGGTTCTTGGTCCTTTGTTCCTGGTTCTTGTCCTTAGAACTAGGATCTTAATCCTTATTCTAGTCCTTGATCTTTCTCTTGTTCTTGATACTTTCTTGGTTCTTGTTCTGTTTTTGATTCGTTCTCCAAGACACTCCCCCTAAGATTTACGGCACTAGACATGCACCTGACAATTCTGTGTCCAAAGCTTCATGCGTTCCAAGTGACACAGCCTTAACCTATGTCCAAGGCTTCATGTGTTCCAAGCGACATAGTCTTACCGCATCTTAAGGCTTGCCCTTCGATACGGTCTGCTTAATCCTATGTCCAAGGCTTCATGCGTTCCAAGTGGCATAGTCTGAAAACCTACATCCAAGTCTTCTTACGTTCCAAGCAATGTAGTTTTAATACTGCATCAAGCGCTTGCCCTATAATATAGTCTGCTTACCTATGCTCAACGCTTCATGCGTTCCAAGAAGCGTAGTCTAAGTCATGAGCATGTTGTACCGTGGGAGGTCTTAGGAGGTTCTTGATTTGTGGCTAAGGTAACTTGCTCTCTTCTTGTTCCTCCGTGACCTTAGACTACTCCCCTTGATAGACCATAAGGGTCACTTGCTCGGTGCATACTTGAACATGGCATCCTGCAAGTTTGCAGGGCATCTCTTCTAGGTGAGGGAAACTTGAGGCATGACATCCTGCAAAGGAAACATGGTGCAGGGAATCCCACCTAGAAGAGGAATTCTTGGGCACCGCTTGGTGGGAGGTCATGGGTCACTTTGGACATGACTAGAGTATTACCTAGCATTCTTGAGTTTCTTGTGTTTTGGGACCTTGGTCCTTCGTCCTTGAGTGGTACCTAGCATTCTTCTTACTTGGGTAGTTCTAAAGCTTGTGTGTTGTTGTTCTTGGTTCTTAATCTTGTAAGTTTTTAAGGTCCTTAATTCCTTGAGACATAAGTTGTAACTTGTATTTGTAATCATATGAACTCATCTTAGCGTTAGTTGTTCTAGAAGGTCATAGATTCCTAGGGAGTTCTTTAGAGGGTTCTAGAAGAGTCTAGAGTTTTATGGTGTTTCCTTTAGATGTTTCTTGGGTCCTAACTTGGTTT
Organism: Cucurbita argyrosperma subsp. sororia; assembly: GCA_018691285.1. Classification (NCBI taxonomy): domain Eukaryota; kingdom Viridiplantae; phylum Streptophyta; class Magnoliopsida; order Cucurbitales; family Cucurbitaceae; genus Cucurbita; species Cucurbita argyrosperma. Next base: position 14,987,684 of record CM031900.1, read on the forward strand.
AGGTTCCAAACTTACTTCAATCTAACTTGAAACCTCAAACTTACCTTCATGTCCTTCACAATCAACCTTATAAGAAGTAGCAAATCATCCGGAGCACGTATAGACCTTGAAATCTCATAAGTAGTTTTGAGACATTTTAGTCATTTTATCCCTAATTCTTGGTTTTGCTACTTAACATGTTCTAATGGCTTTCAAACTTCACAAAATCATCAAACATCAGAAAATAAGATCTACTTCAGGGTTTCATAGCATTTGGAGGTCATCTAGGTCATGAACCGTAGGTAGATATCCTTAGGGGCATTATGGTCATTTTGCACCATTTCTTGGTTTACCTACTTATCCTTATCCAATGAGTACCAAACTTCATATATAACCTCAACATGCTGTAATATACTCAGCATTAAATTTCATAGGCAGTAGAGATCATCTAGTGGGTTATTCTAACGTTACCTAATTACTGAGCAATTTGATCGGTTTAGGTTCTTAACTCGCGGTTCTTTGAGTTTTTATTTCATCTAATCCTAGTTCATACTTGATTTAGGGTTCATATGGAAATCCAAGCGATTCCTACAAGTATTTCTTAACAAAAAGTCCAAGGTGGCTACTTACCTTGTTGTCGACGTTTGGAACCTCCGTTCTTGAGCTTCCGGTATCCTAATTACCTCCAATTTCCTTCCACAGACTCCTTATTGTCCTACTTTCTAGAACCATAAAGTTTTTCATGAGAACCGATTTGAAAATGGGTTAAAATTGAGAAAACTCGAGGGAAGGTCGAGTTTTGAGTTGACATGATCAGTTTAACTGAACCGGCCACGTCATCATCTTCTTCCTCCAAACGGGAAGAAGACGCGGCTGGCTCTAGCACCACCGTCTAAAACTCGCCCTCCCTAGCTCCGATCACGCCGTTTCTCCCCTCGATTTCTTCATGAAACTTAAAGACGGTGTTACAAGGAAGAGCGAGGATTGACTTTGTACCTTTTCGTGGATTGTAGCCTAAGATATTCGCTTCCAAAATTCGTCCAAAATATGATTTCTAGCCGGAGTAAAAACAGAGGATTTCTTATTGGGTAGCTGATTCTAGGGGTTTTCAAAGCTCGATTTCACAAAACCTCTTCCTTATTCTTCCCTGAAGATAAAGGAATTGGTTTGGAGGAACGACTTTGAGTGCGGGATCTTAATTTTGAGAAATCACTCTCGGTCTGCAAGTTACCCGACACCTCCGACTTTCGATCTCTTGGGTCTCTTGTTCTACGACGTTTTCAGCTCTCGATTCTTTCATCAAAGTTACTCAACTTCTTTGTCTGAAGCTAAAGGAATCCTCAATTTGAAGGAAAAGAGGTCGTAGATTGGAATTCGACACTTGCCCCCAATTTGAACCCGAAACGAATTTTCTTCGATTGGGAACATTCCTGAGGTTATTTCTCTTTGTGGTCTTTTATGGAAACATTCCTTGGAGGTGCAGAAACCTATTGGGGTCGTCCTTGCTCGAAGAATACTTGTATATCCTCGATTGAAATTTTGAGTTTTCCTTGAAGCTCTCTAATGGCGGATGTGATTGAGGGAATGGTTTCTAGCCACTTTTAGGACTCTATTCCTTCATAGAACTTGTGGGTAATCTTGTTTAGAAGCTAGAGGAACAAGTTTGAAAGAAAATTGTGGAGAACTGCTCTCGAATTTGGAAAAAAAACTCAAGAGTAGGAGACCCAAAATCTAAACACTTATTGCCAACGATTGGGAGCTCGACCTTGCTCGATTCTTGTTCCAAATGATTGCCCCAACTTCGGAATTTATAGGGAAACTTAAACCAACATTGGGAGCTCCAAAATCATCGTGAATTATTGGTTGAATTTTTTAAAAAATCCGTCGGAAATATCTACTTCGATCAGAGCCTCACCGACTTTGGTTTTGAATCCTAGTCGTTGGATGTGATGATCTGTGAGTGTTCTAAAATATCTCCAAGTTTGGAGGAGATCCAATAGCTGAGAGTCCAGATTCGAAGGATTTTGTGCAGAGTGAAGGTTCTGATTTTTTAGCAGAATGGCAAATCTGTAATTATTCTTAACTTCAAGGGTATTTTGGTAATTTGTCACTTTTCGAATATTTTATTATTATTTTCTCGCAAAATCTATAATTTTCTTAAAAATTCTTCATCCCTTGTTGGTCATTTTTTCCTTCTTGAGCGTCTTGAAATTCCTTCTGGATAAGGAATTAAAAATCTAGAAAGATCTTTGATAATTGGAAAAATGACCTTTTTGTCATTTTCGCTTACGCTTTCATTCCCAATCCTTCTCCAAAGGTATTAAGTTCTTAAGATTACTTTTTAGGTTTAGAAATGACGTACTAAGACCCCTTTCCTTGATTAATCCTCATAATGTCTTTCCTTGGATCTTTTGGGTCTTGCATAGGTGGCTTTTCTTCATTTTTGGGGTGTTACAATACCGTACACGTATCATATCATAAAGCATATCAGAGTAAGCGTCAGATTTTCAAATGTATCGTACAATAACATATATCATATCATTCACATAGCATATCATAATCATATCATATTGTCAAACGTATCGTACCATAACATATATCATATCATAACATATATCATTCGCGTATCATATCTCAAACATATCGTAAATGCATCGTATTATAATATATATCATATCATTCACATATCAATTAATAACATATATCGTCAAGCACATCACATCATTCATAAACATTTCATACATATCAAGTATATGACACATGCAGAATCACAGGGCACGTATCATCATACAACACCAATTTCTGACCATGTCGATACTAAGACAACTTACTTGATTAGCTTAAGTTGTTGTCACTTATTTATCCTCAATGAAAGTTTAATTCTCTTATTTGAAATTCAAGTCAACATAGGTGAGCCCATGACATCAATTTCAAATTCGAACTTCTGTACAATTATTCCTTTAATTTAAAATGGTCTATATGTTAAATTTCATGTGAACATTAAAGCCTTTGCATGAATAAAGTCTTCATATATGTTTTTTATAATATTATTTCCATATAAACCATTTAAAATGTTTAACACTTTCTAGATCTTTTTTTTCTCTGTTTGTGTTTCCTTTTTTTTTTTATTAACTAATTGACTGATTTTGCTTTAATTATCATTGCATTAATTAAATTTTTTTGTAATGGTTGTTACATACTAGAGAGGTAATATGATGTTTTGCCATGAAGTCTATAAAAAATGGCAAGTCTATAAAAGAACTTAGCTTCAACCTAGAGGTATAAATCACAAGATAAAGCTACTACGGAAGGCGAGATAGCTGGCCAGGACACGTCACATGACCCACTAGAACTAGCAAAACTATGAAAAATCCTTGATGAGTTACTAAGCATCGTGCTTATTAGACTTGTCAAAGCTCCATACGGAACTACTGTATTGTTACAAAAGAAAAAGGATGAGAGTCTTCACATATGTATTGACTATTGCACCTATCTTCTATAGAAAATATTCTCTTCTTATTATCACAGGCTTACTCGATCCACTTCATGGTGTAAAATACTTCTTGAAACTCGACTTAAAATTTGAGTATTATCAGGTTTGTTCGAATTGTTGAAGGAGACAAATCAAAGATAGCTCATGTCACGAGGTACTAGGTTCTTAAGTTTTTTGTCATGCCCTTTTGCCTCACGAATACTTCTTCCACTTTTTTGCATAGTGATGAATCAAGTTTTCTATGAATACTTTGATAAATTCATTGTAGTATATCTAGATGACATACTATTGTACAATACGACCATGGAGAAGCACCACGTTAACTTACAGTTGGTCTTTGAAAAACTAAAAAAGAATCAACTATATATGAAGAGAAAAAAGTGCTCATTTCCACAAAAAAACATATTAATTTCCTTTGGTATATAATTGAATCGGGTTGAATCGACATGGAGGACGAGAAAGTCAATTGAAAAGTTAAATCCTTAGTAATAGAAGTGTTTTCCTTCCACGTATTAGTCAATTACTATTGGTGATTTGTTAAAGAATTCTCAAAAGGTGTAGGTCCTTGATTAAACTATGGAAGAAAGATAACAAGTGGAGTTGAACTCCAGAATGCCAAGTGTCCTTTAAGAACGTTAAGAAAGTCATGATGAAAGGGTCGATATTAAGAATCATCGATGTAACGCGACCCTTCAAAGTCGAGATAAATGTGTCATGTCTTGCCCTAAGGAGTGTCTTGAGAAAGAGATGTTACCAATCGTTCATTATTTACGAGCTTAAAGATATTACCTCTTTGGGGTTAAGTTCACACTAAGGACCAACAATAACTCACATGTTACTTCTTCAACCAGCCAATTGTTCATTGCTTACGGGTTTAAAGATATTACCTCTTTGGGGCTAAGTTCGTAGTAAGGACCAACAATAACTCAATATGTTACTTCTTCAACTGGTCCAAGTTGTCTTCTTAAATAAGTTCGTTGAAAATAGTGTGTGATAGAATTTGACTTTTAGCTTGAGCACAAACCTAAGTGGGCAAACTAGACTATAGATGCCCTAGTCCAAAAAAGTGAACGTGCAGTTATGTGCACGTTGGTTCACTTACAAGTAAATTATACGAGAAAATGCAAAAACATTTACTTAAGGACATAGCTGTCCAAAACAAGTGAAGTATCGTATCATTTTAAGTTTGTTTCCAAAAGTTGTTGATCCTAAGGCAATTAGGGATAATAGTTTCATGCTTAATTATTTCACTCTAGAACACCTTTTCGACTTGAGGGTTCCTCCATATGGTATTGACCAAGGAAGTATTTCCATGCTAGGTCGAGCATTCACTCACCTTTTGTGCACACACCACTCTTTGCCATATAACTCGAACTAACCCTATACTTCGTTATCCTTACATCAAGACTTCAGACACATCTACGTTTCGTGAATTTATGGGGTTTTTTTTCTTATAAATCCATCCATCTCGATAGTATATCTGTGCAATATGCTCTCTTTCTCGGGTCAACACACTTTCATGGGTAATCATCGAATAGGTTTGTGTTCCATTCTCATAGTCTCTAGTTCAACATGGCGCAGTTCATAATTGTCGTAGCTTCTTTTGCCATCTATCACTTATTATACAAACCACTGGAATATCATTAAACGTTGTTCTAGTGTGTTTTTAAGTTTATTTATATGAATTTAATTGATTTCAAATGAAATAAAGTGAAATTTAGACCATGTTTAAATGGATTCATTTACAAGACGATAGAAGTTAAATAGATACCATTATTAATTTAAGATATTAATTGACAAAATGTAAAGGTCGTGTATAAGTTTTTTTTTTTTTTCCTTTTTTTTTTCCTTCTAATTCATAAGTAAAAAATAAAAAGCAAAAAAAAAAATAAATAATAATAATAATAATAAAATAGTACACATTCATATTCAAAATGGTTTGAAATACTTTTTTTTAGAAAGTTTTAATAATATTCTTAAATTTTTTAAAAATATATATGATTATTTAATTTTTAAACAGAAAATTTAATTAATTTTAATTTACATTATTATTATTAGTTATTAATTTAATTTGAATAAATTAATTATATTTTTAAAGGGAAATTAATTGATTATAAATAATTAATCGGTTATAATTTATTGAAGCTTTTAACTCATCTTAACTAACTCATTAAATATATTTAACATATTTTTAGCTAATTAATTAATAGTTTTAGTTTATATTTAATTTTATTCATTCAATAAGCTTTTATGGGTATATATGAATATATTTAAATAAATTATTATGGATTTATTCTTATAAGTAATTATTTATTTTATAGTAACCCAATTAATTACAAACAATAAAAAAAATTAAAAAATAATAATTTAGGGTTTTCTTTGAAATTAAATGATTTAAATGATAACTTCACTCCAAGAAAATATTCAATTGTATCAAATTCCATTTCCACAAAATTAAATTTGATTAATATATAAATAAACTATCGAATAAATTTATCAAATGTCATAAATTTAAAAAAAAAAATTACCATTTTAAGTTATATACTTTCAATAAATTTTAAATTTAATCCTTCAAAATTAATTTTATGAGTAATAATAATTTTTATATGTACTAAAACTTCTAAAAGTTTGATTTTGTTTTTTGTTTTTTTTGTTTCTTGTCCTTTTTTTTATTTGGAGAGTGATAAATGTGAACATCAAAAATTGGAACTTTGAATTTAGATTTTCGAGGCTAAGGTCGAGTGGTTCCATCTCAGCACACTGTTTTATCTATGATTCTCGTGAAAGAGACAAACTACAAGAAATAGAGACATAGAAGGCAAGGTCACGAGACCCCACTCTTGCCGAGTGACATCTATGAACCAGATTATAAAAAATTTTAGTAGCATAAAAGAAAAAAAAATTTAGTTGTGTACCATTTTTACATTTTGAAAGTAGAGAATATAAGTTGTGGAAGTTGTGGGACGGTATCGTTTGATATCTGGAGTGAAAATATATGTTTAAATCAGTTGGGTTATGATTAAATTGATTTATTTTACAACTTACAAAGTGCGTGTCTAAGTAGTTATAAGAGGACGTGTAAAGTTTAAGATAAACTGTGTGCTTGAACAAAGCGTATACCGTGTGCGTGAGAGATTGAACAAGAACGTTATCGGGATTGGGGGTTGCTATATATACACACAACTTGAAGAACAAGATAATAGCTAAAGATGATGAACAAATCCTTCCTCCCCATTCTCCTATTGGTCCTCCTCATCTTCTCTTCTTCGGGTAATTAAAGTCTAACCCTACCATCTTTGCCATTTCTTCTTCTTCCTTTGTTGCTAATATGTATTAATTGCAGAAGAGATGATTGGTCGTACTGTTGAGGGACGAGTATGCCACTCTCCGAGCCAGAAGTTCCATGGCCTTTGCTTGATCAACCACAATTGCATTGTTGTCTGCCAGACTGAAGGCTTCTCCGGCGGTGAATGTGATGGCATACGTCGTCGCTGCATGTGCACTCGTCTTTGTTGATTGTTCTATGTAACAATCCTATTTTTCCTTTTAAATAAGACCGTTACTACAAATATATGTCGTAATATACTCTGATATGGAAATCAGTCCAAAGGGAAAGCTCTAATACCAAATGATATGGAATGAAAGATCTGATGCCAAATGATAAGGAAATCACCACAAGGGGAGTAAGATTCGGATTACCTTGTTGATCAAATATCTCAAGGCAAGAACACTTATTTGAGATTCGAATCACTCCACAAGTAAGATCGATCATGTATAGCTTAAATGATTCTTGTTGTTCAAATATCTCAAGATAAGAACTCTTGTTTGAGGTTCGAATCACACCACAAGCAAGATTGATCATGTCAAGCTTGAATGACTTTACTTGCAACCTAAACTACGTACAATTGCTAAGAAACTTAGCCATGGACTAAAGAAAAACACAAATTCTTCTTTTACGACATTTTCCAAGTATATATTACAAAGACAACATACATGATTTTATATAACTTCAAAATGAAAATTCTTAAAAGGCATTTCAAAAGTTGTAACATTCATACTTTGTGGTCATAGTTAACTATTATGTAAATGTAATAAATAAAAAGTCGTAAAATACATTAATGAAACATCATAAACTCCACCCAAAATTTAGAACAATGAAATTTCATTATTCTTTAATATAATGTAGCATGAATTGAAACATCTTTTGATAATTTTGATAACATTTTCTTTCCATTTTCATAAAAGTATATTATATGATTGATATCTCTTAGTTCATATCATACTCAGTACGAAAATTCATTGAAAAATAATTCACTTTAATCACTTAAAATTTATTTCAAACCTAATCACTTCAAAAGGATAATAACATGGTTGAAAAAAAAAAGAAGAAAAAGAACACATATTGTCAATCCTACCTTAACTCAACAACTTAAATGTGAAAATATATATATATATATATATACATATATATATATATAGCTATTTGGTATGAGTTTCATGACTTTCTCAATTGAGTTCGTGATTTGTGTACTAGGCCTTCACTTGAAAAACATTAATATTTAAAAATTTCTGGCAAGTAAAGTCAAGAATATTTGAATTATATTTGATATTTGTCTTCTTACCACACGTATCTTTCTATTTATTGTTATTTCTGTTTATTACTCTTTTCATATCTTTATAATTTATTTTATTATAAATAAGATAACTTTCGCACCAGTTAGGTGTGGTGGATTAAAAAAACATTCTTATGGTATTAAAGCCCTTTCGGTTTAGCAACTCCGATCCCTTATTTTCAATGGCTTCTGAATTTCTTACTTATCTACTTCTCTACCACCTCTGCTGGCTTTGACGCCGCAGGGGCAGTCTCCATGACTGCCACATGCAGAGCCGATTGATTACTCTTTAGCTCCACACTTTTGACCTCCAAATCACCCTTTGCCATACATTGTACATACAATCTTGCCTTTTCCAACGCAATCGATTTTCCCTCAACCAACATAGTCTCTTCCATTTTCTTCCCAATCTTCCCTTTATCCTTCATAGAAACCCTAACCTAAACCTATCAACCTTCTGCAGAGATTTACCTTTGGAATCTGGGCACCGCACTGGCCTCTTCACCAACCAAGTCGCCGCTGCCCTTCTAGCCAAAATTGGCTCCTTCGCCCACTGTGGCGACTCTTCCGGCTTCAACATTGCCTTTGTCCCTTGCTCTAGGTTTCCCCTTCTACTTCTTGGCTTGACATATTCTCACCAAAGCCAAGGCAGCATCATCGGTAAACGACGATCCCTCTTCATGGGTTAGACATATTCTCGCCGAAGCCAAGGCAGCATCGTCGCTGAGCGATGATCCCTCTGCAGTTTTCGAAGGCCAAGAAAGTGTTTCTCTACGCCTCCTCTGAACTAGGTTATCGACATCTTCACAAAAAGTGTTTCTCAACCTCTCTTTGAATTTTTCAGATCCAAGCTTCACGTTCGTTTAAATTAGACGCTTAGCTTGCGGTGGGGTGTTAAGGATATTTAGTAATAAATTATAGTTTACCATATATATTATATTTGGTATTTTATTATAAGGCAAATATTTGATATTTGCCTTCTTATCATAGGTATCTTTCCATTTATTATTATTTCCGTTTATTACTCTTTCCATATCCTTTAATTTATTTGATTATAAATAAGATAACTTTCACACCATTTAGGTTTGGTGGATTAAGTAAACATTCTTAGCCTCGTATCCAAACATGTAATCAGATGCAACATGGCTCATAGTAGGATCTACTTTTATTAACTATTCCTTGGATTGTATTTTCTTTTTTTTTGGTAGGGTTGGATGCGCAGTACTTATCTACACACAATTTATGCATGCATGCATGATCCCACAAGTAGGCTTGTATACTTACTTCTAAGTTTGACTACGAGCTAGCAGACACTCATATTGTCAGAAACCAACAGAAAGAAAGGAGTGCATATCATATAATAGTGTACGCATCTATATCAAACAGACTAGAGAAGTAACTCATGCTTGTGACATATAACATGCATGAGTTCCTCTATTTTAAATCATAGTTCATGGTTATGATAAACATCATACTTCCCTATGTTTTATGATATAACAACTTTGAATCATACATTTATGTGCACAAACATATCACTTATACTTATCATACCCAACTCATCTAGTATCTCATATGTACATATAGTTCATAAGCATATCATAATACAATAAGTAATACGTAGAGAAACCACATAGTGCGTTTTAAACATACATCATACAATTGAATAACTTAGTCGGAAGGTATTCCAATAGTAAGCTTACTTACTTTGTCGGTCTAAATCAAAGTCACTAAATTTTTTTTAAGTAGATGTTTGTTTAATCCTAATCATCGAGGTCTTGTTTCAAAATTGAGGTTCGGTTAGTGGTTTCGGTTAAACGTAGAGGTTTGGTTAATAGTTTATCTAAAGCAACGGTTCGTCAAAAATCAATTTTTAAGCTAACCCTCACGTGCTTGCTAACTTTACTTTTCCTTTTTTTTTTTTTTTTTTCAATACTATTTTAGTTTATATTTTTCTTTTGAGTCCTTGGGTTAACTTTAAGAACTTTTCATTTCTATCCGTTAAGTAGACATGACCACCACAACAAACTCAAAGTCTCTGATGATCATGGCCGATGCTTTGATTTGTTTCCAAATGTGTCATCTATAGTTATTAAGCCTTTGGCGTCTCAAGAAGAGGGGGCTTGGATCGAGGTAGCTTGAGAACTGGTCTTTGCAGTGACGATTACACTTTGGAGACAGTAGCACTGTGACAATACGTTTACAAAATGTCGATATCATTTTTTTCTCTATGGTCAACCAACCAGCAAACATACCATTTAGAACATTTTTCTAAATTTTAAAGGCTTAATGTGTCCATTTTAAAATACTGTGATAACCTAAGTCCACCGCTAGTAGATATTGTCTATTTTGGTTCGTTACGTATCGTCGTTAGCTTCATGGTTTTATATGGACAAATGTTTTATTGTGTATATTTGCGATAGTCGTGATGTCAAAAATATATATGATTCAGGTGGAAGTAGCTCTATAGCAGCTTTAGAATCTTTAGTTGTGTTGGTAAAATTTCAACTTCATTTTTTTTTTTCTAAATAAAGAATCTGAACACGTCAAAATGGATAATAGCTAATAAACAGACTAACTTCGTGATAAGAAATTTGTACTCGGAACAGAGTTTCTCCTTATGTTCAAGTCATTTTCATGCCACTAGCCAAATTGTTTGTAATTACTAGATCTAGCACCACCATCATTTAAGTTTTAATCCAATTCCCCACCAAACCATCAATCTTTCATGGTCGACAATATCTAATTTTGATTATTATGATCTTAAAGGTAATGATCTATATCTAAGATCTGAAATCTAGATTCTCCTCACATTTTCATGCCACCAACATAGAATTGCTCTAAATAAGCTATGCTTAACCACAAAGTTCCTATGATTGAGCCACCAAAAAGGACGGTGTACCTTATTAGTACAGGTAGTAACTTTCATTTCCTTTAAGCCTTTCTTAGTCATCCTCAGAATCTCTCTCATTCGAATATAGTCTCCATTCATTCAGGTACTACTCATTTATGCGAGGGGTCATATGTCCACCAGCTTCCACTTTGATTCTTCCCCGAACCACAACTTACTGGGAGAGGTATTGTTCTCGTACCATTTATAAGGACCCATGCCTAGAATTTGAATAAGGATTTGAAATTCAGATTCGAATCTTGATGACCTCGGCATTCCCCTGCATCCCCTGTGACATGGTAACGTTACTTACTCCTCACTTCTTAAAAGTGAAAACTATCCCCACATACCAACACGAGTTCTTCAAGCATTGTTTTCACTCACTTGCATCTCAGGAAAATTCCTAAGAGGTCACCAAATATAGAATTGCTCCAAGTAAACCACGTTTAACCATGGAACTCCTATGATTGAGACAACGAAAAGGATCATGCACCTTGTTAGATTAAGTAGTAACTTTCATTTTACGTAAGCCTTTCTTAGTCATCCTATCCTCAGAATCACTCTCATTCAAATGTGATCTTGGTTCATTCATGTACCCCTCATTTACTCATATGTCACATGCCCACCAGCTTCCATCTTGGTTCATTCCCAAAATGTTCCCTCCTTGACAACTTTCATTTCTAAAAATTTCTTCGACTTGATGGTTCCTCCATATGGCATTGGCTAAAGAACTATTTTCATGGTATGCCGAGCATTCACTAACCTTTCGTGCACACACCATTCTTTGCCACATAACTCGGATCAACCCCAATAGTTAGTAATCCTTAAATCAAGACTTGAACACATCTACGTTTCGTGAATTTACGGGATTTTTGTTTTTTTTATAAATTCATCCATCTCGATAGTATATCTATATGCAATATGCTCTCTTTCTAGACTCAACACACCTTCATGGGTAATCATGGGATAGATTTGTGCTCCATTCTCATAGTTGCTAGCTCTATCCATCACACATAACTAGAACCACTCGATTTTCATCTTTAATGCTCTTCCAAACTTTCTCCTCTTGCATATATATTCAACCACTCTCAACTTAGAATATAATTTTTATTGATAACTTAACTACAGAAAATGATTGAATTTTAGTCATAAACTTATAAAATTGTATCAAATTTCATTTTAAAATAAAGTTTTCCTCAAAATTAAATCTGATTAATATATAAATAAATCATCAAATAAATTTATCAAATGTCATAAATTTCATAAGAGTTATCATAATTATTTTAAAAGTTATAATAATTTTCATATAAAAAAATGAATAGATTTTTAAAATGGACAGGGGAAAGACTAGTATTTAAATGCAATATCATACCATCCATAATTAAACCTAAAAGTTATTTTTTTTTTCTCCTTTTCTTATTTGGAAAGTGGTAAATGTGATGATCAAAATTGGAAATTGGATTTTGGATGTTTTGATACTAAGGTCCCCGTTGTTTTTTTCATGATTCTCGTTGACCGAAATTACACAATAGAGAGACAGAAAAAGGCAATATCAAGAGCTCGAGTCAATAGTGACATCTGGCAAACCATATATGATTCGAGACGTATAAAAATTTAAAGTAATTTTATTGCATCAAGTAGCATAAAAGTAATTATTTAAACCGAATGAAAGATGTTAAAAATATAAAGGCGAAAATAAATAATTCGAAATTACATTTAAAAAAAATAGTTTTGATATCTAGAGTGAAGATATATACTTCTCATGAAAGTTTTGAGCACATTGTAGTCTGTAGTATAATAATATTGTCAACGTCGAACTATAGAGAGAAATTGAAAAATATTTTGAAATGCGTGTCTAAATAATGACAAGAGGACACGTAGATTTTAAGACAAACTATGTGCCTGAACAAAGTGTATACCGTGTGCATGAGAGATTGAACAAGAACGTTGTTAGGAGTGGGGATTGCTTTATATACAAGGAGTGTCTCCGACCATTTTGCTCACAACTTGAAGATCAGCTAATAGGTAAAGATGATGAACAAATCCTTCCTCCCCATGCTCCTACTGGCCCTCCTTATCTTCTCTTCTTCAGGTAATTAAAGTCCAACCCTACCATCTTTCCCATTTTTTCTTTCTTCCTTTCTTCCTAATATGTATTAATGGCAGAAGAGATGGTGGGTCGTACTGTTGAGGGACGATTATGCAAGTCCCCGAGCAAGGACTTCAAGGGCCTCTGTGTAACCAACAACAAGTGCAATGTTCTATGTCGTGACGAAGGCTTCTCGAGCGGTCGATGTGACCATTTCGTTCGTCGCTGCTTTTGTGTTTGTTAATTGTTATGTTGTTTTTAATTTGAGCTCTTTTTTGCTCTCATTTGCTACTCTCCTTCTACTTTCTATGAAACAATCTTACTTTTTCTTTTAATATAAGATCGATATTACATAAATATCGTGTCTAATGTGAAAAATCATTAAAAAAATAATTAACTTCAACTACTTAAAATTCATTTCAAATGTAATTATGGGAAAATAATAATATGCCCTATTCTAACTTAGAGGGTACAATTTAAACGTGGAAAAACAAGCTATTTGGTATAGGTTTCATGGCCTCCTCAGCAGAGAGGTTCATGAGCCCACGCTAGAACTCTGAGTCGTCATTTGTACGTGGAGTCCTTGCCTTTACCTAGAAAATATTAAATGTGGTTTTAGTGTTTAATTGGTGAAAAAATGTAATTACATAAAACATCTTTCATAGTGAGACCAAATTTTACCAACTATTCTTTGGACTGTGTTTTCTTTTTCTTTTTCGGGTAGACTTAGTTGCATAGTACTTATCTAAAGACAATTCATGCATGTGCATATGAACCCACTAGTGAGCTTGTATACTTACCCCTAAATTTAACTACGAGCTAGTAGATGCTCGTATTGTTAGAAACCAACGGAAAAAAAGGAGTGCTTCTATACAAAACATACCAGAGAAGTAAGTCATGCTTGTGACATACAACATGCATGATCATACTTCCATACTTTTCATGATATAACAAGTATGAGACATACATTTATGTACATGATCATATCACTCGTACTTATCATACATGACTCATCTAGTGTCTCATAAGGCATATACGAACCTAGTCTCATAGCATACAAAGATCAATACATGGGAAATACATGTGTCACAAGAAATAGTAGGTAGATAAACCACATAATATGTGTTAATCATACATCGTACAATTGTCTAACTTAACCAAAAGGTGATCCAACAATAAGCTTACTTACTTTCTTGGCCTAAATCATAATCACTAAATTTTCCAAGTCGATGTTCAAAAGTTGATGTTCGATTAAGTGTTTAGGTTAGAAGTAGACGTTTGGTTAATAGTTTGTGTCCGAAGTAAAAGGTTCGTCAACAAGTTCAGTTTCTAAGCTATAATTTCATACAATTTTATTAATGGTAAAAAATAAATAAATATACCTGGTTAAAGTTTTTGCTTTTTTTAAACTTACCATTTTGAGACTCCGATAAAACCTGAACTTCAAATGATTTTATTTACAAAAATGCCCCTTCATGCTTCGTCTTAATTTTAATAACTTTTCTTTTCTATCACTCCGTGAAACTCTATTCCCCATGGTTCTTGAGTAAATAAAAGGAAAGGTGAGAGGTTTTAGACGTTTTAAATTCTCCTCTCCTTCGAAATTTTTGTCTCCAAAAGTTGCTTAATCATAGAAAGTTAGAGAGGACACTCTTATGTCCTCTTTTCTTTTTAAGGTCGACCATCGGTTTATTACATAATTGCTTCACATCTCTTGTGAGAAAAATAACGAGCTTCTCCTCATAAGACATATCATCTCTCAAAGGGAGTGCTTCATGTCTGATAGCATGTGAAGGATTTGAGTGTGCTAATGCAACATAGCATCCATTTGCCTATCCTATTTAGGATGTCAAAAATGCCTACGAATCTTAAGATCAACTTACTCTTCTTTTTAAATTTCAATGACTATACTTTCAAGTAGACATAGACATCCACGACAAATTCAAGGTCCTTCCTATGAGAGTTTGCTGAGCTCTTCAACCATTTTTGTACAATCAATATTCTCTTTATGGTTTTTTGTACTATTTGCATTAGTAACCTAAACCGACTACGACTCTAGAAGTTATTGCTTGCCTACTCCTTTAAAAAAAAATAGTAGACCGAAACCTACACCTATACAAAGGATCGAGGGTGGATGATTGCTTGATTTCTATTATTATAGGAAAACTTCATAAGGTGCAAGTGCTCATCCCAGCGACCTGCAAAATCTTTAACACGTTCTCTTAACATAACCTCCAGAATCTTATTCAACCTCTCAATTATCCAACCTCTCAATCTTCCCATCCATTTGTGGAAGGAAAAGTCATAAGGAATATGAACGGCGTCACTTTCTATAAACTCTTCTAGAAGTGCTTGATAAACCTTGTTTCCCGATTTGACATGTTGGAAATTTGAACACCGTGCACACGAACTATCTCTTTAAGATACAAATGAACCCACTTATCCACTCGATATGTAGCTATGCTAAGAAGGAAGCGAGTTTGGTGAACCTAACAACAATGATGCAAATACTGTGAAATCAATCTTGGCCTTTAACAAACACAAGATAAAATCCATAGACATGTTCTATCACTTTCACTTATGTACACTTAGCACCTATAACAATCTCAAAGGTCATTGTCTCGATACCTTTACTTGCTAGCATTTTAAACATCGACTCTCATATTCAACTATATTGCCACAAGTAATAGATTTTTAAATCATGATACATTTTCATACTTCTAGAGTGGAACATATAAAATGTATCATTGACTTCAGTCATGATCTCCTTCAAGACTTCCTCGTCGTGTGGTATGCCAAACAATCTTGGCATGGCAAACCATCATTTGATGAGCTTGTAAGCAACTCTAGTCTATCAATCACCAATTTTTGCCGGATCTTGTTCAAGTATGTATTTGTTCTCTCAGCATTTATGATAGGCTTCTGAAGTATTGGATTTTCATATGAGCTAATGAATGGTGACACCTTTAACCATAATCTCAATCCTAGCTCTTTGTATCTTGTCTTGCAACTCTCTCTCTTTGGCATTTGATAAGTGCAAAAGAATAGGTTGTCTAAACATCAGCGACTATGTTAGCTTTACTTGGGTAATAGAGGTGTCGTTATTATAATCTTTAGCTAAATCCTTCTCTTTCTCATGTTTTCATTTTTTTTTTCCTGTAAATAAATATTTGAGACTCTTGTGACCTATAAATATTTATACCTTCTCACAATACAAAGTAAGGTTACCATACTTTCAATAGGAATATTATGGTTGTCAACTCCAATTCGTAGGAGGATAGTTCTGTTTATATTCCTTAAGTTGTCAAGATACATAGATAATCATTCTGCTTTTCTGCGTCAACATGCAACTAAATCCTTTTCTCAAGGTGTTAATGTAGACCTCGAGATTACTTGATCCATTTGGCACTGAGTACTAGCGCGGAAACCATCCTTTCCTTAAACTACTAAAAACTTTGCTTACATGTCATTGTCCTTAGAAAGACTTATCATTCTTAGTTAACTGGATCAAAGTTGCTGATATCTTGGAGAAGTTTCGAACAAACAAACTATAGTTGACTGCTAACTTCAAAAAACTCCTCACTTTAGTGACTGAGGTTGGTCTATCATCTCATGACTACCTCTATCTTTGTTGGGTCTATTGTGATCACTTTACCCGATACAATGTCTTAGAGAAGCCACTTCTGTAAGCCAAAACTCACACTTCAAGAACTTGACATGTAGTTGGTACACTCTCAACGTCGAAAAGACTTTCCTTGAGTGATCCTCATGATACTCCTTCATCTTGAAGTACACTAGTATAGTCAATGAAGGCAATGTCAATGTATGGAGAAATTCCTTAAGCACTCGTTCATCAATTCCATAAATAATACAAAGAGTATTAGACAGGATGAAGGACATAACATGAACTTATAGCCAATAGCAACTCCTAAAAGCTATTTTTGGTATGCCACTCTTCTCTTATCCTCGTCTGATGATAATCTAACCTCCCATGTATCGTGAGCATAGGGTACTTGTTCTTGTTCAACTCTTTATAATTTATGCACAAATGTATAGATCAATCTTTTTATTTCTTTACAAGCAATGCAGGAGATCCTTATGGTGATACGTTGTGTCGTATAAAGCCTGTATAAAGCCTTTATCCAACTAATCCTATAACTTTTCCTTGAGTTTTGCAGGCTCCATTCTTTAGGGTGCTTTAGAGATCAACGTGATTCCTGCTAGTAGGCTTCATAAGCTATCATAGTCTTTCTCGAATATCGTGGTGGTCAATTAGGTTCTTTAGGGCATCATGGTGGCTTATAGTGGACTCTAATTTCTAGAACTTTAGCTCTTAGGGCTAATCAAGTTTTGGGATCACGAGAATCTGGCTGTTTGATTGCTTCTAACAATCCATGGGTGCTCAATCTACTAGAAACAACTTGGCCTTTGTCATTGTAAAAGGCCCTAACTTTATCGCCCTAATCTTAACTTATTTTATTCATGCATGCTCATGCATTGATATAAATTAGTCTATCACCTGAATCATAGTTCTTAAACTCATAGAGTTTTTGGTGTAGCTTAAATCTTCTTTTGTAACATAGAGTTCGAAGTTCTCTTTCTAGAGGCACTACCATATATACTATTAACCAAATCCGAAAAATAAGATAAAATAGACTACTAACCAATTTACAAAAAAAAAAAAAAATAGGGAAAGAAATATTAACTAATCACACATCTTTAAGATATATTCCATAACTAATAATTTTATACCACAAAATATATTCCCCAAATATCTTTATAGGTTAATGAATATCCTAGAACTGAGACATAGGAATCCTTATATCTAAGATATATTTCATAACTAATAGCCGTTATACCACAAAATATCTTCTCCAAATATCTTTATATCTTAATAAATAGTTTAGAACTGAGGTAGAGGGAATGCATCAAATACTTGGACAAGAATATTATCAATATAAGATATATGTGAAGGGAATAAACTCTTCATCCATCAAGCGGAAGCAGTGAGAATCGTTTTGACTTTTTTTAAGAATAAAAACAAAGCAATAAATAGGAAAGCAAGAACTCTAGTTTGTAGAAACCCTAGCTTGCAACACTCGTTAAAGTATTTCATTCATGAAGATGTTGTTCGCATTCCACAAGTTCTTCCTTGCTATGCCTCGAACACAAGACCAAAGCTTGTGGGAGACTCTTGAAAGAAAATTCCAAAGGGGTTGGAGAACGAGAATTTCAAAAGAATTCTCTTGAAAGATAGTTTAATTTTCAAGAGAAAGTGGGAAAGATTGGTGTGCTTTTTTTTTGCTTAACCCTACGGTCCTATTTATAAGAACGCGGGTAAAATATTTGTCCAATAATATATTTGAATATCTAATACAAATATATTAAGATATAATATCTTATATAAATCATATTTAAATACTATATGATATCTAATATATATTTAACTAATTTGAATCTCATTCAAATTTCAAATATAATTTTATTAAAGATTTTAGTTGATTTAATATTTAATTGTATCAAATAAAATAAATATATATTTTTTAATATATCTAATATATTTAATATTAATTTGAAGGGTTCAAATTAATATATATTTAATATATTAAATATTAATTTGAACGGTTCGAATGATATATTCTCTATTTATTTAATATATCTGATATATTAAATATTAGTGTGAAGCTTTCCAATTAAATTTATTTTCTCATCTATATTTAATATATCTAATATATTAAATATTAATTTGAACTCTTCAAATTTTCTTTAATTAAATTAAATCTTTGAGTATTATTGTGAATTAGCGTTGGTATAAAATTAATTAATTAAATTCTTTAATTAATCAATTTTCATTCATTAACTATAGGTCACTTCACTATAAACCTAAAGTTGCACTCTTATGCACGGTAGGAAGCTATGTCAATTGATGTAATCATTACAAGCAAATCGATCCTACACAAGTCGTTCATAATTCCAGCTAGGTCAAAAGTTCATTTCCTAGTTCATTTCACCCCTGTAATTACATTTTTTACCTTACATACCACTGAATCTCTAATGAACAATTTTTTATGATCCAATCATAAATCAAGTCCCTCCGGCTAATGAGAGGATGGGCCCTTTTATGATCCATGTCCTTCTCAAGCTAATGAGAGGGTGGGGTCCATTGTTCAAGTCTCAAAATTAGTACTTAAGAGAACTCAAGTACTTTCCTTATATGGAAGGAGTGAATTTCATCTAATGATATTATGTTTCTAACCTCTTGTTTGGTCACGTTTCGAAAATGGTAGGCATATTAAATCGGCTAAAAAGAGTCATTCTCACCCATGCAAATTAAAGGACAAGCCCTCACAGACAGGAATTCATAACTCACTCAAGATTAAGATCGAGTAGCATATGATCATCATGTGAAATATTAATCTTCTCAACTAATGAATTTATAAACAAAGATTAAATATTTCTTAGTCCAGTCTTATACAAATTCATTGTACAGGATACCACCACTTACATGCTTCCACATGAATGATTTGGATCAAATCATCTATAGCGATTATAAAGTGGGTCATATCAATAGTGTTCAGCATAAGACACCCAACCTTATCCATATACTATAGACCCTTTAAGTTATTACTTGAATACGATCCTCTTGTATGTCATCCATCTACTGTTCAAAATTACATTAATAACCATAGATAACAATTAAATTACAAATAAAATATTAAAAATTATTGATAAAAAATAAATAATCAATTACGAGACTTTAGGACATAAATTCCAACGGTTTGATAAGGCTAACATTTTGTTCTTGCTATCTTTTATAACTTAGATTTCAAGAACAAACTATGCTTCTCTTAGGGCTTTCATTTCAAATTGGCATTTCAAATTGGTTAGCTAGCCAATTTTTAATCTCAACAAGATAACACACATCATTTTCTATGAGTAGGATATCGTTGTTATATAGGACTAAATATTAATTATTTTCATGTTAATTTTCTTGTATTCATTGATATTTTTCTCCCATCGACATGAATTGACCGTATTTTAAAATCTAATATTCTAAAATTTTGATGCTTGTGTCATAATCCATAAATGGATCTCATTATTAACTTGCAAACTTTTTGCTTATGACCTTAGTTTATATATGAGACTCCAATTTTTTGACTGCCTTCGAGGAGGGGCTTAGCTCCCTTTTCTTTAAGAGTTCTTTGTTTGATATTTGATATTGGCACGACTAGGTTTAGGGCATGGCTCTGATACCATGTTAGACGAACACAACTCTCCACAATGGTATGTTATTGTCCACTTTGAGCATAAGCTCTCACGGCTTTGCTTTGGGCTTCCCCAAAAGGCCTCATACCAATGGAGTTAGTATTCCTCACTTATAAACCCATGATCACACCCTAAATTAGTCGATGTGGGACTTCCATCATCCAACAATAATGTTATTCCATTTTCTATCAAATATTCTAGGAATGTCAAATTTATATACACAATGAGATGAATGAAGTGTTTTGATTGATTAACGTGATAAATTTTTAACTCCAGCCTGTTATTCCTTAAACTTTTCAAAAGCTACTGACTATGTTGCATTAGGTAAAGATACTCATATCTATGTTCATACCGGTCTATGATCTGAACATATAAATCTCAAGGTTCTTTGCCTCTTTTTTTATTAAAAGGTCTTTCCGTCTTTTTTTATTCTATGCAAAGACTACATGGACCCTCTTGAAGTTGTCATTGGAGAAAAGTTCTAGTGGAGTCGCTATATAATTGGTCCAAAATTGTATATATAGCTTCGGGAGGGTCCAAGTTCGGGTTATTTAATTGGAGCCGAGTTCTTGTAAATTAATGCAATTAGGAGAGTCAATTTTCATGATTATTTTATAGTATGATGTTGTGGAACTCCATCCATGGAGTTTAACCTTGACGAACAAGATTAAGTTAGCACCAAGAAATTACAATGACTCCACCTTAGGCCAACTAAGTAAATAATCTTACTTTTGGTAAACCTTTGAGATTGGTTGGATGACTTGAGTCATGTATGAATGACATGTACTTTGTAGCACATTCACGTGTTATGAATATCATGTGATGCATATACTTTCAATATGTTATGTCATGTATGTGAACATATCGTGTTCATATTGTGCTTCTAGTAGGGGTGTACATCCAACCCGACAACTCAGATCAACCCAACCCAAATTATAGGGGTTGGGTTGGATTAGTATTTCAAGTTGGGTTGGGTTATTTTTCATGAACCCGAGTTGACTTGGTTCGGTTTCGGGTTCATAAAACAAAAACTTCGAGTTGACCCAAACAAAAAAAAAAAAAAAAAAAACTTATAAAATACATCAAGACGTTTAGCATATTCAAGGATCTGCTTAAAGTGGTAATTCGAGCTCCTTGTAAAACTCGACTCTAGCTGAATTCATGTTTTTATTATTTTGTTTAGTTTCTTTGTGTATATATATATATATATATATATATATATATATATAAATAGTTATTTTATTTAGTTTCTTTTATATATTTTAAATTTCTCTTTTAAATAAAATAAAATACCTCAAATATTTCATATTATTTTTAAATACATTATTTATTCCATCAATAGACAACTATACATTCACTCTATACTATTTTTAAATACACGAATAAACTAACTATTTTATGATAGATTATTGAATATTATTTATACATACATTTAGGTTATTTTAAAACGAAAGTCTATTGGTTCAATATTCATAAACTATACATATATTTGTATAATTTTAAAGTACATGGCTTTCATATTTTATAAATTTTTGAAATTGAGAATTTCTATATTTATATTGGTTGGAAACCAATTTTAGAATTCTTTTTATTTTTTTATTGGAAGTTCTGGGAAGGAAATGAATTTAAATATCGAGTTTTATCAAAAGTTGCTCTAAATATTTTGATCGTAGTGTTTACGGTAACTTTTGGACCAACAACACAAAATTTGGTGGATAAAAAAATTGTTTTAATAGATTTAAAAATTTTGTTATAAAATAATATCATAACTTATATTTATTTTGTTTTTAATGATAATTTAGGATCTCCAACTTCATATATCTAAGTCTATTTCAACATAAGTAAAACGTGTTTCTTTAAATTAATCATTTTTTTATTTTTTTAATTTCATGATCTATCTTTGTATTTTCCTACTTTTAGAGTAATCAATTCTCAATAAATGTCGATTTTTAGTTGTATTTAGTTCTATGACAATGTTGAACTATGTTAAATTTTATTGAATAAAAAAAAGTTAACAACCCAACCTGAAAATAGAGAGTTGGATTGGGTTAGGTTGTGAAATTTTTTTGGTTGGGCTGGGTTACCAATTCAACCAACTTCAACTTTTTGTTTCGGTAAAAAAAAAAATCCCTCAACCTAACCCAATCCAGACATGTACACCTATAGCTTCTAGGACATTTTTGAACCATGATTGCATTTTCCAACACCAATAGTGATGCTAGTTGTTGAGTATTTTTAAATACTCAAACTAAGTTTGCTATTTTTTGCAAATTAAGGTAATACTACGGTTGACTTTTTGCCCTTAATCTCAAATAACAAACCTACACTTACTTATTAACATTTATCGGTATTTTGAATTGTCCATACTGTAAGGTTGGAAATAACGATTTCAACGCCTTTTTCAATCACTCAAATCAGAGCTAAAACAAAGAAGCTTCCATCGAAACAAGATACCCGACGTGATGATGTGGCGGCAAAATTGACATCATGGACCAATCAAAATATGACACAACTTTGTAAGAGTAACAAACGGTGGAGTTTTCAATTACTTTTAAATATAAATATAACTATTTATACATATTTGAATTATAAAATAAATCATTACTCATGTTATTTTATAAATATTTTTTATTATTATATTATTACATTAAAAAAAAAGTGTTGTGTAATCTCTTATTGATTGATCTTACTAAAGAGTGCAGAGTGTTTCCTACAAAGAGTTGTGTTCAACAATCTAGTATTAGAGGGAGGTTAGTGTAGGTTGTCTGATCTCATAGAATCCTTAGTATGCTCTGTGGTTATAGCTCTTCTGATCTTCCACATTAAAATCGATTTCTTGAAAGATTAGTGAGTGAGTTTCTTTGTGCATGAGTAATCTGTCTCTGCAAATTTTGTGTTGAAAAAGATAGTTTGGTATTACGAGGTATAACCAACACGATTAGTGATCTCCAACTCGTTGGAGGAATCAACAAACTCAACAACAACAACTACAACATGTTCTATTTACAAGGACAGGATCTTTGGGAGATTGTTGGCAGAAGTGAAACTAGGCCGCCAGAGGAGGATTCCAACGGCGCGTTGCGCAAATGGAGAATTAAAGCATGCAAAGCAATGTTTGCCTTCAAAATCACAATCGGAGAACAAATTTTACAGCATATTTGGGATGACAAGATAGCGAAAGAAGCATATGACACGTTCTTGATGTTGTTCTCAAAGAAGAATGATACGAGGCTACAGCTTCTAGAGAACAATTTGCTATCAATTTTACAACGTGACATGACAATTGATCAGTACTTCCACGAAGTTAAGTCGATCTGCGAGGAGATTAGTGAACTAGACCCATAGAGTTTGAAAATTTATTAGCCAGCCAAGAAGTCATGGTTAAACAAATGGGAGGCATCGCATTAAAGGTTGAAGAAGAAGTCGTCTACACAAGTGAAAGTTAGAGTAACAATAAGTCGTCTACCAACGTTAATACAAAAATGGGGACAAAGGAAGAAACCACCAAAGAATTGCAAAATCAGGGAGAGCTCAAAAGAACAACAAAGGAAAAAATCACCAAGAAACTGCACAACCAATGAGAGATCAGAAAAACGACAACAAGAGCTCTAAAGGGAAGAAATTTGAAGGTATTTGCTACAATTGCGGGAAAAATGGCCACATGTCCAGAGATTGGTGGTCCAAGAAAAAGTTTGTCGAAGGCAATGTGGTATCCTCCATATGAAGACGAATGGGATGCAGAGGCAATATGTGTCATAGAAGAAGATGAGCTAGCACTCATGGTAATGATGAAAGAGCATATTGATAAATGATTGGATCATTAATTCAAGATTCTCAAACTAAATGATTCACGATCATAGTGGTGCAATGGAAGTGAGGTGGTCCCCAAAGAAGGAAGTATTATCAGGCTTGGAAGGCTTGGAAAATATTGAAGAAACTGTTTCCATAGAAGACAGGGAAGCAAACTCTATACATTTTCTTAAGTGTTGATGTGCCTGAAAATCTAAATGACACTGGTTTTAGTGAGCAAAAAGTGACTCAATAAAGCCGAACCCATTGAAAAAAAGTAACGTTACTGTCGGTTTGGTCAGAAGACTTGACTTATATATGATGACACATGCTCAGTGTCCCTTACACGTGTTATTTATATTTTATGTTATATGATGATGTGATAATGTTATATGATGATGTGATGACGTAATATGATGACATGATGATATTATATGATGACGTGATGATGTTATATGATGACGTGATGATGTTATATGATGACGTGATGACGTTAGATGATGATTTGATGATGTACATGATGTTGACATGATGACGATGCATGATAACAAGATGATGTGAGACGTATTATGATGAAATGACTTAATATGATGATGTTTCTTATTAAGATGATGTGTATGTACTAAATGTCATGATGCATTATGACGACCAGTTTTCAAAGACATAACCCTAATTAATATTAATGATGATGAATGTACGAAGGCCAATGCGTGCATGTTACTTTAAGTAATGTGTGAACGGTGTATAGGGTTGTGTCATAAAAATGCTTTAAAGATGAAAACTATAGGCACCTCATGAATTTTGTGCGTACATAAACGTCGGGTACTTTTCCATTTATGATGATGATTATGGGCGCATACGCTATGATGATTATGATGATGATGATCATGCCTCGCATGACACTCAAGGGTTTGCTGACCTCTGGACGTCGCAACAGATAGCTAGCTCAACTATGATGGGTACAGGAGGAGCGAACCCCCTGGGGATCCACGCTCGCACGTGTGGGTCATGTGTAGGAGAGTACTACACATAATTTTTTTTGGACTGGAGGTCACCCATATGATTGTTTTAAAGATAGGTTCCTAATTATGAGTTGCATGTGTTTACATTCCCTGACACCAATAGTGGGGTCACTTACTAAGTATTTCTTAAAATACTCAACGTGTGTGCTACTTCTATTTCAGGTAAAAGCATGACACCCATGTACGGCTGACGACGACATCGCAATTAGAGACCATAACACGTGCATGGGATAGTGGTATTTCATTTTCTTAGACTTAGATTAGTATAGGGTGTTTTTACTATTAAATGTTTTACTTATTTTGTTGTTTTAAAGATTCTTTTGAAAAAGTCTATGGCATTGTTTTATAATGAAGTCTTAAATGTTTAATTCTGCATAAGAGCATAGATTATGATGACGGTAGCGACGTTAGGTTAGGAGAAATCTAGGATTGTTAAACCAACGCAACTATTATAGAAGACAAAGTTAGGGAGTCAGAGACATATGAAGAAGCATCACAAAATGCGGCTTGGCAGTCGGCAACGAAGGAAGAAATTATAGCCTTGGAGCAAAATCAAACTTGGGAACTAGTGCCAAGACCAAAAGATATCAAACTCATCTTTTGCAAGTGGATTTACAAAATAATGTGTCTCTTAGATGGATCAATCAAGAGATACAAGGGTCGAACTACAGCTCTAGGGTCCTTTCAACAATATGGACTAGACTAAGATGAAATGTCTAGTCTAGTGGTGAATATCATTATCGTACAGGTTCCTCTAGCACTTGTGGTAAATAAAGATTAGAAATCATGGCAGATGGATATGGAGAATGTTTTCTTGCATGAAAAGTTGGACGGAGAGATCTATATGAACCAACCAAATGAATTTGAAAATGGAGTTGGAGTTATTAATTAGTACATGCAAAGTCCAAAGAAGCCTCATTTGGATGAGACTCGACGGATCTTGAGATATGAAAAAGGTACAAACAATTATGATATTTTGTACAAAAGAAACGAAAACTGCAAGCTAGTTGGATATTGTGATGTCGACTATGCAGAAGACCACGATACTCGAAGATCAATCACTGGGTATGTGTTCAAGCTCGGTTCAATAACAATTTTTGGCGTAGCAAAAGACAACCAACAGTACCATTATCAACTACAAAAGCAGTGTGCAGAGCAGCGGCTAGAGCAGCTCAAGAAAGTACATGGTTGAAACTCTTTATGGAGGATTTACACCAAAAGATTGACTATCAAATATCATTTCATTGCAACAATCAATGTGTGGTTCACCTAGCAGAAATTTTGAGATTTTTTTGCTAGAACAAAGCATGTGGAAGTGCATTGCAATTTTATTAGAGAGAACATCTTCATGGAAGAACACAGATGATCAAGGGGCAAACTTCTTTACAAGAGGGCTAAATACCGACAAATATGAGGGCTTTCGCTGTCAGCTTAACGTGGTGGAGTGAATGAGAACTAGTTCTGAGAGAAGTGTTAAAATGTCATCACTAACCCAATAGGGTCAAGCCCAATAATTATACGAGTCATTGTATATTTATATTTATGAGGTATTTTTTAAGAATAAAGATATCGAAAAAGACTCAGATATTTTAGGTATCAACTATAGATACCAGTCTACCCTACCTAAGTTTTCATGCACAGAATACAGTTTCTAAAGAGTCCCTAGAAATCCCAAGAAATCCATGCTACCTACGGAACCTCTTCTTGATTGATCTTAATAAAGAGTGCGAGTCTTTCACACAAGGAGTTGTGTTTAAACAAGTTGAACTTTAAGTGAATTGTGTGAAGTCTATGGCAATTCACGAGTACAGTTAGTAGTCAAGACATGCATGTAGTGGTGGCACATAAATAAGTGACTGTCATAAGGTCATATTAAGAAAATGTGATACGATTCTCATGCACGCAGACATGTAATTGACCCCAAGACCAAATCATACAACCGAACATAATTCTCATGCACATCGATTGGTAATTAATATGATTCTTATTTACACAAATAAGTAATCGCTTCAAGTTTAAATGCATACAAAAGGTCACACAACGTTTAAAAACACGAATCATATGTATGAACAACATCACAACAATTTACAATCAACTCGTAGATCAAACACATACACATAAGACATTTATAACGGATCATTAATTGGAGAGTACCTCACCTCGAATATAAGCTAGTCAATGAGCTAATATCGCTCCAATCCTCTTTTAAGTAATAATCCAATCGAAATTCCCTTAAAATGTAATTTTAGCTTAAAATAGTCGAAATGTGATAAACAACATCGAGTCCAAAAATTTAGTCAAAATAGTCCAATCGAACCGAAACAGCTGATCTAATTGAACTAGGGGTGTACATTCAACCCGACAACCCGAACCAACCCAACCCGAATTATAAGGGTTGGGTTGGGTTGGACTAGCATTTCGGGTAGGGTAGGGTTGGGTTCATTTTTCTGAACCCAAACTGAATCGGTTCGGTTTCAGTTTCATGAGTAAAACCTTCGAGTTGACCCGAGCCAAATAAAAATATATATAATATATTAAGAATACTTTTACCAGAGTGGTACTGAGTTCAGTTCAAGGATACTCATGTCCGAGTTTGACTCATTATTTTTAATTTCTTTATTTAGTTTCTTTTATATACCTATATTTTAAAAATACCTTAATATTTCATACTATTTTTAAAATACTTTAGAATAAAATAACATATAACTATTAATAAATTTTATACATATAATTCAAAGGTTTATTATTTATGCCTATACTTAAGAATTTTTTATATATATAATTTTAAAACAAATTCTAAATTATAATATATTTATTATTTATTTGTTGCACCATATCACAATTTATATATATATTTATTTTTAGTTTAAGGTAATGTATAAATAAGTATATTTCAATTAAAATATTTTTATATATTTTTTATTTTTGTTATATACAATACTCTTAAACTAATCATTTTTATTGTTTACTTAATTTTATGATTTATCCTGGTATTTTTGTTATTTTAACTAATTTTTAAAAAATGTCGGTATTTAATTGTTTTTTGTTTTATGACAATGTTGAACTATGTTACAATTTTCGCTCGTTGTTTTTTTTTAATTTATTATTATTATTTTTTTTGTCAATAATTATAGATCAATTTGTGTTTATTTGTGAACTTTTAATATATTTTAGATTCTATTCGAAAAATTATAAATTGTGAATAAATAAAACTTTAAAAAAAAAAATTTGACAACCCAACCCGAAAATAGAGGGTTGGGTTGGGTTGAGTCGTGAAAAGTTTCGGGTTGGGTTGGGTTATCAATCCAACCAACCCGAACTTTTGGGTTGGGTTGAAAAAATTCTCTAACCCGATCCAACCCGATCCAACCTGGACCATGTACACCCTTAAATTGAACCAAATTTGGCGGTATCCAATCTCCAGTCCATGCAAACTAGTAAACGGTCTGTGCAAACTAGTAGTCCACACGAATTGATGACACACACACGGTTCCCACGCATGCAAACAAGTCGTTTCCTTCTCCCTTCATTCATGCATGCACGTTTTTTGGGATTGTGGTGCTTCCTCTGGTGTCGGATGGCTCTACTACTCCTCCTCCTTTAGCCATCACGAAACAATAGAGATTTGTATCTATTTAGTCCGTTCGGTCTTTTTCTCTCTTATTTCCTCTCTTCATTTCTTGTTTTTTTTGGTTTGGTCGAGTCAACTTATATTTTTAAGCTTCACGTGGAGCTAGAAACTAGGCTGGTCAACAAATTCCAACCATTATTAATTTCTTATTAGATGCATTATTTTCAAAAAAGACCGTTTTATATATATAAATAAATAAAGTAGTTGAGTACGTACATCAATTTATTTCTATTTTAAAACCTTAATTTTTAATTTAATATTTATGTCTAAAATTATATAAAGACTCAAAGTCTATAACAAATTCAACTAGAAATCGTGTTATAAAAGTTAAAATATTGCAAAATGTACCAATAGTAATAGTCTAATCGAACCGAAACCTAAAGTTGACTCGGCTGAACCATGAATTTTTAATTTACGTGTTCTAAAAGTTTAAGTTGTCGGGTGAACTTAAATATGACTCGACTGATTGAGGTGTTGTATGAAACGTACTAATTGATAGGTATCTTCTTATTCAACTATTCGCACTCATTTGTAAATAATTATATTAATAGTACATAATTTTAATTCAAATAAAAACCAAAAATTTGTGGAGAGATCTTAGCTCGGTTGGAGAGGAAAACGAAACATTTATAAGGTGTGGAAACCTCTCCCTAACAAATGCGTTTCAAAACCGTGAGGCTGACCACTATACATAATAGGCCAAAGACAATATCTGCCAGTGGTTTGGTGGTCGACTAGTATTTTCACCACAAAATTTTCCTTTGTAGAAATTGATTAGGAATCGAACATAAGGTCCGTTCATTTGACACAATCGCACTTTCGAAGGCAGCGGACTAGCGATTGTGCGGCACTCACTTTCCAGCAGCAAATGAGCTAAGCCAATTTGTTCTTGCCTCGCCTACGGCCAAGCGACGTACGGTCGAGCCTCTAGCCTCGGTTTTAAAAGAAGGTTTTAGAAAACGAGGAGAGAGAGAGAGATAACAACGGCTTAGCATATATAACCTTGGGTAGGGGGATATGACTGGAATCGAACATAAGGTCCGTTAGCATATTTATGATTGAATCGAGTATGAAAATAGATAGCTAATCTAACGTCGCTGATAGAGAATCTCAATTTGTAGTTGTTATTAGTGACGTAGATTATATTTTGCAGAAATCATTTCATATTTTACATTTATTTACAATTAAGTTAGCGACAACTTAAAAACTTTAAACCTCTCGTACTAGTTTTCAAAAGAGAACAAAAGTAAATACAACCGAAACAGACTCGAGTCTAATTAGAATTTCTAATGTCTCTTGCTCGTCTACTTACATCATCTCCACCGCACTTAGTCAAATATGGCCCGTATATTAAACTCTCTGGCAGCTTGAAGTAACAGACAGCTCGACGATCAAGAGTACTCATTATTCCTAACTTAGTATATATTGTATCGGTCAGGAGCTTCACGGGAATTAGTAGACTAAGAATACTCATACACATCTCATATGATAACAAACTCGTAAGTATAAATCAGAATATACATCATACAAACTAATCATCAATTTCTAACATGCTCACATATTATGCATGCATTCACGATTATTATCATTTAACTAATACTATATACATTCGTTTATCAATCTAGCTCCTAAACACACAATCAACATGCTTTGCATGAATATAATAAATTAAAACTTGTTTAAGAGCTTCGATATGATACTTAGTTGGACCGCTAATTCCTTTTATCTTGTAATTCATTCGTAATACATTAATTTCATGACAATTCCTCGTAATTGGACCTATATTTAATAAATTTTAAGGTAGTATAGGCTAATATTGGTAAAACATGTCAAAATGAGTTGAACGGGACAAACCAAGGTTTGACATAAGTTTTCATGCACCCAATCCCCCCGCCCCAAACACGTTGTTTCATGTGCCTCAGCTTCAGCCACTCGCACCTCACGTCTTCTTCTTCCTTGAGTTTTGTGCACATCTTCCAATCTTTTTTTTCGGTATTTTCCTCTATGTTCTTTTCATGATAACTCGAGTTAAGGTTCATATTTCATCTGGGTTTCTTTTACAATATTTTAGATCACATCATTACAAATCCATTAAGCTCAATTTCAACTTCTATGACGCAATATACCTCAAGAAATTTAAGTTTGAAGTTGCAGGTTTGGCACATAGATTTGCTTTCAATTTTGAGCTTCAAACTCTCGTTTTGAGCTCCGTGAAAGTTTTTAAGAATCCTAGAAGGGCCTGTAACTTTGTAAGTCGAGCATTGTTGGTCTTTATTAGATAGTTAGGTCGTGCGCTAAGGGTGTACCGAAGGGAATAGGAGGTGGAGACTCCAGTGATTCCGTCACATTGCCATTGAACTTGTTAAGCTTTCTTAGTTGTTTTTACTGTGGAAGTCTACTCGATTCTAAAGGCTGTCTATGTAGTTTAAATCTCATCTCACGTTTTCAAGACGCTGGAGATCAAATAGTCATCATGACTCTAGCCACCCTAGTTCTAGTTGTGTGCAGATAAACATGCTTTATAGGGAGAACACACAATCAATCACTTGGAGTTAAACACATAATAACATGCATTCTTACAAGCTCAACAAGGAGATAACATCCATTAATCGCCCGAAGTATAGATCATAATATCTCATCCTTCATTCTAGCATAGCGGAAAACATTAAAATTGATATGCATCATAAGAACTCATCTTAAGGGCATTACGTAACATTTTCATTCAAAAATGCCCTTATGAGGTCCTAAACATGCATATTCTATCCACCTAAGATAAGATATGTTCACATGTTAGCATGTGCTAGCGATCCCTACAAGTATTACTTGAGAAAAGTTTGAGTGACTACTTACATGGATGATGTGTGCCTTCCCAAGCTTGCTTTTCAGCGTGTTAAGAGCTCTAACATTTCTAAAATTTTTCTGATAGGTTCTAATTCAAGTTATATAAATGTTAGTATCAAAATCAGAGTGAAAACAGTCGAATAGGAGTCAAACAAAATGGAAAAAGAAAAGAACTCTCGTGGTCCATGGCCACGCGTGCAACTCATGCACGATTGGAAAGTGCAAACGTATTCATAGTGTGACACGTGGTGCACGCGGAATGGCACTCCTGTATTAGGTCAGTTGGGTTGGGTCACAAGTAGATGGGTAGGGTAGAAGTAGTATGTGAGTCCTCTCTACGATTGTAATATGTCACAATCCACGATGCGATTGTGCCCTTGAGTAAGTCATTGAGGATGATGACTAGTTTAAGTGGGGGAGAATGTCACAATCATACTATAAAGACAAGTAGGTTAAGACCCCCACAAGAAGGCCAACAAGGTGGTCACCCTCAAGTGACGCTCCGGCCACATGAGGGCTGAGTAAGACAAGTGTCATGATGCGATCGAGAAGTACAATATGTCAGTCGTACATTTCCAACCATGCAATGTCATAAACTTGACACGCTCATGACAAGCCTTAAGAAAAACTCAAGCCTCATATTCATTTTTCACGCGTCTTTGTAAGCTTCATGGACTCTAGGCTAGGTTCGCCTTCACCAACCAAACACAACTTGTGCAGAATCCAAACTTGTTCAGCCACACACGCTGCCCATGTGTGCATGTTCAATCGTCAGCCACTCTAGCCGACTTGCCTCTATACTAGGCCAAGTCATTCCTCTCGACCTTACCTCTACTCTAGGTCAAGATCTCTCATGTCCGACGTCATATCTCAGGCATCATCTTGGTTCCTATAGACCAACCCAGGTATCGTGAGGTTATCCCATGTCTTGGGACAGCTCGGTCATCTTGGCTTGCTCAGTCATGTGTATCAAAATTGACCCATATGTTGCTCATCTCATTAGGACATTTCAGACATCCATCCACCCAAGTTCTCGTCAAGACATGAACCCTTTTCGTGTCCATGCTAAGTTATTTATGGGATCCATATCAAACACCAGATGCATATACCAACCTTCGACACATGGACTAGGGTGCAATGTCTGCACACCCTTGTCGTCTGACACTTTCCTTGAAAAACTCATTTCGAAGAAAGTTGTCCAAGACGCTCGCCCTCACTATGATACACATGTGTCATAGGGTAGCTCGCTTAGGCTACAAAACCTAGGGGTTGTGGAGAGTTGAAGTTCTACAGCCAACTCATGTCACCTAGTTCTTTCCAAGCTTAACTTCTGAAGTTATCGAAATTCTACAACCAACTCCGAACTTATCTTTGACACTCGTGTCGCCTCATTCTTTCCAACCTTACTTATGTCTCAGTTTGACTTTAATACACAAACTTAGTGTATTGGATTATGCACCGTCATGACCTCCACATGTATGATTGTGACACGGTGTGACCCTCGCCTATGCAAATGAAATAGTTTTAGTTTATTTCAAATATATAGCTAAAGTTATTTTAAAGTGAGAGTGGTTGGGAAGAAGGCAAAAAGTGGTTAAATTTCTTTTGGATTTCTCCTCCCTAAATTGATAGCACTTAGGTGGACCAAACTCAACTCTTAACCCTCGCCTTCTAGAACCCACAACACAACAAACACAAACTACATGCCTCCTTTTTCTTACTTTCCATTTTCCTCTAATAAAATAATAATTAAAATATATATATTTTGCGGTTTTTTTTTTTTTTTTTTTTTTTTTTTTTTTTTTAAAAAAAGTATTTTGGTTGGAATGGAATCAGAGTCCAAGGTTTTGGTGGGGCCCACTAGATGTTTTATTTATTTATTTATTTATTTATTTATTGTACCATACCATTTCATTCCACCTGTCTTCTTTATTCTTTCCAGTCCTTTGACTCCTCTTATTTATATATATTTCTCTTCATCTTTTAAATTTACAATACCACCCCATCCCCCCCATCTCCAATTGAAATGGAGGGGTGAGATTGCAATTAAAATTAAAAAAAAGGACCAAAATAGCAAAAATAGAAAAGTATTGAGGGTGGGCCCACAATAATAAAAATGATTAAGAACCACTCGATCCATCTCACCAACCCGGTCAACCACTGCCCGCTGCCCGAGAATAAGAACGTTAAAGAAAGAAGCCCCGAGTCAATTGGCTCCCTTCAATAAATATTTTTAATTTTTAATTTTTAATTTTTAATTTTTAATTTTTAATTTTTAATTTTTAATTTTTAATTTTTAATTTAGTTTCTCTCTCTTCACCAACTCCCTTAGGTTGGAGATATATATTTCTCTCTCCTCCCACCAACTCCCACCCTTCAATCATTCCCATTCTCAATCACTGCGTTTGGAGCTCTCTCTTTCAATGGGAAGATCTCCTTGTTGTGCGAAACAACACACCAACAAGGGTGCATGGACCAAAGAAGAAGACCAACGCCTTATCAACTATATCAAACTCCATGGCGAGGGCGGTTGGAGATCTCTCCCGAACGCTGCAGGTCCGTGAAAGATTCGAATATCTCGACTTTTAGTCACTCTATCATTTCTCATCGTTTCTGATTGAACTAACAATAGGGTTGCTTCGGTGTGGAAAGAGCTGCCGGTTGAGATGGATCAATTATCTACGTCCCGATCTCAAGAGAGGGAACTTCACTACGGAGGAAAACGAACTCATCGTCAATCTCCATAGCCTGCTCGGTAACAAGTAAGTGTCAAATCACGAGGTCTTAATGCCTAAAAGTTAGCTAAGCTTATGAGATTACTCATTCTAAAGTATATTTAGTCCTGGATTATAGTTTACCATATATATCATATTTGACTCTTTATTATAGACTGAGTGGTTTACCGTATATATCAATCTCCATGGCCAGCTCAGTAATAAGTAAGTGTCAAATCACGAGGTCTTATGTCTAAAAGTTAGTGAATGTTCAGAGATGACTCGTTCTAAAGTATATTTAATCATGAATTATAGTTTACCATATATATCATATTTGACGCAAATATTCGGTATGATTGAGGATATGTTGTATTCTATTACGGTTTAACCTAGAGAGTTTTTATTATACACAAATATCTTGTATCGGTTTTTAGCAAAGATTCTGACTAGTGATTTGACGGGATGATTATAATGACTATCAGGTGGTCTCTAATTGCGGCGAAACTACCTGGGAGGACGGATAACGAGATAAAAAACTATTGGAATACGCACATCAAACGAAAGCTTTATAGCCAAGGGATCGACCCGCGAACCCATCGTCCATTGGTCAATAAAGGAAGTACTTGTTTGACGAGGGAGGTGGAAGATTCAAACAGCAACAGCAGCGGTAGCTGTTTGACGACGGAGGTGGAAGAAAACCCTGAGCTCAATCTCAATCTAGAGCTCTCCATTGGCCTTCATCCCCATAACCCAACCACCAAAAGCCCCGGCGGCGGCGGAGGCGGCGGCGGTTCCTGTTTTAGTCCAATTTTGAGCACCACTGACAGAGTTAGAAACGGAAACTTCCTCCTCCAACCCCATCTCTTCACATGTTACACATCGTCCACTTAATATTTTATATAAATTGTTGTCTCACATTTTCATTTCTCAGATTTTTGTAATATATATGCTTATTATATGGTTTATTAGAGGTATAATATATGATCCATATATAAAATCTTTATCACGTGATTAATCCAATTTAAGCATAGCTCAACCGATAGAAATATTTAATTATCATTTTAAAAGGAAACCGTTCCATTATCACAATTTTGCCCGAGTTCTTGTCTAAACTTAAAATTTAAAAAAAAAAAAAAATTTAATTCGTGGAAAATAATGATTCAGTTGTTTAGACCATTTATTCAATTTTTATGTATTGCGAGCTAAAACAGAGTATATTTTTATAAGTGTGAGATACCATAGTTGAATATCTTTATAAATATGTGAAAACCTTTCCCTAGTAGACGTACACATGAGGCTGACGGTGATATGTATCACGCCAAAGCGAATAATATCTACATCGATGAGTTTGGGCTGTTACAAATAGTATCAAATGCAGACACTAGACAGTGTGCCAACGAGGACGATGAGCTCCAAGGAGGTAGATTGTGAGATTTCATATCGGTTAGAGAGAGGAACGAAACATTTCTTATAAGTGTGTAGAAATTTCTCTTTAGTAGACGCGTTTTAAAACCGTGAGACTAACAACGATACGTATCAGGCCAAAGCGGATAATATCTACAGCGGTGAGTTTGGGCTACTACAAATAGTATCAAATGCAGACATTAGGCAGTGTGCCAACGAGGACGATGAGCTTCAAGGAAGTGGATTATGAGATCCCATATCAGTTGGAGAGGGGAACAAAACATTTCTTATAAGGGTGTGAAAACCTCTCCTTAGTAGACGCACTTTAAAACCGTGAGGCTGACGGCGATATGTATCAGGCCAAAGTGAATAGTATCTACATCGGTGAGTTTGGGCTGTTACAAATAGTATCAAATGCAGACATTAGGCAGTGTGCCAATGAGGACGATGAGCTCCAAGGAGGTGGATTGTGAGATCCCATATCGGTTGGAGAGGGGAACGAAACATTTCTTATAAGGGTGTGAAAACCTCTCTCTAATACACACATTTTAAAACCGTGAAGCTGACATATACGTAACGAGCCAAAACGGATAATATCTGTTAGTGGTGGATTAAATCCATGAGTTAATCCAAGTTATAAAGTTTTCATTTATTTGTATCAAACCAAACTTGACCGACAGAGATTGATATCTTCCCTCGAACGAATGTGGTCGATAATGGTTGTTTCCATTAGAAAATATTGGTCCAATTATGATTGATATTAGGCCCCAAGATAGTGTCACCTATAGTAAGTTTCAACCACAATTCATTAAATATTCATATTTGAAGCAAAACAATATTAAACGACATCAAAATGTTGACTTTCAAAATTGTGACATGTTGACCGAGACCATTCTAGATGGTTCAACAAAAGACGACGAGAGACATGAAAATGTATATTAGATATATTAAATAAAATATATTTTTTAAATTTGAATGAGATTTAAAATTTAAGTCACCCATGACCGATGGAGCACAGATGAACAAAAGATGACTTGGAGACTCGATCAAAAGTATTTATGATGAAGAATATGTCTGATGGACAGTTTGGTGAAGTAATCTGATCAAACAATTGATAGGCGAAAATTTGTTGATGATCGACTATTGCTATTAGCTATTGGAAATTAAGGGTGTACATGGGTTGGGCGGAGTAAATTTTTGGAACTAACCCAAAAGTTCGAGTTGGTTGGATTGGTAACTCAAATAATGTGAAATAATTTCACAACTCAACTGTTTATTTTCAGGTTAGCTTGGGTTAAATTTACTTTTAGGCTCCTCAGTTTTTGCACGAATTGGAGTTGGAGCTCGAGTTGCATCAATCTGATTGAAAAATAGAATATGGGTCACTCGTCGCTGCGAGTGGGGTCAGGTCATCCAACATTTTTTTTTTCTCTAAACCCAAAACCAAACCAAATCGGGCCGGTTCAAAACTTTATGAATAGGGTGTTGAGGATTGTTGGGAGAGAGTCCACATTGGCTAAGGGGATGATCATGAGTTTATAAGTAATACATCTCCATTGGTATGAATCCTATAACGACCCTAGTTTTCTACTTAACCTAAATTCGTTACTGTATACAATCATGAATGAGACAGGTGATAGCGCATAGATCCACCACGATTATCCTAAGTGGGTAATTGAATTCACCACGACCCTAGAACCCTTTACTATCCTACACACGGGTAATTGGATCCACCACGATTATACAATCATAAATGAGACATATTCTACCCACTATTATCATTTGGACCCTTTGCTTAGAAGTGGATTTGAACCCCGACACAAGGATTTTCAGTCATTTTCTCCAACCAACTGAGATACCTGAACCACTTTCCTAAAGTCTGTTTTCTTCTATCGTTACCATCATTAAATCCAAAACTTTCTGGACCTTTATTCGACGAGGTCAACGAGCTCGACCAACTTTAATGAACCATCCCTACTCAAAAGCAATCCGAACATGACCAACTTTATTACCATCCCTAGAATTGGACATATACAAAATGTTTCGAGTTTGTATGGTAATAACACCTACACCAACCGTGTGGGCCCATAATTAACTCTCATTAATGCCCATAACTTGACGGACAACTCAAATTTAACTTAATTCCAAGACTGCCCCCACCCAATTTCTAAATTTTTTAAAAACTAAATAACTCTTATTAAATAATAAATTGGGACGATTGTCGTTTAGTACCTAAAATATAATTTATTTATTTATTTTTAAATATATAATTGAGATTTTAAAATGTTACCTCCAAATAGTTAAAAATTATTTAAAAATTGTTGGAGAAAAATAACTAAAAATAATAATTATAAATATATGTATATATATTTGTTTTGCGCCAAAAAAAAAATGTATTTTTTTTCTAAAAAAATTAACAACACATTAGTGTTAAATAAGGTTCAAATTAATTTAGTTTTAAAGGAATTCATGAACTAAAGTGTCATAGATGAATAAACACCGTCTAGATTGAATTTTTTAGAACATCTAATTATATATATATATATATATATATATATATATATATATATATATATATATAATTTTTTTAATTTTAATTTTAGGATTTACAAAATTATGTTTTGTTTTTACCTTTTTCCT
This sequence comes from Cucurbita argyrosperma subsp. sororia, assembly GCA_018691285.1. Taxonomy (NCBI): domain Eukaryota; kingdom Viridiplantae; phylum Streptophyta; class Magnoliopsida; order Cucurbitales; family Cucurbitaceae; genus Cucurbita; species Cucurbita argyrosperma. The sequence goes on from CM031900.1 coordinate 15,026,052, forward strand.
AAATAAAAAATTGAATTCTTAATGAAATTTCAAAAACAAAAACAAGATTTAATTTTTAATTTTTTTTTTTAACATATCCTAATAATTAAATAAAATAATGTTTATTAGCTTTATTTTTATTTTTTAATTTGGGCTTGTTTTTATGCTATTTTTGGTAAAATTTAAATTTTAATATATTTTTGCTTTGTGTCGAGAACACGTTTTAAAAATAGAAAAATTAAGCAAGAAAAAACTAAAAATAAAAAGCTTAATTAAAAAAGAAAATAGAAAATAATGAATAATTATGAAACAAAACCTAAATAATAATAATTAACAATAAAGATTCGCACCGCTACTTCTAGAGCACATGAAATTGAAGTCAAGATCTCGTTTAGAACTTACCGCAAACTTAGTTGGAAAATTCCCAAATCACCAATTGAGGAAGAACTGGTCAGAGACTCAAATTTCCACGAACCCTAAACCACAAATCAATTCATCTCTGTTCTTTCCATCCGATTTCCGTCTTCAGGTATGCTTCTTTTTCTGCTCCTCTTTCGTACTTTCATTCGATACTCTCGGATTTTTCAATTTCTTGTACTGATTCTTGTTATTTTTATTGTTTTCCAGTATTTGAATCGTTGATTCTCAATTTCCAGCTTCTGATTCTTGTCATTTTTGCGTGCAATGATCCCCCGCCCTGTTCTTCGTATCTCGGTTTCACTCAAATTTTAGGTTTCTTCGTTGGTGATTTCTTTCTTTACTTTTCATTTCCTGCTGCTGTCTCCAAATTGATATTTAGTTTGTCGATTAAGTGCGATTTGAGAGTTATGATGGAAAGAATTTGTCGATAGCTTTCTGTTTTTGTTTACAAAACGAGTAAAACTATTGTCACAGATTTACTGTTTATGAACAGCTATTTTAGTAGTTCTAAAGAGCTGTTTGGTGCGATTTCCAGATTTTTGAAGTTGTTTTTTTGCTCATTAATGAGATGTCTTTTAGTAAAACAGTTTGTCATGTGAACATTTTAAGGAAAATACTTTTGCTTAACATTTTTGAAAGATTGGAAGAAGTAATTATTTAGTGGTTAGAACATTAAAGTGACTTTAAAGTATCGTTATGATTCTTAAAATCATTTTGAAAAGCGTTTTGAATGAGTTAAGAACATTTGTTATTATTTCAAAATTCATATTAAACTCACTTAATATGAAAGATAAACAGTGTTTCTTGGCTTTTGAAAGATGATTTTCAACATTCTAAATACTTCTGATATACTTAGAAGTGTTTGAAATTCAAACCTTTAACCTCTTGGTCGAAGATTTATATTTTATGCTTGTTGAATTATGTTCATGTTGGCGTGTTTGAAGCCGCTTCTTCTAAGATTACTCAATTAGAACAAATGCTTGCTACTCTTAGACATTATTCTGAAGTCACTCTATCCAACTTCAAAAGATGAAAATACAGAATCTCTTAAATGAACAATCAGGATTGAGTTTGTTCTAAAAAGTCAGTCCCTTAGCCAGTCCTCAGGAGCTTAGTGCATCCTAGGGATCATTCACGCAAAAATGACATGAATTATAGGTCGGTTTAGCAAAGACATAATCATTTTAAGGGAACTAAGGCCAGCGGTCTTCTATTTCGTGTATGCATTTCATACACAGGCAAAAAACGGTGGAACAAGGTATGCTCGAACTCTTATTCAAGTTAAATTTACTTCTGCATTTCATAAATAATGGAGTTCTTTCATTTTCCCCTTGCATGTTTTCCATATTTAGATTTCAACTTCTGTTTCTCCTTGGTTGGGAGCTTTCTGAAGATGTTTAGACAATAGGTTGAACGGATGGACGTTCATTAGGAACCGCCATTCATTTGTAATAATCTTCTATAAGTAGTTTGGGGAAGTTCGACTCTAATTAAACAAACTAAGGATGTTCGACATTCTAAAAGTAGTTTGCGTAACGGCTTTACTGGAACAGTATTTTGTTCTTAGGTTGTACATTTGTGTCATTGAGTTCTCAGAACATGTTTTCATTAAATTTTTGTTATTGGAAGCATAAAAAATAACTTTCAAGAAGCCCAAAAGATTCGGAAAATAGACCTTCGAGTTTTCGAAGTCATCGTGTAACACGATATTGATTGTTCAAATCCTCTAGCCAAAAGATTCACTGTCTAGTGTCTAGGGATATTGAACGGAATCCAGTTTGCTTGTACAGCCTGTTTGATCTGCTTGCTATTGAAGTTCTTTAAGGTTACTTCTGCACTGCATCTGTTTAGCTTGCAAACACATCAGTGTTTCAAAGATACCCTGTTTTTAATAAATGTATATGCTTTCACTTTGAGTAGCAAAATTGGGGTTTAGTTTTTCACGGTAACGGTTTATTATCCCTATGCTATTTTCTTTCATCGTATGATTAGCGTGACGAAGATGAATGTTTTTCTCAATGTTCTTGCGTGGTTTGAAATGCATTATAACTTTTTAGTTTACTTGTTTATCAGACCTGCATATTGATCCAGTCTTTTCAACCCCTTTCTTGATTTACAGGTAGTTTGGTTGGTGGTGGATGCGTGTTTTTGCTCATTGCCCCACCGAAATGATGAGACGAGAAAAGAGGTAAAGAGTCTCAACGTCGTTTTAACATGATATGATGAAAGTTTACTTAGTCGTTTCACCTTTTACTTGGTCGTTTTAACATGATATGATGAAGTTCGACGTGAAACAATGTTGACTCTTTTTTAAAACACGTTGGGAACAAATAAAACTTTGCATGATAACAATCACGTGGTTTTGGTTTTTTGGTTTTGAAAATAAGCTTATGAATACAAGAAACTTATTCTCTGTTTTAGGGGTTTTCATTAAATAAAAGAAAATTGGTGTTGCCTCCAATCATATTGAATGTGTGATTGGTCACCCAATTATAGAAAGTTTCAGCTTGCCCAAACAAAAAATATAGGTTCGGGAGTTGTTTGTATGGAAAGAACTGGCAATCCTACCCTACTTGAAAAAACAGAGAAACAAAAGATAGTCACCTTTTATCTGATATTATCCTATTTATTACATCACTGAAGTTAGGTGAGATGCCTTCACGTAGTTTTTACTTCGAGAAAATATTTTAATTTGTTTTATTTAACTTTATGTTATTTATTTTTTTATATTAAATGTGTAAACCTATGATCTCGTTATGAAATATTTTAAATGATTTTTTTTTCATACCACCCTGATTTTAATAGGAACTAAGGTCACTACGGATGATATAAAAAACCTACCTTATTCTAATAGGAAACTAAGTTACTAGAGCTCTTGGTTTACAACTTTTGTAGACTAGCCTACAAGGTAGGTTCAAGATGCTTCCATGACCTTTTTTGATGCACCGTCGTTGTCAGATATGCCTAAGTCTCAAGATGTTTCTATGAACATATCTAACGACAGCGTATCAGCAGTGGGGTCATGGAAATATCTTGAGCCTATCTCGTAGGCTAGTCTACAAAATCTATAGACCTAGACTTTTAGTACCAATTGTAATCCTAGTTTCCTATTAAAGTCAAGGTCTCAACTTCAAATATAACATATCTAAAATATTAAAAAAAAATTAATTTAAAATATTTTATAACGAGACCATGGACTTACATATGAAGTCCATATGAAGTCCACATCTAGAAATATGAAATATAAATATCATGGTTCCATGAGAGTGAAAAGCGCATAATTTCCAACTCTTTTGACAGAGTTTGTGGGATTCTATAGATAAAAGTGGGTGATTTGCTCACACTCATCCAAAATAAAATCAATTTAAAAGCCTAATAACTTAGATACTTTACTATTAGTAAGTTGTAGAGTTACTAGTACATGAGTATAGGATAAACGGGCATGAAGGCGATGAATAGACATCGAAGAAGACATACAATGATAGAATTGGTGGAATAGGTGGCAATCAACAAAGCCCGAAATCCTAATGGTTGGAGTTATTGTGAAGTGTTTGATAATGTTAAGAATGAGATATAACTATTTTGATGCAACATGGAGCATGCAGAGTCTGTCATCCAAATAAATATTTTATTGTGCAAAACATAACGGGTAAACAATATGTTCATATTAGTTACAAAATTTATGCCAAAAACTCTCCCTGGCTTTCCAACCACTCTTGAGACAACCCTTCTGGCAAGATAGATATGAGTATCTAACTTCCAAGGATTTAAGAATATATGGTGAGTATCCTTCAAAATATGAGGTATTATAAACAGGAGTTTATGAAGAGCACAGAAGAGCACACCATTATATGCCAAAGTTGGTACATGCAGACACTCATAGACCCATCAAAACTCTTTCCAATAGTAAAATGAGGTATTTAAGTTTTTATTAATGATTACAATGGCAAGGTTTGAATATATTTTTTTATTAAAAAATTTGAACTTCAAAAATGATAAAAATAAATTTTGTTAAGAAGGAGAATTTGTTGTCTACACAAACAGAGGTGGAGAGTTCATATTTCACGAGTTTATATCGAGTTTATTTTTTTTTTGCCAAGCTCACGAGTGTACCCTTTTTGCCAGGTTCACGAGTTTATTTATTTTATTTTTTGCAAGCTAATGGTACTGGTAGAAAACTTCTTGTGGAGTCCTCACAGAGCACGAAGCTTGAGATCAGCCAGTGACTCACAAACTTTAGCCGTTGTCTTGTTCTTCCTCTTTATCATCATCTTCTCTTTCTTTAAAATGTTGCTGTTGTGCATCGCTTGCGCCGTCCTGTGCCACCATTGGCCACGACGTACTCACTGTCACTACACGTCGAACGACTGGCACGACCACTGCCAGTCGTTGAGACTATCCTATGAGGTAGAAACCTACCTAAATTTTGATATGACTATCCTATGATAACCACTCCATTGTCATTACAGTTTGGACTAGAAACCTACCTAAATTTTGATATGGTCTATGGTTTATAAATTTTGTAGACTATCCTATGAGGTAGGCTCGTGATTTGTCCATGACTCTTCTAATGCACCGTCGTCATCAGGTATGTCTAAGGCTCAAGATGTTTCTATGGACATACCTAGTCCATGACTCTTCTAATGCACCGTCGTCATCAGGTATGTCTAAGGCTCAAGATGTTTCTATGGACATACCTAACAGTAACGATGTATCAGCATGACAACGATACATCAACAATGGGGCTAGTCTACGAAATCTATAAACCTAGATCTCTAGTACCAACTTCCTATTAAAATCAAGTTCTCAACTTCATATATAATATATCTAAATGTGCGAAAAAATTCATTTAAAATATTTCACAACGAGACCATGGACTTACTTATCTAGAACTATGAAATATTAATATCACGGTTCCATGAGAGTCAAAAGAGCACAACTTTAAACTATTCGGCTGGAGTTCTATAGATGAAAAAGGGTGACGTGTACTTTGCTTATGTACTATAGGGGATATGATTAGTTGTCACTTCTTCTTGCCCTGAGTTATATGCTATCTAAGTCATGGTATTCATTTCTTTGCTTATTATCATATAACGTTGATTTCCAATTCTTCAAATCGGTTTCCAATGTATTTCATCGCTCACGTTTTCTAAACCTTTTCTCGTAACGTGACTCGAGGCCCGCACATACGTCGACGTTGTTCGCGACATCCGAATTCTCAAGGCTGACTTGTTCCCTTGGCTAGAATAAGTGCTGCAATCGCTAACTTGAGATCAATGACTTCAAGGTAAGGTTTGACTATGTTTGACTATGTAGTGTGTTCAATTTAAAAGTCTAATGACTTGGATATCTTAACTATTGATAAGGTGTGGAGTTACTAACACATGAATAGGTGACAATCAAGTTTATGGAGCTTTTCGAGGAAGTGTAAAAGAAGAGGTAGACAATTATTTAACAAAGCCACAATTGAGTGTTATATAAGTATCATTAATTAGGACATTTTATGAGTGTAAATTGTGTAGAGAAGATGTCCGGTTTATTGATTCACGACTATCAATCATATGTGGCAAATATGAAACTATATTTTGATTGAGTCTCAACTATATCAACGGTACTCGAACTATTAAATAATCATAGTTGGTAGCTCAACTATATGTTTGTTCAACTCTTTGCGCAGGCAGTTTCATAATCTTCTTCACCAACGATCCGAGGTTGTAGCATAGTTGACCTTGAATCGTCAAGATCTACTGCTGGCTGGATAGATCCCTTTGGCAGCTAATCCTCTTGATAGTACGGTAGTAGCATCCAAGCAAATGGGGTGGCAGGCAGGAGCAGCAGGACCGGTTAAATCGCCCGCAGGTATATAAAGAGCTTGAATAGAAGTTATGGACCCTTCTTCCCTGGTAGAAGTCATTGCTCCTTGAAGGCCATATATAAATCTAAGGAGTGTGTCGGGATTATTTATCTTAATATGTCATTTTTATAGAAAAGCATAGGATAAAAATTTGTAAGAATGTATGTAAACAAGATGTTCATATTACTTGCAAAAGTTATGCCAAAAATCGTCTTTGCTTCAAAAACTCTTGAGACAATTCTTGCTTTTGGCCATGCATATACGAGCATCTAACTTTTGAGGATTTAAGAACGTTGCATTAATATGCAAAGGTGGGTATCATTCAAAATATGCTTGAAAAAGCAAGAAAAAGATGCTATGTTCCATCAAGTTGTGTTCTCAATAGTAAAAAAAGATCGGATTTTTTTTTTCTTTTGCCAAGCTAATGATATTAGTAGACAATTTATAGCAGTAGCATTCGCTCTCCAATAAAATAGAATAGTTGCAAAAGTAGATAATGGTGGACATAGTTAGAAATATGTTATAAACAATTTTTTTGTAGCTTACCCTCTAGAATAGTTGCAAGAATATGACAATTATGAACCGAGTGAGAAGCTTGTTTTCAAGTCAGGGATCGAAATCCAACCACCCGCGTGACAATCACGAATACTTGCACTTTAGTACAATGATTTGCAAATTTGGACTTGACAAAAATCTTGAGGTCAACCCGTATGCAAAATTGAAGATTAAAAAATATATATATATTATTTAGTAATTAAAAAGATATTATTTAGTAATTAAAAAGAAGATTTAAAACATTTACGCCGTTGCCTAATTTACACTATTGTCGAGGATCAAACCCAGGTCACCTAGGTGACAGGTAGGAATACTTACCAATATACTACAATGACTGGGCAAGGATCTAACCCTAGTCACTGTCATGACTGGGCAAATACTTAGAGTATACTACAAAAATTTCTTAATTTTATTTACCATGGTACTACAATGACTTATAATCTTTCGGTGTTGCGGTTCTGGTAGGAATGGAGAGTTCACGTCTCACAAGTTTTTTTTTTTTTGTTTACCAAGTTCGTAATCGACAATTTATTGTAGTCTGCAGTCTCCAACAAAATAGAATAGTTGCAAGAATAGGACAATCATGGACAGAGTTAAAAGTATGTTTTTTGGTCAGGGATCGAAATCCAATCATCTGCATGACAATCACGAATACTTACACTTTAGTACAATGATTTGTTAATTTGGGTTTGCCAAAATCTTCGTGCCAACCCGATATAAGCAAAAGGATAAACGTAGCAAATATTCGAGTCACCCGCGTGAATGGCGGGTTTACTTACCACTATACCCAACGACTTGGAAGTGATCAAACCCTAGACACCGTCGTGACTGGGGGAATACTTACGAGTATACTACAGACTTCTTCATTTTAGTTACCAATGTCCTACAATGACTTATAATCTTTCGTTGTTGTGGTCTTGGTAGGAATGGAGAGTTCACATCCCACGAGTTTTATGTTTTTTTTTTTTTGTTTTACTAAGCTCATGGTAGTAATAGACAATTTATTGTATCCACCCTCCCAACAAAATAAAATAGTCGCAACGATAGGACAATGATTGACATAGATAGAATATGTTTTTTTGGTCATAGACAGAAATCCAATCACCCGCGTGACAATCACGAATACTTACACTTGAGTACAATGATTAACAATATCGAGCTCAACCCGATATAAGTCAAAGAATAAAAGCAACCACGTGACAATCACGAATACTTAAACTTTAGTACAATGATTAACAATCTCGAGGTCAACCCGATATAAGTCAAAGGATAAAAGCAACCACGTGATAGTCACGAATACTCACACTTTAGCACAATGATTTATTAATTTGGACTTGACAAAAATCTCCAGGTCAACCCGATATAAATCAAAGGATAAAGATAAACGCAACAAATATTCTTCAATAATGAAATTGAAGATCGATAAAAAAAAAAAAAAAAAAAAATTCTTAAATAACGAAAAAGCCGTTGCCGGGGATCGAACCTAGGTCACCCGCGTGATAGGCAGGAATACTTGCCACTATACTACACCAACCAAGCAAGGATCAAACCCAACTTACCCTCATGACTCGGGAGAATACTTACTACAAAGACTTCTTAATTTTACTTACCACAGTACTGCACTGACTATATAGTCTTTCGGTTTTGCCGTTTCTTGCTGGAGTGGAGAGTTTACGTCTCACGAGATTGTTTTTCCTTCCAAGCTAATGGTATGAATAGAAGATTTATTGTAGCCTACACTCCCCAACAAAATAGTATAGTTGCAAAACTAGGACAATCATGGACATAGTTATTAATATGCTATTTGGTCAGGGATGGAAATCGAATCACCCGCATGACAATCACTTATACTCACACTTTAGCACAATGATTTGTTAATTTGGACTTGACAAAAAATCTCCAGGTCAACCCGATATAAATCAAAGGATAAGGATAAGCGCAACAAATTTTCTTCAATAATCAAATTGAAGATCGATAAAAAAAGAAAATATTCTTAAATAACGAAAAAGAAGATTTAAAAAATTAAAGCCGTTGCTGGGGATCAAACCCAGGTCACCCATGTGACAGGCAAGAATACTTACCACTATACTACAACGACCAGGCAAGGATCAAACCCAACTTACCCTTATGACTCGGGGGAATACTTACTACAAAGACTTCTTAATTTTACTTCAACGTTATCTGGGTAGTTGTAGAAAGATTGACTAAGACGACCCACTTCATTTCAGGAAAGTCCACATATCGAGTGGATCGGTGGGCTCAGTTATATATCAAGGAGATAGTACTCCTACACGGGGTACCAATGTCCATAGTATCAGACTGGGAAACCAGGTTCACCTCTCAGTTTTGGAAGAGTCTTCAGAAAGCACTAGGAACTAAGTTGAGGTTCAGTACAGTGTTCCATCCTCAAACAGATGGACAGACCGAAAGGCTGAACCAGATTTTAGAGGATATGTTGCGAGCATGTTCCTTAAATTTCTCTGGGTGCTAGGACGAACATCTACCTTTAATGGAGTTTGCCTACAATAATAGTTATCAAGCGACTATCCAGATGGCACCCTTTGAGGCACTATATGGGCGTAGGTGTCGAACACCATTGTTTTGGGAAAAGGTAGGCACGCAGCAACTACTGGGATCAGAGTTGGTTCAGGTCACCAACGCAACGGTGCAGAAAATCAAGCAGAGGATAGTCACTGCACAGAGCCGACAGAAAAGCTATGCAGATGTGCGTAGAAGGGACCTCGAATTTGAGGTGGGTGACCACATGTTCCTGAAGGTAGCCCTTATGAGGGGGGTGTTGAGGTTCGGAAAGAAGGGAAAATTGAGCCCAAGGTTCATATGCCCCTTTGAGATTCTAGAAAGAGTTGGGGCTGTGGCTTACAGAGTTGCCGTGCCACCATACCTTGCCGCCGTGCACAATGTGTTTCATGTATCCATGCTGCAAAAGTACACTCCAGACCCTACTCGTGTAATCGAGCATGAGATGCTTCCTCTTTGGGAAGATCTGTCTTACGAGAAGAAGCCTAGCAGAATTTTGGCTCGAGACACTAGGCGGTTGCGCAACAAAGATATTTCCTTGGTAAAGGTCTCATGGGATAACCACCATGAGGAAGAGGCAACTTGGAAACGAGAATAGGACGTGGACGGGAGAGTTTGTAACACGAGGAAAAAAAAAAAGAAAAAAAAGCCAAGTCAACTGAGGGGAAAAAATGTCATTTTGCCCCTCCAGCCATAATAGGGGTTCAAAGAAAACTCCGTCAAATCCCCTGCAAAGGAAAAAGAGAGTTACAGAGAAAACAGAGAGGAATCAGCTGCGAAATTTATCGGACCACGTTGAAATCCACCTTCAGACGAGACTTGTACAAGGACTGAGAGGCTAGCAAGGCCGACGCTTCGTCAAGATCCAAGAACGTTTCGCGAGGTAAGGTTCTGAACGACATTTTTCAGATCTGAGTTTTTCCTATGTGAATCGAGTCCTAAAATGCTGAAATATTCACCTAGGAATAACTCTACACACGATTTGTGAAGAAGTTTGGCCGAGACCTCAACCAGAAGGTGGAGATCCGAGAATCGTTTGAGAACGGTGAGCGAACTTCCGACGCTCTTAACTCGTCTGGTAGTCAAGCAAAAAATTGCAAAAAAATACTAGGACGTAGCCCGTAACACGATCTAGAACTTTACCGAAGAAATCATATGAATCCGATATACAAATCGAAAGATATGAAAATCTTAAAGGGGACACTGTGTTTTTTATTGCAGAGGACAGAGAAGAAAAAAAAAAAAAAAAGGTCGGCCGGCGAGCGGCGGAGGGCGGCGTGACAGGCGCCAGACACGCGTCGACTATCGGCTAGAGCAACGCAGCTCCAGCGAGGCGACGACACGTGCTGCCTTCAAAGCTGAGCCGAGCCGAACTGGACCGACCAATCCGCGACTGCGCAGAAGCTGCCGCGCGTGCGGCATGCGACTGGCGCAGTCCCATGCGCATGGCCCTCTCACTCCCAGTGCACTGCCGGCGCGTGAGCGCGCGTGGAACGACTATTTTGTTCCGTTTGCCCTCTGTTTGCCCGATTTTTGTCTCGCTTCCAGTTTTAATATTTTTTTTTACGTGAATAGGGACCTAATTTAAAGAAATCAGTATTTTTGGACACATCACGGGCACAGAAACGCTAACAAAAAGGCACGCGTCAACTAGGTAAGTCACCACCCGGTATTTAGGAAGAAATACTTATAGAATTCGCTTGGATTGCATGCATGCTAGTAATTTTGCTTCAGATTAGCTCTCCATGTAAAATATGAGTTAGATTGATTGTTATGATTGTATTGGGTGAATTATCTGAGTGTTGCTTGTATGCTTTAAGCTTCCGTCGTACGTATGCATGCGTTTAATTTATGTTGGAATTGTGTATTCCGCGTTTCGGGTGCTTGATGGATGAATTCGCCCCATTGAGCGTGAACTTCGTGTTCTGGGTGCTTGATGGAGGTCATCGCCTTGTTGAGCCGGCATGCCTAGTTTGCATGAATTATATATTATGATGTTAGAAGACGGTTGCATGCACACTCTGTTAATTGCTAGGGCCCATTTCTATGGTAAGCTTAGGGGATTACTGTTAGGAGCGACATGTCGCTCTAGCCACGTCAACAAGGTACCTCAGGAGTGTTCTTAGATTGCTAGTGTGAGAACGGTATCTATAGCTTCGTGGGAGGACCAAGGGTCCCTGATCAGTCCTTATTGCTCTTAGCCATTACGCATGGAAATGTGTCCCCACGTCGTACAACCCATTAGCTGCATGGAAACGGGTTGGGGTTGTGCCCCCCATAGGGCGACTATATGGGCTTGGGGGTATTCAGCACACCCCTAGGCTAGACACCATGTAGTCCCAGATAGGCATGTAGAGGTAGCACCTCATAGAGAGATACCGACCATATTAACTTGGCGTAAGGAACCTCTAGGTGTTTAATGAAAGGATGAACCGATGAAACCTAAGGGGCAAGCTCCAAGGGACTAAGATTAGAACCAAATATCCTAGAACCGAATTAGGAAACCGTGGGAACCTGTTAAATTAGGATGCGAAGAGAGCCTACAAGTAGGTGGCTTACTAAGTATAATTTTTATACTCATCCTTGTTATGTTTTCCTTTTTAGGAGCGCGAGGCGTCGGTCAAGAGCGGGCGTGATGGAGGCGGGGATTTGTCATAGAGGAACGGGTTGTCCCGTGGCGTCAGTCCAGTCTTTATTTTGTATTTACATTCTTTCAAAATTTATTTCCAAACTGTCATGTGTTTTGTTTGTTTGTCGTTCAAAAACTTTATTGGAATTTAAAGATTTTCTCTACTTCATATTTAAATCACTTTTTGCATTTGTGTCTTGTCGTTAGTCACGGTCCGTAGTAAAATATTGGGTCGTGAAAAATTTGGTATTAGAGCAGTCGGGTTATAGGTCCTGTAGACATTTAGGATAGAGAGTCGTGTCCTCTGTGACCTCGCTCGTCAAACACATGCCGCTCACAACCAAACGTTCTCACGTGATGGAAACATAGAGACAAAGGTTAAGCTAGTATTTATAGAGTATACCATGACCGACTATGGCATTATAATCGCACATTACCTAGGAGATGTGCTACGAATGAATTGTAATCATAGTTCATTTTTTCTATTGTGGTAGATAATGGCACCAAAGAGACGCGAACCATATGTAGGGCCCGGACCCCGAAGGGGAAGAAGAGAGGAAGTTTAGGACACCTCGGTTCCAACACCTGAAGTGGAACAACTTGAATTTCAGGAGGAGGTTAAGGATACGCCCCAAACTAGCGAGAGGACAGTACCACAGCCATCAAGAACAAAAGACGCCGAAGGAAGGCCAAGGCTCAAAGGCTACTTGATACACCCCCTACTGCTCCCTTCTTCGAGGAGGTCCCATTGGGTCCAACCCCGTGTACAACAGTCCCGCTAAACCAGCCATTAGTCATGCCCATAGTAGAGATGTTTCAGACGTTCATGATGACCTCGATAGAAAATCAGGCTCTAACGAACCAAATGATATAAACCATGATGACTAATCAGTCAACAGGGCAAGGGGGCAAAGATTCAGGGACTATGACTGTGGAGTCCCGCTACTTAAGATATTTCCAGAGGCATAAACCGCCTTCCTTTGACGGAGGCAAGGTGGATCCCATTGCCGTTGAGAATTGGCTAGAGGCCATAGAAACGGCCTTCAATTTTATGAACTGCCCGCCAAGGTATAAAGTCCATTGTGAGACATATATGCTGAAAGGAGAGGCGTACTTCTGGTGGAAGAGTGCTCAAAAGACCATTATACCACAAGGAGAGTTTATTACCTGGTGTCAGTTTAAAGATGCGTATCTCCACAAATATTACCCAATCACTGCCAGAGTGAAAATGCAGACAGCATTTCTCGAACTGAAACAGGAAGATAGATCATTGGAGGAATATGACTTGGAGTTCAATAGGCTGGCAAGATTTTTTCCAGCCTATGTTAGTTCTGAGGAGTTGAAGGGCGAACGATTTATCGCTGGCCTGAGGGAGGAACTAAGGGGGAATGTGGCATCCCAGTCATCCTTCGTCTATGCAAAAGCCCTTCAAGTGGCGACCCTGCTCGACGCGCCTTGCACCAACAAGCTACAGTTGGGAACAACACAATCATCTCACACTGCAGCCTAGGGAAATGGGACAGACCCTAGCCACCCCAGAACTGGAAGACCGCCCCGTAGCCACACTGATAAGCGAAGAAGAGCCCCGGTACGGGACATGACCCTTTGTCCTAACTGCCTGTGTCCTCACACGGGGGAATGCAGAGTAGGAACAGGCGCCTGCTACAGATGCAGCCAGGTAGGGCACTTTGTAGTGGATTGCCCTCAGAGAAATGATCAGCGTGTCAACCGGCCTGTAGTACAGCATCAGATGGGCCAGGGTGCTCAACATCAGCAGGGGCGAGCTGTAGCCCATGCAACAACAGCCAGGCTAGCTGACCAGCCTGACGCAGTTGTCACAGCTACGCTACCTATATTTAGCCATCTTGCTACCTATAAGTACTCTCTCCCGAGAATTGACGATCTGTTTGATCAGCTACAGGGAGCAACAGTCTTCTCCAAAATTGATTTAAGGTCGGGGTATCATCAATTGACGGTCAAAGAAGGGGACATACCCAAGACAACCTTCAGAAGTCATTATGGACATTACGAGTTTCTCGTTATGTCCTTTGGCCTTACCAATGCACCAGCAGTTTCCATAGAGCTAATGAATAGGGTGTTTAAGGAATTCTTAGAAACTTTTGTCATAGTGTTCATTGACGACATTTTGGTAAGTCATAGGCAGATCATGAAAACACCTAAGAAAAGTCTTGACAATACTAAGAGCCCAGCAGTTGTATGCCAAGTTCTCTAAGTGCGAGTTTTGGTTGTCTGAAGTAACATTTTTGGGTCATGTGGTATCAAGCAAAGGATTACAGTGGACCCAGCTAAGATAGAAGCAGTGATGAGGTGGTCAAAGCCGACCACAGTCACAGAGGTGAGGAGTTTTCTAGGGCTAGCTAGATATTACAGAAGATTTGTCCAGGATTTCTCCAAAATTTCCTTAGTGCTAACTCAGCTAACCAAGAAGGGCAGACCCTTTGCTTGGACTCTAGCCTACGAATAGAGTTTCGAGGAACTCAAGAAGAGGTTGGTAACCGCACCAGTCCTTATAGTTCCAGACAGGTCAGGTAATCTCGTGGTGTACAGTGATGCATCAGGGAAAGGTTTAGGGTGTGTGCTCATGCAGAAGGGTAAGGTGATAGCGTATGCTTCTCGACAACTGAAGGACTATGAACAAAACTACCCCACGCATGACCTTGAGTTAGCAGCGGTAGTATTTGCTCTAAAAACGTGGCGGCATTACCTGTATGGGAAAAAAGTACAAGTCTTCACCGATCATAAGAGCCTCAAGTATTTATTCACCCAGAAGGAGCTCAATATGAGACAAAGGCGATGGTTGAAACTGGTAAAGAATTATGACATAGAGATCCTGTACCATCCAGGCAAAGCCAACGTGGTAGCTGATGCATTAAGCAGGAAGGCTGTGCATACTTCTGCGATGATCACCACACAGGAAAGACTACAAGATGAGATGAAGAGGGCTAGGATAGACGTGGTCGTTAAAGGTGGTAATGTTCAGATGGCACAGTTAACCATACAGCCCACCCTACGAAAGAAAATTATTGACGATCAAAGGTATGATGAACACCTCAGTAAAGTGTGGAGTCAGACTGAGACAGAAAGACCGGCAGGGTATTCTATCTCCTCAGACGAGAGTCTGCTATGGCAAAACCGCCTGTGCGTTCCTCGAGACGAGGGAATCTTAAAAGATATAATGACCGAAGCCCATGATACATCTTATACGTTCTACCCTGGAAGTACGAAGATGTATCAGGATCTGAAAAGATACTATTGGTGGTTTGGAATGAATAGGGACAGCAAATTTTGTAAGCCGTTACATGACCTGCCAGCAGATGTAGACCCCGAGGCAGCACCTAGTAGGATTGCTGCAGCCTCTGAACATTCCTCAGTGGAAATGGGAAGCAATCTGTATGGATTTTGTCTCGGGTTTGCCAAAGACAAAGTAGGGTTTCAACGTCATCTGGGTAGTTGTAGACAAACTGACTAAGACGACCCACTTCATTCCAGGAAAGTCCACATATCGAGTGGATCGGTGGGCTCAGTTATATATCAAGGAGATAGTACGCCTGCACGGGGTACCAGTGTCCATAGTATCAGACTGGGACACTAGGTTCACCTTTCAGTTTTGGAAGAGTCTTCAGAAAGCATTAGGAACTCGGTTGAGGTTCAGTACAGCGTTCCATCCTCAAACGGACGGACTGACCGAAAGGCTGAACCAAATTTTAGAGGATATGTTGCGAGCATGTTCCTTAAATTTCTCTGGGTGCTAGGACGAACATCTGCCTTTAATGGAGTTTGCCTACAATAATAGTTATCAAGCGACTATCCAAATGACACTCTTTGAGGCACTGTATGGGCGTAGGTGACGAACACCGGTGTTTTGGGAAGAGGTAGGCATGCAGCAACTACTGGAACTAGAGTTTGTTCAGGTCACCAACGCAACGGTGCAGAAAATCAAGAGAGGATACTCACCGCACAGAGCCGACAGAAAAAGCTATGCAGATGTACGTAGAAGGGACCTCAAATTTGAGGTAGGTGACCACGTGTTCCTGAAGGTAGCCCCCCCTATGAGGGGGGTGTAAGAATGTAGCGTTTGTTGATACAAACACTCTGTTTTCTTGAGGGTAATAAAATAAATCATCTTTCATCTCTTTTTTGGGGTATCCTACGAATAGGCATAATTTTGAACGGCGTTCTAATTTCTTAGAGTTTTGCAACAACAAATGTGCTGGGCATCCCCAAATCCTAAAGTGACGTAAACTACCTTTACGCCCTCTTGATAACTCATAAGGTATTTTTGAAACACTCTTAGATGTAACCATGTTCAAAATGTATGCAGTAGTCTCCACTGCATATCCCCAAAACAAATCAGGTAATTGAGCAAAACTCATCATAGACCAAACCATGTCTAACAAAGTTTTATTTCTACTTTCTTATACACCGTTCTGTTGAGGTATACCAGGGGTTAAGAGTTGAGACATTATTCCATGTTCTATAATATAGTCCTGGAATCTTAAGTCCATATACTCTCCACCTCGATCTGATCGAAGTGTTTTAATAGTTTTTCCTAATAGATTCTCAACCTCGGTTTATACTCTCTGAACTTTTCAAGAGCTTCGGACTTGTGATGCACTAGGTAAAGATAGCCATACCTTGAATAATCATTAATAAAACTGATGAAATATTCATACCCTCCTTGTGCTTTGACATTCATTGGACCACAGAGATCTGTATGCACAAGTTCTAAGGTTTCTTTGGCTCTATATCCTTTTTCGGAAAAAGGTCGTTTAGTCATTTTACCCTCAAGACAAGACTCATATGGAGGTAAAGAGTTGTCTTCTAACTCATTTAGAAGTCCTCTTTTAACCAATCTCCCAATCCTATTGAGATTAATGTGGCCTAGCCGTAAGTGCCAAATATAGGTATTAGGCGAAGTCTTTTGTCGTTTATTTTGAGTTTCAGCTGTTTTAAACATCTCGGTATTTAAAATAGCTTTTGTTTCGCTTGGTTTTAACATATATAAGTTGTTTTCTAGTTTTGGAGAACAAATATGAATACCTCTTTTGCAAATGAACACTTCAATGATTTCAAAAGATACTTTATACAATTGTTCTAATAAACAAGAGATAGATTTACATTTTTTTTCATTCCAGGAACAAAAAGTACATCATCTAAGATAATGAATCTATCTAAAAAAAAAACAACTTTAAATTCCTACTGATATTGCTGAGACAACCTCTCCTGTTCCAACCCTAAGTGTTATCTCGCCTTCCGCAAGCATTCTCCAGGAGCTAGTTTCCTGAAAGAAAAAAAAAAAAAAAAGAACAAAGTGGCCCCTGAATCTAGTATCCAAGTTGAGTTATCATACTCTACTAATATATTTCTACAACTAGTATATCATATTTACCTTGTTGTGCCTTTTCGGCTTTCTTCTCTACAAGGTATTTTGGGCAGTTTCTTTTCTAGTGCCGGTTTTTGTTGCAATGGAAACATTTTCCTTTATTTGCATTTTGAACCTTGCGTTTGCGGTCAGTAGGAATCTTATCTTTCCCCTTACCCTTCTTCTTTATCGAAATATTTTTAGAAGTTGAAGGACCAGACTTATTTTTGGAGGACGATCCTCGTATTAATTTCTTAGAGACAGCAACATTTACTTCTCCTGCTTGTCCTTTGTTCATTAAGAGGGAGTGATAAGTCTGTAGCTCATGGAGAAGAGTAGTTAAGTTATATTCTATCTTGTTCATCATCGAATTCGTGCGGAACTGTAGGAAGCTCTTTGGAACAAACTCCATGAAAAAACTGACTTGGCTCTTCTCATTAATGACAGCTCCATTTACTTCTACCACATTGAAATGGACCATCATGTCCCGGACATGTTCTCTAACTGAGGTTCATTCTTTCATACGACAGTTGTAAACGTATTTTATGGTGTCATGTCTAAGGGAGAAGGACGGTTGTCCAAACATCCCTTTCAGAGATTTCATAATCTCTTTAGCAGTACCCATAACATCGTGTTTCTTAGCCAAAACATTAGATGTGCTGGATAAAATGTACACTCGGGCTTTGTCATTTGCCCTTTTCCACTTGTATATGCATCCTGAATTGTTTAGTATGCATTTGAGCGGGGGTTTGGAGGACATTCCTGTTGGGATTTGTGTCCTAAAGCTTGTAGTTTTTTTGTAATTGAACATTTTCTCATTCATGAATTAAGTAATTTGTTATTGTGTGAAACATTATCCAATAATCATATAAGATCCAAGGTTATTTGAATTAAGTAATTTGTTAATGTGTGAAACATTATCCAATAATCATATAAGATCCAAGGTTATTATGGTAAACTTGAATAGTATGTAGTTGACATATAGGATGATCATGTTCAAGTAATAACCGAAAAGGTTTATAGTATATGGATAAGGTTGGGTGCCTTATCTTGGTAACACTATTGATACGGTCCGCTTTGTAATTGTTACAAATGATTTGATCCAAATCATTCATGTGGAGACATGTGAGTGGAGGTATCCTATACAATGAGTTTGTATAAGATTGGACCACGAAATATTTAATCTCTATTTATAAATCCGTAAATTAAGAAGATTAATATTTCACACGATGATCATGTGCGACTCTATCTTAATCATGAGTGAATTATGAACTCCTGTCTATGAGGACTTGTGATATGAATTCAACTGTTGGCCCTTTGCATGTACCCAAAGGACCGATTACAAGAAGCAAGGTTAACAAGATTCAAGAGGCCTATACATTGGATCTTCAAAGGCTAGCTAGTGTACAAGTTGAAACAAAGACTTTTAAGCCCAAAAACCTTTATAGCATTAGCATATCAAATCAAGAAGATAAGGGTGTGGTTGGAAAGTGATTAGAAGACTTGTCTTTGGTAGTTGAACTACCAATCAAGACAATTTATGAATGCCTTATTTTCTTCCATTTGTATTTAATAGCATTTATTAGTAGTTTGTAGTTGTGGTTGAACTTTATTATGTTAGGGTTATTTTTTTTGGCCTATTTAAAGGCATGTAATATTCATGTTTGGAATCAGTTGTTGAATACAAACAAAACTTTTGTGTTTTTTTTATACCTTTTTGGTGTTATTCTTTTCTTGATACCATTTTGTAGTTGGTTTGATGTTTAAACGGATTCATTGAATTAGTTTTGATCAAGCTAATTCCGAAGTGAATTGTCTTGGTATCTAAGAGTGACCATCATAGACTCCAAATTCGATCTTAGAGTCATTCATCTTCTAACCAGCCCTTGGTTGGAATCAATCCGTTAAGTTAGCTTTCTCTTTAAATGTTTGCAAGGATTCTAGAAGGACCTCTAGCTTTGCAAACTCCAGCATTGTAGGTGCTTATCATTTGGTATTAGAGCATTTGGTTGACGTTCTTTGGCCGCTCTAGAGGTGAAATATCTTTACTGTTATTTTTTTCCTATCAATTTTTTTTTTTTTAGATTATTGAAAAAAAAAAAACAAAAAGAAAAGAAGAATAAGTAGGAGAAAAAAAAAAAGAAAAAAAAATCTATAGTAAAAAAAAAAAAGTTATATATATATTCCGTTCTTATCATTTATTTGAGTTTGTTCAAAATTTTCAAGCTCTCGATCATTGAAATACTAGTCTTAGCTTGTTAGAGTTGATCGTTGAATTGATTATAATCAAGCTTAAAGCAAGATTGCACAAAAAAAAAAAAAAAAAAAAAAAGTCAGCCTTTACATTCTTGACGTAGTACCAAAAGCCTACCTTTGAGTGTTAAACACGAGTGTCCCTAAGTGAAATTTTTGTGAGAAGTGTGGAGAGGTCCCTATTACTGATAACAAAATGTCACATAATGGAGAAGAAGTACCACTAGCACCCGATCTTAATACAACCATTCTTCAAGCAATTCAAGGTATGATGGAAATGATGATGGAAGATAGACAAGAAAGAAGGACGCAACAACAAAGACAAGAACGAGCATTACAAGAAGATGAAGGTATAATAGTACAAGAAAGACAAGTTCAAGGAAGATGGAGAGGAAGAAATAACCATGCAACTATTATGCAACCTAGAAGGATGGAAAGAGTACATGAAGATAGAGATGAGGGAGTTAAACTCAAAATCCCACCCTTTTGTGGAACGGTAGATTCTGAGGCATACTTGCAATGGGAAAGAAAGATAGAGCATGTGTTTGATTGCAACACCTATAGTGAAAATAAGAAGATGAGACTTGCTATTGCCGAATTTACCAATCATGCCAGTGATTGGTACCAACATCTCAAATCCGAGAGAAGAAGAAAAGAGGAGGATCCAATATAGACTTGGGAAGAACTTAAAGAAGCCATGAGAAAAAGGTATGTGTTAAATAAAAGCTATGTTCCTTACATTTAGTTAGGTTGTTTTGACGTCTCAAAACTCCTGAATTCACGCTAATGGAAGAGCGTAATTCTAGCTGCCATTTTTGGCCAACTTTGGGCGAAGTCTTCGCCCACTTTTCTATTTTTGTAATTAGGTTTGTTATTTAAAGAATTCAACTGAAGAGAAATAAAACATCGAGTCTTCAGCAAATCTTTCTCCTTTTACTTTCCACTATTTTTTCCTTCGAAAGAATTTTTCTTTCAGCTAGTTTTTTCGTCGACGTTTTCCTCCGAATGGCCAGAGTCAACAAGTGGATCAGAGCCTGGTTGAAGCCATCGGTGGTATATTATTGCGGAGGAGCCAACCTTATCAATAGTCAAGTTGAATAGCTCAAGTGGTTAGAGCGTCGACCTAACAACATACAGGTCTTAGGTTTGAGTAGAAGAAAATGCAAAGTGTGAAAACACACACATCGTGGGGTCCATCTCGGGCACGCTCACTCACTCCTCCATGCCGCTGTCATGTGCCGGCATCTCCATTCGTTTCTTGTAGGAGTGTTGAGTTCACGTCTCATGACAATGCTTTTTTCTTCCAAGCTAATGGTATGAATAGACGATTTATTGTCCACAGTACTACAATGACTTATAATTATTCTGTGTTGCCGTTTCTTGCAAGAGTGCTGAGTTCACGACTCACGAGATTGTTTTTTTTCTTCCTAGCTAATGAACAATTTGTTTATGTTCCAATCGTAAACCAGTCCCTCTCAGGCCAATGAGAGGGTGGGCCCTATTGTTCAAGTTTAGGCCAATGAGAGGGTGGGCCCTATTGTTCAAGTTTCGAAATCAGTGCTTAAGAGTACAACTCATCTACTTTCCTCTAAGAAAAGGAGTGAATTCTATCAAATGATATTATGTTTTCATCTCCCTATTTGGTTGAGTCCCCAAAATAGTAGGCATATTGAATCGGCGAGTCATTCTCACCCATGTAAATTAAAGGACAAGCCCTCACAGGCACGAGCTCATAACTCACTCAGGATTAAGATCGAGTCGCATATGATCATCATGTTAAATATTAATATTCTCAATTAACAGATTTATAAAGAGTGATTAAATATTTCTTGGCCAGTCTTATACAAACTCATTGTATAGAATACCCTCACTTACATGTCTCCACATGAACAATTTGGATCAAATCATTTGTAACTATTACAAAGTGGGTCATATCAATAGTGTTACCAGGATAAGGCATCATCCATATACTATAGACTCTTTAGATTATTACTTGAACACGATCCTCTTGTATTTCAACCGCATACTGTTCAAAATTACGTTAATAACCTTAAATTTTTATACCATAGATAATAATTAAATTATAAATAAAATAATAAATGTTATGATTATAAACTAAATAATTAATTACTAGGTTTTAGAGCAACAAAATCCTACAAAATCACAACAAAAACATAAAAATAATGACATGCAAAGAGTTTAATGTCTTTAGCCACACATAACTCTGTGTATGCATCAGGATTTTAGCTGGGCCTTAAGTCCACCTTTTCTATTAACCCTCCTTGATCATTCATATTATTCAAAACGGTAGGTAATGGACCATCTTCAACAACAAACTAAGCAAACTCATAAGAAAGAGAATCAACTCAATCCAACCTAAAACAAACACTTATTAAGGTGCTACAGCCCGCAAACAAAGCATGCATGAGAGAATTAAGTTAAAATTAAGGTGCTACAACTAGTACGGGTTACTTGTTGACCTAAATCAGTATGCTTCCAGTAGACCTTGCACTCTAGGATCGTAGGCGATAAGAAATTTAGACTCATGTGAACCTCAAGAGTTGTTTAGCTCGTGGAGCTAACCCCATACGTCCTAGAAATGAGAGATGAGATTAAACTGCATAGACGGCCCTAAGAACCTACTAAATACCATGACATCTAAACACAATTAAGGAAGCTTAATAAAACTCCAAAGCCACTTGAGTTACCATTGAGTGTAGGGTCAGGACAAGGTTGAATGTGCAATCCCATTATACTTGTCTCAAAGAGAGACTAAGGAATACACGGGTAGTTAGCTCAAGGTATGGACTCTTATTGAGTGTAGAAACAAATCAAGGTTGACGTCGCAACTCTATAAATCGATCTTATAAAGAGACTAGGGACTACACGGGTAGTTGTCAAGATGAGAAATCCTATTATATGTAGAAATGGACCAAGGTTCGTAAATCCGCCTTGAGAGAGGCTGAGGGCTACATGAGAAGGCGATATTTTAAATTACCACTATGTAGAAACAGGTCAAGACCCATAAACCCACCTTGGTAGGGGATGAGGGACTACATGAGTGAGTAACATGACGATCTACTATTGTATGTAAAGGTAAACGACCTTGAGTTGGGATGAGGGACTACATTAAGTAGATAGGATCACTATGCGTGTAGAAATGCGGGAGGACCCGTAAACCTACCTTAATAGGAGACAATCTAGATAGGATCACTATGCGTGTAGAAATGCGGGAGGACCCGTAAACCTACCTTAATAGGAGACAAGAAATTTCATGAGTAGGTGACATGAAGAATTGTTACTGTGTATAGATGTGAACCTGTCTTGAGAGGAGACGAGGGACTTCATAAGTAGAGACATGAGGAACCACTATTTTGTGTAGAATAAACCCGCCTTAAGAGAGGACGAGGGATTACGTAAGTAGATAGGGTCATTATTGTGTGTAGAAAAGGGAGAAAATCTGCTACTTGATAGGGAACGAGAAACTACACAAGTACGTGACCTGATGAATTGCTATGGGTGTAGATGTAAACCCGCCTTGAGAGGTGACGAGGGACTACACGAGTAAACAACATGAGAAACACTATTCTGTGTAGTCAAACCACCTTGATAGGAGTAGGGGGACTACAAAAGTAGATGATGTTAGTGAAGAACTTCCTAGGCCCTAAAAAAAACGGGTAACTTACTTGGATTAAGGAAGAGGAAGTCATGAGAGGCTACAAGTAAATTCCTTTATTGAGTATTTTTATATTCACCCATTTCTCCTTTTTCTTATCAACCAAGGTAGGGAACACTCGAGAAGTTCGCGGTCAAAGTAGGAGCCGTTCCGGAGCATTCATTCATCTTTGCATTGAGTCTTTCCTATTTTGTTTTGTAAATATATCCTTAACCTATTTTTCCCTTTTGTAATCAAGTTGAACAACACCTTCTTACAATTATAGTTTATTTTGTATTCAATTTTGGTGGTGTTGTCTTCGTTTCAATTTAAATTTTATAAGATTTTTATCTTTTATTTTATTTCAATGCTTCTTTTATTTGTTCTAGTCTTTGTCTTTTTAGTCCCCCATTTGGGTTTTCAAAACCTCAAATTTTAAAAATGTTTTTTTTTTCAGTCATTAAAGGTAACAACGTAAAAATAAAATAAAATAGGATAAATAAATAAATAAATAATAAAATTGTAAGACATACCATCTAATGTGACTCAACTCCTTCCCCAAATATCTCTCCTCAACACCTCTTCCAACGCAATTCCAAAAAAACAAAAAAAAAAAAAACAAAAACAAAAACAAAAAATGGTAAATTTCTAGGAGAGATGTTGTCATCAGTGGAAAAAGAAAAAGAAACAGAACACCGTCATATTTACTCAAATTCAACACGATGAAAGAGATCGAAAAAGTTCATAGTAAGTTAGATCTTCCTTCTCTTTTATTTGGTTTCAATTAGGTA
This sequence comes from Cucurbita argyrosperma subsp. sororia, assembly GCA_018691285.1. Lineage (NCBI taxonomy): Eukaryota > Viridiplantae > Streptophyta > Magnoliopsida > Cucurbitales > Cucurbitaceae > Cucurbita > Cucurbita argyrosperma. Next base: position 15,050,109 of record CM031900.1, read on the forward strand.
GATTTTTGCTATCATTTTATTAGTGATAGAAAATCTGATCCTAACAAATTGTGAAAAAGAAATAAGAATCATTAAAATCGACAAAATATAACTATGAACAGAGAAAAGAAAAAGAAGCACAAAGGAAAAAAAAAATGGGAGATAAGGAATTCTTTCTTTGATTGTCTGTATAATTTAAGAATAGATTCAAATTAGCCAAAATTAATCGTAAACCTAACAAAAATAAAATAGGAGAGAAAAGAGTGTATAATGGAAGTTCAAATAAAAACAGAGGAAATACATAGAGAAGGGAAAGATGGGAGATAAGGAATTCTACCTTTTATTGTATGTGTAATTCAAGAATTAATTTAGGAACAATGAAAATGTAGAATTCGATTTTTAGTGAGACCGTTTTAGAGTCGTATTTCACATTGTTAGTTGGTTTATTAATTAAAATGTGAAATATTAACGAAAGGTGACGAGCGGTGCGATATGAGGCGAACCCCGACAACCTTTGGATCAGCTCTCGAGGAACGGGAGCTTACGTTAATTAAATTAGGGAATACTTCGGTTAAGACCAACCAGATAAGTTGTCTTACTATAGGATAGACTAAAAATTATATGAATTATGATAATGTATGAACTGTGTCGTACGATGTCGTATGATAGTATGTGATGATTGACGATGTATGAGCTGTATCGTATGATATCATATACTAGTATTGATGTATGAGTGTATGATGATGTATGAGTTATGATGCTTGATGATGTGCGTACTATATATATATTTCGATGAATGATGTACTTGATATGCTTAATGCACTTTATGGCAATATGATGAGTATGATGATCGCATAACGTTTACCTTAATATGACGATGTTTTCCAGATTGAGCATGATATATGCTGATGAGTGCCATATTGATCATGTCGTTAGATCGACATAGGACGCAACTATAAGAGTATGAAAAATGATATTAATATAAATATCCGCAAGTATGTGTTACTTAGAGTAACAAAGAGATAAGATTAGAGGGTTGTGCCCGAAGAGACATTATGATGAATTTAGAGGGACATCATGCATATTGTATGTTCATAAGCATAGGGCTACTTCCCCTAGAGATGATGAGTGCGGACGCGCATAGTATGATAATGAGTGCGAATGCGCACGAATGAGGGTGTTCATGAGGCATATGACACTATGGGGTTCTGTTGACCTCCAGACGTCACTACAGATTAGCTTGACCAAAGGGTCCAGGGGGTGTGCGAGCACCCTGGGGATTCACACTCGCAAGTGTGAGTTGTGTGTAGGGAAGTACTACACATCCAATTTGTCCGAGACTAGAGACCACCCTTATGATGATTAGAGATAGGTCCCTAAATCATGATTGCATGTATGCATGTGTTTGCATTTGCATGGCCCCTATAGTGGGCCACTTACTGAATACTTAAGTCATGTGCCACATCATTTTTCAGGTAAAGGCAAGGTGGAGTAGTATAGAGGATGGCAGCATCGCGAGTAGAGACTATGACACATGCATAGGGTAGACTCATATTTAAATTCCTAGTCTTAAGTTAGAATAGGTTGTTTTGCATTTCGTGTTTTAAACTATTTTGTATTTGTTTTTATTTTCTCTAAATGTCAGTATTTCGTATTTAAACACGTAAAACCATAACTATGTTTTCTAAAGAAAAAGTTGTTTTAAGCATTTTTCGAAATTTATGCTATAAATGATGTTCATGTAAGAGTTATATTTCCGCATTATAAATGAGCATGAGACGTTAGTAACGACTCTAAATATGTGAAAATTTAGGGCCGTTACATTAAAAAAAATATAAAAGTTTATGTAAGCTACCAAATGATATAGTATGAGAGGATCTCCAAACTTATTTGATCAATAAATAATATATCATGAAACTCAAGAGAAACAATAAATTGAGGTCCAAAAGAAGAGGGTGGAATGTAAAAGACTCATCATCCTCCTCTAGTCCTCTACCCTTGCCAAATGAGTTTAGCTCTTTCAATGAGCTAAAGGCTATGGGCAAGAAAACGATAGGACTTCTACAACACGCCTATTGCAACATCCATTTCAACCTATAATATATACATTAAAAAGTGATAATACAATAGAACAACTTTGATTTCTAATTAATTTAGATATCATTGTTCATCATTGAATTATATATATATATATATATAGTAATTTTTGAGATATCAATCTTATTGTGTTGATAAAAATTGAATATAGTCTCTATAAGACTTTTTCGTTTTATTACCTGAGCCAAGGACACTTCCTTGAAAGATAACTGAATAAATAAAATGTCCTTATGTCATGCCAAAGTTTGTATTTTAGACTCCTAGCTAGAATTATATTTATTAGGAATTGAGATATTTATAGGAATTGAGATATTTAACTCTTAAAAGAAAACATCATCCTTAATATAAATGTTGAAAACATTTAAAAACATCTTCTATGTTTGGAAAACACAGCCATGGTATTACGTGTTTAATACTAAATACTAAAATTTAAAAAAAAAATAAAAACAAATACAAAATAATTTAAATCGATGAAAAGCAAAACAACCTATTCTAACCTAAGACTAGAAATTAAAATATGAGTCTACCCTATGCACGTGCCACAACCTCTACTCACGATGTCGCCGTCATCAGTACATGTTCGCCTTGCCTTTACCTAAAAATGATGTGGCACACGAGTGGAGTATTTCGAATAATACTCAGTAAGTGACCCCACTATAGGGGACATGCTAAATGCAATCACATGCAAATATGCTCTAAGGATCTGTCTCTTTCTCATCTCATATTAGGGTGACCTCTAGTCCGAAATACTATGGATGTGTAGTACTTCCCTACACACGATTCACACGTGCGAGTGTGAATCTCTAGGCAGCTCAAACACTCCTTGGATCCTCTCTTGTAAAGCTAACTGTCTGTAGCAACGTCCGGAGATCAACGAAACCCCTGGTGTCATGCTCCCCATGAACACCCTCACTATGCGCGTCCACACTCATCATTATAAAGGAGAAGTATCCCTATGATTATGTACACACAACATGCATAAGGTCCCTCTAATTCACATCTTAACATCTCTTCTGACACAACCGTAGTCTCATCTCTTTGTTACCTTTAGTAACATATGCTCGTTAGATATTTATATTAATATCATTTTCATACTCTTAAGGTTGTGTCCTTGGTCGATCTATCAACATGATGCAATATGACACTTTTCATCATATAGCATGCTTAATATAGAAACATCAACATATTAAGATGAACATCAAGCAAACACATCATAGTCATAGTAATGCCATTAAGTGCATCAAACATGTCAAGTACGTCATACATCATCATAGCTCATACATAATCATAGCTAGTACATCATCATATAACTAGTGTATGATATCATACTATACAATTCATACATCGTAAACATAAATATCGCATGCATCATCGTACGTCATATCAAACAATCATAAATTGTAACTCATACAATTTCCAGCCTATCCTATAGTAATTGTATGAGTCACTTAGTTGGCGTTAGCCAAAGTTCTATCTAGCTCTAAATTTGCTCCAAATTTGGTTGCTTTCATGGTTCGAATTCGTTCACTTATATTGAGCTTTCAACTATTTTGAATATAAACTTTCATCCTTCTAACGACATCGTTAGGTAAATCTACTTAAAACCATTTTTGTTTACTGTTTGTTGTTTTTGAAAAAGGAAATTATTTATAGGGGATGAAAGAGGTATTTGAGAGGAGTGGTGGTCCGTTACTTTTTTATTATTATTATTATTATTATTATATATTTATTTTTTATGGTTGTTACATGCGAGGTGACTATTCACTAATTTGTTATTAAATTTATAAAGAGATATTGAATATTTGATAGTGTCGACTTACAAAAACTCATTATATATTATTTGCAATTGCATATCTCCACTGGAATGTTTTGAATCAAATGATTTGTAACTTTAAGTCATATTTCATTATATTGTCAAGTTAGGGCACATGTTGTGTAATTTAACGAGCCTATTTTTCTACTACAATAAAGTTGCTAAGATATGCATGACATGACTATTAATTTTGAAAACATTCATTTATAATAATTTAAAACGATGTCATGGACTTAAACGTTCGTAGTAAAACCTTAAAACAACACAAAGGAAAACAATAAAGCATAAAATAAAATAATGTAGCATTTGTGCATGCTAGTATTTCTCCAACTTCGAAAGATAAAAAAACATGTGTTTCAAAGATGCTCTATTTTTAATAAATGTATATGCTTTCACTTTGAGTAGTAAAATTGGGGTTTAGTTTCTAAGCAACTAATGGTAACGGTTGTAAAATTAAAAGATGAATTTTTCTCTCAATGTTCTTGTGTGATTGGAAATGCATATTATCCCATCTTCCCTAACATCAAATCCATCCATTATAACTTTTGACAATAAATATTTTTTTTTCTTAAAATAAAACTATACTTGATCATAACCTAACAAAAATTAAAGAAAATATTCGATAAGAAAGCAAAGGATGAAAGGATAGGTCTTGAGTATTTCATAAAGATCTGATAGAGCCTGATGCCTATAAGATCCAGTAGAGATATGTTCGTTAGATATTATGATAGATATTTGGTAAAGATTTGGTAGAGATATATTTGGTAGATTATATCTAGTAGAATAAATCTGTTAAATTAAAGTTCGATCATCTTTACTCGAGTTGTGGGATATTGTTGTTGCTGCAATTAGCAATTCACGAAAATTTGATAAACTAAAGTTTGATGAAATTCAAGATGTAGTTCTCAGCGAAAGTATTCGCAAGTGGGAAATCGGAGATTCATCAGACAATGTTCTCAGTGTTGATTGAAGGGAAAGAAGTAAATCAAATGGCCCAAACAATGGGCGATCAAAATCAAAGAACCGGGAAAAATCTCCAAACAAATCAAATGTAAGTGTTGGAGTTGTGGAGAAAATGGTTACTTTTCGGGCACATTGTACAAAACCAAAGATGAAGTAGAATCACAACTTAGAAGATGATGATTTTATAAATTCAGCATAAGACATTGAGTATGCTCTAATCCTCAGCGTGGACAGTCCGATTGAATCCTGAATTTTGGATTCAGGTGCATCTTTTCATTCATCTTTAAATAAAGAGTTGTTTCAAAATTTCAAGTCTGGATATTTCGCGAAGATGTATCTTGTCGACAACAAAGATTTGAAGATTGAAGGAAAAGGGGATGTGTATCTTGTCGACAACAAAGATTTGAAGATTGAAGTAAAAGGAGATGTCTACATAAAAACTCAAGCAGGAAATCAGTGAACATTAAAGGATGTTAGATACATTCCTAGTCTCAAGAAGAACTTGCTCTCTATTGGTCAGTTGGATAGCACAAGTTATGCAATAGAGTTTGGGAGAGTTCGTGGAAGGTTGTGAAGGGTGCTATGGTGGTAGCACGTGGCACAAAATCTAGAACCTTATACACTACTGCAAGTGTATGAACATAATTGTTGTTGCTGAGAGTGCTTCAAATTCAAGTCTATGGCATAATAGACTTAGACATATGAGTGTTAAAGGAATGAAGATGCTGGCTGCAGAAGAAGTTTTAAAAGGTCTGAAATTTGTTGATATGAGTTCTTGTGAGAATTGCGTTATGAGCAAACAAAAACGAGTTAACTTCACAAAGACTACAAAAGAATTGAAGAAAGGTTTCAGGACAAGAAAGCAAATGGGAGTTGAGGTTGAATTGCTGAAAGATTCACCTAGTGAAGTAGACACTCAAAAAACTCCTGAGACTGTTGCTGAGGAACCAGAAGCGAAGCAAATGACACCTGAGCAGGTGTTGAAAAGATCATCCAAAGGCATCAGAGTACCAGATAAGTATGTACCTTCTTTACACTATCGGTTGGTGGCTGATGAAGGGGAACAAAAGCCCCTTGATGAGCCTCTACAGTTGGAGGATACAACCAAGTGGGAGCAAGTCATGGATGATGGAATGTCTAGGCTTTAGAAATGATTTGCTCTTCCATCTGCTGAGCTTGAGTACGTGGCAATAGCTGAAGCTAGAAAGAAGATGATCTGGATGACAGACTATCTAGAAGAATTAGGCAAGAAGCAGCGCGAGAAGATTCTTCAGGTAGATAGTTAGAGTGTCATGTAGTTGGTGAGGAACTCGGTCTATTATTCAAAGACAAAACACAAAAGACAATATCATTTCACTCGAAGGTTAGTGGAAGATGGTGATGTGTTTGGAGGACGTAGAGGGTGCAAAGAATCCAACAAATATGTTATGTTGATGTTGGAACATTGAGGTTGTGCAAAACCTAAGTGGTATGGTGCAAATTGAGAATAAAATTATTGGTTGACTGGATCAATCTCCAAGAGGGAGATTGTCGGGATATGGAGCCTGATGCCTATTTACAGTAAAGATTTGTTAGATATAGGGGTGTACACCCAACCCGAAAACCCGAGAACCCAACCCGACCCAACCGAAATATAAGGGTTGGGTTGGGTTGTGTTGGATTTCGGGTTTGAGTTGGGTCCATTTTTTTTAACCCGATCTGATTTGAGTAGGGTTTGGGTACAAAAAGAAAATGATTGGGTCACCCGGCCCAACCCGAAAATATTAAAAAAAAAAAAGAAATTAAAGCCCAAAGGCCCAAAGTCAAAGCCCAATCTACAATTTGTCTAGTTTTTTACCAAAGCTCAAGCCCAAGCACCTGACACTTCAAAACCCAATAATTACTCCATTAGTGAAAGAAATTTGTCTCTCGGTCCTGTTATGTGCTCTGCATCCTTGGCAGTAGGCTTAGCAGTAGGCACCCTCCTCTCTCTCTAGTGAAATGGCTTTTATTTTAAATCAAGTTATTTTAAATTTCTACACAAATCAATCTGTTCTCTCCACTAAATCCATTCCTCTCCCGGACTCTCTGCAATCCATTCAGCTCTAAATCCATTCCTCTCCCTATCTCTATGCAATCCATTCTACTCCCTCCCTACCTATCTACTCTCAGCCTCTCCACAAAATACAAATCTCTCTCGATATTTAGTCTCTCACAAGGAATTTGATCTCAATAGCATTCTCTTGCGTTCTTTGTCTTGTTTCTTTCTTGCGCGCTGTCTTTCTCTCTTGTCTCCTGAAACGCTGTAACGGGTAAGTTTTTTCTCTTTTGTTATATCCCCTTGCAAAGACTGATGGTATATTTTAACTTTGATGCATTCTATGATAATTGTTCATATTTGGTTAAATGTTTAAATCATAATAGTTCTAATTTACTTTTTATAGATGGAAAACAATAGTGCAACTGTATCTGAAAGTAGCTCTAGTAATTATAATGCATCGAAACAACCATTGGCTATACAATCTGAATTTAAGAAGAAGAAACCTAGTAAATCAACCGTGTGGGATCACTTTACAAGATTAGAGAACAATAATAAGAGGTGCAAGTGCAACTATAGTTCTAAGGAGTATGCATGTGATACTAATTCTTGTGGAACTAGCACGTTATGGAAGCACTTAAATTGTGGAACTAGCACGTTATGGAAGCACTTAAAAAATCAGTGTAGAAAGTACACATATAAGGTGGAGGACAAAGGACAAACACTGTAAGTTTTCAATGTTCAATAGATGGAAAGGGTGGTAGTAATATTGTTACTTCATTATTTAGTCAAACAAGATGTAGAGCAGCATGTGCCAAGATGATAATTATGGATGAATTATCATTTAAATGGGTAGAGAAAGAGGGTTTCAAATTATTTTGTAGTATTGCATGTCCTATGTTTGACCCTCCATCAAGAGTAACTATTGTTAGATATATATTTCACCTCTATCTAGAAGAAAAAAAGAAGTTGAAAGATTTTTTAGTCAATCATTACAAGAGGGTTTGTCTTACAACTAACACATGGACTTCATTGCAAAACATTAATTACATGGTAATCACCGCACATTTTATTGATTCAGAATGGAATTTGCATAAAAGAATTCTCAACTTTTGTCAAGTGGCTAACCACAAGGGAGAGACAAGGTTTTCTCTATCACAGTTGATAATGCAAGTTCCAATGATATAGCTATTTCATATATTATGAGAAGGCTCAGAAGTTGGAATTCACTTGTATTAGATGGAGAAATATTACACATGAGGTGTTGTACTCACATAATTAATTTGATTGTGAATGAAGGGCTTAAAGAAATGCATGACTCCAGTTTTAGTGTTCGCAATGCCATGAGGTATGTTAGATCATCCCCCAAGAGATTGACAAAATTTAAAGATCGTGTTGAACAAGAAAAAATTAAATGTAAAGCACTTGTTTGTTTGGATGTGGCGACTCGATGGAATTCCACTTATTTGATTGATGCTTGATCATGCCTTGAAATTTGAAAAAAGCTTTCAAAGTATTAGAGGAAGAAGAATTAGATGGAAACAAAGGAATAGGGCCACCAACCATTGATGATTGGAAAAACGTTGGAGCGTTTGTAAAGTTTTTTAAGGTTTTCTATGATGTCACTACGAAGATAAGTGGTTCTTTATATGTGACTTCTAATTCTTATTTTCATGACCTTTAGGGTATTCAAGAACTTTTAATACAGTGGAGTACAAATGTGAACCCTGTTTTAAGTAACATGAGTTCAAATATGAAAGTTAAGTATGACAAATATTGGGGCTCTGGAAAGAATTAATAAGTTGATATTCATAACAGTGATACTCGATCCTCGTTACAAATTAGTTTACATATCATTTTTCTTTTCGAATATTTATGAAGATGCTATGGCTAAAGTGATGGTGGATGACATAAAGAATTATTTAATTCGTTTGTATGATTACTACAAATTTTATGATAATGCTCAAGATCATCATCCATCTGAATCAAGACTCACTTTTAAGTCCATGAGTATGGAGATGGACACAATTGATGAAGAGAATTTGAATGGTTCAATATTAGTATTATCAAGATACAAACGAAGAAGAGAAGAGCAAAATTCACTCGAGTTAAAGAATTATGTGGATCGATATTTATCTGACCCTAGTGAAGAACTTGATGGTAATTTTGATGTTTTGGCATGGTGGAAAGCAAATGAGTTTAAATATTGAGTTTTATCGAAAATTGCCCAAGATGTTTTGGCCATTCCAGTGTCGACTATATCTTCTGAATTAGCATTTAGTATGGGTAGGAGGATTCTTGATTCTTTTAAGAGTTCTTTGACACCTAAAACAGTGGAAGCTTTGATATGTACACAAAATTAAATCGGTAGAAAATCAGTATCGTTAGATATTCTAAGATTTGGAGATTTTTCAAAGATTGAGACAGGTAACTCCAAATCTATATATTGTCTATTTGTTAAGAAGTATTCTATATTGTTTGTAGATTTTTCAAAGATTGAGACAGGTAACTCCAAATCTATGTATTGTCTATTTGTTAAGATGTATTCTATATTGTTATATCACAATTTATATTTTATTTTTTAGATGATTTAAGATCTTCCAGCTCCACCAACGTCATGCAAGAATAATTATTTTTCAATGTAAATAAAATATTTGAAGTTACGCTTTGCTTTATCCAAACAATCTTAAAACGGTACTAACTTTCAAGATGTTATTTTTCTTTTGTAGGAATTAAGAATGCAATAGAGGGTTGGATAGTTTTAAATTTTTAGGCATTTGGTTGAATGTTGTAACTTTAGAATTAATTCATTGAATATTCTCTACCTATTTGTAGGTGAATTTTTAGGCACTTTGTTGAATAATTATATACGGTAGATAATTTCATTAAATGTGGTAACTTTGTAATTGATTCATTGCATATTCTTTACATATTTATAGGCGATAATATGAATGCGAGAGTTTGATATTTTTTATCTACAACTTATAGGTAGTAATTGTTTTATCATTTTAGGTCATACAAATTAAATTTTTTTAATTTTTTTTGGACAAACCCGAACCAAACCCGAAAATAGAGGGTTGGGTTGGGTTACCAATCCAACCAACCCAAACTTTTGAGTTGGGTCAAAAAAAATCCTTTAACCCAACCCAACCCGGACCATGTACACCCCTAGTTAGATATATGTTTGGGAGATATTTCTTAAAGATCTGATAGTTACTTATATTTAGTAAACTTAAACCATATACATACCCATTAGTTCAGAAAATGTACTTTCTTCCTTGTTTGTATTCTATCTTGTTCTACTTAGTTGAAGTCATCAATAAAACCTTTAGCCAATATTCCTCCTTGAATTTTCTCTCCTACTTTATGTGTTAGCTTGATCGAGTGTGTGCATTGTTGAGCAATCCTAACATATCTCGTCAAGGATGAAATTCAATCACCTGCGTGACGGTCAGAAATACTTGCATGGTACAATACTTACAAGAAATAGACAGGTCAACCCGAAATAAATCAAAGGATAAACATAACAAATATTCTTTAATAATGAAAAAAAATATTTAAAATATTAACGACCTTGCCGGGGATCAAACCCGAAGTCACCCAGTGAAAGAAGGGAATACTTACCACTATACTACAACAACTGAGCAGGAATCAAACAAAATTCACCTTCATGACTAGGGAAATACTTACGAGTATAGTACAAAGATTCTTAATTTTACTACCACTACACTACAATGACTTCTAATCTTTTAGTGTTGTGGTCCTTACAAGTGTGGAGAGTTCATGTCTCACAAGTTTTTTTTTTAACAGGCTAATGGTACTAATAGACGATATATTGTAGTCTACAGTCCCCAACAAAATAGAATAGTTGCAAGAATAGAACAATACTAGCCAGAGTTAAAGTATGTTATCTGGTTAGGGATGGAAATCCAATCACCCGCGTGCCAATCACGAATACGTACAATGATTTGTTAATTTGGACATGTCAAAAGTCTCCCGATCAACTCGATATAAATCAAAGGATAAACACAACAAATATTTTTTAATAATGAAATTGAAGATTTAAAAAAAAAATCTTTAATAAAGAAAAAGATGGTATAAAAAAAATAACTTCATTGCTGAGAATCTAACTTGGGTCACCTAGGTGACAAGCGGGAATACTTACCGCTATACTACAACAACTGGTCAAAAATTAAACGCAAGTCACCTTCATGATTAGGGGGAATAATTTATTGCAGTGTACTACAATACAAAGACTTTTTAATTTTAATTACCGCTGTACTACAATGACTTATAATCTTTCAGTGTTGCCGTCCTTGCAGGAGTGGAGAGTTCAGGATCTCACTAGTTTTTTTTCAAGGTATTAATAGAAACTTTATTGTAGCCTACACTCCCCTAACAAAATAGAATAGTTGCAAGAATAGAACAATCATGGACAGAGTTAGAAGTATTTTATCTGTTCAAGGATCAAAATTGAATCTCCCACGTGACAATCACAAATACTTACACTTTAGTACAATGATTTGTTAATTTATACTTGCCAAAAATCTCTAAATCAACCCGATATAAATCAAAAGATAAACGCAACAAATATTCTTTAATAATGAAAAAGATGGTTTTAAAAACAATAACACAATTGCAAAGTATCAAACCCGAGTCACTCCGATGACAGACAAGAATACTTACCATTATACTACAGCAATCAGGAAGGAACCATACATAACTCACCTTAATGACTAAGGGGAATACTTACGAGTATACTACAAAGACTTCTTAATTTTACTTACACAGTATTAATTGATAATTTATTGCAGACTACACTCCCCAACAAAATAGAATAGTTGCAAGACTAAGACGATCATGGACAAAGTTTGAAGTATGTTATCTGGTCATGGATCAAAATCGAATCACCCGAATGAGCGAACTTGGGTCACCTTTCAAGTCACCTTCATGACTAGGGAGAATACTTACGAGTATAAAAAAATATTCTTCAGTAATGAAAAAGATGGTATAAGAAAACATTAACGCCGTTGCCAATGATCGTACCTTGTCACCCGGGTGACAAACGGGAACACTTAACACTATACTACAATGACAAGGCGAGACATAAACCCAAGTCACCTTCATGACTAAGGGGAATACTTACGAGTACACTACAAAGAATTCTTAATTTTACTTACCACTTTATTATCTTTTGGTGTTGTGGTCCTTGTAGGAGTGGAGAGTTCACATATCACGAGTTTTTTTTTCAAGCTAATAGTATTAATAGACGATTTATAGTAGCCTACACTCCTCAACAAAATAGAACAGTTCCACCAATAGGACAATCACATACATTGATAGAAATATGTTATCTGGTCATGGATCGAATTTGAATCACCCACATGACAATCACGAATACTTACACTAGCCTACACTCCCCAACAAATAGAACAGTTGCAAGAATAGGACAATCATGGATAGAGTTAGAAGTATGTTATCTAGTCAATAATGAAATTGAAGAATGAAATAAGAGGGTTTAAAATAAATAACATACTACAACGACAGGGCAAGAAAACTTACCACTATACTACAACGAGAGGGCAAGAACCAAACCAAAGTCACTTTCATGACTAGAGGAAATAGTTACGAGTGATTACGAGTATACTACAAAAACTTCTTAATTTTACTTATCACTGTAGTACAATAACTTACAATCTTTCGGTATTGCGGTCCTTGCCGGAGTGGAGAGTTCATGTCATGAGTTTTTTTCTTTTTTTATTTTTGTCAAGCTAAAGGTATTAATAGACAATTTATTGTAGACTGCACTCCCCCAACAAAATAGAATAGTTGCAAGAATAGGACAATTATGGTAACTAGTTTCGGGAATAAAATAAAATAAATAATTAAGTGTAATATCCCCAAAGATCGAGGGATTTCCTGCCTAACTTTTATTGCCTAATAGAAATATTCCTATTTCTCTAAGTTTCCTTCTCCTACAACCTTAGAATGCCTTATTGGGAAATGTCTTCTGATTATTTTGATATTCTTTTGCCCAACCTTTTACATCCCTTGAAAATGATTTTCTCTCCAAACTTTCCTCCGGAATGTTGGGGTTGCTCTTCAGAGGAAGAACCGAGTGGAAGTAAAGTATTGATGTCGGGATCATTGTGTCAAAGAAGGTTGACCGTCGGAAATTGGTGTTGAGGACGTTGTGGATCGTCGGCGCGTCGCCGGAATCGCGGGGGGCGGAAACTAGGGTTTCGTCGCTTGTCGGGTAAGAAAGGCAAGGTTTTTGGAATCGGGTCGAGCTGCAGACGCACGCCAACAGCTCCGGCAGCTTCGCACGTGTATGAAACTGGCTCGGTTCTGTCAATTCCCGCAGCTCGGCTTGGCGGCTTAGTTGGTCGGCTCGACAGCTAGGCTTATCAGCTCGGTATCACTATAATATGTCGATTCGAAGGTTTTCAGCCCTTTCGAAAACGTTTCTGCCCTTAGTTTTACCATCTGAGGTCAGTATGGTTCCTAACCGTTAAAGACCGATTAGGTCGGGAGTTTATTTTGATAAATAGCATGAGATTTAGCTAGGGTATGTTATGAAAGGTTCCTAAGTTTTTATGTGGTTATTATAGGACGTATTTAACCACTGGGATTAGCTTGTTGTGAGAGACTCCAACCAAGACTATCGAGGTAAGTGACCTTACTGTTGTAGTTAGTTTACTACCGTGTTGTATGATGGTGCGTGCCCTGTGGCCCCTGTATGCACCATGTTTTATTATGTGATATGACTATATGATGTATGAATTATGTGACTGTTTATGCTATGAAACGTAATGAGTTATGTTGACGGTTGACTGTTTATGTTATGTGAAGTTATGAACGAGATGTTAGTAATATATGTCATGAAAATGTTGATTGATGTCATGGATATATGTAGTATTATCGAGTCATGTCATGAGATGTTTATGCAACTAGAATGTACTTTCATGTTATGTAATATGCCATGTAATGTAAGTCATGTGAGATGCCATGTAATATAAGAAACTTATATGAGATGTTAGCACTGCTTATGTAATGCCATGTTAGATATGTTAAGGGACCTCATGCATATATGTATGTCACGTGCATCGGGATTCTTCCCCTTTATGATACGAAAGAATGAATTACGATATTTATGTTCGCCATGATATCATGCGGGTCCTTTTCTGTTCTGTGGTGTCCAACAACGTGTAACACGTTGTGCCCAACCAAGTCAGGCCCAGGGGGGTATGTATACGAGCTCGCTCGGTGGGTCCATGTACGCGTACATGGGCCGTGTGTGAAGGAGTACCACACACCCAACCCTATCCAGAATAGAAAAGCGCCCAAGGCTATATAAAGTTTATGAAAAGTTAGGTCCCGTTCATATGTTGCATGTGTTTGCATTTCTAACCCCAACAGCGGGGTGACTTACTGAGTATTTCATAAAATACTCAAGCCACGTGCTACCTACATTTTTTAGGCAAAGGCAAGGCGCCAATGTACGGTTGACGGCGGAGCCGAGGACACCATGGAAGTTGGAGATGGGATATTTTTAGGAGTTTACGTTTATTTGACTATTTTAAGTTATAGCATTGAGTATTGTTTTATTTAGATTTATTTTGAATTCAGTTATTGAAGGTTTATTTTCGGAGATAGGGTTGTTTTGAATTTATGAATGTTTATAAAAGACTTTGTTGTGTTTTTCCAAGGTTATTTATGTTGAGCTTACGCGTAATGAATTAAGCATGCATGGGTGACGTCACTAATTAGGTTTAGAAAATTAGGGGCGTTGCAATCATGGACAGAGTTAGAAGTATGTTATCTTGTCATGGATCGAATTCAGATCACCCGCGTGAGTTTAAGAAAACCTTAGGTTTAGAAAACTAGGGGCGTTACAATCATGGACAGAGTTAGAAGTCTGTTATCTGGTCATGGATCAAATTCGAATCACCCGCGTGAGTTTAAGAAAAGAAAACATTAAAGCCATTGTCGGTGATTGAAGTTGTAACACCCCTAATTTTCTTAACCTAATGAGTGACGTCACCCATACATGCATAAGTCATTAAGCGGAAATTCATTATAAATAATCTTGAAAAACAACACCAGTCTTTCACAAAGGTTTGAAATCCAACTAAACATAACTCCAAAACTAAAACATTCATTAACTGAATTCAAAGGTTTAAATGAAAGGAATGTTCAACATTCTTAACTTAAAAATCCAAATAACAATCAGCTAACTATGTCTTCTCCTTAACTTCCATGGTGACCTCAGCTCCACCATCAGCGGTACCAGCCTTGCCTTTACCTGAAAAATGTAGGTAGCACGTGGCTTGAGTATTTTATGAAATACTCAGTAAGTCACCCCACTATTGGGGTTAGATATGCAAACACATGCAACATATGAGTGGGACCTAACTTTCGTGAACTTTACATGGGCTTTGAGTGCTTTTCTATTCTGGGTAAGGTTGGATGTGTGATACCCCTCCACACACGGCCATGTACGCGAACATGGACACACCAGGCGGGCTTGTATACGTACCACTTGAGCATGGCTTGGTCAGGCACAACTTCTTACACGTCGCAGACACCACAGAACAGAAAAGGACTGCATGATATCATGGCAAACATAAATATCGAATTTCATTCTTTCATGACATAGAGGGGAAGTATCCGGATGCAAATGACACACAAATATGCATGAGGTCCCATAACTTACATTACATGTCATATTACATAACATGAAAATACGTTCCAATTCCATAAGCATTTCATAACATAACTCCATCATGCTACGTGTACACATGGCAACATTTATCACTTTCATGACATATAGTACTAGAAGATCAACCATAACTTTTCAAAAAGTCAACAGTCAACATAATCCATACATCACATAGTCATATCACATAAAATATGGTGCATGCAGGGGTCACAGGGAACGCACATACAACGCATAATAAGCTAACTCCAACAGCAAAGTCACTTAACTCGATGGTCTTGGCCGAAGTTACTCACAACAAGCTAATTTCAACGGTACTACGTCCTATAAGAACCAAATAATAAATTTAGGAACCTTTCATAATATATTCTAGCTAAACCTCATGTTAGCTATCAAAGGAAAACCCTAACAGAATTTGTCTTGACTATTAAGAACCATACTGACCTCAGAGTGCAAAAATAAGGGTATAAATGACTTCAGAAGGGCATAAAACTGAGTCGACAAGCCGCCAAACTAAGCCACCAAGCTGACCCGTAGGAATTGATGGAGACGAGCTGACGTATACGTCAAGCCAAGCCGAGAGTACGCATGCGGAGCTGAACAAGAGCTGCAGGCGCGAGTCTGTGTTGGGCCGAAATGCACACGGTCCGTGTTCGTCCGTGGGCTAGTTCAGAGATTGAATAACCCGACCTGAATCTTCATCTCCTTCGCCCGAAACCTCCTGAAAACCCTAACTCAATTTCTGCCGCCTTCTCATTCGACGGCTTACAACGCAACCTTCCCTATTTCCAACGGTCACGTAGTGCCTCTGACACTAGTTTTTCTAACAAGCACAATGATCCCGACATCGATTCACTCGATTCTACCTCTGAAATACCACTCAAATGTTTCGAGAACCCTAGACAATAACTCGTGAATCAACCCACACGATTTTCTTTCGAACACTCTCGGTCTCCCGATCTCTTAGACACACCCAGACACAGAAGGTGAGTTTGGAGACAAATCATTTTTACGGGAAGTGAAGGTTTCGTTTTTACAAGAAGTGAAGGTTGGCCATAGGAGTATAAAATAATCTCAAGACATTTCCCATTAAGGTATAATTGTCTCGCTAGAAATTATGTATATTTTCCAACGAGAATAAATGCTACAATATAATATCCTATCATTTTTGGAAATAAAAATAAAATCTTAAACATAAGGAAAATCTACCCTTGTCACCAAGGTGTTAGACGAAAATACTTACCACTATACTAAAATGACTAGGCAAGAAACAAGATGGTTTAAGAAAACATTAACCCTGTATATTTTGCTACGAGAGTAAATGCTACAACATAATATCCTATCAATAAAATTTTTTGAAATAAAAATAAAATCTTAAACATAAGAAAAATCTGTCCAAGGTGACAAGACGGGAATACTTACCACTATACTAAAACGATTAGGCGAGATGGTTTAAGAAAATATTAACGCCATTACCGGAGATTGAACCCAAGCCACCCGCATGATAAAGGAAAATACTTAATACTATACTACAACAACATAACAGGAATAAAACCATAGTCACTTTCATGACTATGGGGAATAGTTACAAGTATACTACAAAAACTTCTTAATTTTACCTACCACTTACTACAATAACTTATAATCTTTTGAAATTGTTGTCTTTGTAAGAGTGGAGAGATAAGGATACACAGTTTTTTTTTTTTTTTTTTTTTTTTTTTTTTTTTTTTGCCAAGGTAAAGGTATTAAAAAGGACAAAGTTAGAACTATGTTATCAGGTCATGGATCTAATAGTTGCGAGAATAGGATAATCAAGGACAGAGTTAGAACTATCTTATCAGGTCATGGATTTAATAGTTGCAAGAATAGGATAATCAAGGACAGAGTTAGAACTATGTTATCAGATCATGGATCTAAATCGAAACAACTGCGTGACAATCACGAATACTCACACTTTAGTACAGTGATATGTTAATTTGGACATGTCAAAAATATCTAGGTCTACCGATATAAATTAAAGGATAAACACAACAAATATTCTTTAATAATGAAATTGAAGATTTAAAAAAATATATATTCTTCAATAATGAAAAAGATGGTTTAAGAAAACATTAACGTTGTTGCTAAAGATCAAACCCGAGTCACCCACGTGACATATGGGATTACTTACCACTATACTACAACGACTGAGTGAGAACTAAACCCAGATCACCTTCATGACTGATCGCTTGTGGATGTATATAATAAAATGACGTAAAATTCACAAATAAGTGCAAGTATACACTATCACAAGTAGCAAGTAATAAGTAAATTATCGATTCCACAGGGAATCTATCTTTTTGGTTAATTTTATCGCTGGAAATTTAAGTGAGTTTTTGGGTAACATTCAAATGGGTGTAGGAGATTTTAACTATTTAAACAAAACTAAAACAAAGTGTCACTGCTGTCAAAACAAAAAAGAAAATGATGAGAAAATCAACTCTAATGAGGAAGGTTTGGCTAAGAGAGATTAAATAGATAAGTTGTTGAGTTTTGTGGTAGATTTTAGTTCCTTTTAATAGATTTTCAAGCCCACTTCCGAGGGTCATGAATGGTGATTATTTCCATAATCGTTGTAATTTCTATTAACAAGGCTCTAGAAGAAGAATTATTCCTAACCCTTCTATTACCCTTCAAGTCTACTTGCTATGGAACTAGAGTATTAAAGAGAATTTCATTGCTCCCTCTCTTCTCCCGAATAAGAGAACAACTACGTATGTAAAATAGCTAATTAAACATACATATAAATCATTAACAACAACTCTTTAATAAACTAAAATCATACCGTCAACATACTTAAACTATATAAAACTCTCTCGCCTCCCCTATTAAGTTTAGCTCTCCATACAAACTGAATTAAACAGAGGAATCTGCATCTTCATCATGTAAAATTGATGGAATAAGGAAAGAGAATAAGGAAATAGAGAGTTATCCTGGTTTATTGTCGTTCGTCAATGGAAGTTCTCTTCTCTTGAGCTCTCACGTCCACCTCTTTGCCCTAATCAATCCTTGTTGGTCTCCTTTTCCTTCTGCTGTCAATAGCTGCTGGATTAGGGTTTTCTTCTTCTTCTCTGGCAGTTCACTGCAGCAGAAGCTGCTGCTGTGTAATTCGATTTTCTCCCCCAAAAAATGTGTCTCCCCCTCTTGGTCTTCCTTTTCCTTTTATATTGAGCTTTAGGGCTGAAAAGGAATAAGTTGTCCATTTCCTCATTGGGCTTTAGGCTGAAAAGAATAAGTTGTACACATAAGATGTTCCTCATTGGTAGTCAATGACTCACTTGGACTGCTGACGTGGATTTAAAATTTCCATGTCATCCCCCATTTGTTTCCAAATTTGCTACTCCCACATGGTTTAACATAAATGTCTGAAATTTTACCACATAACTCAATTAAATATACAATTAAGATCGATCTATGCAAAATCATATTTTTTTTTATGTTGGACCGCAATAAACGATTTCATGCTCACTAAGTAGAATAAATGGGGAATAAATGAGAAAATGGTGAATAAGAGTGCAATATTAACTACAAAAATACTTGATATGACTCTACATTTAGAGAGTTATCAATGACTAAGGGAATACTTACGAGTATACTACAAATATTTCTTAATTTTACTTACCAATGTAGTACAATGACTTCTAATTTTTCGGTGTACGTGATTTTTTTTATTGGGGAGTGTAGGCTACACTAAATCATCTATTAATACCATTAGCTTGGCAAAAAATAAAAAATAAAAAAATAAATAATCACGTACATTGATAGAAGTATGTTATCTGGTCATGAATCAAAATCGAACCACCCGCTGCATGACAATCACAAATACTTACACTTTAGTACCATGATTTGTTAATTTAGACATGCTAAAAATCTCCGGGTCAACTCGATATAAATCAAAGGATAAATGCAACACATATTCTTAAAGAATGAAATTGATGATTTAAAAAAAAAAAAATCTTTAATAATGAAAAAGATGATTTAAGAAAACATTAACGCCCTTGTCGGAGATCAAACTAGAGTCACCTGGGTGACAGGCGAGAATACTTACCACTATACTACAACGACTGGGCGAGAACAAAACTCAAGTCACTTTCATGACTAGGGCGAATACTTACAAGTATAATATAAAGATTTCATTTACTCACAGTGTACGACAATGACTTATTTTCTTTTGGTGTAGTGGTCCTTTTAAGAATGGAGGGTTCACATCTCACGAGTTTTTTTTTTTTTTTTTTTTTCCAAGCTAATGGTATTAAAAGACGATCTATGGTGGCCTACACTCCCTAACAAAATAGAATAGTTGCAAGAATAGGACAATCACAAACATTGTTAGAAATATGTTATCTAGTCATGGATCAAAGTTGAATCACCCACGTGACAAGCACGAATACTTACACTTTAGTACAATGATTTGGTAATTTGGACATGCCAAAAATCTCCAGGTCAACCCAATATAAATCAAAGGATAAATGGGCAACAAATATTCTTAAATTGAAGATTTAAAAAAATATATATTCTTTAATAATGAAAAACATGGATTTCAAAAAGTTAAAGCCGTTGTCGAGTATCAAACTCGGGTCACCTACGTGACTGGTAAAAATGACAAGGCAAAAAGTAAACCCAAGTCACCTTCATGATTAGAAGGAATACTTACGAGTATACTACAACGACTTCTTAATTTTACTTACCACTGTACTACAATGACTTATAAACTTTCGGTGTTGCAGTCCTTGCAGGAATGGAGAGTTCAAGTCTCACGAGTTTTTTTTTTTTTTTTTTTTTTTTTTTTTACCAAACTAATGGTATTAATAGAAAAATTATTGTAGACTACACTTCCCAATAAAATAAAATTATAGTTGTAAAAACAGGACAATCATGGACAAAGTTACAAATTAACGTTGGGGATTGAACCTGGGTCATGTGACAAGTGAGAATACTATAACAACTAGGCAAAATCCAAACCTAGGAGTTATACTTACGGTATACTACAAAGACTTCCTAATTTTACTTACCACTGTACTACAATGAGTTATCATCTTTTGGTGTCGTGATCCTTGCAAAAGCAAGTGGAGAGTTCGGCCATTTTCTTTTTTGGAAGCAAATGGTATTAATAGACAATTTATTGTACACTACACTCTCCAACAAAATAGAATAGTTACAAGAATAGAGAACAATCATGGAAAAAGTTAGAAGTATGTTATCTGGTCATCGATTGAAATCGAATCACTCGCGTGACAATCACGAATACTTACACTTTAGTACAATAATTTGTTAATTTTGAAATGCCAAAAATCTCCAGGTCAACCCAATATAAATCAAAGGATAAACGCAACCAGTATTCTTTAATAATGAATTTGAAGAATTAAAAAAAATTCTTTAATAATGAAAAACATGGTTTAAAAAAATTAACACCGGGGATTGAACCTGTTAAGAATATTTAGTACTAAATTATAGTTTACCATGTATATCATATTTGATATTTTATTATAAGGCAAATATCTTACGTACTGTCTTTCCATTTATTACTCTTTTCATATATTTGTAATTTATTTGATTATAAATAGATAACTTTTACACCATTTAGGTGCGGTGGATTACGCAAACATTCTCATGGTATCAAAACTTTCTTGGTTTAACAATCTCGATCATTTCTTTTTAATGGCTTCTCAATGTTCTACCTTCTCCACCACCACTACTGGCTTTGACGCCGCTAGGGCAGTCGTCATGGCTGCAACAAGCGGAGTCGATTGATTACTTTTCGGCTCCACCCTTTTGACCTTCAAATCACCTTTCGCCATACTCTGTACATACAACCTTGCCTTCTCCAACACAATCGGTTTCCCCTAAGCCAACATAGCCTCTCTCATTTTCTTCCCAATCAACCCTTCATCCTTCACATAAACCCTAATCTCAGGATCCTCATCAGCGTTCTTTTCAGAAATATATGGAATCTCGATAAGCCCATCAACCTTCTACAGAGATTTACCTTTGGAATCTGGGCACTACACTGGCATCTTCGCCAACCAAGTCGTCGCCGCCCTTCTCGCTAAAATTGGCTCCTTCGCCCACTATGACGACTCTTCTGGCTTCAACATTGTCTTTGTCCCTTGCTCTAGTTTTTCCCTTCTACTTGTTGGGTTAGACATATTTTCACCAGAGTCAAGGCAGCATCGTCACTAAGCGACGATCCCTCTTCATGGGTTAGACATATTCTCGCCAAAGCTAAGGCAGCATCGCCGTTGAGCAACGATCCCTCTGCAGCTTTCGATGGCCAAGAAAGTGTTTCTCTACGCCTCCTCCAAACCAGGTTGTCGACATCTTCACGAAAAGTGTTTCTCGACCTCTCTTTAAATTTTTCAGATCCAAGCTTCACGTCCATTCAAATCTGACGCTCAGCTTGCGAGGGTGTTAAGGATATTTAGTACTAAATTATAGTTTACCATATATATCATATTTGATATTTTATTATAAGGCAAATATCTAGGGTTTATAATTCTATTTAGATATATGTCTTCTTACTATCTTTCCATTTATTGTTATTTTCGTTTATTACTCTTTCCATATATTTATAATTTATTTTATTATAAATCGATAACTTTCACACCATTTAGGTGTGGTGGATTAAACAACATTTTCAGAACCAAGGTCAGTCGCCTAACAGATAAGAAAGCTTACCACTATACTATAACGACTGGGCAAGAACCAAACCCAAGTCACGTTCATGAATAAGGGAATACTTATGAGTATACTACAAAGATTTCTTAATTTTACTTATCACTGTACTACAATGACTTAAAATCTTTTGATATTGTGGTCCTTGCAGGAGTGGAGAGATCACGTCTCACAAGATTTTTTTTTTTTTTTTTTTTTTTTTTTTTTTTTTTTTTTGCCAAGCTAATTGTATTAATAGACGATTTATTATAGCCTACACTCCCAAAAAAAAAAAATAGTATAGTTGCAAGAATAGGAGAATCAGGGTATTGTTAGAAGTATGTTATTTGGTCATGGATCGAATTCGAATCACCCGGGTGACAATCCCGAATACGTGCACTTTAGTACAATAATTTGTTAATTTGGACATGTCAAAAATCTCTAGGTCTACCCGATATAAATCAAAGGATAAACGCAACAAATATTCTTTAACACTACACTCTCCAACAAAATAGAATATTTTCTTTTCCTCATTATTGTTTGTAAGTGTCCACTTGATTTGGTTCATCATTAATGTCTATCTTTGTAAATGAATTTCATATACAAATTTGCCTATTTTCCCCTACAAAATCAAGAAATTTGTAATATTTTTCTCTTTCGGCTACCTACCACAATTCTAGTAAATTTTTGTAGTCAAAATCATGACATGAAACTGGGTAAGAACTCCACCATATCCCAATGCAAATAGAATGCACTAGTAAATCACATGGATCTACGAACGACTTCCTGTATTTGATTTGTGGTCAAACTAGTATTTGAGGATTTGGTATACCTTATCTAGTACAGCCCAAAACTAATGTTCCTATAACCATAACGGAAAGATACCACAACCCTTTGTAACATCAAGATGAACTTAAAAAAATCCCCTTCTAAAAATTGGTATTATATAAGCATGGTGGATATCCTCGGATGCCATAAAACTTGGGATACTTGAAAATCAAACTTAAAATGACAGTCTTCAAACTTTAACTATAGTAATACCTTTTAACAAGGTTGACATTGCTAGGAAAAATTGATTGGTAATTTTCTACAACAATTTGTTTATGTTGAGCTTCCTCAGTGCATTTGTGTACCCTAAGGAGGATTACCAAAAACTTCTAGTTGATTTAGAGACAATGTCCCACTCTAATCCTCGTGTATCCCTCACCCAAGTTCATCTTAAATCATGGTTTCTTAAATTTAAGGTATCTTGACAATCTCGTAGTTCATATAGCTCTAAAATTTTTACCATGATCGTAATGCCTCATCCAAACTATGGCTTGATACTTTTAAATCACCTCACAACATCCATAATTGGTTGTATTATTATTATTATTTTAATTTTCAACTCGTACTAACGCAGGAAAGTTTTCTACATCTCACTAATTCCAAAGCTCAGCTTTCATTCAAGGCACTTATATCATTCATCAATCAATTTAAGTACAGATGTTTTAAACTTTTATGGTCTTAACTCAATTTTTTTTTACTAATACTTTAATTTCATCTTTACATACTTCAAAGTTATAAAATTTTCTTTCCGACACTGCCATTTTTAATATTAGTATACAATAAGATATTGACATCTATCAAGCTTCTTAGGTCATTTTATTTCATCTAAAACTACTAACTCTTCAGTATACATTGGTATATTCATTCGCATCTCTATGGTCATAAGACTGTGTAGTTTATCTATGTTCGAGGCGTCTAACTAAAACATATGATCTTGCTTGGCAAAATCATTTTCACACATACACTAACATTTAGTAGCTTACTAAAACTATAGCTACTCAGTCACAGCAACAATCTCAGTAAATCTAAACATCATCAATACAACAATTTACATTCAAATTCCATGCAACGTAAAACATAACTCATCAATACAACAATTTACATTCACATTCCATGCAAGGTAAAACATAATGTATTCTAAATTATAATAAATATAGAATTAAGCTAACATGAATGCAATAAATTATAATACAATCAATAGAGTAAAAGTCCAAGTATGAGTTATATTTTATAATGACCAAGCAATAACAACATACATAATCAACGACATTTCATTTTCTTATCTTACGCAAGACATACCTGACAGAGATGGAGCACCGACGGTGGGACCATGGAACATGTCAAGCCTACATCGTAGGCTAGTCTACAAGATCTATAACCTAGCTCTGATACCAACTGTAACGACTCGAACTTTTCTACTTAATTTAAGGTCGCTATTGCATACATACCATAAACATTGAATGCGGAAGACTTCATTAAAATTTCATAAAACATAACCTTTATCTTAAAACACAGTCATGGACTTACGTGTTCCGAAAACATCTTTAAAACGACACAACAAAAGACTAAATAAAACGAATAAGAGTTTAAGTTAAAAACATTCTATTCTAGCCTAAGTCTAAGAAAATAAATACCACTATCCTATGCATGTGTCATGGTCTCGAGTTGCGATGTCGTCGTCAGCCATACTGGAATGCATTGCCTTAACCTAAAAAATGTAGTAGCACATGGCTTGAGTATTTAAAGAAATACTCAGTGAGTGACCCCACTATTGGAGTTAAATGCAACAATCACATGCAATGAAATGATGGGATCTATCTTTCGTTTCGTTTCGTTTTCCCTACGGTGCTGTCCTAACGGGTAATTTTGGACGTGTACCATATACTCTACACATAGCCCATACGTGCGAGTATGGACTCACCAGCTAATTCGCACACCGCTGGGCCACTTTCCTTATCCGGTGGGCATACTCTGGGAGCCCCTTATGCCGGGACCCGTTAGAATTAGTAACTGTCACGGCAACGCTATGCAAAGCATAACGATCGTTGTCTTGCCATTGGATGTACGCGTCCGTACCCTCGTGATGGGATATGGGTATCCCCCCAAATGCATGAGCACATATAATGCATGAGGTCCCAAAACTTTTCCATTTTCATTATCCTTTAATACAACCCCGCTAGCATTATGTACACATATCATATCATTTTTCATATCGTTTCAGATATCGTTCATCATTCATATCATATCGTTTCTCATTCTTCAGTTCTCAAATCATACATAATTCTAATGGGGTTATATTTCATGCCACTTATCGTAATTTCATGTCATTCATATCATGCTGTATACACACAATTTAACAGACCTAACATAACGTTCTATGCTCTTAACATAACATTTCATCATATACACATCATACCATGACACATTGCATCACAATGTATCATATCATAAACAAGTCATAACGTAAATCGTAGTCATATCATTTTCTAACTTATCATAGTCTTAACATTCTTATACCTATCACAGACATATCATTACGTAAACGTACCTCAATCATATCATCACAAGAACGGAACCTAACGTTATCGTTCTATCAATCCTAACGCTATCGTTCTATCAATCTATCACAAACCTATCCCTTTCTACCCGTAGCCTAACCGTATTCTTCCATCAATCTCTCTTATCCATATCACTTTGGTATGTAACCTAACTTTAACGTTTCATGAACGTATTTTACTCCTATCGTTACATTTCGTTTTGTGCATCCTTCTCGTATCCTATCTCAAACATATCACTGAACACGTCGTACCGTAATTATTATCAAACAATTCACATATTATAACATATACATAACAGATAAGAAGCATATCGATCCACAGACAATTCACACATATCAATATATATGACACGTGCAGAACCACGGGGCACGTGTCAACAACAAATATAACCATGTCGATAGTAAGGTCACTTACTTGGCTAGCTTAAGTCGTTGTCACGAATATATCTTTAATGAAAGTTCGATTCCGTCCTTTGAAATCTGAGTCAACCTATATGAGCCCATGACATTAGTTTCAGGTTTGAACTCTACAACATTATTTCTCTAATTTACCTTGGTCCATGGTTAAAAGTTTTGAAATGTTTTATATCTATAATTATATTTTTATTAAAAATCTTTTTTTTTTTTTTTTTATGGTTACTGTTGTATAAGAAAGTAATACACCTATTCTATTTACCTTTCTCTCTATATTTAGTTTGTGGTTTTTTATTCCCTAATCTTCTTTTTTTTTTTTAATCGGTTGCCTTCTAATTTAATTATGTTCTCATGTATTCCAAATTTGAGTGACCTCTGTTTCCAAATCTTTCCTTATCTCACTGTTTCCTATTCATAAGTTTTCTTGGTCATTCTAATTTTAATCTATCAAGTTGGCTAATAAAAATTTAATCTAATATTACTAATCTGACTAATTTAGTAGAATAGTATAAATGATTCACATTTAGTTTCTAACTCAAAGCTAGACATTGTAATAATTGAATGAAGATCTAACTATAATTTGTTGTAATTTCTAAAAAAAAAATAGGATAAAAGAAAATGAAGATTTAATATATATCTTATTATCAGATCTATCTTTACTTAAATCTACAGCGAATCTCAATTGGGTAAAGGTCATTCTCATTTGTTAGTAAATCTCATCATTATTGTTTTTCTATTTTTTTTATAGTAACCGTTACTTTCCAAATGGATTGAGGAGAGATAATTGTAGGATGGGACCAGAGGTTAGAGGAGAGAAGTGGGGAAAGGTTGTTTTTTTTTTTTTTAATTTATTTATTATTATTATTATTTTAACTACACCTTTATAATTATTTTTATTTGTTTATTTCTTTATTTATTTTTGGGCTATTACATCAGGTATTGATGTCGGGATCATTGTATCAAAGAAGGTTGACTGTTGGAAATCGATGTTGAGGACGTTGTGGGATTGTCGGCGCGTCGCCGGAATCAGGAGGCAGAAACTAGGGTTTCGTCGCTTGTCAAGTAAGGAAGGCGAGGTTTTTGGAATCGGGTCGAGCCGCAGACGCATGCCCAATAGCTTCGACAGCTTCGCATGCGTACACAGTGCGGCTCGGCTCGCACGTGTACGAAAGCGTCTCGGTTCTGTCAATTCCCGTAGCTCAGCTTGGCAGCTTAGTTGGTCGGCTCGGTAGTTAGGCTTATCGGCTCGATATCACTATAATATATCGATTTCAAGGTTTTTGGCCCTTTCAAAGTTGTTTCTGCCCTTAGTTTTACCATCTGAAGTCAGTATGCTTCCTAACCGTTAAAGACAAATTGGGTCAGGAGTTTATTTTGATAAATAGCATGAGATTTAGCTAGGGTATGTTATGAAAGGTTCCTAAGTTTTTATGTGGTTATTATAGAATGTATTTAACTGTTGGGATTAGCTTGTTGTGAGTGACTTCGGCCAAGGCCATCGAGGTAAATGATCTTACTATTGGAGTTAGTTTACTACGTGTTGTATGATGGTGAATGCCCTGTGGCCCCTACATGCACCATGTTTTATTATGTGATATGACTATATGATGTATGAATTATGTAACTGTTTATGCTATGAAACGTAATGAGTTATGTTGATTGTTGACTGTTTATGTTATGTGAAGTTATGAATGATATGTTAGTAATATATGTCATGAAAATGTTGATCGATGCCATGGATACATGTAGTATTATCGAGTCATGTCATCAGATATTTATGCAACTAGAATGTACTTTCATGTTATGTAATATGTCATGTAAGGTCAGACTTTATTGTGTTTTTCAGAGTTATTTATAATGAGCTTCCGCATAACGAATTATGTATGCATGGATGACGTCACTAATTAGGTTTAGAAAATTAGGAGCCTCTATTCATACATAATTCATTACGCGAAATAGTGACATCACCCATGCATACATAATTCATTACGCGGAAGCTCATTATAAATAACCCTGGAAAAACACAACAAAGTCTTTCATAAAGATTCATAAATCCAAAACAAACCTATCTCCGAAAATAAACCTTTTAGTAACTGAATTCAAAATAAATCTAAATAAAACAATACTCAATGCTTTAACTTAAAACAGTCAAATAAACATAAACTCCTAAAAATGTTCCTTCTCCAACTTCCATGGTGTCCTCAGCTCCGCCGTCAACCGTACATTGGCGCCTTGCCTTTACCTGAAAAATGTAGGTAGCACGTGACTTGAATATTTTATGAAATATTCAGTAAGTCACCCCACTGTTGAGGTCAGAAATGCAAACACATGCAACATATGAGCAGAACCTAACTTTTCATAAACTTAACATAGCCTTTGGCACTTTTCTATTTCGGGTAGGGTTGGGTGTGTGGTACTCCTTCACACACGGCCCATGTATGCGTACAAGGACCCATCAGGCGGGCTCGTATACATACCCCCTGGGCCTGACTTGGTCGGGCACAACGTGTTACACGTCGCCGAACACCACATAACAGAAAAGGGCCCGCGTGATATCATGGCGAACATAAATATTGTAATTCATTCTTTCGTATCATAAAGGGGAAGAATCCTGATGCACGTGACATACATATAGTATGAGGTCCCTTAACATATCTAACATGGCATTACATAAGCAGTGCTAACATCGCATATACGTTTCTTACATTACATGACATCTCACATGACTTACATTACAGGGCATATTACATAACATGAACTTACATTCCAGTTGCATAAACATCTGATGACATGACTCGATAATACTACGTGTATCCATGGCATCAATCAACATTTTCATGGCATATATTACTAACATATCATTCATAACTTCACATAACATAAACAGTCAATAGTCAACATAACTCATTACGTTTCATAGCATAAACAGTCACATAATTCATACATCATATAGTCATATCATATAATAATACATGGTGCATGTAGGGGCCACAGGGCACGCACCATCATACTACACGTAGTAAGGCCACTTACTTAGATGGTCATGGTTGGAGTCACTCACAACAAGCTAATCCCAACGGTTAAATACGTCCCATAATAACCACATAAAAACTTAGTAACCTTTCATAACATACCCTAGCTAAATCTCATTCTGTTTATCAAAATAAACTCCCGACCCAATCTGTCTTTGACAGTTAGGAACCATACTGACCTCAGATAGTAAAACTAAGGGCAGAAACAGCTTCGGAAGGGCCAAAAACCTTGAAATCGATATATTATAGTGATACCGAGCCGCCAAGCCGAGCTGCCAAGCCAACTAACTAAGCCACCAAGTCGAGCCGCGAGATTTGACGGAGCCGAGCCGAGATCCGTGTTGGGCCGAAACGCACAAGACCCGCGTTCGTCCGTGGGCCGTTTCAGAGGTCGAAACCCGACCTGACTCTGCATCTTCTTCGCCCGAACCCTCATGAAAACCCTAATCTGATGTGCCGCCGCTGCCGACGACACAATCCCTTCCGTTTCCGACTACCGTACGTGGCGTCCTCCTCCTTCACTTCCAACGGTTTGCCTTCTTCGACGCAGCGATTCCGACATCGACACTAACTTTCACTCAACTCTTCCTCCAAGACAGCAACATAATCAATTTCGAGAACTCACCGAACAAGAAAACTTCCCAGCGAACCAACCCACACGTTTTCCCGGCTAACACCCTCAATTTTCCCGTACTCTCAGACACCCTCGAAAACACAAACAAGTTCAAAGAGCAAAAGTCGTTTTCAAGGAAGGAGAAGAGTTGGATATAGGAATATAAAAAAATTTTATAACATTTCCATTAAGGTATTGTTGAAAATAGCACTTTTTCCAGAATAAATGCATAACATAATATCTTGCAATTTATATAAATAAAAATAAAAATCTTAACCAAAGAAGGCAAAAATAAAAAATCCGAATAGTTACAACTTGTGTATCCTCCGATTGGAATTTTGAGTTTTCCTTGAAGCTCTTTAATGGTGGATTGGATTGGGGGAATGGTTTTTAGGCACTTTCAAGACTCTATTCCTTCATAGAAATTGTGGGTAATCTTGTTTAGGAGCTACAGGAACAAGTTTGAAGAGGAATGGTGGAGCATTGCTCTCGAATGTGGAAGAAATCTGAGAGTAGGAGACCCAAAATCTAAACACTTATTGCCAACAACTATGAGCTCGACCTTGCTCGATTCATGTTCCAAACTATTGCCCTAACTTCAGAATTTATAGGAAAAACTTAAACCGACATTGGGAGCTCCAGAATCGTTGTGAATTGTCAGTTGAATTTTCTGGAAAATCCATCGAAAATATCTACTTCGATTAGAGCCTCACCGACCTTGGTTTTGAATCCTAGCCGTTGGATGTGATGATCCGTGAGTGTTCTAGAATATATCCGAGTTTGGAGGAGATCCAACGGTTGAGAGTCAAGATTCAAAGGATTTTGTTCAGAAGGTACGGTGAAGGTTCTGATTTTTTTAGTAGAATGACAAATTCGTAATTATCCTTAACTTCAAGGGTATTTTGGTAATCTGTCACTTTTCGAATATTTTATTATTATTTTCTAAAAAAATCCATAATTTTCCTCAAAAGTCTTCATCCCTTTCCCGTCATTTTTCCCTTCTTAAGCATCTTGAAATTCCTTTTAGATAAGGAGTTAAAAATATAGAAAGATCCTTGATCATTGAAAAAATGACATTTTCGTCCTTTTCGCTTACGCTTTCATTCTCAATCCTTCTCCAAAGGTCTTAAGTCCTTAAGATTACTTCTTAGGGTATAGAAATGACTTACTAAGACCCCTTTCCTTGCTTAATCCTCCTAATTTCCTTCCTTGGATCCTTTGGGTCTTGCATAGGTGGCTTTCGTGTTACAAAAACTACTTATATATACACTTTATTTTGATACTTTGATATAATGCAAGTATATTGTATATTGTGTTTTAAATTTTCTTTGTTTTGAATTCGCAAAAAATTTGACTGTCTTCTTACCCTGTCGAGTCAATCTCAGTCATAAGCCACGCTTTGGGCAAGTTTCAAAATCGAGTCGTGACATAAATTCTCTAGTGATGTTCTCCGACATAAAGTAAGCAAACTATAAATAAAGATACATGATAGGACACATCTTATTTTACGTACCCTATGTGACCTTGACTTTAGGGACTACGAGAGTACATAGAAAAAACATATACACAATTATGAGAGATTATTTATGTAGTGTGATCATACCTAACATGGTGAGTACATCAACTCTTCCGTTCATCTGATTATGACTTGACTATCCGAGTTGGTGGTGGAAAGCTGTCGTTGTAAAAATTAACCTATGTCATAGTCGCTTATAAATGAGTGGGTAATTCGTTTAACTACACGCCCATGTAGTTAGCTTCAAATAAATGAAAAGTTTATGGGCTGGGTTGGTTTACGAGCGAATCACCCAAATTTATTGCTAATTTATTTTTAAAAAAATACCTGTTTTTCCACGTAATACAATGATATATACCTGATTTTAATTTAATTTAATTTCATAATTATTATTTCGATTATTTATTTTACAACTTTTAAAAATAAAAAATTAAAGTTTTGGAAGGTAATTTTTGAAAAATATATTTTCCAGTTTGGTTCGGTCTAGTTACTTCGAAAACCGAACTAATGGGTTCGGTTCAGAGATACTGACCGGTCGGCATACTTTATCAGCTTGGCTGCTGCAAATTTAGGGTACACTCACGAGCCAGGCGCTCTCCCTCGCTCCTTCAGAATCGCCCCGGACACGGATCTTCTGGAGCTCGCCTTTCGATCTCCGATTTGCTTCCATTTCCAGGTATCCTCCTATATCCTCTCTAAATCTTTTTAAGCGAGCGACTGGCGCTTCCCGAATCATTCTCTCAATCTCGCTCTACAGCTTTCTCTTTCTCAGTCTCTCAACGTTTGTTTTCTTCTTTTTTCTAAAACCCTTCTGCCATTTTTAGCTGCTTTTGAAGTACTTTAGGGTTCGACTCCTGATGTGATTCATGCGAATATTGGTAGTGTTTTGCTGGATTCCTGATATCTTTGCGGGGATGTATGAGTTCGCTTGATTTTTTGTATGTTAGAAATGATTGGCGATGTTTCTGTTTAATCTGTTCTGCTGTTTATGTGATTTGTTTGCTGAATCTCTAACTTTTTTGCTGCTCTGGTTCGATTTAGTTTTTAATCTAACTGCAAATAAGCCAAGTAGTCAATTCAAGCTTCAGTGCTTATACCGCCATTACCATCTCTAGGATTAGCATCTTTTTCTTTGCATCTTAAGAAATTGAGTTGCATTACGAAATAGAAGTTGGAAAAAGTAATTTCTCCGCCCAGCCCAACTATTACTAGGAAAAAAAAAAATCTCACAGTTGGTTTGTGTAGGAACAAGTAGTGAAAATCTCAGAAAGATTGTACAATTAGAAACGAAACGTTCCTTATAAAAGAGGCGATACAGAATAGTTCTATAGAATCAATCTCTTTATAAAGTATATTGGAGAACGTTACAAAGCTCTGAAAATTGAAAATTTAATTAATCTCTAGTTTGTCCTAAGAAACCGAGACTTATAGTTTTCCAGTTAACCAAGTGAGTCCCACTATGGAATATGGCTCGCACAGAAATCCCACAATAGTTTCTCTATCAGCTGTTGGTTTAGAAGGTGTTAAGAATGATACTTTGATACCATGTTAAGAATGAGAATTAGAAGTGGGATTGAAAGTCTAAGAAACATAGGTAGGATCGAAAGTCTCAGTGGGATCTAAAGTTCGATTTTCATTAATGTTCAACGTTTAAATAGAATACAAACTACAAACTAAATCCTAAAAATAAAAGAAAATATTCTACTAACTAAATCATGAACTAAATCATGAAGATAAGATAAAATATATCAAATATAAAATCCTAACCGATTAAGGCTATATAAAATATATTCCAATAGAAGGACTTCAAAGAGTGGACAAGCAATATCTCAAAATACTTGAAAGAATAGCTTGGATGGAAGTAGGGCCTCCCTTTGTTCCAGAGGAAGTCAGCCTTCTCCTGGGGTTGTTTGCTTGTTGCTGATATCTTTGTGGTCTTTAGTTGTTATTTTGCTGTCACCTACAAATATATTTACATGCCGACACACATAAACTCATGTATGGTGCACGTGTTTGTATATGTGTGTTATTATGCACCCAAGCACACATTCCTTTAGCTCCCATGTTTCTCTATACCTCCCTTTGCACCTATAATTCTATATTTCATTTTCCTTTTGGCATAGCAATATTTTAAATGTGTTTTCTCATCTTTCTGGATGATACATTGGTTTTTCCTGTCTTTAATATCAGTATTCGAAAAGATGTTAAGGGTTAATCAACCTTACTTTTGTGAACTATAATGGCATCGCTCTCACTCTTTAATTTTGCAGATAACAATAGGTTGCAGAAAGTATATATCTTGCTAGTATGAGGCGGTGTTACCATTGAAATATTTTGTGTTTGTCTTGAAGTCTTATTTTATTGTGGAGAAAAATGCTTGGCTCATTTGGACCAATCTTGACTCTTCCAGCTCCATCCGAGGATTCAAAACCTACTGTTCAGGATGAGCAGGATGAAATTATTAATGACCATGAAGTGGATAAAGACAAAACCAACTCTACACCGGTATCAGTTGCAACTCATACTAAAACTATTGGTATCATACATCCTCCTCCAGATATCCGAAGCATTGTTGATAAAACTTCACAATTTGTTGCGAAAAATGGACCAGAATTTGAGAAGAGGATCATTGCTAATAATGCCGGTAACGTCAAGTTTAATTTCTTGAATCCCTCAGATCCCTACCATGCATACTATCAGCATAGGTTGTCTGAGTTTCGTGCTCAGAATCAATCATCTGCACAGCAGCCTTCACAGGCTGCAGATTCTACTGCACCTGCGTCAGCCCCATCTGGTCCTGCTGCTGACAGCAATGAAACAGTGGCAGCTAAGCCTGATGTTTCTGCCTTGTTCAAACCTGTACGCAAAGTTCTCGAGCCTCCAGAGGCTGAGCAGTATACTGTCCGTCTTCCTGAAGGGATTACAGGGGAAGAATTGGATATTATCAAGCTAACAGCCCAATTTGTTGCTCGAAATGGGAAATCATTCTTGACAGGATTGACGAGTAGAGAGATTAACAATCCTCAGTTTCATTTTCTGAAACCTACTCATAGTATGTTCATGTTTTTCACCTCACTGGCGGATGCATATTCGAAAGTGCTGATGCCTCCTAAGGGGTTGACTGAGAAACTGAAGAAGAGTGTTATTGACATGACGACAGTGCTTGAGAGATGTGTGCATAGACTTGAGTGGGAACGTTCACAAGAGCAGGCAAGGCAAAAGGCTGAAGATGAGATTGAGCAGGAAAGGATACAGATGGCTATGATTGATTGGCATGATTTTGTCGTGGTTGAGGCGATAGACTTTGCAGATGATGAGGATGAAGATTTGCCCCCACCAATGACTCTTGAGGAGGTAGTTAGAAGAAGCAAGATTTCGGTTGCTGAGGAGGAAATTGTTGAGCCTGGGAAGGAGATGGAAATGGACATGGATGAGGAAGAGATGCAACTGGTTGAAGAGGGTATGCGGGCTGCTCGGTTAGGAGAAAATGACAATGACAAGAATGATATGAAGATAGATGAGGAGCCCGAGCCACCAATGAGAATTGTAAAGAACTGGAAGAGACCTGAAGAGAGAATCCCTGCAGAAAGAGATCATACGAAATTTGTCGTCTCTCCGATCACAGGTGAGCTAATTCCAATCAATGAGATGTCTGAACATATGAGGATTTCACTTATCGATCCGAAGTACAAAGAGCAAAAGGAAAGAATGTTTGCCAAGATTCGGGAGACTACACTTGCTCAGGATGATGAGATCTCACGAAATATAGTTGGATTGGCACGAACTCGTCCTGATATATTTGGTACCACTGAGGAGGAGGTATCAAATGCAGTCAAGGCAGAAATTGAAAAGAAGAAAGACGACCAACCGAAGCAGGTCATATGGGATGGCCATACTGGAAGCATTGGGCGTACAGCAAATCAAGCTATGTCACAGAATCTTGTTGGAGAGGATCCAAATGATACTACTTACAACGATGCGAGGAACCTTCCTGGCCCTGCTGCTCTGCCACCCAAACCCGGAGTGCCATCAGTTCGTCCGCTCCCGCCTCCACCTGGTCTCGCCTTGAATCTTCCTTCCATGCCTCCGAATGCACACTATTCTAACCCAATTACTGGACTTCCTGTACACCAACCACAACCGCCTGTTATCTCAATGATTCCATCCGTTCAGCCGCCACCTCCTGCCATGCCTGGACAACAATCATATTTCATGAATCGTCCCCCATCTATACCTCCACCAATGTCTATGAATGCACCAAATATGAGTGTCCCACCACCACCTGGATCTCAGTTCACTCCCATGCCAGTTCCACGGCCTTTTGTCCCTCTCCCTGCCCCTCCACCTATGAATAGTATGATGCCACCTCCCCCTATGCCACAAGGGGTTCCTCCACCACCTATGCCCCAAGGGTCGATGCCTCCCTTACCACCTGACGAAGCTCCTCCACCGCTTCCAGATGAACCAGAGCCAAAGAGACAGAAGCTTGATGATTCTTTGCTTATGCCCGAAGATCAGTTTCTGGCACAACATCCTGTATGCATTTGTTTTTGTTGTTGTCTATCTACGAGTATCTTAGTGCTTATTACCTCGATAATAACTTCGACTCTTTTTGATGGCAGGGACCTATCCGTATCACTGTATCTGTTCCTAATCTTGATGATGGAAATCTGAAAGGCCAAGTTCTGGAGATTACTGTGCAGTCCCTTTCAGAAACTGTTGGAAGTTTAAAAGAGAAGATAGCGGGTGAGATCCAGCTTCCAGCAAACAAACAGAAACTGAGTGGAAAACCTGGGTTTCTGAAGGACAATATGTCGCTTGCTTATTACAACGTTGGAGCAGGTGAAGCGCTTTCCCTGTCTTTAAGGGAACGTGGTGGTAGAAAGAGATAATCAAATCCTTGTAGCAGACAGACTATTTCAGGTTTAAATTTGGACTTTCCTAGTAGTATTTAGAAGACAACAATATGTTCAAATTGAAGTGTATTGATCTTGTTTCAACTCCCTCCCTCAGCTTCCTCCCTATAATGAGACTGTAAAATTGCTTTCCAACTGTATCCTTATTAGAAAACTAGATTATGAAGTATATGTCAGAATTTTGAGTGTCCACGTAGGTTGTTAATTGCAGCCATTGAAGGGCAAATCGACTGGTCGTTGCGTTGATTAGTTAGTTTTTAAGTGGCTGCTTAGTCTGAAGTAGTGTCGAGTTGAGTTGAGTTATCGTCTTACTAAACTAATTCATGTGCCAGGATTGTACACCATGTCAATGACATCATGTTTCCAAGTGATGCATGCCCAAGAGACTCTACATGCATTTAAACGATGTATGTATGGTCGTGTGTAAAAGTAACGAAAGTGATGCAAATCTAGTAAACCTAAAAATCATAAAAGTCTCGTGCCTAGTAGGTTTAGTGTACATGAACGTGATATATATGGAATTTGTCTATGAAAGGAATGAAGATCTAGAGCACCTCGATGTTAGGTCTTAAGTTTAATCATAGTCATTTTATTTTGATTCTTGTATGGATGTGTAGGCACTTTATGACTCAGTAATGATGTCATTTATCGAATATTTTAATACTCAACTTTTTTAAAATTATTTTTTGTACTGAACAAGGGACTTTTTTAATATTTTTAACCTTTTTAATTTTTTTTTATTATTAAATAAAGACAAAGATATTCTACTATGACAACCTTTGTTACGAAGGTCATGGGATAACCTTTGTCTGAAAAAATAAAACAAATAAAACCTTTAAATCTAAATTATACAATAATGGAAAATACAATAAAATTCAACTCAAAGAAGAAAAAAAATTAATTAATTATCTTGATGATCCAGATCAAAAGTAAATAAAACTCATTTCTAAATTCGTGATTCAAATCGCTTTATAAAAGGTTTGATTACCATCACTTTAATGAACATGCAAATTCTAAACACAAGAATTTACAAAGTAAAAGAAAAAAATATAGCTCCCAACAAATCTAAAGTAGAAGACGGGGCAATTTGAAAGCTTTTAGCTTAGCTATTGGCTTTCATAACATGCAAAGGACGACCGTTCTAGTTTGAATCATGTTTTAGAACTTGGGTCATAACATTTTTACATAAATTTAAATTCTTACTATTGATTTATATTCACATCGACGATATTAATATTCCATCAATATTTTACTGAAAAATGAAAATCTCGATTCATTCGATATGTCAATATGAGACCTATAAACATAAGTAAATAACAACAGAAATAAATATCGAATACGTGCAAATCAAATTCCACCAACTTATACACGTATAATTGGATACTATAATTAGAAGAGACACGTTGTTCCATAATGCAAGCACATTAGATAAGTAGTTTGAAACATGGTAGAAGTTGATAAGGATGAGTTTGAGTTCACAAATTCCACCAACTTAGGAAGCCACACTCCATCTCTCACTTGCTTCAGTGATTGGGTCTGCAAAAGCCTCTCTCCCATGCACCATAACTCAACCTAATTCAAAGCTTCAAAACTTAATAATAACAAAACAACCCCTCAATTCATCATTATTTATAATTAAACCCCTCTCTCTCTCCTCTCTCTCTCTCTCTCACTAGGACATTTGAGTGAGACATCTCATGCATGCTTCTTATTTTTTCAAACCCCTTCTGACTTTGTAATTATTAGAGAGAGAGATAAAAGAAAATAATGATTTTGAAAGAAAGGGTTGAAAATTAGGAGTAGTTACCTCAGCTTGATGGGAGAGCCCCAACTTTGTGAGCAGGTACTTCTTCACCATTAGCACTGTCATCTTCTCATCCCTAAATAGTTTTTTCACCAAAATCCATAACCCAAACACTTAGATCTTTGTGATTAGATCGATCGTATACGTGTTAATTGAGCTAAACTCAACTTACCCACATGTCGATAGATAAAATATAATCGAAATCAGGTCTTTTCGACTTTTTGATTGAATGTATACTTCTCAACTGAGTTTAGCTTGATTAGTTGGAAGAACTTTGACTCTATTTGGATTGAAATTTCCGACATTTTGATAAGAGGTATACATGTTAATTGAGCTAAACTCAGCTTACCCACGTGTCAATAGATTAAACACAGTTAAAGTTACGTGTTTTTGACTTTTTGATAGAAGGTATACTCGTTAAAAGCTATAAGAACTTTGACTCTATTTGGATTGAAATTTTCGACCTTTTGATCGGAGGTATATACATGTTAATTGAACTAAACTCAATTTACCCACTTGTCAATAGGTTAAACACAGTTAAAGTCACGTGTTGTTTACTTTTTGATCGAAGGTATACTCGTCAACTAAGCTAAGCTCGGTTAGGTAGAAGAACTTCAACCCTATTTGGATCGAAAGTTTCGACTTTTTTATCGAAGGTATGCATGTTAATTGAGCTAAACTCAGCTTACCCGAAGGTATACTTTTTGAAGGTATACTCGTCAACCGAGCTAAAAGGTACACATGTTAATTACACTAAACTCTATTTACCCACGTGTCAATGGATTAAACACAACTAAAATCACATTTTTCCGACTTTTAATCAAAAGTATACTCGTCAACTAAGCTAAACTCAGTTAACCATGTCTATTAAAAGTTCATAAAAGAGAGATTGTCTCACTTACTTGACTCTAATGTAGGCTTTGGGTATCTGAGGCAGTGGTGCTCCACCTTTCCTGTCATATTCCAAATGCAATCATTCTCTTTCTCTTACCATTCTCATGAGAAACTACAATTCAATTTTTTTGTTTCGATATATTTCGATCGTTGGGTTAAATCCAACAAATAAAAGAACATCAAAATCAACACCGAGTTTATGAGATCACCTATTGGGCGAAGATCGTAGAGAGAACCACAAGCCAGCAGGGTTAGGAGGAGGTGGTGAAGAAAGGCCATGAAAATGGGGAAAATTGGTGAGTGAATGGCTATGAAACGCCCATTTTTGGTTGTTTTGAGTACTCATAAAACCCATTATTCCCATGTTGGTATCAAAATATTTGGGCCCAATTTGTAGCCTTAAACTCAAACTACTACCCTCACCTTCCTCATCCAAATTCATTTCATCTTCTTCTTTCTTTGCTTCTTCTTGCTTCTTCTTTGTGCCTCTCAATCCCAAGCTCAGCTCTAGCCACTCCTTCGAACCAGGGGAACCCATTTTGGCAAACCTTTCCAAAGGAGATGGCTATATCAATCTTTAATTTTAGATATATATATAAATATATATAGGGAGAGAGAGGTAGTGTAATCATTACCAATTTTTTATTGTTTTTTCTGATTATTTCCCTTTTTTGAATAACTTTTGAGTTAACCGATGATTTATCGATATATAATTGTGCTTCGTATCTTCCTGACATCGACCCATTGTCGTTAAATGAGAGTAGTATTCATATTGTTATGGGCGGGCTAATTTGATGACCCCATGGTCCCAAGTTTATTAGACCTAAGCGTACATAAAAGGGAAAGGAATAGAATCGTGAGCTAAGTCTTTAGGTCGAGCCAAGGTGTTCGTGTTGACATCGTTTGTTCATTGTGTGGGGCTATTATCGTTGTAAGGTTTGAGCAATATAAATATAGGAGTCCACTCTCTATCCATGATATACACTTCGTTGTGTTTAACTTAACATCACTTCGTCTTAGATACTAACTCATGTATTATTAGTGTATATTAGGTCAAATGCTACACTCACTACACATCAACATATATAAAAAGAAAGGGAAGCCCTATTGACCACTAGACACTAACCGACTAGCCAAAGAGTGAATAGAACCGAGAGCAAGTCTTTGGATTGAGCCAAGTTGTTCAACAACATTGATATGAACCAAGAGACATCAATCATACAATATACTTCAATGAAGATGCGAAGAAAATGTTGTTGAAATTATCAAAAGTATTTCAATTCATGCAACATTGGAGAATAACGAAGCTTCGATCATTGTTATAAATTTTGGGTGGATTACAATTTAGAGTAATTCAGAATTAATGTATTTTAAGATTTTGTTTACTTTAGGTTACATTTATATCATGGTTAATTATGACCAAAGTATGAATGTTACAACTATTGGAATGCCTTTAATAGTTTCATTTTGAGACTATATAAAGTCATGTACGTTATATTTGTAAGCAGACGGTGGAAAATATAGTAAAAGAAGCATTTGTGTTTTCCTTTAGCCAATGACTAAGTTTCTTTACAATTCTATGTAATTTAGATTGCATGTAAAATCATTCAACCTCGACATGATCAATCTTGCTTGTGGAGTGATTCGAATCTCAAACAAGTGTGAGATATTTGATCAACAAGAATCATTTAAGCTAGACATGATCGATCTTGCTTGTGGAGTGATTCAAATCTTAAATAATGTTCTTGCCCCTTGAGATATTCGATCAACAAGATAATCTGAATCTTACTCCCCTTCTAGTGATTCCTTATCTTATCAAACACTCTCGCTAACAACATTGGTCCATTTTATGAGCCTTCTACCATTGTCGGGTGAGAGCAATATGTGAGTCAATAAGTTCAATTTGTTCAAAATCGAGCATTAAGAATCACATTGGAATCATAGGATGTGCTATTATGCATTGAGAAGTTACTAATCATGAAACATTTATAATGAGAGGTTATTAATCGTGGAGTATTTCTAAGAGAAGAATTTTACATTTTATTTTGTCCAAAGTCAAAAAGTATTGTGCTTGAAGTATTTTAGTACAAAGTGTGTTTTGTGACTTTCTGTTTCAATTATTCGTTTTAGTATGTTTTGATCGAAGGTCAAAGTCAGCACAAAGGAACCCACTCCATACCCAAGATATGACTTAACTACTCATCAACTAAATATCAATTTATTTAACTATAACAGCTCAAAACAACTGCTAAGAAATATTATCCGCGTTGGTCCGTTACGTATCGTCGTTCACCTCACGATTTTAAAACGCATCTTCTAAGAGGTTTCTACACTCTTATAAGAAACGTTACATTCCCTTCTCCAACCGATATGAGATCTCACAATTCACCCTCCTTGGAGGTCTAGCGTCCTCGCTAGCACAATGCTCAGTCTCTAGCTCTGATACCATTTGTAACAACTCAAGCCCACCGCTAGCAGATATTGTCAGCTTTAGCCTATTATATTTTCCCATCAACCTCACAATTTTAAAACACGTCTTCTAGGGAGAGGTTTCCACACATTTGTAAAGACTGCTTCATTCCCATCTCCAACCGATGTAGGATCTCACACTAACTTATATATCAAAGTACGTTGAGCGAAACACCACACTAATTAGCAAGATCTATCTTACAGCCATATAGGTCGTCAAGATCATTTGTAGTTGATCCAAACCAACCGGACTAACCAACTAGATTCATTCACAAATGAACACAAATAATCACAAAGTAATATTAGTAACTGCAGTAAAAATGTGGTGAGATGGGTCGCTCTTTACCGAGGCATATAACACAAAGGATAAGAATGATAAAAAGAAGAACAGTAATTGGTTTAAAAATGGTTGCAATATCTCTGTGAACTAAAGAACTGAAAGTAGGATTTGGTAGTTAGATTGAACAGCTACACGCAACACTCACAGAGAGAGAAGAACAAAGAAAGGTCAATATCCATAGGGATAGCGAATGATTTGGTCTGTTCTACTTTCTGTCACTGTTCATTGTGTTGTACGGACCGACAAAACATTTAATAAAGACATAGACAGAGACAGAGAGTGTGGGATTTGGTTAAGAAAATCCTCAATTTAAGGAAAGGAAAGGAAAGAGATTGCACGTGAAAGGGTAAATGAAACATATATACATATAGATGAGGCATGCAACGTGAAACGCTTAGCTTCGTGTTGTGTGTACTTTTTAGAAAAATGTCGGATAAAAAAAACACACAAACACAAAATCTGATTACGTGATCACGGTCTTGTTCATTCTAAATGTATGGTTGATTTGATTGAAACCCATGTTAATTGGATTTGGTTTTGTAACTTCAAAGATTTTGTTTCACTGATTTGTGGGATGTACATTGATTATGTTGTCTATATTTGCCTAACTTAGAGACGTTCTTCGAGTACAAATCTTCCTCGTTATATAAACTGTGAGCTAATAAACTTGACTTATTAGAATAAGTTAGTAAACTTATCGAGTGACTTTAGTAGTTGAGAAATTTGTTGAGTGAAGTGATTAGAAGTGAACGTAACTCTCTACATCAACAACAAATCTGCGATTGCACTGATGAAGAATTCGGTATTTCATTGGCAGCAAACACATTGACACTCGCTTCTATTTCATTCGTGAGTGTGTTGAGAAAAGACAAATAATTGTGGAGTTTGTATGCACTAGAGAGTAACGTGCGAATATTCTAACTAAGGCCCTAACAAAGATTAAGTTTGCAAAGATGCAAGAGTTGCTGGGGTGAAGAATCTCGAACAATTGACTTATAGAATAAGTTACTAAATTATGGAGCAACTTTAGTAGAGTTTTAGCAGTTGGGGTGTAGACCAAATTTAGTATTTTAAGTAAAAAGATTGTTAGTGGTTTTTAAGTTACCAGAAAGTTTAGGAAACTAGTTAGTGCTTTCTAAATACTTATGAGATCAAGCTTTTTTCAAGCATAAGTGCTTACAAAAGATCTCTCCACTCAAGATGTTCTTTCTGTTTTGGTTATTTGGTTTGACATATTTCGATAGTCGGTCACATCTAACATCAATGATCAAGATAAAATCTAAAATAGTTTACAAAAACAAACGAACTACAATTCAAATTCTTTATTAGAACCGTTAGGTTTCATGAGTTTCGTTCTTATATTTGAATGGTTCTAATAAAGAATTTGAAGTGTAGTTCGTTTGTAAACGTTCATAACGTGTAGTTAGGGTCATTATAGGGTTCGAGACAAACCCAAATAATAGTGCCTGGTTTTGCCCACATAGCCCAAATAGGCCTAATAATTAAAACTTTTCAAGTGATTCTAGTCATGAACCATTACTTATTCTAAAAATGTGTATGAACTAGTGCAACAAAGTAATCTCCATTAAAGACAAGCAAACATATCCGAACATTAAAACACGACAGGGCATGGTATAGAATACTTCGTCCATAAAATCATAATATTTTGAAAAAAAGACACTGATCTATGCATAAAACTTCATTTGAAAAAAATTAAGATGACATGTATGATCAGTATAAAAAAATACTCGATAAGTAGCTTGTTTGTAGTTCTTAATTTGTTCTTAAGTTTTATTTCATTGGTTTGTTTGTTCGTTAGGTGCCTTATTCATACTTAGGAATTCGATTTTAAGTTGAAAGGTTTTTCCTACGCTATACTTAGGTTTACTTGTTACACCTAAGTCAACTTAGCGTGGTTGTGTGAAAATTGTAAGTTCTCTTTCCTTAGACCTAATGGCCGTCAATTCTCGTGATTCGTTCTAAAATTTTTTGTTTAGATGATCTTCTAATCCCTTTCATCGTCATCAACATCATTATTATGAACCTTGTCAGCATTATCATAGACCTATTGCCAGTAGGCTCTCGAGGCGTGACCCTAACATTTGTGTGTCAACCCATAGCTCTCATCGTACTGTTTAAAGACATTGTTCTCAAATTCTTTAATGGGGTTTAGTTAGCATCCCCGGTAGGCCCCATAATATAAGCAGTACTACAAAGGAGGTTATGCTCCTCACTCGAGCCAAAATTCATGCTCCTCAATCATGCCAAGATTCATTTACCTATGTGGTCCTCCATTCTCTTCGGAACTAGATCATGATTAGACAATGGTTGGAGATCCCCTAACCGCCCCACAAGACGCTCACAAAATTCTTATTGGGTTCATGTCTTTTTAAGGCTCAACCCTAGTTCTACCAACTCATAAAAGTAATGCAGCATACCCCTACCGATCAGGCTATTTTACTAAAAAAAATTTAACATGTAAGCCCCTTTATAGTCTCCACAAAGTACACATAAATTATAGTCAGCTCTATAATATTATCCAGACCATCGATGACGTTGTGAAGTTCACGATTTGGGGCTTGTTGGCCAACTAATCGTCCCCATAAGAAAGTTGGAACAAAAAAAAAAAAAAAAATAGGGAACCCGTTCGATTTGATTGGACAAGCCAGTCCAATAAAATCGGGTTCGATCGGTCCACTTAGACCAGTCACCACCAATCTCACGACAATTCTCTTGTCCGCTCGCCTCTTATTGGTGCTCATTCTTTCTTCAACCGGTCTATGCACTATAGGCATCTACAATGTCTATTCCCTTAATAACGACTTGACGTTTTGCACACATGCCCGTTGGATACGTCACTTAACTAAAACTTTGTATACATCGAAAATATGCTAAAGACAGATAAAAGTATGCTTCGGGTATCCTTTCTAAAGAAATTTAAAAACATGCCATTTAACAAAATAGTTGAACAACAAAACCATATAAAAGAAAATAACCTCCTTTCAAAATTTTCTAGTTCCCATAAATTAAGAGGGTTCTAATCAAAATTTTAAATAGTTAAAACTACTCTACTCGTCACTCTCAGTCTGTTG
The DNA here is from genome assembly GCA_018691285.1 of Cucurbita argyrosperma subsp. sororia. Taxonomy (NCBI): domain Eukaryota; kingdom Viridiplantae; phylum Streptophyta; class Magnoliopsida; order Cucurbitales; family Cucurbitaceae; genus Cucurbita; species Cucurbita argyrosperma. The sequence goes on from CM031900.1 coordinate 15,094,862, forward strand.
AACACAACTCTTTGAGAGAAACACTCGCACATTTTATTAAGACTAATCGATAAAAGAATACAATACACTTTGTAGAATACTACTACTTTGTATTGCTTGGAATGATGAATTAAGTAGAGTGGAGAGGTATTTATACAGGATGGTAGGCAATCTATTCCTAAAATTTCTCAAATCATTTTCCTAAATTTATTGTCTCTAAATCATTTTCTTAACATAAATATAATCACTCATGGGCTTAACCCTATTGGGCTCGTGATGATATTTTAACACTCCCCTCAACACTAGTCCTCATTTGCATGTGTGCAAGTATCCAACTATTTTGTAGACAAGTCTGCCACTTGGTCATCTGTATTCTTCCTTCAAGACTTTGTCTTTAATAAAATGGCAGTACACCTTCATATGCTTTGTTCTGCCATGAAACATCGAATTTTCTACTAGACGAATCATAGATTGGTTGTCGCATTGAAGTGGTATCGAATAGTCAACTTTCTGGTGTCAATCTTTCATCAGAAGTTTCAGCCATGTACATTTCTGAGCTGCTCCCACCGCTGCTCTGTACTCTGCTTCTCTAGTTGACAATGATACAATTGGTTGTCTTTTGTTACACCAAGAAATTGTTCTCGAACCGAGCTTGAACACAAACTTAGTGATTGATCTTAGGGTATCGTGGTCTCCTGCATAGTCGACATTACTATATCCAGCTAGCTTGCAATCTTCGCTTTTTTTGTACAAACAATCGTAATTGTTTGTACCTTTGACATATCTTAAGGTCCGTTGAGCCGGATCCAAATGAAGCTTCTTTGGACTTTGCATATATTGACTAATGGCTCCAACTTCATTTTCGAATTTCTTCGTTTGGTCTATGCAGAACTCTTTGTTTAACTCATTGTTCAGGAAAACATTCTTCATATCCATCTTCCACAATTTCCAATCTTTATTTACCACAAGTATTGGAGAAACCTATATAATAGTTATCTTCGCCACTGGACTAAACGTTTCATCATAGTCTAGTCCATACCCTTGAGAGAACCCTCGAGCTACATATCTAGTCTTGTATCTTTCGATTGATCCATTCGAGAGACACATTATTTTGTAAGTCCACTTGCAAGAGATGGATTTGACATCTTCTGGTCTTGGTACTAGTTCCCAAGTTTGGTTTTTCTCCAGGGCTATAATTTCTTCCTCCATTGTTTTCTGTTGAGCTGAGTTTTGTGATGCTTCTTCATATGTCTCTGGCTCATTAACTTAGTCTTCTAGTGCGTTGACATACTCTGGATTTGGCTTTAAGATTATTTCTAACTGTCTTAGTTGTTGAGGTATCATTTTCCTTTCACCGAGTTCACGTGACTGAGTCACTTCTTGTTCACTAACATCAGTGTCACTCAAATCTCTAACCACATCAGCACTTAGGCAAATGTGTACAATTTGCTCCCCCATGTTCTGTGGAAGAATTTCTTCAGTTTGCTCTCCCGTCTTCTGTGGAAGAATTTCTTCAATTTGCTCCCCATCTTTTGTTGAAGAATTTCTTCAATTTGCTCTCCCGCTAGAAGAATTTCTTCAATTTGCTTGAGGCCTAGTAATGCTTCCTTCTCTAAGGGCCACCCCGCTTCCATTGCACCACTTCGATCGTCAATAATGTGGTTTGAGCATTCTGAATCAATGATCCAATCATTCTCATAATTGATATGGTCTCTCATCATCGCCACGAGCGCTAGCTCATCTTCTTCTATGACATACAGTACCTCTACATCCCATTCTTCCTCCAACTCCATGTTGGAGGATGCTACATTGCTTTTGATAGATTTTTTCTTAGACCAACAATCTTTGGACATGTGGCCCTTACTCCCGTAATTATAGCAGATGCCTTCAAATCTCTTCCCTTGAGAGTTATTGATATCATTATTCTGAGCTCTCCTTGGTTGTGCAGTTCCTTGGTGACTTTTTTTTTTTTTTTTTGTCACCATTGTATCCACGTTTGCTTTCACTTCTATAGAGTGCTTCTTCTTCACCCTTCCATCTGATGTCTTCCATTTGTTTAGCCATGCCTTCTTGGCTGGCTAACAACTTCTGGTCGCAATCTGTGGATAATGATCATCTTCATTCGATCTTCTCCAAGGTTTTTGGCCCCTCCGAAGCTGTTTCTCCCCTTAGTTTTACCATCCCAGGTCAGTATAGTTCCTAAACGTTAAAGACAGCTTAGGTCGGGGGTTTATTTTGATAAATAGCATGAGGTTTAGCTAGGGTACCTTATGAAAGGTTCTAAATTTTTATGTGATTATCATAGGACGTATTTAACCGCTGGGATTAGCTCGTTGTGAGTGACTTCAACCAAGACCATCGAGGTAAGTGACTTTACGTGTTATATGATGGTGTGTGCCCTGTGGCCCCTGCATGCACCATATTTATGTGATATGATTATGTGATGTATAAATTGTGTTGACTGTAGACTGTGTATGTTATGTGATGTATTAATTACGTTGACTGTTATGTGAAATCATGAATGAGATGTTAGTATTATATGCCATGAATATGTTGATCGATGCCATGGAAGTACGTTAGGCCTACATTGTAAGCCAGTCTACAAGATCTATAACCTAGTGCACCGATACCAACTGTAACGCCCCTAATTTTTTGGAATTTCTTTAAATGGATTGGTGTAGATCCTTTTTAATGGTTAAAGACTATATTATAATATTAAAATTTGAATTTATACAAATGATGTTGGTAGCAGTGAACTCGGAGGATTAAGAATAAAAATGGAAAAAAAAAGCCGGATAAAAGTAATGAAGAAAAATGAGATGGGATGCAATATCGACATGCCATGTCATTTACAGATACCATGCCATGTCATGTCATTTATCATGCCATGTCATGTCATTTACAGATACCATACCATGCCTATCGAGGCATTGGCCCTTTTGTGCCCATGTCATGTCATTTACAGATACCATACCGGATAGCGGGTGCATAATTCAACCTCCTACACATGGGCTGGGATGCAATATCGACACACCCGTGCCACCTGATACTGTCCTTGAAAAACCCATTCTAAAGAAAGTCGCCCAAAACACTTGTCTTCCGTGTGACACGCATGTGCCACAGGATAGCTCGCTTAAGTCACATGGCTCAGAGATGATGGAAAGCTGGGATGGTATATGACATATTAATTGGTATAGAACCAAGATGGCATAAGAAAGTATAGAAATTGCAGCCAAAGATCCGCCCACAAAGCACTTGGAACGAAAAAAAAAAAATGCCTAAGCTAGCAAAAAGCCCGTCGATCTATATCCGATGAACTAGGACGAACAAATTAGTAGGTTCTTGGATATTCTCAAGCAGCTACACATCAATTTTTCATTAGTGGAAGCTCTTAAACAAGTGTCCAACCACAGAGTATTTTAAAGGTACAATCACAAAGGAGAAAATTTTAGGTTAACTTGAACAATAGCACGAAAATTGTAGTGATTTATTAAAAAGTGTCACCAAAGTTAGAGGATCCTATAGCCTTACCATCCAATGCGCCACATGAGGAAGAGATGTAGGACGAGCACTATATGACTTGGGAGCGAGTATGAACTCAATGCCCTTATCAATTTTCAAGCAATTTGGAATATGTGAGGCAAGACCAACAACAATTACGTTATAATTGGCCAAATCGCTCCATAGCTCGTCCCATAGGAAAAATTAAAGATGTTCTAGTCAAAGTTCACAAGCTTGTATCATATTAGGAAGACGTGTTTCTTGTCACAGAGAATCTTGATTGATGTTCAAAAGGAAAAACTCACTATGTGAATAGTTTATCAACAGGTCACTTTCAACGTGCACTTGAAATGAACTGTAACTCTAACAGATTGGAGAGACTATATGGACTAATGTCATCTCAACAAGACCACCAAGAACGACCACTTCCCCTACCTTTCATCAAACAAATGTTGGATAGAATTGTTGGGAATGAGTACTGCAGCTTCTTAGATGAATATTCATGACTAGATAATAATAGTACTAAAAGATCAGGAGAAGACCACATATGCATACACATACGAAATCGTCGTACTTCAATCGATGCCTTTTGACCTATTTAATACACTACCAATATTCTATGAGTGCATGATGACCAATTTCTTAGATACGGTGAAGCAATTTTAGAATAACCGTTAGTAGTTATTAACTCGTAGGAAAAGTTTAGAAATTCTATTAGTATTTTTTTCTCTAAAAAATAGTCTTCGGAATTGAAAAGCATAGTGCTTAAGTTTTCTCTTTTGAAAAAACTCTTCCCTCGTATTGTTATTTCTGTTTCATTTGTTTGTTTTGACATATTTAGACGGTGGATCAAAACCAAAAATTAATTTGTCAAATATCCCGGGGATAATTCTCATTTTTAAGTATTATGAGCTTCTTAACCCAAGTTATTTGCACGTTTTTAGCTTTAAATCTTAGCAATTGCAATTCTACTCGTGATCCAAAGACACATTTTACAAAATTTTGCACACCAAGTTCAACAAAACATCTGATCCTTGGAGGTCGTGTATAACATGGCAACGAACACATGGAAGAAAACATTAAGTTGTAACTGACCCTGTGTTCATTCAATCCATGTGAAAGTCTAGGATTGTTACAACTCGATTCTCCTTGACAAGGGTTGAATCATGTTAAATAAGTTGTACTTAAAGTTTTGTTAAAGGTTCACGAGTTGAAACTTGATAGTCTTGTCCAGGTTTGAGCATAGCAAGATTGAAAGACCCTAAAATTTTTTTCAATGGAGTCTAAATGTTATTTCGTTCTTATAGCAGTAAATAGTGGCATGATGAGTAGATAGCAAATTCATGTCCAAAATTATATCGTAATCATGCATATTCAATATCACTAATAAAACATCTCAGTGTTGCCAGACACTACAACTTTGTCAACTTTCACTTTATCACAAGTCATCAATATCGCTCTTGATGGTGTAGATACCAATAACTCATATCCTAAAGGCTCTATTTCAAGTTCAGCTTGACGAACAAATGCAAGCGCAATAAGATAATGTGTAGAGCCTGAATCACATACAGTATGAGCATAATAACCACATATAGGTAAAGTACTCGTCACCACAATACTGACATTCTCCACCACTTTGTTAGTTGTGGCATAAGTTTACCTCGAGATTGAGCCTGTCCACCAGCACTCATTTGACCACCTTCACCTCCTAGGTTAGGTTTCTCAGTTCGTGCCACGTTAGAATTCCTCACATTTTGGCACATTCTCACCGAATGATCACTCTTGCCACAATTAAAATAAGTTCTATTTCGTTTACTCCCCGCTCGTATCTAACTACCAATACTATAGTCACCTCTCGAAGTATTCATATCCAATCTAATGGCAGCTTTTAAAGTTGTGGAAAAATCTTAAGATGCATGTGCCGACATGGAGCCCTGTATTTTCAGTCTCAAACCTTTGATAAAGAACTCTGTCTTCTCTTCTTTGATACTGATCAAACGAGAAGCAAATTTAGATAATCGTGTAAACTCTATCTCGTACTCCTCCATTGATCGATTACATTGTTTCAGTTCCAAAACTACTGTCTGATCAGAAACCGCGCCAAAGCAGGATAATATTTTGTTTCACAAAACTCCTATTTAAATCTAAGAAATTGTACCTCCACTAGTATCCATATTTGGCTTATTTGATCTCCACTAGAAATAAGTCGGTCCTGCTAACATGTACGTGGCACATTAAACTTTATGTCTTTACGGGCAGTTCGCTATCTAAACTTCATTTCAATAGACTCAAACCACCATTCAGTAGCCTCAGGATCTACAACCCTACCTTAAAAAATAGGTGGATCAAGTCTCTTAAAATCACGCAAGTACCCTCTCTCCTCAGTCACGGAACGTCGGTCATAGGGTACTATTCAAGTTGGTGTCTCCGGCAAGGCCACTCGATCTGATTGCACCGACTCATTTGGTGGGGGTTCTAATGTATGACCACCTATTTCAGGTACTTCAACAAATGAACTTGCTTGATTAACCACGGGGGATATGACTACAATTGGAGTTGTCCGACTCCTACAACCAACAAGAGTCGCCTGCACTGCCTAGTCATTCTTGCTCTAAATCAATGATTGTAATGCCTTCAAGGTAATAAGCAGTCGGCTAGTCCCGGGATACAACTAGTATAGTTGGCTCTAGACTCGCCTTTACTAGATAAGTCCCCTCCCGAGGTTGTTCCTCACTCTTCTTGTCCACTCTAGACATATCGGGTTTCTTATTCCTTAATAATACCATAATCAAATAAATTATAGGTCACAACTAAATTTTTTAATTTACATACTTCACATAACCTACTCACATACCACTTGCATGACCAAGGCGAGATACAACAGAGCCAGATAAGAGGGATTCATATTGTCTATCTTAGAGTGTCTACAAAACCTATAACAGGAGCTCTGATACCAACTTGTAACACTCGCTCAGTTTTCGAACACGTACGTAAAGCTTGCTCTTGGTCAAATACAACTCATCAGCAGCCTGTAACATCATAGAATCTGACGGTTATGAATTCTCATTGTTTTTAACTTAGCACGCAGTGCTTCGGTCATCCCCTACCACGTGTACAACTCATCCAACCATCCCCTTGGCATACTCACAACCTCCATTTTATTCATCTCCTACCACGTGTTCTGCCTCCGGCTGCTGTTGTTTTTATTTATTTATTTATTATTATTATTTACTTATTCATTTATTTATGTACAAATAACTTTATTTTCTTTGGAGGTGTATAACATGACAACAAACACATGGAAGAAAGAATTAATTTGTTGTACTAACGTCTCGGGTCGATACCTCTTTATGACAGCAAAGCTTTCGAGCACTCCCCCACATTGACCAACAGCGTCACGCACCTAAAAAAGAAAATGTAGAAAGGGGTGAGTATAAAAATACTTAGTAAGAAACTTATCTGTAGGTTCACATCGCATCCTTTACCTAATAAGTTACCACATGCTTTTCTTTGGACTCTAGGAAGTTCAGGCCTAGTTCAGGGGTTCCGTGAGATAATGACATCTATTATGAGCTAAACTAGTTACGTAGTTTCTTGTTCCCTCTCAAAGCTAGTTTGTGGGCTCTCGACTTGTCTCTACACAAAATAGTAGCTCTTCAAGACAACTACTTATGCAGTCTCTTATCAATATCGAAACTGGGGTAAATTTCTTAGATGAAGCGTGTCTATTCGAACTTGTTTTTCCACTTGTTAGAAGCTTCTAATTTCGTGCAAATTCACTACTAGGTTCTAATTCAAGTGAAATTAACGTTAGTATCAAAATTGGAGTGAAAAACAATCCAATGAGATGAAAAGGAGCTCACCACACACGCTCACGTGCCTCCACGCACGTCTACCACCCGGCAATTGTTCGCATAGTCATCAGCCTCTCCCACATTCAAGCCTAAGTAGCATGAAGGACTTCCTTTAATTATTCTCGTGGAGACACATGTCGCGCACGAATAGACACGTCAAAGTATGGTCATAGCGGGTTGCGATTCGAGTCGTGGTTCTAGGGTTGAGGTGTAGCAGTTTGGACGTAGGCACATCGAGTCAGGTCAAATCAGGCATCCCACTAATAGCGCCACGCATGTCCTCCTTTCGCCCCAAATGCACAGCTATTCTCCTCGCTTGACACGTGGCCCTATTCACGCCTAAAGCGTGTCTTTCTCCTTGAGACACGTGTTTCCTATATTCTTAAATTCCATATTTCTTAAGTTTTCCCATTCTTTTCATATTCTTTGGATTTTTGTATCTTTTTTTACCTAACTCGAGACTCGATGAAGTGAGAGATAATAAAAGTTAAAGCTATATATATATATATATATATAAATTGATGTTGCAATAGATAATAAATAATTTAGAATTACTTGTCTTAATTTTATAACAAAATATTTAAATCAATTTAAACTAATTTTTTATCGACCCAATAATAATAATAAAAAGAATGGTGTCAAACTCAAGTGGGAGTGTTTTAAGTTGAGACAAAGTACCACTTTAGCAAACTTATCATTGATATAAATTTCTTAGTATATTTTATATATTTTTATTTTGCTCGGGTGAACTCGAGAGTTTTGTCCCATGAACTCGAAACCGAACCGAGACATTTCGAGTTCAGAAAAATGAACCTAAACCAACCCAAAAAGCTAATCCAACCCAACTCAACCCTTATAGTTCGAGTTGGGTTGGTCCGGATTGTCGAGTTGTTGGGTTAAATGTACACCCCTACTCAAAACTATAACTCACTATTCTTGATGTTCGCCAAAACTCCTCTTTACGGTCTGATTCGACACGAGGTTTCTTCATAAAAAGTGAGCAAAATTATATCTGAAACAATACATTAAAATTTCATGACCTAATTCCTCATAAATCTTACAGATGTGGAGTGGAGAAAAAACGGAACTAAAAAGTCAAAAGTCTTACCTCTCATTTCTTGACCATTTTGGACAATTCAAATGTCGAGATTGAATGTCTTCATGGTTCTTAGTAAGTTTTGTGAAGGAAGTTTGATTATAATCGAACCCTAAGTGACCATAAGGTCTCTCCCGCTTTGTTACTTTTTCTTTGGTGTGAAAATGACCAAAATACCCCTCCAAAATTGATTTGACAAATTTTTTCAATTTTTCACTATTTTCGTTTATATTTATATTTTTTCTAAGCTACATAGAAATCAGATATTAATCCTCGTTCCCGCTCCGACTTTACATTTACCTTTTTTTAATATAAACTATATTAAAAAATGTAAATTATTCATTAAATAATCTTTAAAAAGATATTCAAAAACAAAAAAAATTCTTCCCATCTAATCTAATCTCTATTAAATTTTCATAAAAATAAATAAAAACTTTCGTAAAAATAAATAAAAATATTTATAAGAACGGTGAATGAAATAGGTAGCGAAAACGATAAAAGACATGCCTCATCGTATCAACTTCTCGACCTCATATTCTACTTTCTCCCTTAATCATGAGAGAGACAAAATGGTGTGGCCTCTCAAATCAAACATACAAGTGGTCCCTCACACTCACATATTTTCTTTATTTATATATATATATATATATATATATATATATATATATATATTAAATTTATAGTAAGATAAAATTACCCATAATTACCGATAGTTAAAGTATTAAAATGAACCGACAAAATTACCTCGGTAAAAAGAGTTTTTACGTGGAATACAAGTTTTATGACTTATGCGAGGGTTATCATCATTGATTACTGGAATTAGCTAAAAGTCGATCATAGTGTTTTACTTACAAATTTAATCTTATTGGTTTATAGTGTTTAATAATAGTCGTTTTTAGAATAATTAACATCAGTGAATTGTTTATAGTGTATTGATCGAGCTTTGGTATTACAATTTGTCTAATCTAGATAAGGTAGAATGATTTGATCGTTGCATTCATGAAAATTACTAAAATACCCTCGTATTACTATTCTTAAATCTATCTACTTTTACTTTTACCACTCCGTTCTCTACCTCATTGACCACTGATATCAGCTACCATTAATCACCATTTCTGCCCACTTCCATGGTCACGGTTGGTGACCATTGCAGGCTATCGTGAGACAATAACAGTGTCACGAGCGACCACTACTACCTTTCGGAGACCATCGATTACTATTATGTCTTACCAAATAACTTGATTTGAATCTAAAGGAGCTAGTTTGAACCAAACTAAATGTAACAACCCAAGTCCACTGCTAGCAAATATTGTCCTGTTTGGAGTTTCCCTTTTGGGCTTCCCCTCAACGTTTTAAAATGGGTTTTTTGGAGAGAGTTTTCCATATTCTTATAAGAAATGTTTTGTTCCCCTCTCCAACTAATGTGAGATCTCACAATCCACCCCTTGAAGGTTCAGTTCTCACTGTCACACCACCCGGTGGCTAGCTCTGATATCATTTATAAAAGTTCAAGCACACCACTAGTAGATATTTGTCCTCTTTGGGTCTTCCCGATGGGCTTCCCCTCAAGGTTTTAAAATTTGTCTTCTAAGAAGTTTCCACACCATTGTAACAAATGTTTTGCTTCCCTCTTCAACCCATATGAGATCTCACAATCCACCACCCATGAGAGCCCAACGTCCTTGCTAGCACACCATCCGAAGATTGGCTCTAATACCATTTGTAACAGCCTAAGCCCACCGCCAGTAGATATTGTCCTTTTTGGGCTTTCACTTCTAGGCTTTCCCTCAAGGTTTTAAAATATGTCAGGTAAGAAGAAGTTTTCACACCCTTACAGGGAATGATTCGTTCCCTCTTACAATCGATGTGAGATCTCACAATCTACCCCCTTGGGGGCCAACGTCCTCAACTCACTGTCCGGTTACTAGCTTTGATATCATTTGTAATAGCGCAGTCCACCGCTACCAGATATTGTCCTCTTTGGGCTTTCACTTCTAGGCTTACCCTCAAGGTTTTAAAATGTGTATGGAGACAGATTTTCACACCCTTATAAGAAATATTTCTTTCCCCCTCTCCAACCAATGTGAGACCTCACAATTCACCTCCCTTGGGGACCCAGTGTCCTCGCTAACACACTGCCTAGAGACTAACTCTGATATCATTTGTAACAACTCAAGCCCACTACTAGCAGATATCATTTGTAACAGCGCAATCCACTGCTAATAGATATTGTCCTCTTCGGGCTTTCACTTCTAGACTTACCCTCAACGTTTTAAAATGCATATGGGGACAGGTTTCCACACCCTTATAAGGAATGTTTTTTTCCCCTCTCCAACCGATGTGAGATCTCACAATTCACCTCCCTTGGGGGCCCAGTATCCTCGCTAACACACTGCCCAGTGACTAACTCTAATACCATTTATAACAGCTCAAGTCCACTACTAGCAGATATTATTCTATTTTGGTTTTTCCTCCTAAACTTACTCTCAACGTTTTAAAATGAGTCCGCGAGGAAGAGATTTTCACACACTTATAAGAAATGTTCGTTCCCCTCTACAACCGAGATGAAATCTCACACTAAACCACCCACAACAACGTTGGATTGGTAAGTTCAAAAAAAGGTGCATAAATGAATGTTAAAGTTGGTTGTTTTTGGCATTAAATAAAGGTGCATGCATGCATTCATTCTCGATCTTATTATATAATAATAATAATGCATACAATATGGGATGTCTACAAATGCATAGCTTTTTTAATTAATGTCTATGGAATCTTATCTTATACCATACTATTCCTTTGCCCATATGTCCCACCATCTCCACATTTTCATATGTTTTTATATTATAACTTAAAACATCATGTGATGATGTGACATTCGGGTCAGAGCGTAATTTAGTGATGCTTTTGGCTACTAGACCCTCGTCATCTAAGGTGCAGCACGACACTTGTATTGCTCTCCCACAACTACGTTTTCACGGTTTAGGTTGCTCCCGTTTCGCTCACTGCTACTACGAGAATCCCTTTTGCTTTCGTTTCTTCTAGTTACTTCAGTTCGCCTTACCTACCCATAGATTCAGTAGCAATTTAGAAAGTTGACCTATTCGGGAATCTCCGAAACTACGCTTATTTTCAACTCCCCGATTTTCATTTACAATTTTAAAAGATTTCAATTCTAGCACGAACACAAAAACTTTTATAGAAGTTAAGGGTAATATCGTAATTTTTTAAATAATTAGGGCATTTTTTAAACAACGAACAAAGTGTGTGTATATATATATACACACATGTATGTATGTATATATATAATTCATTTATTTTTGTTAAAAGAAAAAAAGAAAGTACTAGACTCTCGTCAGAGCGTAATTTAGTGATGTTTTTGGCTACTAGACTCTCGTCATCTAAGGTGCAGCACGACACTTGTGTTGCTCTCCCACAACCACGTTTTCACGGTCTAGGCTGTTCCCATTTCGCTCACCGCTACTACAAGAATCCCTTTTGCTTTCTTTTCTTCTAGCTACTAATATGCTTCAGTTTGCCATGTTGTCTAAAGTTGACCTATTCGGGAATCTCCGAAACTACGCTTATTTTCAACTCTTCGCTTTTCATTTACAATTTTAAAAGATTTCAATTCTAGCACGAACATACAAACTTTTATAGAAGTTAAGGGTAATATCGTAATATTTTAAATAATTAGGGCATTTTTTAAACAACAAACAAAGTTTATATATATATATATACACACACACATGTATGTAATGTATATATAATTCATTTATTTTTGTTAAAAGAAAAAAAGAAGGTACACGTTGGTTCCGACAATGCTTTATGCTTTTAGGAGAAGGGAACAGCAAAATCACGATTGTAACTTCCTTTTCTGAATATCAGTAAATAAGATGGAATGAATGAAAGAACTCCGTCCACAACTTTAAAATAAATAATATATATATAATGTTTAAAGATCCGAAACGAAAAATAGAATATTCTTTAAAATTTAAAGTCGGAGATCGAGATTTAAACGTTAATTTTAAATTAAAAGGAAAATTGAAAAAATAAATTTTAAAAAATTAAAAACTAAAATAGAATATTCTTTAAAATTAAAAAAAAAATAAAATAAATTATTAGATACTAAAATTTTAAAAATAAATTGTGTATATATATATATAAAATATAAAAGTGATATCCAGCTGTGAGAAATTTGTTTTGAAATTAAAAAAAAAAAATGATTCCATCCCATCCAAGTTGAATTATATATATTCTAGGAAGGAGCCTGCTTGGTTTGACTTTGACTATTCAAAACAGTGCAAAACTATATATATATATATATCTATATCTATATATATATATAAATATATATATATATAGATAGCGGGGAAGAGATAAATAAGATTGAACTAATTACTCCTTAAAATTATTTTAACTTTTCTTTCTAAATAGAGATGATGTATGCTAATCGAGGACCGGATGAGAGAGCTATAGACTACAGTGAATCTATTTTAACTTTTCTTTTTCAGGTATAGATGATGCTGGCCAAACGAGGACGAGATTGGCGAGCTAGAGACTACAGTGAATCTATTTTAACTTTTCTTTCCCGATATAGATGATGCAAGCCAACCGAGAACGAGATCAGCGAGCTAGAGACTACATTGAATCTATTTCTGAGTCTGTTTTGTGTACACATATTTTCCCGGTTGAAAACTTACTCTAGCTATTTTTGTGTCGTAATGGTTTCACATGTTTTATTTGTCATGTATGAAAATGTTTTGGTTCTATGACTGGTTTCCAAAGTAAATTATCGAGGTCAGTGGTAATTCCCGTGAAGAGAATTTTCGATGAGCGGGTCTTACAAGTTATATGTATAAAAAAAAAAAATGATTGAGAGAGATAATGATAATGAATTGAACCAGCATACACAGAATCTTAGGCCAAAAGTGTGTCTGTTTTCAATCCATATTTTATTTCAACAAGGAAGAGAGAAGGAGGGAGAGAGGCCTGGTTTGTTTGGTCTAGTCTGGTCCAGGAATCTGCTTCTTTGAGGGTTTGGGTCCACCCCGTTTTGCCCATTTCCTCTAAGCCGATCGCCATTAATGAGTAAATCAAGCTCTGCAGCTCCACCCCCATCGGCAAAACCCTCATGGGTCCTCCCTTATCGGACCCAACCCCTCACCGATTTCTACACCCTTGGCAAGAAGCTCGGCCAAGGGCAATTTGGCACCACTTTTCTATGCACCCACAACCAAACAGGGTTCAACTACGCCTGCAAGACCATCCCTAAGCGCAAGCTACTGTGCAAAGAGGACTATGACGATGTTTGGAGGGAGATTCAGATAATGCATCATTTGTCTGAACATCCCAACATCGTTAGAATCAAGGGCACTTATGAGGATCCGGTCTCTGTTCATTTGGTAATGGAGCTTTGTGCGGGTGGGGAGCTGTTTGATAGGATCGTTCAGAAGGGTCATTACAGTGAGCGTGAGGCGGCTAAGCTTATTGGGGTTATTGTGAGTGTTTTGGAGTCTTGTCATTCGCTTGGAGTTATGCATAGAGATCTTAAACCTGAGAACTTCCTGTTTCTAAGTGTGGATGAAGATGCTGCTCTTAAGGCTACTGATTTTGGGCTCTCTGTCTTCTACAAGCCAGGTTTCTTTTACCCTTTTGGGTTCATTTTCTTCTGTAAATCTCATATCTATTTCTCTGCATTTTGGATATGAAATTAGTGTTTCAGGCTTCATTGATCTGTTCTATATCTGTTCTATATCGACCATTTCCACTTTTTTCTCTACGAAAATCGATAGCCATTGCCAAGATAGAGGTCTCTTACTGTCGATCTTTTCAGTAAATTGTTGAGGATAGTTGGGAGAGAGTCTAGGAATGGTCATGGGTTCATAAGTAACGAATACATCTCGAATGGTATGAGGCTTTTTGGGGAAGTTCAAAGCAAAGCCATGAGAGCTTATGCTCGAAGTGGATAATATCATGCCATTCTAGAGAATCGTGATTCCTAACATGGTGTTAGAGTCATGTCCTTAACTTAGGTACGTCAATAGAATCCTCAAATGTTGAACAAAGAAGTTGGGAGTCTCGAAAGTGTAGTCAAAATGACTTAAGTGTTGAACAAAGAGTGTACTTTGTTTGAGGACTCTAGGGGAGTCGAGTCTCGATTAAGGGGAGGTTGTTTAAGGGCTCTATAGGCCTTCGGAGAGGCTCTGTGGTGTACTTTGTTCGAGGAGATGATTGTTGAGGATTGTTGGGAGGGAGTCCCACGTTGACTAATTTAGGGAATGATCGGAATCATCTCCATTGATATGATGTCTTTTGGAAAACTAAAAGTAAAGCCATGAGAGGTTACGCTCGAAGTGGATAATATCATACCATTGTGGTGATTCGTGATTCCTAACATAGTGTCATAGCCATGTCCTTAACTTAGCTATGTCAATAGAATCCTCAAATGTCGAACAAAGATGTTGGGACTCTCAAAAAAGCAGTAAAAAGTGACTCAAGTGTCGAACAAAGAGTGTACTTTGTTCGAGGACTCTATAGGAGTCGAGTCTCGATTAAGGGGAGGTTGTTTGAGGGCTCCAAAGGTCTCAGGAGAGGCTCTATGGTGTACTTTGTTCGAGGAGAGGATTGTTGGGAGGGAGTCCCACATTGACTAATTTAGGGAATGATCATGGATTTATAAGTACGGAATGCATCTCCATTGATATGATGCCTTTCGGAAAACTAAAAGCAAAGCCATGAGAGCTTATGCTCGAAGTGGATAATATCATACCATTCTAGAGAATCGTGATTCCTAACACAAATGATGTGTTGACTCAAATCTTCTACTTAGAACTTGATTTACAATGAAATTAAGATTTGTATCAAAATGAGGAAGAGTACCTTATTTCATACAAGTTCTATCATCGTCGAGCATCGTGTTGGGCCGGTCCCCGACATTGAATATGTAGTGTGCATAATAACAAATAGGTAAAGGGTCTCTCAGAAATTATGATTGAACAAAGGAAAACGGAATGGACTGTGTCTACATGGTTAGGAATCACGACTCTCCACAATGGTATGATATTGTCTACTTTGAGCATAAGCTCTCGTGACTTTGCTTTGGGCTTCCCCAAACGATCTCATACTAATGGAGATGTATTCCTTACTTATAAGCCTCAACGTATATTCAACGTACATAATGTAGCTGTGCTAAGCTACTACTCAACCTTATTCTTTACATTTTCTTGAACGTTCTGTGTTCTTAGATCTTAAACTGTTTGCAGGGGAAACGTTTTCGGATGTCGTCGGTAGTCCATACTACGTCGCACCAGACGTGTTACGCAAGCATTACGGACCGGAAGCTGATGTTTGGAGTGCAGGGGTTATCTTATACATCCTATTAAGTGGGGTACCTCCATTTTGGGCAGGTAGCTACTAGAAATCCTGGAAAGTTTTGGATGAGTAACGCTTTCGACAGAGTTTCGTTACCGATAATTTTCTCCGTTCTTTGTACAACAGAAACTGAAATAGGGATCTTCCGACAGATATTACAAGGACGACTCGATTTCGAATCGGAACCGTGGCCTGGCATTTCAGCAAGTGCAAAGGATCTTATACAGAAAATGCTTGACAGAAATCCAAAGAGAAGGCTCACTGCTCATGAAGTCCTATGTAAGTTTAGGTTCCTAGCATTGAGCTATATGACTGGCGAGTCAGGGTGATATGTTGTTCTAAGGTTTATAAATTTCGGAACCTTTGTGTATCAGGTCATCCATGGATTGTAGATGACAAAGTTGCGCCAGATAAACCTCTCGACTCGGCGGTATTATCACGGTTGAAGCAGTTCTCGGCTATGAATAAGCTAAAGAAAATGGCTCTAAGAGTAAGTTCTTCTAAACTATTGAAGGAATGATTTGAAACCGTATGATATACGACGTAGATCGTGTCACTTGTCGAATCTGCTAGATTTTAACACGATTAGTTACGGCATCATCAAAAAGTTGATGATGATATTGAATATCAGAGTGCTTAGCATCTAGGTAATTGTTGAACATGTGAGATGTCATGTCAGTTGGAGAGGGGAACGAAGCATTCCTTATAAGAGTGTGGAAATCTCTCCCGAACAAACGCGTTTTAAAACCGTGAGGCTGATGGCGATACGTAATGGGCCAAGCAATGGGATTGGGCTGTTACAATTTATATCAAAGCCAGACACCGAGCGGTGTGCCAGCGAGGACGTTGGGCCTCAACGAGGGTGGACTGTGAGATCTCATATCGGTTAGAGAGGGGAACGAAGTATTCCTTATAAGAGTGGAAATCTCACCCTAACAAACGAGTTTTAAAATCGTGGGGCTACGACGATACGTAACGGGTCAAAGCGGACAATATCTGTTAGCAATGGGGTTGGGCTGTTATAAATGGTATCCGAGCCAGACACTGGGCGGTGTGCTAGCGAGGACGTTGGACCCCCAAGGGGGGTGGACTGTGAGATCTCACAACAGTTGGAGAGGGGAATGAAGCATTCCTTATAAGGGTGTGGAAACCTCTCCCTAGCAGACACGTTTTAAAACTGAGAGACTGATGACGATACGTAATGAACCAAAACGGACAATATTTGCTAGCGGTAGGGTTGGAATGTTACAAATGGTATCAGAGCCAGACACCGGGCGGTGTGCCAACGAGGACGCTGGGCCCCCAAGGGGGGTGGATTGTGAGATCCCACATTGGTTGGAGAGGGGAACGAAGTATTCCTTATAAAGGTGTGTAAACCCCTCTCTAGCAAACGCGTTTTAAAACCGTGAAGCTGATGGCGATATGTAACGACCCAAAGTGGACAATATCTACTAGCGGCGGGGTTGGGCTGTTACAAATGGTAACAGAGCCAGACACTGGGCGGTGTGCCAGCGAGGACGCTGGGTTCCCCCAAGGGGGGGTGGATTGTGAGATCCCAAGTCGGTTGGAGAGGGGAATGAAGCATTCCTTATAAGGGTGTGGAAACCTCTCCCTAGCAGACGCGTTTTAAAACTGTGAAACTGACGGTAATATGTAACCGGCCAAAGTAGACGATATCTATTAGCGGTGAACTGAACTCTGAAATCTTATGATTGATCGTAGGTAATTGCTGAAAGGCTTTCTGAAGAAGAAATTGGGGGATTGAAAGAGTTGTTCAAGATGATAGACACGGACAACAGTGGGACGATAACCTTCGATGAACTAAAAGAAGGCTTGAAACGAGTCGGCTCGGAACTTATGGAGTCGGAGATTAAGGATTTGATGGATGCAGTAAGAAATAAAGCTTTCTTCTACCTATGAATCCTTACTTTCGACGCAAACTGATGATGTTTTGTTTGGCAGGCAGACATTGACAACAGTGGAACCATCGACTATGGTGAATTTCTTGCTGCTACAATCCATCTGAATAAACTAGAAAGGGAAGAGAATTTGTTGTCGGCCTTCTCATATTTTGATAAGGATGGTAGTGGTTTCATAACCATTGATGAACTTCAACTAGCCTGCAAAGAGTTTGGCTTGAGCGATCTGCATCTCGACGACATGATCAGTGAAATCGACGAAGACAATGTTAGTTACTCTTACATCTCCCTCATTTTTTGTAACAGCTCAAGCACACCGCTAATAGATATTGTCCGCTTTAGCTTGCTACGTATTGCTGTCAGCTTCGCGATTTTAAAATGCGTCTACTAGGGAGAGGTTTCCATACCCTTATAAAGAATGTTTCGTTCTCCTCCCCAACAGATGTGAGATCTCACAATCCACCCCCCTCCCCCCTTGGCACCCAGTGTCCTCGTTGGCACTTGTTCCCTTCTCCTATCGATGTGGGATCCCACAATCCACCCCCTTCGAGGCCCAACGTCCTTTCTGGCACACCGCCTCATGTTCACCCCCCTTCGGGGCTTAGCCTCCTCGCTGGTACATTGCCCCATGCTAGCAGATATTATCCTTTTTAGGCTAGGCTTTCCCTCCTAGTAGATAGGACATTGGCGTGGGATCTCACCTTTTTCCTCTTCCTTGCTTTCGATTATACAATGAATCAACAAGTTAAAAGACCAATGATTCCCTAAATTTTGATGTCAATTCAAAGCGTTTGATTGTTTTTGCTTTCCCGCCTCTCTGATATCTGTTTAAATGTTCATCAACTGTCTCTGTTCCTATATGTTGATGAAACTTCTTTGGTTCTGTTTGGGGTTAATGCCAGGACGGGCGTATAGACTATGGCGAATTTGCAGCAATGATGAGAAAAGGCAACGGAGGAGTTGGAAGGAGGACAATGAGAGGACCGATGAATTTAGGAGAAGCTCTCGGCCTGTCAACAAGTGCCAACAACCAATCTATTGATAATCCTACCTAAGAAGCTTACATATTACCTGTATGAATCCTATTTTAGTTCCATGAACGTTTCGATAAAAACAAAAACTAAACGTCCTTACCGTGCTATTCTCATTTGAGGAACAGATATTTAAAAAGAAGGCATCAGATGAAATTATTTCAGCAATAGCAACAGATTATAAGAATTATATCAGCAACAAAGTCTTTGTTTCAGATGAAGGTATAGAAACGTAAGATGCCATGTCAGTTCATGAAGCAGAGGAATTGTTGGCGGTACTCTAATGTTGAAACGAGTTTATAACTACAATTTGCTTGAGATGGCAAGGTACTTGGTGTGGCGACCCTGAGCAATAATTTTACCATTGCCTTTTCTCCTCAATTCGACATTAATTACTGCAATGGTCTTTCCCAATCGCAAAACCTTCGCGTCGATCTCGATTTCCTCCTAAAACAGTAGACGAAAACAGATTATAAGAATTATTACAGCAACGAAGTCTTACATAACACATTTTGATGACGGTGGATGTGCTCGCTAAAGGCGTTTATGTATTAGTTTTATTAACACTATTTTCGGCTATGAGTTTTTTTTATTTCATTATCTACTAATCTGAACTAAGACATCTCGATTTGTATTTAAGGAAGATATAGAAAAATGTTGCCACAATTACCCCAAGAATGAAACTTTATTTATTCTCGGAGGGTTACAAAATATGGGTGGATGACGTGTTTCATGACTATATTTCAAGACTTTTTATTTATTTTAAAGTTACATTTCCATAGTGGCTACCAAAACAGAGATGATGGCAAGCAAGCCAAGGTTTGTGCTTTCTATTAACTAAGGTCTAAGTTCTTTATAATTTTATATAGTTTAGATCTCAGGTTTAGAATCATTCAAATTTGTTGACATGATGTATCTTACTTCTGAAGTGATTCGAATCTCAAATAAGGCAATCTAGATCTTATTTTTTCTTAGGGTAATTTCTTATCATTTTGGAGTTTTTGGATGTTTAGATCTAAAAGGTATTGTTCTTTAATGAGGTTATTAGATCGAACTTCCAAGAGTTACAATCATTTGGGATAAAATCATCTTAAAGTTTGGAGTTTTAGCATTTGTGATCCACGGGTTTGCATATTCATGGGTTCCATGAGGGTTCTTAGATCCAATTGCCTATATTTTTTATATTCGTAGATTAGAATTCAAATCTTTTCTAAAGAAATATGAAAAAGAAATTGAGAAAAGAAAAGCACAATTTCAAAAACTCAAATGATTATGAAAGCTTAAAATTTCCATATGTACTCAAAGAAATAAGCGTTTTATTAAACAAATGAAAGCACCAAAATCGAGACATACAAAAATATGGTTGGCCAACACAGGAAAAACAACAAATTATATACCAGAAACAATTTGTCATTCCATAGATGATATAATGACTTAACCAATTAAGTGAGCCATTGTAATTGTAACACCACCCCACCCCAGATCCACTACTAGCCGATATTGTCCTCTTTAGGCTTTCCCTTTCCGGCTTCCCCTCAAGATTTTAAAACACGTCTGCTAGGGGAAGGTTTCCACACCCTTATAAATGGAGGTTTGTTCTCCTCCCCAACCAACGTGGGACATCACAATCCACCCCCCATCGAGGCCCAGCGTCTTCGCTGGCACTCTTTCCTTCCTCCAATAGATGTAGGACCGCCCCCAAATACACCCTCCTTTAGGACCCAGTGTCCTTACTGGCACACCATCTCGTGTCTACCCCCATTCGGGGAACAGCGAGAAGCCTGACATATTGTCCGATGTCTGGCTCTGATACCATTTGTAACGCCACAGATTCACCACTAGCAGATATTGTTCTCTTTGGTCTTTCCCTTTCAAGCTTCCCCTCAAGACTTTAAAACGCGTCTGCTAGGGGAAGGTTTCCACACCTTTATAAATGGTGGTTTGTTCTCCTCCCCAACCAATATGGGAGGTTTGTTATCCTCCCCAACCAACGTGGGACATCACAGTCATCCTCCAAGGTTAAAATTCTATAAAAAAATCATCTCCTTTTCTCCAAAAACTCACCTAGAATCACCATCTGCCCCGGATTAGCTATGTGTAGCAGATAAAAAATCCAAGAACATGATTCTTAAAAAATCTAAGGAAGTCTTTACCTGTCATAATATAGGTATTCCTAGCTCTAAGAACTTCAGACAACTCTGCTAATAGCGGTAGTGGAAGAATTATTTGTCTTCATAGCTTGAGAGCTTATTCTAATAGCTTGAAGTTCTTAATCCGACAATAATTAAAAGTAATATCAAAATATACAAATATATTTCTGTTCACTTGCGTTTGTGTCTTGGGAAACTGAATCTAAGCGTCAGGTTAAGTTTCACTTTAACTGAATCCACACATTCCTTTCGTGTAATTCCTCACGTCTTGTGTTCTGTGTTTCCAAGTCAATTAATCCAATCTTCATACCCTTAATACTCAGATTCTTCAACTATTTGCCCATGAATTGCTCTCTACGAGAAAAACCTAGTCTATTCTTTTCCCTTTTCCCAGTGGCAGTGAGGGCAGAGGGGATCCTTGCACTATTTACATCACTGGAAAAAATGTGTATTGTGCAATATATCATCGGGTAGGAATCTGAACATTAAGCTTCTTACTAAGAGTTGAAATTCAGATTCACAGTAATTGGACCAGAAATTTCAAATTCCGTATCTGCTATTAGGTTAAAATAAAAATTACAGAGACCGAGTAATGTGATCAACAGTAACGGAAAAGTGAAAGGTAGAAAAAGTGGAAAGTGGAACTCACGTCGAGATAAGCAGCATCCAGATAGGAGAGGTTAATTTCAAGGGAGACTCCAGTGGTGTTAGCGCCCAAAGTCTTTAACGCTACAGAACCAATACAGTCGACGAGTGACGCCGAGGCTCCTCCGTGCAAGGAATTATTCTCGTTCTTAATAACGAAACATCAAGCAGCAAACAGAGAAATCCGAATTGAAGTGAGAAATAGGCAAAAGATCATGTACAAATCTAATTATCAAGTGAATCATGCAGATGAACAAAGAAGAAGAAGAAAAAGAAAAGCATACCAGCAAACGAGCGGGGACTTTGAGAGAGCAAACGATCCGACCAGGTTCGATGAGATCAACGCGCAGATCAGTCATCACAAAGTTTTCGTAAAATCTGAAAGGAAGGGCATCAATGGTGGACGCAACCTTCCGATCATCATCATCATCATGCTTCTCCAGGTATCTCTTCGTCTTCTCCATCGCTCACTCTTTAAGATTATCTCATTTCCAGAATTTCCCAAAACTGGTTCATCCACACCGAGAATGAGTTTTTATATTAATATTTATTAATTAAATTTAAAAAAGTAACAATTTATGGAAAATCATTTAGTCCTTAAAGTATGCAATAAATAATCTAATCTTTTCGTCAAATTTTTCTTTAAAATAAATAAATCTCAATGGTATAATCCAACAATCCCAAAAATATTGACTACCTAACCATGGTTAGGTTAGCTTTTTTTTCTTTTCCAATTGAGTTTGATTTATGAAAAAATTAAAATTGAGTTCACACCCAACCGAACTCTATTTTAAAATGGTTCTTGGGTTCAATTGTGAGCCTTATTCGACTCACTAGAATAGCCAGCTCGACCAACCCAACCTAACTCTATTTAACTTATTCGATTGGTCAACCTAACCAACCTTAAATTTTGGATTTATCTAAAAAAAACTTTAATCATGATCTTGATCCCTACAAGTTTCTATACGATTTTATAATCTATTTCCGTTCATAATGAAATTAGGCTTACATCTGATATTAATTGACAAATCTGCCTTAAAGTTATCATAATCACCGTCAATATGAATCAAGACATCAATCATGTTAAAAAAAATATTCAAATTATCACAAAATATTATCATTCATGTAACATTAAAAAAATCAAATTTTATTTATTCATTAATCTAAAATTAGGTTGTCTTTTTTTTTTTTTTAATGTATTTTAAAATTGTCATAAAAAATTAAAAAAAAATTACAATTTCATTTGAGTAAGATTTAAGAGATATATAAAATTAAGTATGTTATCTTTGTAAAATGTAGTTAAAAGTGCATTTAAAGTCGATCTCTAAGTTTTTTTTTTTTTTTTTTTTTTTTTTGTTCGTGAAGTGATTCAAATCTCAAACAAATGTATGAATTTGGGATGATTTCTTATCAACCTCACCCTTATAAAATTCAAATAACTAGGACAAAACTCAATAGGTCGTCATTCAACTTGTATGAAGAGCTATCGATAGATATCGATCGGGGTATGGATCAACAAACAACACTCACTTTAGTGATCATGTAGTTTGCAGCCCATATAATTTGGTCAAACAGGAAACAATGGTGTTTAATGAAGACTATTAATATTGTGTCAGTTCTAGCATTACCTTTGCCAACTTTTTTCATGGCCTAACTCTAATTTTTTAGAAACATACTATCAATTGCAATATATTTTTAAATAAAGCATTGAGCGAAAGACTAAACAATTAGTTACTTCAAATCAAGGAATGAATATGAAAATTTGCAACTTTCCTATATCATTGTTTTTTTTTTTTTTTTTGTTATCCTTCCTGTATCAACGTTAGAGAAGAACATAAAATGGATTGCAATACTCCATTTGCTTACCTTCACTGTGATCTCGACTCCACTCGACCCTCAGCTCGACTGCTGCGCCTCTGCATCTTTAGAACTCTGAGGGGAATACTTTTCCATCAGCCGAGCTAGTTCTGCATTGAATCCTTTCTCGAGCTCAACTTCTTCATTCCAATGTCTCCGTTTCATTGCTGCCATCCGTTCCTCATGAGCTTTTATCAGCTCCTCCCGTTCGGATACAAAGTCTTCTATCTCCTTCTCTTGAAACTTTATGAGCTTTGCAATGTCCTCCGCCCTAAGCAAAAAAAAAAAAAAAAAATGAAACTATGAGATCCCACGTCGATTAGAGAAGGGAATGAGTGTCAGCGTCCTCACTGGGCTCCCAAGGGGGTGAATTGTGAGATTCCACATCGGTTAGAGAGAAGAACAAAACGTTCTTTATAAAGGTGTGAAAACTTCTCCCTACCAAGCACATTTTAAAATCCTTTAGGAAAAGCTCAAAGAAGACAATATCTACTAATGGTGAACTTGGGATGTTACAGAAACAATATCAAGTAAAACTACGAGAAATTTGTAACATGTCGCAGCATCGTTTTCCCAATATCCACCGTTGTATGAATGACTTGCCACAGATTTACACAAACAACATATCTCAATTACCTGCTTCTATAATGTGTATTTGAATGGCTTCCATCAGTTTGTTTCATCTTCTCACGTTCCTCCTGCTGCAACCTTTCAAAATTCTCTTCCTTTTCGTCCCTCATTTCGTGCAATAGTTTGATTTGATCATTGAAAAATTGTTCTTGCAATTGCATCTTCATCAGCAGGGGAAAAGAAAAAGGGGGAAAAATGATTACTAAAAATCGTTTCGTGCAATAGTTTGATTTAATCTCTAAAACTCCCAGTTGAAAAGGCATACCTCTTCTTTAGTCTCTCTGTGTTGCATAAGGGTTCTTTGTCGAACAATTCTATTCTCTTCCTTGGTTTTCCTAAGCTTTTCACAGACTTTACCAAGAGATTCTTCATAGGCCTTAACCTTACTTCGTTCTTTTACCACCCTGTTCTTCAACCAGCTAAGCTCCTGGTTGTCCTCGCTCATTTTCCTTATCTGATCAACGACCATCTCTTGGTATGATCTCATCTCAAATTTCATCTTAGATTTACCTATTTCATAGTTTTAAAAATCAAAGAAAATAAAACTTCACATCATAATCATAATGGCATATTCCATGAAAAGGATATAAAGTTTGCTATATGTCAGACACCAACAAAGATGAGAGAGTGATGAAACCTTGCATGTGATGGTTAAAAAGGTCGAGGTCTTCTTTTAGAGGCATAAAACCATAGAGTTGGCGCTTCCCACCAGGATAAAACAGAATCCTCCCCTTATGATCCCAAGCATCTCTACCTGTTCTTTGTTCAATGAAATGCTTATGCAAGCGCTCAGCATCTAAATAACCCTTTGCTGATGGCTCAAAAATTAAAACACTCATCCCACGATGCCCCTGCGGGCCATATGAGTGTCGTGCCTTGACGGGAACATATGGACTGAAGTATTCAAGAAGTTCCTGATTTCCCATGCCAATCCACTGCCATCATCCCAACAGGAAAGTATAATTCAGTCAGATATCAAATATGCATATAAGACAACAATTGCATTACAAAAATACAAACATAATAGACCGATCTGTCCACTTTTGAAGCAGCTGAATTGAAAACGTACCCTGTCATTTTCATCCTGCTCAAGCTTTGTATTCATAATAACAACCATAGGAGGCCACACAATCTCGTGATCTTTGTCTTCATTTTTCAGACCTTCCCATCTGCCAAATTGTTCACCAGCAGGAATGATGGATGCTCCTTTACACCGCAAATCCTCCTCCAACAGTGCTGCTAGCTCTCTGTGCAGCTTCACCCTTCTACATCCTTTTGTTCTGGCATGTGCCATCAAGGGTTGCAGGCCACGGTACCAGTCAATGGCACCAGGGCCTCCTTGGCATGCTGGACAATGCCACTGCCTAGCAGGATCACTAATCTCATCAACAGTCAAACGATCCAAAATCTCAAAGAATTTCTTAAACCATCTACTCTTCTTTCGAGTCTCATAGCTCTTTTGACTTGCGTCAGAATCACAGTCGTCACTTAAGAGATCATCATCACTATCCTCCAGATCATCATCGGAATCATCAACCTTGTCATTTTCTTCATTCTCGTTACTTGGATATGAGTTTGAGTTAAATTCGTCTTCATGTTGGGCATCTTCCAACACCCTACTTTGACTGGAACCTGCCCTAGAGCGCCAATTCCAGCCATGCTCCAGGGGAGGGCGTATTAATGCTGGTGTAGCCATTATCCTTGCATCAGGGTGTTGAGGTTGCCAATTCTTACCAGATGCCTTTCCTCGCCCACCACCATTAAGTGTGCCTGACGTTTGAACCAGATCTGTTGATTTAGGACTGAAATTCTGGGCACCCCATTGTTTATTTGCATTGGTCCCAGCTTTGTTCCTGGACTTTCTGGCATAAACTTCCCAATCGCCATCTGCGTGACCTGATTCCAGGCTAACATCCGCAACACCCTGACTCAAATGGCCCAGCGTAGTGGTAGAAATCCCAGAAGCATTGCTCTCCTTGGGTGACTTCTCACTGTTGGTGCCTGAGCTCGAAGGCTTCCCACGCCCTCTGGTTGAACTCATTTTTAAATAACCTGCTCATTATATATATAAATAACTAAAGTTTATAAAAGAAGCGAGAGCAAAATACACATTGGAAACTACGCGATCCTTGACCCAAAACAAATCCTCCAGCCATAATAAGACGAAGCAGATATCAAATCAGACAAAACAAACAAAGAACGATAAATATCCCGAAACATGAACACATTCTGGTGTTAAAATCGCTAGAGGACAAGGATTTTAGAGTTGAATAATTTGAGTAATAAATGTCGAGCAAAATGCATTTCGGATTTCCAATGTTAATGTAGAACAGGGAGAGGTAATCCGTTATCAGAGACATAAAACGACGGTAAACAAAACAAATAGAGAATATGATGCAAGAATCGAAAGCCATGCAGCTCGTACAACGAGACAAAATTCTCAGAACAACACAAAAATCACATACAGACTTCCGCAACGTACAAGATTTTGCTCTCTTCCGCCTCAGGTTCTAAAGAAATCTAATCGAAACACACTAGACTCTAAAGAAATCCACATTAACATTGAACTGCCAGATACTTCCATGATCAAGATAACCAAGAAACCGAAACCATAGCAGAAAAATCCCAAACCATGCACGAGACAGAGAGAGAGAGAGAGAGTACACTAAGATCTTGAAGATTGTCGCCGGAAACGGAATCCAATGCCGGAAAAAATGGAGTTGAGCAGAAAGATGTGTCAATGGAACGTTCGTCTCCAGAAATGGCGCATAGATAAGCGAGAGCGACTGACTGATCAGTTACCCGCAAGAGTGAACCGAATGAAACGAGAACAGCGACGCTTTTAAACTCGTCTCTTACGGTTCCGGACTCTAATTAATTATTAAATACAACGCATAAATCGGGACTAGATTGTAATATTTACCATTTATTATTATTTAATTTTAGATAATATTTTTGTTACCTTTATTAAGCTAAATTATTAAAATAATTTTAATTAATTAAATTTTAAGTTTATTTCTTAATAATCCTATCATTTATAAATATTTAGTACAACTAATATTTTTAAATTATAATTAATGAGATATATTTATAAATCTTATATAATTATAATAATTTATTAATAAAATAATAAAAGTAATTCAAAAGATTACTTAATTAATTTTTATTAATTATAATTTTTTATCATTAATTACAATTTTAATTTGAACCAATTAATTATACTTTAAAATTATAATATATTAATGAATGTGCTAATCAAAATTTGTCCCAATAAAGAAATAAACAAATATAATTATTGAAAATTAATTAATTGTAATTAAGATATTGTGAATTAATTAATTAATGATTTTGTAAATAAATTATTACAATCATCCAATCCAATTTAATGTATTTGAAGATACTTATCAAATTCCATTATTGAAGTAAAAAAATGTAATTACATGCAACATGGTTCGTGATTGGTGGGACCTACTTTTCATGATTGTTTCTTTCGTGATGTACGCAGCTATACGTAACATACTGGAGAAGTTCATTATCGTGTGAGATATAACATGCATGAGGTCCCACATTTAAACTTATGGTTCAGTATCACAGTGCACATGGTACTTTTATACTCATCGTGACATGAATTTCTATGAGACGTGCTTACATGTTCATCGTACATGGTACCGTGGGAATTTATGGTCTAAAGTCCTGTGATTAATTATTTAATTTTTAATAATAATTTTGATTATTTTATTGACTTATTATCCCATTTTTCTCCTCTTAATAAAAATTTATTTAATTAATAAAAAAAATTTAAACAAAAAATTTAAGGACGTTTTTTACCCTGCGAATTGCAAGAAAAGAATTTGGTAGATTAGGGTGTGGGAGAAGGGTAAAGTGGTAATTTAGATAATGTAAAACTATGAAACGATTACGTGTGGCTTTCACTGCTACAATCCTTTTTTGAGTTTTGTCTCTTCGGGGTTGGTAATAATTCCCCCATGCAATTACCCATTTACCCTCACTCAACACGGGATTTAAAGATGGGGGAGATGGCATTATCGACATTTCGCAAGTCGGATGATCGAGGAGACTACTCTGTACTACCCTTATCCCTTTATTATCATATGTTACGATGATTTAACATTTTCTTTGATCAATCGAGTAAAAATGCTTGTGGCACGATCGAAAACGAGTCAATCAACCCAATTGTAGTTAAATGAGTTAAGAAAGTCGAGTCTATTCTTTTTGAATTATAACAAAAATACTAATTTGAACACAAAAAATGGGGTGACGTGAGCTGACCGAACAGAGAACTTACGAGATAACACCATGAAACTTCAAATACTATATACTTAAATTGATTTGTGAACACCACGCCACTCTTAAAACAAATTAGCTATGATATTTCGCTAATTTGACCCTCTTTTAGACCGGTTCACATCATTTTTTTTTTTTTTTTTTGTTTCTAAAAAAATATACTCTCAAAGGATTCTATTCAAGAAAATTTGAGAGAATTCAGATAGTGTATACTGCATCTTGCTAAGGAATGTTAGATGTTTCAGTCAGACGTCACAAACATGTTTCAATAACAAACATGTTTCAATATATGTAGTGTTATGACCATAGAGATGGAAAAGAATGTACCAACGTATACTGACGAGTAAGTAATTTCAAATAAAAATTACCAAAAAAGCTTAGTAGACGAAAATATCTTATAGTCTGCTATAGAAATTAAAAGTGGTAGTGACGAATGTCGAAAGAAAATTTCGTCACTACGAAGTTTGTAAATATGAAATTAAAGTATTAGTATGGACAAAAAATATATATGTAATTGTTAGGATCGCACTACAACGCACAACAACGCACACACTCGATCTAGATGAACACAAAGAACCGGACAGAGAAAATGCAAAGAGAATATTGACTAAAGGTTTTGTATTGATGACTATGGAGAGAATACGAACATTTACTATATATAACTATCTACCATATATAACTTTACCCGATATAGCTTTTTACTATAGTTATTTACTATTTATGACATTTTACGTCATTTACCAAATATAGCTTTACTACCTATAATCGTTGACTAAGCTATAAATAAGCAGCAGACTTCATAACCTAACAATTCTCACACTTGTAGACTGATCTAGTTAACCAAGAATTTCTTTCTCAAACGACCATGAGCAATTTCATGGCACCATATCAGGCTTTGCACAACCTCAATATTCCAATGTCAACACATTTTGTCAACATGTTTGCTAGATTCTTTGCACCCTCTATCTTCTCAAAACACATCACCATCTTCCACTAACCTGCAAGTGAAATGGTATCGCCTTCCGTGTTTTATCTTTAAATGATAGGCTGAGTTCTTCACCAACTGTATGACACTCTGACTATCTCTATAAAGAATCTTTTTGTGCTGCTTCTTGCCAAATTCTTCTAGATAGTCAGTCATCCATATTGTCTCTTTTTCAGCTTCAGCTATTGCCACGTACTTAGCCTTAGTACAACGCATTTTTGAAGTCTAGACATCCCATCATGGCTTGCTCTCACTTGGTTGTATCATCCAACTGTAGGGTCTCATCAAAGGGCTCTGGTTCCTTTTCATCAACAACAGATAGTGTAATGAAGGTTTATTCTGGTACTCTGATAGTACTGGATGATCTTCTCAACACTGGTTTAGGTGTCACTTGTTCTACCGCTGGTTCCTCTGCAACAGTCTTGTATCTACTACAACATCACTAGGTGAGTTTCCCTACCACTCAAGCTCAACTCCCACTTGCTCCGTGGTCTTGAAACCTTGCTCCACATCTGGTTCCTCATCAGTAGTCTCAGAAGTTTCATGAGTATCTGCTACAACATCACTAGGTGAGTTTCCCTACAACTCAAGCTCAACTCCCACTTGCTTCGTGGTCTTGGAAACTTGCACCACATCTGGTTTCTCAACAGTAGTCTCAGGAGTTTCATAAGTATCTGCTGCAACATCACTAGGTGAGTTTTCCTACGACTCAAGCTCAACTCCAACTTGCTTCGTAGTCTTGGAACCTTGCTCCACATCTGTATGGACCATTTCCAACCGCACTTTCTTCGATTCTCTAACAATCCTTGTGAAGTTAACTCGTTTATGCTTGCTCGTAACGCAGTTCTCACAAGGACCCACATCAACAGATTTCAGACCTTCTGATATGAACCAAGAGACATCAATCATACAATATGCTTCAATGAAGATGTGAAGAAAAGGTTGTCAAAATTATCAAAAGATGTTTCAATTCATGCTACATTGAAGAAGAATAAAGTTTGATTGTTGTAAATTTTGGGTGGGTTGTAATTTAGAGTTATTGTATTTTAAGACTTTTTATTTAATTTCGGTTACATTTACATAATGGCTAATTATGGTCATAAAGTGTGAATGTTACAACTTTTGAAATGCCTTTAATAGTTTCATTTTGAGGCTATATAAAGCCATGTATGTTGGAGACTTGGAAAATATATTAAAAGAAGCATTTGAGCTTTTCTTTAGCCAATGGCTAAGTTTCTTTGCAACTCTATGTAGTTTAGGTTGCATGTAGAATCATTCAAGCTCGACATGATCAATCTTGCTTGTGGAGTGATTCGAATCTCAATCAAGTGTTCTTGCGTTGAGATATTTGATCAACAAGAATCATTCAAGCTAGACATGATCGATCTTGCTTGTGGAGTGATTCGAATCTCAAACAATGTTCTTGTCTTGAGATATTCGATCAACAAGGTAATCCGAATCTTATTCCCCTTGTAGTTGATTCCTTATCTTATCACCTTCTAAAACTCCTTTCGCAGCCAGCTTCTTCATTCCTTTCACGCTCATATGTCCAAGTCTATTGTGCCATAGACTTGAATTTGAAGCACTCTCAACAACAGCAGTCATGTTCATACACCCTGCAGTGGTGTATAAAGTTCTAGATTTTATTGTCACATGCTACCACCATAGCACCCTCCATAATCTTCCATGAACTCTTCCCTAACTTTGTTGCATAACCTATGTTGTCCAACGGATCAATAGAGATCAGGTTCTTCTTGAGACCAGGAATATATCTGACATCTTTTAATGTTCACTGATTTCCTGCAGGAGTTTTTATGCAGACATCCCCTTTTTCCTTTAATCTCCAAATCTTTGTTGTCGGCAAGATACACCTTCTCGAAATTTCTGTTGGATCGGTATGGCAACCCTAGAGGGGGGTGAATAGGGTTTTAACGATAAAAGTGTTTAAACGTGATTTTTTTTTTTTTTTAATGATGAAACTTTTTACAAATAAGTAGAAGATGATAATTACTAGAACAAAATAATTCAAGTCAAAACAATAATCAAGTAGAACATGCAATAAATCATAATAATAATTTTGAAATTAAATAGGAAAGAGTTACAGAAACTGACACCGTAATTTTATAGTGTTTCGGTCAAACTCGACCTACTCCACTCCCCAAGCGCCTCTTGGGAATTTGAATAAAGAACTTTCTCGACTCTTTCCACGGATCAGAGTCAAACCGCTACACCGCTCTTTTTACGAGTTCAAGAGCAAACTCAATCCTTTCCACGGCGCAGGATCAAACCGATACAAGTATTTGAGTTTGATAATAACACACCACAACTCTATCAAAGAGTAGATTTACAATTTGGGACACTCACAACTATTTCCTCACAATACAATAATAATCCCTTTCAAGAATAAGATGAAGAGAAATAAATTTGTAAGCTTGGAGAGAGCAACAAATAATTGAGACTTTAAACAAATGAGGATTAGAAAATGTATGTAAGTTGTGTATTTTAAAATGTGGGGAAGATAGTTTATATAGAGCAGAAAAATTGCAAAATGTAGGAATTAATATTGACCATTGGATTGTGTTAGGAATAATGGCGGAGATTAAAAGTAAATAAATAAGAAAATTTTCCAAATTCATTTATTTAAATTTTTTAATATAATAATAATATAATATAATAATAATAAAAAGTTATGTGAGTAACGGTCCAATGAAAATTCAAAATTTATTATAAATATAACAATATAATAATAATAAAAATGATGTGAGTAACTACCGAAATTTTAAAATATAATAATATAATAATATAATATAATAATAATAAAAATCGATGTGAGTAACGGTTAGATTTAAATTTATATTTTGTAAAAATAATTTTATTTAGAAATATAATAATAAGAAAAATTCCACCATTTGTTACTCTTCCAACATTATAAATGTCATACTTTCATATATTTTGATTTTGCTGTCACATCATCACGTCGGGTATGTTGTCTCGACTCTAATTTCTTCGTTTTAGCTCTGATTTGAGTAATTGAAAAGTCGTTGTAATCGTTATTCCCAACCTTATACTGTGGACAGTTCAAAAAACTGAAAATAGTTAATAATTAAAAGTAGGTTTGTTATCATCAAAACATCAATCAACTAATTGATTGAAATTAATTAAAGTGAGATCAAGGGCCGATAAGCCAACAATTTCCAAACTTGAAATTTCGGAACAACTCTTTATTTGGAGACGAATGAAAAGATGCACTTGAATCCAAAATCCAAGATTTAATCGAACGGTCCATGCTGAGGATTAGAGCATCTCCAATGTCTTCTGCTGAATTTATAGAATCATCATCTCCAGATTTGTGATTCTGCTTCCTCTTTGGTCTTGTACAATCTGTCCGAAAGTGACATTTTTCTCCACAATTCCAACACGTTACATTTGGTCTATTTGAAGATTTTTTCGGTTCTCTGATTTTGATCCCCCTTCGTTTGGGCCCTTTGGTTTACTTCTTCCCCATTGGTCAACACTGAGGGCACTACCAGATGAATTTCCAACTTCTCGTTTGCGAATACTTTTGCTGAGAACTATATCTCAAATTTCATCAAACTTCAGTTTATCAGATCCTCGAAAACTGTTGATTGCAACAACAACAGTATCCCACGACTCGGGTAAAAATGACATCAAAATCAATGCTTTAATTTCATCATCGAAATTAATTTCCACCGAACTCAGTTGACTTATGATCATATTGAATTCATTTATATGATCAACAATAGATCCACCTTCAGACATCTGTAGATTGAACAATCTCCGCATCAAATACACCTTGTTCATAGCCGACGGTTTTTCGTACATATTCGACAGCGCCTTCAACAGATCTGACGTTGTCTTTTCCTTGATGATGTTGAACGCCACATTTCTGGATAGCGTCAACCGGATCAGCTCTAAGGCTTGTCGATCCTTGAGCTTCCACTGTTCCGTGGTCATGGTATCCGGCTTCACCCCCAATAGGGATTCGTGAAGACCTTTCTGATACATATAATCTTCAATCTGCATTTTCCATAAACCGAAATCGAATCCATTGAACTTCTTAATTCCAATCTTTGAACTTTCCATCTTCACAGATCATGGTGACTTCTGCTTAGCTCTGATACCAATTGTTAGGATCACACAACAGTGCATACACTCGATCTAGATGAACACAAAGAACAGGATAGAGAAAATGCAGGGAGAATATTGACTAAAGGTTTTGTGTTGATGACTATAGATATGTACCGTAAGAGAGAATACAGAGAATATAAAAAGTACATTTTCAAATCTCTACCTGAGAGGATATATATATGGTTTAGCTTATTATATATATTTACAAGATATAACCATCTATTATATATAAGTATCTCCCATATATAGTTTTACCAGATATAGCTTTTAAGTATACATAACTATTTACTATTTATGACATTTTACTTTATATGTTATTTACCAAATATAGTTTTACTACATATAATCGTTGACTAAGATATAAATAAGCAGCAGACTCCATAACCTAACAATAATTATTAGCTAACATCGTAAAAGTTAAAACACTGTATACGGATTACCGTATGAGATTGTCAAGATATCTTAAATTTAGGAAACCATGATTTAAGTTGGACTTGGGGGAGGATCCACAAGGATTACAAAGGTAGGTGTAAAATGACTAAAATACCCCTATAGTTATGTACCGCTGGCTTATGACCAAAATAATTTCAAAATGACATGAAATTTGACGAGGAACATTATTTCATGGTTTAAAGGGATTATACAAAGTTACACGGCCATTGGAGTATGTTGAGAATTTAAACCAAGGTTTGGGGTGATAAATGTCTAAAATACCTTTATGAGAATTCTGAGATGTTTTCAAGACCTTAAACATGATGTTATGCTATGTTATATATGCATGTGATATCCATTACACAATGATGTGAATGAAATAGAATGTTATGTATGTCATGTTATGTTTTGTCATGTAAAGTTATGTGATGGATTATGTGATGACTGTCATGTATACACGAGGAAAGGAGAAATGGAATGATGTTAATGTTATGCTATAAATGTAAATCATGGGGATCTCATGCATGTATATATGTCATGTGCATCAAGATACTTCCCCATTTGTTATGTTAGTACGGATGAGTACCTCCGATATTTATATTCGTCATGATATCATGTGAGTCTTTCCTTTTCTGTGGTGTTTGACGGTGTGTAATGTATTATGCCCGACCAAGCCAGATCTAGGGGGTACATATACGAGCCCACCTGGTGGGTCCATGTACACGTGCGTGGACCATATATGGGGAAGTACCACACATCTAATCCTGCCCGAAACTTGAAAGTGTCCAAGGCCATGTTACGGTTTTAAAGGATAGGTCCTATAATTTTATGTGTGTGATTGCATTACTAAGATCAAGAGTGAGGTGACTTACTAAATATTTCTTAAAATACTCAAGCCACGTGTTACCCTTATATTTTTCAGGTAAAGGTAAAGCGGCCCTACATGGATGACAATGAATGCTGAATTATACCCAACATGTTCTCCCACTTACCTTGCAGAAATTGAGACATGTCTCATAAATTTAGACATTCTAAATGATCCTCAAACACTTTAACTTGAAGAACCGTTTTATATAGATCAAAACGATTGTCATTAAAATAAGATTAGCAACTATCATGATATTTTTTCTATATCAATATGATTTCGTCATTACATTACTGTTCTCATAATAAATAGTGATAGACTAAATCACATCTGAAACATTTTTCAATTATTTAAAACATTTTTCCTACCAGATAATTGATGAACTTTATATCCACATTGAGGTTGCATGAACGTTTATAAGATGTGTTTCTGTGCTTTAGGTGATTGATAGGAATATCTCCCTTAGTAAGCATGCAAGAATGTACTATGTTAAGACTAGGGTGATAGAGGTAGCGCGGTTTTCACATTGACCTAGGTTAGTATATTTCCAGTAGATCGAGCACCCTAGGATCGTGACCAGTGGTTAAAGGTCTAAACCTGAGTGCTTCTAGAATTTAGGTTAGCCCTTCTAGAATTTAGATACTGGGCATTCACTGTTGTGGCTATGCAAGCTTACTAAGTATGAGAATTAAAAGTTGGTTATCTTGAGATGAGATTTGTAGTACAGTAGGTATGCGACACTAGAACCTAGTGAATAGCTTATAAACTCCAATAGGGTTTCTAACGTGTAAGAGAATCAGATGAAACTTCAAAGCTTTTTTGGAAGCTTAGATAGCTATAGAATTAGGCCCGAACTTCCTAGGAATTGGACCAGTAAGCTGCTTACTGAGTATTTTTATACTTACCCCATGTCTCATTTCTTTTCGAGGTGTTCACTGACTGTTGGTCGAAGTCGGAGAGCGTTCGAGAACTGTGTGGTCACATAGGGGGTTGCTTACAAAATGTTTTTTTAGCTGATAATATACCGAGATGACAATTAAGAACAAAAGATTATAAAATTTCAACTAAGTTAATTTACATCAACTTGGGTATAGCTCAATTCATCAAAGCCAGTTAGGGTTAATATTAGAATATCCCCCAATTAAAAAAAAAAAATTATAGTAAAATTTGAAAGGTTAAAAAGGTAATTTTATTATCTCCCACGAGTCTAAATCTGTGAACGACCGCGGTGGACCTTGACGGCGACGGGGGAATGGGTTGCTGGTGAATTGGGTGATTGCTGGTGGCAATTTTTTGCTTCAATCAGCCGAAGTATCCATTCTGTACATGCCTTTGCTTTAGATCTCTCTGAATTTCCTCTGTTCTTCTCCGCTTTCTCTCCCTCTCGCCATAATTTGCAGCAGAATTTGAAGCGTCGGTGGCGGAGTCATGGAGAAGATGAATCAGGCGTTTGAGAAAATGAAAATGTTGGTAGGAGTTGAGGTGGACGACGAAGCTTCTACTGCTACCATCAATGACGATAACTCTTCCTGGTTTATGGACGATTTCAACCGCAATTGCACGCTATCCACCAAACAGGTTTTCTTCTTTTAGATTCTAATTTTGATTCTTCCATTGCTGAATTTAGCGCAGAAAAGTAGCGTTTTGATATTTTATTTGTATTATGTAAATACGCAGTATTGCAACTTTGATATACATTTTTCATTGCTGACTTCGATTTCTGAAAGATGATCTAACACAACGAAATGGGACTGTAACTGAGTTTCTATTGCCACAACTGAACGCCACGAAGAAGCAAAACCTTGTATATGTTAGATTAAAACTGAATACTCATCACGAAAAAGTAAAATTTCAGTGATGTTAAATTAAAAGTGACTGGCAAATAACAGCTATGTAATGCTCCTGGCATTGTTTAAGAGCTTTTATCCTCCATCTTAATCGCCGTCCACCGGATAAGGAAAGGGAGATTCTCTGGTTCTATTAAAAGAAAAAAGAGAACCTTATTAACAAAGAGAATCCGTTTGATAGTTTCCTTGAATTGTGACTGCTTTATCATGGTGCATATGTTACTCCCTTTAACAATTAATGATTTTTTTGGTCAGTTGGATTTCTTTTTTGTAATCACCATTGGGTAGGAGTTTGGCCTTTTCTCCTTTGCAGTTTTTCATTCTTTCAATGAAAATTTGTTCCCTATTTCTTCAAGTTCACAGATGAGGCATAACTTTCTATAATCAAGAAGAAAAAGAATGGAAAACTGTTATCCATATACTTAACACTTATAAGTGTGTGGCCATACACCTTTAAAAACATATTTAATGGTTGAAATAGTAGTGCAATGATAAAAGAAAATTCTATGAAAACTCATTCTGAGACCAAACAAATTCCAAAATACCTCCAACAAAAGAAAATCCACTGAACTAGAGGGCAGGGCAGCCAACTTTGAACCATCTTTGTGATTTTTATGACTGTAGACAAGCGGGAAAGGCTCAATTAACTAGAGGGGGGGTTGGGTTCATGGGTCGGGTCGGGTCAAGCTGGGTTGGGTTTTTGGTATTTTAGATCCAACCCAATTGTTCCAGTTGTATTTATTATATTTTGGAGGCTTCTTCATTTTGCGAGTGCCTTCGTTTTCTCGAATGGCCTTCAAGTAACTTCACCATGATTTATTATTTCTTAAATGAAAGGCATACTTTTATAGAGAAAATGATGAAAGTATTCATTATCATGATGAAATATTTTATTTTATTTTTTAATTTTCCTAAACAAACACAAAGATGTCCATGGCCATTCAATTATAAGTAAGAGCAAGCCCAATAAACCAGTCCTTTGGACTGATTGATGTACAATCTGACTTTTTCAGCATATGCTAATTAATGCTCTTTCCGATTATCTTTCTGAATCCAATGTTGTGTTTTTAATATTGTTCACCTTTTGGAAAATTTTATCATACTAATTCATCCTTCTCCCTCTCTCAATTTAACAGCGATTATATGGTTTTGCCATTTGCTTTGTTTCTGGCTTAACATGTACGTTGATGGTAAGTATCCCTGAAACTAATATTCATTTACTCATACTATCTCTTAAGTGCAATGTTGACTTGATAATAGAAAGTGATCTTTTCGTTTGTAATGCAACTGAAAGTGTGTGTCTAAGATGATGTCATCTAGCTTTTGCTGATTTGTTATAGTCTTCTAATTTGTTTTATCATTTCAGTAGAAATAAATGGAGGTTGCCTTTGTGTAGCTAAGTAAGAGGTCGTGTATTTATATCACAACTCGCTGATCCATGTTTCCTGACATCCTTAAGGTTTTGATGAAGAGTGGTATTTGTTGGTTATGAATAAGTGTGAGCCAAAGAGTGCTACAAATGATTCCTCAATTTGCTTAATTAAAAAGGAAGTAATATTACAAAGAATTTTTTGACAGAACTTCATTTCGAGGTTAAGGGAAACATTTATGGATTTCATCCACTCTTGGAGAACTCTTCAAAGTCATGGCTGCTTCTTTCATACATAACATCCAAGCTATAGTAATCACTTGATTTGACTACAAGATTTTTGCTTTCTTTCAACCTGTGGCTGAAAGGAATAGGAGAAATTGTTGAACTTTGACGGGGTTACCCCAATTTAAGCTGAACTTCATGAGAACAACATTCTATATTCTGTTTGAACCTGCTCTCTGCGTTTTAATGGGGAAGAAACCATTTATCACTTATTCACTTTCTGCTACATTGCCCTTTTGTGCTCAAGGGTTGGTCCTTTATTTTAGAAGAGTTTGGGCTCTTTATTTGCCTCCCCTAATAGGTTGATGATTGGCTGCTCGAGGCCTTGGTGGAGACTCATTTTGGGAAAAAGCAAAGGTTCTATGGAGCTGTGCCATTAAAGCCATTCTATGGTAGACTTGGAAGGACCAAAATCTTAGAATCTTTGAAGATTGGAGAAGTTTGAATATTCTTTTGTCCACAGTACACCACACTTGGATTCTTTGGTGGAGTTCAAGTCACAAAGATTTTTGGTGTGCCTTCGCCTCAATTATTAGAAATGGGAAGGCTTTTTTGTGTTAGCTCTTTTGCAGTGGGAAGGGGTTCTCTCTACCGTTTGTCCTTAAGTTGTCATCCTTTTTTGTCGATATGAATATACATATTCTGTCTCGTGCATATATATATATATATATATATATATATATATAATCTGTTTGAAGAATTGCAGTGGATAAAGATACTCCATGTTCTTATACTGTTGGGCAATAGTTTTGTCTGAATGGCCTTCTACTGTTGGAAAAAATCTACGATTATTTAGCAATCCAATGCAGATATATCATTTCATCTGCATGTATATTTTTCTGCAAAGAAGGTTCTAAACTCAGTCCACACTTATAAATTCCTTGTATTGATATGCTCACACAATACAACTAAGTTAATGTAAAACATCCATCTCACTTCTATATTGATTTGCAAATATCCAAAACAACTTGCGAATACACATATTTATGGGCTGGACAGCAGCCTTTAAGGAGCAATAACAAGCCAAATGTTCAAATCCTAAGATCTTAACTTCAACCATGGTAAAACAACATTTAACCAAGCCTAAAGAACTTTGAGATCCAATAAACCTCACAAGAACTACACTTAGACTTCCTACATCAATTCTTTCCCTCCCAAAAACACTTGCACTCAAGTTTATTAAAGAAAACTTTGAAATCTTGCTTCAAGAAACTTCTTCCAATAATTAAAGGCTGTCTCCTGACATTTTCAAAAAATTGTTACAATGGCACTTCTTTTGATGATTAGAAAAAACTCCCACAGAATTTTTTTTCTCGAGTTCATCAAAACACTAACAAATCCTTAAAGTAGCACAAAGGACCTATAAATGGTATGTTCCAAATTCTTCTCTGTCTTCATCGCATCTAGCTCACTATCGTCAATTGAAGAAGAGTTTAGGGCTTGGTTTGGTTGTCCAGCGAAGAATGAATCGTGAAATAGAATGTTAATAGGTCTAAATGGGTAAATTTCATCTGAATGGTGAGAAATTGATTTGGCTTTCTCCTCCTCCTCAATTTCTTGTTCTGTTTGTATATTTTCTTGAAAGATTAAAGAACTATGCCCACTATGGTCTTGCTCTTCAACTTCAAAGAACAATTGAGCCAAATAAAATGGAGAATCATCAACCATTCATTTTTTCGTCAACTTCATCTTCTTCATCAAGATGAATTTCAAATTTTAGAAAATTCTCCTCATTGCTGAAAAAACCAGAATCTTTATCCTCAATCCTTGAAAAGTTTCCTCTTCTTTGCTGGAACAATTTGAATCTAGAACCAAGAAACCTTCATTTCTGCATTAGAGTTTATCATG
Source organism: Cucurbita argyrosperma subsp. sororia (assembly GCA_018691285.1). NCBI lineage: Eukaryota > Viridiplantae > Streptophyta > Magnoliopsida > Cucurbitales > Cucurbitaceae > Cucurbita > Cucurbita argyrosperma. The sequence continues at coordinate 15,134,980 of CM031900.1, forward strand.
ATATAAAAGGTTCCTAAATTTTTTTTGTAAGGTTGGCTTTCTGTTGGACCATTTTTTCATTTTTATCTGCATGTCTTTGGTGTATATCTCCTTGATAGAAATCTTCTTTGCTTGAACATTCATAATCTTGATTGAATATTGAAAACTGTAGTTCTAGAGGCCTTCTAACTGTATTTTCTTGATAATGGTTGTATAAAATTGGATGATAATTGAAGGGAAGAAAACATTTCATCATCAAATGAGGCATTTTTGGCCAGTTCTTGATGGGTTGTTTGCCATAATATCTCCAATTTTTTTGAAGTTGGTTCCACCAAACCAAAGCTCCATTTTGAAGCTTGAAAGCCACCAATTTGACCTTCTTTTATTCGGGTGTGTTGGCATATTCAAAGAAATTCTCCATGCTTTTTACCCAATCTAAAAACTTCTCAATGTCCATCCTCTCAATAAAACTTGGTAGTTCAATGTTTATATGAAATTCTTATTTTTCTTGACCGATTGAACCATATTGATGTCTTCTTGGGAATCTTTCCTAATGTTCTTGGTTTTCTTGAATTGTTCTTGCATTATCCGTCATTCTTGCATCTTTGAGAACTTGTTGATTTTTGTGAGATGAATCATTTGGCAAGATACTTGCCCTATTGCATGCTGCACGTCAAACATTCCTTTCTTGATTTCCTCTAATGAGCCTCCGATCCACTGCAAGTGTTGCTCAAAATCTTGGTGAGTACTCAAACAAGCTTCCATCTCCATTGAATTGTGATCCAAATTTGAAAAAATCCTGGCCCTTGGATCGTGGCACTCTTATACCAATTGATCTAAAACATGCAAGACATTTCTATATCGATTTGCATTTAGCTAAAACTTGTGAATACACATATTTATTGGCTGGACAGCAGCCTTTACAAAGCAATAACCAGCCAAATGGTCAAACCCTAAGATCTAAACATTAGCCACGGTAAAACAACATTTAACCTAGCCTGAAGAAATTAAAAAAACCCGCCAAGAAACATATACAATGACTCAAGAAACACACTCTAGATTTCCTACATCATAAGGCCTTCTAGGAGTTTGTTTTATTTGAACATTTGATGTGTCTTCCATTATATCAATGAGGAGTTTGTTTCTTGTTAGGAAAAGAAAAAAAAAAAAAAAAAAAAAAAAAAAAAAAAAGAAAAAGAAAAAAGAAAAATGCTCACACAAATGTAGAGGCTAGGAAATCTATTCCTCGTCTAAGTTTCAGGTCAAGGAAAAGCATCTTTAAGTTTGATATATTCAACACTTACTTCCTTGAGTTCCAAAGTTCGATATATTCAACACTAATTTGCATCTTGTTTATTTACATGCAACAGTCGATGCTTGTTTTCTTCAATCCAATCAAATTTGGAATAGCTTTCACATTGGGCAACATGCTATCGCTTGGAAGGTTTGTGTTTATATGTTCTACATTCTAATTAATGTTTATTGAAAGTTTTTTTTTTGTCTTTTGTGAGCTTTACTTGGCTTATGACAGGTATCATATCTTCCATTTTCGTAACTAGTTTTTTCTCTTGATTGAAAGTTATTTCATATCTTAAAAAATGCTGTTCAATATTGCTGTGTTGAATCCTATTCGTCTGGTTAATATGCTTCGTTGGTCTGGTTAGATTTCACAGTTCCTGTTGTTTTGTAATTGGTTGGGTGGGTGGCGTTGCTAATAGGTTTTTACCGTTGGTTCATGTAATTGATGAGTATGGGACTCTCAGGAACGTTGGTGGAAATTTTATGCTTGAACTTTATGTGCTTATTAATGGTAAGGGAAAGGGTTTACTCCCTTGATCTATCCAACAACTTTACAGTCACACCCCTCATAGAAGATTTGGTGGATGCCTCTATTCCTAATAGCCCCATTATGGAATCATGGTAAAGAAGAAGTAGAGCTGGGATTAAGGTCCCAGATTTAGAAAGTACTAACATTCCTTTATACTTTAACATTCCTTGTTGGAGTGAGAATTTGGACACGACATCTAGATCTTCTCCCAGTTTTTGGATGATTTGTTGCCAGTGTGGATCATTGTGTACTTCATCTCAAATCATTGATACATCCAACAAGGTGAGGGTAGGTGAGTGGGCAATGTGTGCAACTACTGGTAATTGAGATAAAGCATCAACTGCTTTGTTTCTAAACCCGACTTGTACTGAATTGTAAAACCATAACCCAATAGCTGAGGCTTAGTCCTTCTCTGCTCCAATGGAACTTCATCGCGTGCTGGTCTATTCAGACAATGAACTTCCTAACTAGCAAATAAGAACGCCATCTTTGAATGGCGAAGGCAATAGCATTAGCTCTCTTTCATAGACAATAGCCATTAGCAGACAAAATGTGTACATAAAAAATTGGTCATCTGTTCTATGGTAGGAATTCTCCTAACCCCGTTCTAGAAGCGTCCGTCTCCATAATGAACACTTGATTAAAGTCGGGCAAAGCAAGATCTGACGATGTAATCATGGCTTTCTTCAGATTCTTGAATGCTTCAAATGCTTGATCATTCCATTTGTAAGCCTTTCTTTCAACAATTGGGACGAAGCAACTATCTTTCCATAATTTGCCACAAAATGTCTATAATACCCCGTTAATCTTAGAAAGCCTCATAAAATATTTTAAAACAAAAAGGTTGAGGACGATGGGTGAGGCTTTTCTATGACACCTATTTCAGAGTCCGCTCCCGACCTCGACCAGCTCCTTGTTTACCTGGAAAATATGGAAAATAAGGAATGAGTACAAAGACTCAATAAGTAGCCTACTTGTAGGCTCTTAATTGTGTCCTTGATATGCTAGGGTACCACACTCTTTCTTTTCTTGTTTTGGTTCTTGTTGTAAGTGCTTAGGCCCTTTGGTTCCGTTCTTGGCTTGTGAGTTCTTATCATGATCTATCCTGAAGATCTTGGTCCTTGGATTCTGAGGTCTCAAACTTGGTTTTGATCTAAGGGCTTTAGTACTGAGGTTTTGGGTTCTTGTCTTTCGAACTTGGATCTTGATTCATGTTCTAGTCCTTGATCGTTGTCTTGTTCTTGGTTACTTTCTAGGTTCTTGTTTTGTTCTTGGTTCGTTCTCCAAGACACTTCCCATAGGATTTACGGTACGAGTCATGAACATAAAAATCTGTGTCCAAGACTTCATACATTCCAAGCGACACAGTCTGAACCTACGTCCAAGGCTTCATGCATTCCAAGCGGCATAGTCTGAATACCTACGCTCAAGGCTTCATACGTTCCAAGCAGCATAGTCTGAGTCATGAACATGCTGTACCGTTGGAGGTCTCGGGAGGTTCTTGATTCGTGGCTAAGGTAATTTACTCTCTTCTTGTTCCATCGTGGCCCTAGATTACTCCCCATGAAAGACCATAAAAGTCACGTGATCGGTGCAAAACATGAACATAACATCCTGCAATCGTAAATAGGGTACTCATAACATGGCGCAGGGCATCTCATCTCGGTGAGGGAACATGAGGCTGAACTTGACATCATGTTGAGAAAACATGGTGCAGGGTATCCTTATCTAGAAGAGGAAAACATGGGCCTCTAAAAGCATTGCGTGGTGGGAGGTCATGGGTTACATTGGACAAATTAGAGTATTACTTAGCATTCTTGAGTTTCTGTATTTGAGGACCTTGGTCCCTTATCCTTGAGTGGTATCTAGCATTCTTCTTACCTTGGTTTGTAGAGCTTGTATGGTATTGTTCTTGGTTCTCAATCTTGTAAGTCTATGGTTCATAATTCCTTGGGGCGTAAGTTGTAACATGCATTCATAAACATATGAAACTATCATAGTAGCAAGCATGAGTTATTCTAAAGAGTCATAAAGTCATAATAAATTATTTAGAGAGTTCTAGAAGAGTCTTGTAACTTGGATAAGGATTACTTGAGGTGTTTCTTTTGTGTGTTTCTTGGGTCCTAACTTGGTTTAGGTTCCAAACTTGTTTTAATCAACTTGAAATCTTGAACATACCTTCATTTCCTTAAGTACATGTTATTTGGAGCATGTCTAAACCTTAAATTATAAGGAGTCCTAGGGGTAATTTGGTCATTATACTCATAATTCTTGGTTTAGTTACTTAATGTATTCCAATGACTTTTGAACTTCACAACATTATCGAACATCATAAAATAAGGTCTAATACAAAGTTTTATAGCATTTGAAGATCATCTAGATCAGGAACCGTAGGTAGATTATCTTAGGGGTATTATGGTCAGTTTATACCGTTACTTGGTTTAGCTTACTCATCTTTATCCAATGACCACCACATTTCATTATAATCTTAATATTCCATAGTTTGCTCAGAATTAAAATTTCATAGGCAGCCGAGTTCATTTAGTGTGTTATTTTAATGTTACTTAAATCTGGAGCAATTTGATTGGTTCAAGGCCTTAACTCTTGATTCTTTGTGATTTTCTTTCATATATTCTTAATTCATTTTTGGTTTAAACTTTATATGAAAATCCAAGCGATTCCTACAAGTATTTTTTAAGAAAAGTCCAGATGACTACTTACCTCGTCGTTGATGTTTGAGACCTTCGTTCTCGAGCTTTCGGTATTCGAATTACTCTAATGTTTCTCTATTAGATTTATATTTGAGTCTAGTTTTAGGAACCATAAAGAAATTTATGAGAACCAGTCTAGAAGAGGTCCAAATTGATCCAATTGTCTTTGGGATTCATTTTTTTCTTTGGTTGCTGGAAAATTACAATTTTTCCTTATCATATATCTCTGTTTTGCCTTCGAATGGACTCGATTTTTTCACACAATGTTTAGAAGTTTCAAATAAGAGGTAGAGACCAATTTCATACCGTTTCTTGGTTTGTAGCTCGAGTTATAACCTTCCAAAGTTCGCCAAAAAACATTCTTCTCGTCGGAATAAATCTAAAAAACTTTTTGTTGGGCAGCCGATTCCAGAGCTTTTCAAGGCCCAATTCCTTCACGAAACTTGTTAGAATCCCATATGAAATGGGTAGAAGTTTAGAAGAAATGCAAGGAAGAAAAACTCATAATATGAAAGATTCAAACTCAAGTTTTAGGAATCCTCATTATACGATTCTTGTCTTAAAACATTGCCCAAAACTTTTTATTTATAGATGAAGCTTGCACTGCAATTGATTGTTCCAGAATCGTGGGAAATTTTCTCTTTTTATTTTAAACGTTTTTAGAATTCGTTGAAAATATTTACTTCGATGAGGGTGCTGCCAACATTGGTTTTGGATTTCAACCGTTGGATATTCAAATTTCAGCTCAATCCAACGGTTGGATGGGAAGATACAAATGATTTTATAATAATGGAGGGTTTTAATAAGTAATTCTAAGGAGTTAACCTTTAGAGAAGGATTCGAAAGGAAAAGTAACCGAAAATGTCATTTCTTTTTCAATTTTGTACTTTCCAATTTTTTAATTCCTTATCTAAAAGAAGATTCAAGATGCTCAATGAAAATGACCACCAAAGATGAATAATTTTCAGAAAAGTTTTGGAATTTTTCAAAAAATTAATAATAAAATAATAAAAAGTCGCAAATTACAAAAGTACCCCTTAAAGTTCCACTTAATTACGAAATTGCCATTGAGAAAAATCTGCAAGCATATTGGATTCCAGAACCGTCCATTATTACGATATTATTTGTATATTCACATTCAACCAAATCAAAGCTGAAATTTGAATAGGTTCGAGAAGACTCGATATTCTTTTGATCCAACCGTTCAAATCTAAAACCAATGTCGGCAACACCCTTATCGGAGTAGATATTTTCGACACGAATTTCAAAAACGTTTAAAATAAAAAAGAGAAAATTCACCACAATTTTGAAACAATCAATGACAGTGCAAGCTTCATCTATAAATAAGAAATTATGGGCAATGTTTTAAGAAAAGAATCGAGTGAGCTTTCATATTATGGGTTTTTCTTCCGGATTTCTTCTAAATTTGAGGGGTATGGTTAATTATTTTCCTCTACCAACTCCTACACATTCCATAGGAGATTTGCAAAAAGTTTTGTGAAAGATTTGGGCCCTGAAAAGCTCTAGAATTAACTGTCCAACAAAAGTTTCTAGATTTATTTCGCTAAGAAACATGTTTTCTGGCGAACTTTGAAAGGTTATAACTCGAGTTACAGATCACAAAGCAGTATGAAATTGGTCTCTACCTCTTCTTTGAACTTCATCTAAACATTGTGTGAAGAATCAAGGCCTAGAGAGGGTTGTACAAGGGCAAAATCAAAGGTATATGATAAGAAAAATTGTGATTTTTGAGCGACCAGGGAAGAAAATGATGCCCAAAGTAAAAGGTCAACCTTTGACCAATAAAAGTCAAAAGTAGCCCTATTTGGACCTTTCTACACTTTGATGAATTTGGACCTCTTCCAGACCGGTTCTCATGAATTTCTTTATGGTTCCTGAAATTAAACTCAAAGATGAATCTAATAAAGAAAATTTGGAATAATTCGGATATCCGAAGTTCGAGAACGAAGGTCTCGAAGTAGCCACCTTGGACTTTTCTTAAGAAATACTTGTAGGAATCGCTTGGATTTCTGTAAGAACCTTAAACCAAGTATGAATTAAGGATATATGAAAGAAAAACAAAAGAACCGAGATTAAAGTCTTTGAATCGATCAAATTGCTCGAAATTTAAGTAACGTTAAAATAACCCACTAGATGAACTCCACTGCCTATGAAATTTTAATTCTGAGCATATTACGGGATTTTAAGATTATATATGCAATTTGATGGTAATTGGATAAGGATAAGTAGCTAAACTAAGTAACGGATAAATGACCATAATGTATGTCTCTAAGGTAATCTACCTACGGTTCATGACCTCCCAATGCAATGAAACTTTGTAGTAGATTTTATTTTATTTTGATGATGCTGTGAAGTTTGAAAGCTATTGGATAAGGTTAAGTAGCCAACCCAAGAATTAAGGAGGTAAAATGACCAAAATACCCCTTGGACTAGACTTGCTACTGCCTATTTCTAAGGTCTATTTCTAAGGACATGAAGGTATGTTCAAGATTTCAATTTGATGATGCTGTGAAGTTTGAAAGCTATTGGATAAGGTTAAGTAACCAAACCAAGAATTAGGGGTGTAAAATGACCAAAATACCCCTTAGACTCCGTATGATATTTTAAGGCTTAGACACACTCCAAATGACTTGCTACTCCTTATAAGTGAAGGTATGTTCAAGATTTCAAGTTGATTAGAGCAAGTTCGAAATCTAGACTAAGTTAGAACCTAAGAAACATCTCGCTTATCCAAGATTCAAGACTCTTCTAAAACTCTCTAAGGAATTCATTATGACTTTACAACATTTTAGAATAACTCATGCTTGTTACTATGAACTCATATGTTTATCTACGATGAGTTCATATGTTTATGAATGCATGTTACAATTTATGTCTTAAGGAATTATGAACCTTAACAAACTTACAACATTAAGAACCAAGAACAATACTACACAACTTGCTACCAAAGTAGGAAGAATGCTAGGTACCACCCAAGGATAAGGGATAAGTTCTCAAACACATAAACTCAAGAATGCTAGGTAATACTCTAATCATGTTTAATGTGACCCATGACCTACCATGCAGTGCTTTCAGAGCCCATGTTTTCTTAGCAGGATATCATGATTGGCCTCATATTTCCCTCACCTAGATGAGATGCCCTGCACCATGTTATGGGTACCTTATTCACGATTGCAGGATGTCGTGTTCATGTTTTGCATCGATCACGTGACCTTTTTGCTCTTTCATGGGAAGTAATATAAGGCCATGTTAGGAATAAGAAGAGAGTAAATTACTTTAGCCACGAATCAAGAACCTCCTAAGACCTCCAACGGTACAACATGTTCACGACTCAGACTACGCCGCTTGGAACGTATGAAGCTTTGAGCGTATGTATTCGGACTATGCCGCTTGGAACGCATGAAACCTTGGTCATAGGTATTCAAGCTACATCGCAGGGCAAGCCCTGGATGTAGAATCACACTACATCGCTTGGAGAGTAAGAAGTCTAGGATGTAGGTTTTCAGACTGTATCGCTGGGCGCCCTAGATACGGGTTTAGACCATGTTCCTTGGAACACATGAGGCCTTGTACACAAATTGTTAGGTTCATGACTAGTACCGTAAATCCGAGGGGAGTGTCTTGGAGAACAGAATAAGAACTTAGTAAGTGACCAAGAACAAGACAACGATCAAGGACTAGAACATAGATCAAGATCTAAGTTCTAAGAACAAGAACTTAGAATCTTAATACTAAGGCCCTTGGTCCAAAACCAAGGTTTCAAAATCCCAGGCCCAAAAGATCATGATGAGAACCCACCGGTCAAGAACAAATCTAAAGGGCCTAAATAATTCCAACAAGAACCAGAAACAAGAAAAGAAAGAGTGTGGTATCCTAGCATATCAAGGACATGATTAGGAGACTACAACTAGACCTTGATCGTTGTCTTGTTCTTGGTTACTTTCTAGGTTCTTGTTTTGTTCTTGGTTCGTTCTCCAAGACAACTCTCCCTAGGATGTATGGTACTAGTCACGAACCTGACAACCTGTGTCCAACGCTTCATACGTTCCAAGCGGCATAGTCTAAACCTATGTCCAAGGCTTCATGCGTTCCAAGTGATGTAGTCTGAATCATGATCACGTTGTACCGTGGTACATCTAGGAGGTTCTAGATTCATGGCTAAAGTAATTTACTCTTTTCTTGTTCCATCGTGACCCTAGATTACTCCCCATGAAAGATCGTAAAGGTCACGTGATCGGTGTAAAACATGAAGATAACATCCCTTGTAATCATAAATAGGATACCCATAACATTAGTGTAGGGCATCTCATCTAGGTGAGGGAACATGAAGCCAAACTTGACATCCTGCTAGGAAAACATGGGCCTCTAGAAGCATCTCGTAGTAGGAGGCCATGGGTCACATTGGACATGAATGGATCTATGATAAGATCATTTATTTACAACGGAATAGTATACAAAGTCAGCAGAGAGTAGTACCTAGCATTCTTGAGTTTCTGTGTCTGAGGACGTTGGTCCCTTATCCTTGAGTGGTTTATGATTCCTTGAGGCGTAAGTTGTAACATGCATTCATAAACATATGAATCAATAATAGTAACAAGCCTGAGTTATTCTAAAGAATCATAAAGTCATAATGAATTCCTTAGAGAATTCTAGAAGAGTCTCTGGATAAGGGTTACTTGCGGTGTTTCTTTATGTGTTTCTTATGTCCTAACTTGGTTTAGGTTCCAATTTGCTGTAATCAACTTGAAATCTTGAACATACCTTCATGTACTTAGGAATAGGCCTTATAAGAAGTAGCAAGACATTTAGAGCGTGTCTAAACCTTACATTATCATAAGGAGTCTTAGGGGCATTTTGGTCATTTTAACCTTAATTCTTGGTTTAGCTACTTTCAAACTTTTAATAACTTTCAAACTTCACAACATCATCAAACATCATAAAATATGGTCATGTTAGACTGTTACTTGGTTTAGCTACTTGTCCGTATCCAATGACACGAAATTTCATATATAATCTTTAACATCCCATAATAAGCTCAGAATTAAAATTTCATAGGCAACAAAGTTTATCTAGTAGGTTATTTTAGCGTTACTTATATTCCGAGCAATTTGATCGGTTCAGGGCCTTAACTCTCAATTCTTTGTGTTTTTCTTTCCTATATCCTTAATTCATACTTGGTTTAAGGTTTATATAGAAATCCAAGCGATTTCTAAAAGTATTTCTTAAGAAAAGTCTAAGATAACTACTTACCTCGTTGTCAACGTTCAGGATCTTCGTTCTCGAGCTTCCGGTATCTGAATTATTCCAAATTTTCTTTATTAGATTCATCTTTGAGTCTAATTTCAAGAACTATAAAGTATTTAATGAAAACCGGTTTGGAAGGGGTCCAAATTGGTCAAGTTGATTTTAGGTTTCATTTTCTTCCTTGGTTGTTGGAAAATCATGACTTATCATATACCTTTGGTCTTGTCCTTGTACAGGTCAATATAGACTTCGAATGGACTCGATTTTTTCACACAACGTTTAGATGAAGTTTCAAAGAAGAGGTAGAGACCAATTTCATACCGTTTTGTGGTCTGTAACTTGAGTTATAACCTTCCAAAGTTTGCTGGAAAACTTGATTCTTGCCGGAATAAATCTAGAAACTTTTTGTCGGGCAGCTGATTCTAGAGCTTTTCAAGGCCCAATTTCTCACGAAACTCGTTAGAAATCCTATATGGAGGAGGGAAAATGATTAATCATAGCTTTTGAATTTAGAAGAAATTCGAGGAAGAAAAACCCATATAAAAGCTTCAAACTCGAGTTTTAGGAATACTCTCCACTTCTTATTTATAGATGAAGCTTGCACTGCCATTGATGGTTCCAGAATCATGGTAAATTTTCTCTTTTTATTTTAAACGTTTCTGAAATTCGTGTCAGAAATATCTACTCCGATGAGGGTGCTACCAATATTGGTTTTAGATTTGAACCGTTGGATCTAAAGAATGTTGAGTATTCTTGAACCTGTTCAAATTTCAGTTCAATCCAACGGTTGGATGTGAAGATACGGATGCTATCAAGACAGTTCTGGAATCCAAATCTGCTTGTTTTCAAGGGCAGTTTTGTAATTAAGTGGAACTTTAGGGACATTTTGGTTATTTGACATTTTTTCCGAATATTGTATTAAAATTTTTCTAACAATTCTTCATCATTTGCTGGTCATTTTTTCAGAAGTATCTTAAAATTCCTTCTATATAAGAAATTAAAAATTCGGAAAGTTCCTTCCAAATTAAAAAAATGACCTTTTTGTCCTTTCGGCTTACTTTTTCCTTCCCGATCCAAATCCTTAAATTTACTTGAAGTGACTTGCTTATACTTAAATCCTTAATTTCTTTCCTAGGATTTTTTGGGTCTTACACGGACAACTTATTCTTATTGGAGTTAATTACCTTTACTTTGGAGTATTACATCTCCCCTACGTAACCAACCAACTTGTAGAGGGGATTTCCCATTCCGACCCCTTGTAAAATAGTCTTTTGTGACTGAGGCCTCACAGGATGATGATTCCGAGGCTTATGTCTTGGCTCCAAAATTGTAGAAAAAGAGCTATCACTTGTAGACATAGATATGTTATGATTGTGTCTCTGGATGCACTCATACTACTCATGTGTCTGAGTTTGGGTAGACTATTTGCTACCCCATAAGGGACATGAGCTGGTGCCATTCAGATGCTATTCCCTTGGCCTCCACCTTCATAGACCTTGTCCATGTGATATCCCACATTGGTTGGGGAGGAGAACGAAACACCCTTTGATAAGGGTGTGGAAACCTTTCCCTACCAGACGCAGTTTAAAGCCTTGAGGGGAAACTCGAAAGGGAGAACCCAAAGAGGACAATATCTATTAGCGGTGAGCTTGGATCGTTACAGTCTATCTGGGATAGAGTTAATAGTAGGATCACTCTTGGGATATTAAGGGTTTATTAAGTCATCAATAGAGGAGTTTGTCCCAAAAGTGGTCAGCAATACAAAAGGTTGAAGGGGTATATGCCTTATGGCAGGTAGATTTTTGGATTAGTTTCGAGGAGAGTCCAAGCGCTCTCGAAATGCGCTCGAGAACATGTTATTTTTGTTTCTTATATGAATATCAGTTCCTGTTCATTTCTATTTCAACATAGTTTGATTGCTTTTGTGGCAGCACAGCATTTCTCGTAGGCCCTAAAAGGCAAGTGACAATGATGCTTGATCCTGTTCGGATTTATGCGACAGCCATATACCTTGCTAGCATGATCTTCGCTCTTTTTTGTGCTCTCTATGTAAGTTGTGTGCTGTGGTTCCCTCAAAATCTTAAACAGAATCCTTGTCTCCTTAATTTCTCATGCTACTTTCATATACTTACAATGCAGGTCCACAACAAGCTGTTGACACTTCTTGCACTCGTTTTAGAATTCGGCGCCCTAATTTGGTGAGTCGGAGTTATTTCTTCTATTCTCTTACTCTTTTATCCGACTCATTTTAACATCTATTAAATTCTCGTAAAAATCTGGAGCAGATGTCATTAGTATCGTTTAGAGCAAGAATCTTGAGTTATGTGTAACAATTGCCTTACCGTCTCGTTATTGCATAGATAGTCGTCTTGCCTCTTCTAGGGTGTTTTATTTGACTGCAGCTGATTTTCAGCTTATTTTGTCCTCCTTATTTACTTGGGATTTTTTCGGGTATGGTGCTTTCTATATCACGCAATATCTTGAAAGACTCAAAAACCTCTTTGATCCTCATTTTCCTGCTTGAGACCATTTTTTATTAGCCCAGTCATGAACCACCCTGGTTGGAGCCATGGTCTACCCTTAGTTCATGAGCATAACTTTTTTCTATATTACGCAATATCTTGAAAGACTCAAAAACCTCTTTGATTCTTGTTTCCCTGCTTGAGACCGTTTTAAATTAGCCCAGTCATGAACCACCCTGGTTGGAGCCATGGTCTACCCTCAGAAAGCAGATCTCTAAGGTGACCCCTATCTGTTTTAATGAGAATGCACGTAACTTCGAAGGAAATAGTTATGCTAAAATGAAGCCTTCACTACTAGGAATCATTTCTAACTCATTACAAGAACCTCTTCACTAGGGGCTGGGTTCTTGTTCTTGATGATTGATTGTTAATTTCAAATGAAATGCATTGAGCTAATTTCTTATGATGGGATAGTATGGTGTAAAAATGCATTTATGGTCATTTTCCTCTTTTCATTTGTATAGGTATAGCTTAAGCTACATCCCTTTTGCAAGGACGATGGTTTCAAGGGTTATGGTAGCTTGTTTGGATACTGAGTTTTAGCAGTAGACTCCGAGATCAACGTGTCGATCATCCTGGTTTCTTTTGGTGCAACATTGACGCTCGACATTGCTACATGCATGACACGGGGCATTGTCGAACTTCGTTGTATTATGTGTTTTTTAGGCCTTGTTTATGTCTCACTCAGACTAATTTCTTTATGTGATAGTATTCTCACTTGTTTTCTAGAGGAGATTGAGCTGAGGTTGGCTGCCTAACATATGGAGTGAGTTGATAAAATAACATTGAACATTGGTGGAATACTCTGTTACTTTTATTTTTCCTGGACAAAAGTTGATCATTGTTTGCTTTGGTCCGTTACGTATCACCGTCACTCTCACGGTTTTATAACGTATACAAACATTAAAAAAATTAATTTAATTTTCAATATTCAAATTAATATTTTGTGGGAAATGAACGTTTTACTCGTGCAATAGAAATATTAGAAATTATTAACAATACATAATGGCTTGCATAAGAACACGACTTCAAAAATTATAAACAAGATTATAAAATTTAAGATATAAATAATATCAAGCTCAAACCAATTTTTGCAAAAATTTTCAGTCCCCCGCTCTACTAACTGATAACTGAGCGATACCGGCCATTTCCTACAAATTATCCTTATTGTCAATAGCGGATTTGAACCGGTAATAGGAGGATTTTCAGTCCCCTGCTCTACCAACTGAGCGATACCGGCCATTTCCTACAAATTATCCCATATATATTTGCACCAGTAAAAGTAAGGTGTAGGACAAGCGTTGTTTAGTCATTTATCTTGATCGTACGCCGTCTGTGGGAATCAAACCCACGACCACATGGTTTAGTCATTTATCTTGATCGTACACCGTCTGTGGGAATAAAACCCACGACCACATGGTTAAAAGCCATACACTCTACCAGCTGAGCTAAGACGGCTTATTGAAAGAGAGTCGAGATAACCATTGGAGAGAATGCACTTAATTGAATACTTCCCGATTATAATCCACATATCTGTAATTCAATCAACGAGCAACCAAATGGTATAACTTATCTTCACTCCATGGTGTTCGACATAGCCTATTAGCGAGGCCGCCTTGTAGGCTCAAGCTCGTACGCATGGATCATGTATAAAGAAGTACTTCACATCCAACCGTGACTAGACTAGAAAGCTGATTAAGGTCATGCCATGATGTTTAAACGATAGGTCTCACCATGTAACGACCCTAGATTTCTACTTACCTTGAGTCAGTACCGTCATCATAGCGTAATCATTTTGTGTAGAAATAAGTGTTTAAACTTTATCATAAAATATAAATTTCATCTTAAAACACTGTCATGGACTTACATGTTTCGAAAACATCTTTAAAACGATACAACGAAATAAATAAACATTAAAATTTAAAACATCCTATCCTAACCTAAGTTTAAGAAGACAAATGCAACAACCCTATGCATGTTTTATGGTCTCGAATTGCGATGCCATCGTCAACCGTACAAGGGAGTCTTGCCTTTATCTGAAAAATAAGAGTAGCACATGGCTTGAGTATTTTAAGAAATACTCAGTAAGCGACCCCCCTGTCCGGGTTAAATACTGTCACATACAATTTCATGAGTGGGACCTATCATAACATTCTATTTTCCTATGGTGGTTATCCTAAACAGGCAATTGGATGTGTACTTAATTTTCCTACACATGATCCACACGTGCGAGTATGGACCCACCAGTTGGCTCGTACACCTACTGAGCTTCTTTCTGGTCGAGCGAGCATTCTCTGGTAGCTGTTAATGTCAGACACCAGTTAGGAATAACGACCATCATGATAGCATTATGGTAAACATAATGATAGTTTCTTTGCCTCTTAGTGTACGCGTTCGTACTATGGTGAAGGAGAAGGGGTATCCCCCAGTGCATGAACACACAATAATGCATGAGGTCCCAACATTTTTTCATTATCATATACTACAACCCCGCTAGCGTCTTCCTTCATATCATATCATTTATCATATCTTCCATGCATGTATCAGGGTTGTATTTCATGTCAATTCGTCATTTTACATGTCAATCATATCATAACGTTTTCATACTTTCAGATGTAACAATTCACATCATGCACATAGCATATCATATACCATAACAGTCACATAACCTATCCCAAGCATGCCTTCAACATACCATATCTTAACATATCATATCATAAACATATCAATTCATCAAATGCAGCATAACATTCACGTATCATAAAGCACACAATTGTAACCTGTAGGGCCAAACCTAAGCCGAAACTACTACTTCATACATCCCTTCCACTCCTCGATTTAAGGCAGGGACATCTCTAAACATGTATGATATTCGCCGTATTTGATAAAATATTCTATTTTATATCAATTTTATCAAGATATTTTAGCCTCTTGCTTTAAAGTCAACATATCAGGAGGTAAACATGCAAGTCCAAATCTGTAAGGACCCGGCTGACACGATGACTCCAAAAGATAGGTAAATTTTTCGCGAAATAAAACAAACCAAATTTAAAACATAACATACATTATATTTACATTATATCATAATAAAGTTTATAAGTATTTAAAACACCACGTGACAGTTAAAATGCAAAATGAAGAATAAACACAAAACATTTTAAAACAAAAGAGTTGAGGACGACGGGTGAAGCTTGTTTATGGAACCTGCTTGAGAATCCTCTCCCGACCTCGACCAACTTCTTATTACCTGAAAAAATGGAGCATACGGAATGAGTACAAGACTCAGTAAGTAGCCTACTTGTAAGCTCTTAAATCGTGTCTTTGATATGCTAGGGTACCACACTCTTTCTTTTATTGTTATTGTTTTTGTTGTAAGTACTTTGACCCTCTAGTTTTTTTTCTTTACTTGGGGTTCTTATATCTTAAGGACCTTGATCCTTCTGAAACCTTGGTTATCCTCTAAGGGCTTTAGTACTATGGTTCTTGGTTCTTGGTTCTTGTCCTTATAACTTGGATCTTGACCCATGTTCTAGTCCTTGATCTTTCTCTTGTTTTTGGTACTTTCTAGAGTCTTGTTCTGTTCATGATTCTCTCTCCAAGACACTCCCCCTAGAATTTACGGTATCAGACATGAACTTGACAATCTGTGTCCAAGCTTCATGCGTTCTAAGCGACATAGTCTTAATCTACGTCCAAGGTTTTGTGCGTTCAAAGCGATGTAGTCTAAACCCGCATCTTAGGGTTTTCCCTTCGATACAGTCCGAAAACCTATGCTCAAGGCTTCATGCGCTCCAAGCGGCATAGTTTGATAACCTACATCCAAGACTTCTTACGTTCCAAGTGATGTAGTCAAATCCTGCATCTAGGGCTTGCCCTACGATACAACCTGAATACAATGCCCAATGCTTCATGCGTTCCAAGCAGCATAGTCTAAACACCTAAGCTCAAGTCTTCATGCGTTCCAAGCAACATAGTCTAAGTCATGAGCATGTTGTACCGTGGGAGCTCTTAGGAGGTTCTTGATTCGTGGCTAAGGTAACTTACTCTCTTCTTGTTTCATCGTGGCCCTAAATTACTCCCATGATAAACCATAAGGGTCACATGCTCGGTGCATACATGAACATGGCATCCTGCAAATCTTTAGGTACCCATAACGTGGTGCAAGACATCTCATCTAGGTGAGGGAAACATAACAAACATGACATCCTGCAAATGAAACATGGTGCAGGACATCTCACCTAGAAGAGGAAAACTTGTGCCTCTAAAAGCATCGCGTGGTGAGAGGTGATGAGTCACTTTAGACATGACCAGAGTATTACCTAGCATTCTTGAATTTCTTTATTTGAGGACCTTGGTCCCTTGTTCTTAAGTGGTACCTAGTATTCTTCTTACTTGGGTAGTTGTAGAGCTTGTATGTAATTGTTCTTGGTTCCCAATCTTGTAAATATCTAGGGTTCTAAATTCCTTGAGGCATAAGTTGTAACATGCATTCATAATTATATGAACCCATCATAATAACTAGCATAAGTTATTCTAGAAAGTCATAGATTCCTAATGAATTCTCTAGAAAGTTCTAGAAGGGTCTTGAATCTTGAGGTGTTTCCTTTTCGTGTTTTTTAGGTTCTATCTAGGTTTAGGTTTCAAACTTGATCTAATCAACTTGATCTCTTGAACTTATCCTTATGTCCTTTAGAATAGGTCTTATAGAAAATAGTAGGTCATTTGGAGCACGTCTAGACTTTCAAACATCATAAGTAGTCCTAGGGGCATTTTAGTCATTTTATCCCTAATTCTTGGTTTTGCTACTTAAGGTATTTTAATGGCTTTCAAACTTCATAACATCATCAAACATCATAAAATAAGATCTAATACAGAGTTTCATAGCATTTGGAGGTCATCTAGGCCATCTAATACAGAGTTTCAATAGTATTTGGAGATCATCTAGGCCATGAACCGATGGTAGATTACCTTAGGGACATTATGGTCATTCTACACCGTTCCTTGGTTTACCTACTTATCCTTATCCAATGACAACAAATTTCATACATAACCTCCACTACCAGTATTTCTTAACAAAAAGTCTAAGGTGGTTACTTAGCTCGTTGTCGACGTTTGGGACATTCGTTCTCGATATCTAAGGACGTTAAAATTGTGAAAACCTTAGAGAACATTAGATTTCAGTTGGTGTTCGACATAGGCCTGTTAGGGCGGGGGAAAAACCAACCTTGGATTTAAGTTGGATGGGATGATCTATGAGTGTTGATCCTTGATGGGTGGTAGGTAATTTGCTGTCTGTGGGAATCGAACCCACAACCACATGGTTAAAAGCTCTACCAGCTGAGCTAAGACAGCTACTTGAAGAAGGAGAGTGAATGCACTTAATTGAATACTTCCCCAATGTGATTTCTAAGCACTTTTCACACAAACAACCGCCCTTATAACGGTTGGAAAATGGAGTAGTCAGCATATACTCAATGATCTTCAGGTATTGTGGTTTCTTACGTAGTCAGCATCACAATATCTAAATAGCTTGTAGTCTTTGCTTCTTTTGTACAAAATACCGTAGTAGTCGATTGTATCTTGGACATATCTTCAGATTTTGCATGTACCAACTAATGACTCCAACTACATTCTCAAATTTCTTTGGTTGGTTCATGTATATCTCTCGGTCCAACTCTTCATGTAAGAAGCATTCTTCACGCCCATCTGCTATAATTTCCAATTTTTACTTGCCGCAAGTACTAGTGAAACTCATAGGGTAGTGATCTTCACCACTGGACTAAATGTTTCATCATAATCTAATTCATATTGTTCAGAGATCCCTCAAGCTACAAGTCGAGCCTTGTATCTCTTGATTGGTCTATCTAGGGGACGTTGTATTTTGAAAATCCGCTTGCAAAAGATGAGTTTGACATCTGCTAGGTTTGCCATTAGTTTGACATCTGCTAGTCTTGTCAGTGAAGAAACTCGAATGATGAGTTTGACTTTACAAGTGATTGTCATGTCTCATTGTGAGATTGATAACAATTCATTCTCCATAAGTTGTAGCCTCGTATCGTTCTTCTTTTAAAAAAATATCACGAACTTGTCTCATGCATCTTTGGTGACTTGTCATCCTGAATGTGCTTCAACATCTCTTCTTCGATTGTGGTCTTCAAGGCAAACATTGTTTTGCTCACTTTGATTCTTCATTGCACAAGGCATCATTAGAATCTTTGGCAACGTAATTTCACTTCTGTCAATGACCTCCCAAAGATCTTGTCCTTGTAAATGAGAAATCATGCATGTTGTCCACGTGTTGTACTTGTTGCTATTGAGTTTCTTGATTCGTTCTGTAACGACCCAAAATTTTCTACTTAATTTAAGGTTGCTACTGTATACATATCATGAACATTGAATGCGAAAAGACTTCATTTAAATTCCAGAAAACGTAACGTTTGTCTTAAAGCACAGTCATAGACTTACGTGTTTCGAAAACACCTTTAAAACGACACAACAAAAGGCTAAATAAAATAAATAAACATTTAAATTAAAAACATCATATTCTAGCCTAAGTCTAAGAGACTAAATACCACTATCCTATGCATGTGTCATGGTCTCGAATTGCGATGTCGTCGTCAGCCGTACAGGAATGTCTTGCCTTAACCTGAAAAATGTGGTAGCACATGACTTGAGTATTTAAAGAAATACTTAGTGACCCACTATTGGGGTTAAATGCAAGAACATGTGAATGCAATGACGGGACCTATCATTTCCATTTATTTTCCTACGGTACTGTCCTAACGGGTAACTTGGATGTGTACCATATACTCTACACACAACCCATACGTGCGAGTATAGACTCACCAGTCAGTTCGCACACCGCTGGGCCACTTTCCTTGTCGGGCGAACATACTCTGGGAGCTCCTTAGGCCAAACACCCGTTAGAACTAGTAACCGCCACGACAGCATTATGTAAAACAAAATGATCGTACCCCTGCCCATCGTGATGAATTAGGGGTATCGCGCAATGTATGAGCACACATAATGCATGAGGTCCCAATATTTTTCTATTTTTGACATTATTAAATATAACACCACTATCGTTTTACATTCACATCATATCTCTTCTCATGTTTCATTTCTCATATCATGCATAATTCTAACGGGGTTATATTTCATTTCATTTATCGTGATATCATATCATTCATAACATGTTGTAGACATACAACTTAGAAAACATAACATAACGCTCCATGCTTATAACATGTCATTTCATAACGTGCAATTCATACAACAATTACCTCAATGTGTTGGATCGGTATGGCAACCCTAGAGGGGGGGTGAATAGGGTTTTAACGATAAAAGTGTTTAAACGTGATTAATTTTTCTAATGATGAAACTTTTTGCAAATAAGTAGAAGATGATAATTACTATAACAAAGTAATTCAAGTCAAAACAATAATCAAGTAGAACATGCAATAAATCACAATAATAATTTTGAAATTAAGTAGAAAAGAGTTAGAGAAAATGACACCGTAGTTTTATAGTGGTTCGGTCAAACTCGACCTACTCCACTCCTCAAGCGCCTCTTGGGAATTTGAATAAAGAACTTTCTCGACTCTTTCCACGGATCTGAGCCAAACCGCTACACCGCTCTTTTTACGAGTTCAAGAGCAAACTCAATCCTTTCCACAGCGCAGGATCAAACCGATACAAGTATTTGAGTTTGATAATAACACACCACAACTCTCTCAAAGAGTAGATTTACAATTTGGGATACTCACAACTATTTCCTCACAATACAAAAATAATCCCTCTCAAGAATAAGATGAATAGAAATAAACTTGTAAGCTTGGAGAGAGCAACAAACAATGAAGACTTTGAACAAATGATGATTGGAGAATGTATGTAAGTTGTGTATTTTAAAATGTGGGGAAGATGAGTTTATATAGAGGAGGAAAGTGGCAAAAATGTAAGATTGAATATTGACCATTGGATTGTGTTAGGAAGAATGGAAGGTGGAAATTAAAAGTAAATAAATAAGAAAATTTTCTAAATTCATTTATTTCAAAATTTTAATATAATAGTAATATAATATAATAATAATAAAAAATTATGTGAGTAACGGTCAAATGAAATTCAAAATTTATTATAAATATAATAATATAATAATAATAATAAAAACTATGTGAGTAGCCACCAAAAATTTAAAATATAATAATATAATAATATAATATAGTAATAATAAAAATCGATGTGAGTAACGGTTAGATTCAAATTTATATTTTGTAAAAATAACTTTATTTAAAAATATAGTAATAAGAAAAACTCCACCATTTGTTACTCTCCCAAAATCATAAATGTCATACTTTGATATATTTTGATTTGTTCATCATTTTGATTTTGCTGCCACATCATCACGTCGGGTATGTTGTTTCGACTGTAATTTCTTCGTTTTAGCTCTGATTTGAGTAATTGAAAAGTCGTTGAAATTGTTATTCCCGACCTTATACTGTGGACAGTTCAAAATACTGAAAATAATTAATAATTAAAAAGTAGGTTTGTTATCATCAAAACATCAATTAATTGATTGAAATTAATTAAAGTGAGATCAAGGCCAAAAAGCCAACACAATGATCACACAAAACAATCTAAACATAACATATCACATCACAATATATTGTATCATAAACATGTCATATCGTAAATACTTCGTGGTCATATCGTTCCCTAACTTATCATAACCTTAACGTTCTTATACCTATGACAGTCATATCGTTACGTGAACGTACCTTAGTTATATCATCACCGGAACGTATCATAACGATATCGTTCTATCAATCTATCACAAACCTATCCCTTTCTACCCATAACCTATTCTTTAATCAATCTCTCCTATCCATAGCACTTCGGTATGTAACCTAACTTTAACGTCTCATGAATGTATCTTACTCCTATCGTTACATTTTGTTTTGTGCATCCTTCTCGTATCATATCTCAAACATATCATTGAACACATCGTACCATAATTATTATCATACAATTCACATATTATAACATATACATAACATATAAGAAGAATATCGATCCGCAGATAATTCACACATATCAATATATATGACACGTGCAGAACCACGGGGCACGTGTCAACATCAAATATAATCATGCCGATAGTAAAGCCAACTTACCTAATTAGCTGAAGCTGATGTCCTGACGTTATCCTTCATAAAAGTCCATTGAAATCCAAGTTATCATATGTGAGCCCATGACATTAGTTTAAGTTTGAACTTCTACAAAATTGTTTCTCTAATTTATATTGATCCATGTGTTATACTTTGTTACCGTCTTTACATGAGTTAAGTCTTGAAATATTTATATATGTTTGTTAGAGTATTATTTTCATACAAACCATTTAATACCACATTTTCTAGATATTCTAGTTTGTTGGTTACATTTTGTTCTACTATGATCATTATCTTTCGATAAATTGCTAAATAAAACTAAATAATTAGATAAGAGAAAAGAGATCTGAGATATAACTTACCTCAAATCTCAAATTTTTCATTTCTATTTTGGACATTTTTCATTTCTGTTTCATTTGGCAGGGATCATGACTTTTATTTTATTTTATTTTATTTATTATTATTTTTTTAAACATAATAATGATCATTTATTTATTTATTTATTTATTATTATTATTATTTTACTATTACACGTTCAATGACTTTGAGATTACCCATTGTGTTGACAGTACCTCAATAATACCAAACAAACATTTTCGACACAAAACTTATAGAGTCATGGACTATTCATGATAAGAAGAAACTCACTCACTAGCAATTTTAAAGATGCTTTTATGATGTGGGAGATGAGAAATAACCACAGAGCATACTAACAAATTCAAAAGATTAGACAATACCCATCTTGCTCTAATACTAGATTGTTGAAGAAATAGTTTCGTGGGAAACACTCACACTTTTTATTAATACTAATTAAGAAAAGATTACAAGACACTTCCTAATGTAATATCAGTACACTTTGCTTTATTTGGGATAAAAACTTGGTGGGATAAAAGGGTATTTATAATAGAGGTCAGATAATATAGACGTACATTTGTGACACAGATCTATTCCTAAATTAGTTAAATCTTTGTTCATAAAACATGCCATATCTTTATTCTTAAAAAAAAATCTAGATAATAGACTCGTACAATTATTGAATTTTACGCTTAAGATTGGCTATGGGATGAAGGTATAAAGTAATTTCTTTAATTTCTAATATAGTTAAATATCCACGGGGCGGGGTGGAGACAGTATACTACCCCCATCCCTATCTCCGCCCCCTTTTCATTCCCCCGTCCGCAGGTGTTTATTTAACGAGAAAAAAAAAAATCTCTTCTCATTCCCTCCCCCATTTGGGGCGAGTCTCCATGGGGCCGACTGAAGGGAATGAACTCTTCATCCACGTAGCGATAGCATTGATGTAACAACCCAAAATAATGATAAAATGTATTTTGTGTGTATGTGTTGTGTGTTTAATAATAATAATAATAATAATAATAATAATAATAATAAATTAATTAATTAATTAATTAATTAATTAAAAAAAAAAACGAACGAAGCAGCTGCGTCAAGCAGCTGCTGTAAAGGAGGAGGAGCGGCGGTGGACGCGTAGCTGGAGGCGTGGGATGGATGAGTGGGTGATTAGGGGATGTGGAAGCGTATTAGAGCCTGATTAGGCTTTAAAAAGGGAAGAAAAACGAAGAATGGAGATGAGAGAAACCCAGTAAACAGAGGAGGAAATTTTGGAGAATTCGAGTTTTTGGTTGCTTAAAATTGGACATCAATCGAGGGTAAAGGAAGAGGGGTTGTTGCTGAGGAATCTTTTGAGGAAAGGATACGGCCCCGAGCTGAAGCGGACGGTAATTCGAAGGTAACAAAAAAACCCACATCACCGAACCTGTAAATCTCGATATCTTGAGTTATACTGCATAATAAGTTATGAAATAAGGCTGGTTAGAGCCGTAGTTAGAAGATCTATAAAGTTGTAGAAGAACTCAGAACGAAATTTGAGCTGTAGAGATGAAATTTTTGCTTCGGGACACAACGGGTATTAAAGGAAAAGATTGGGAAAAATTGCAGGGAGGAGAGGTTGAAGACGAGCGCGTGAAGGACACGCGAGGCGCGTGGGGAGGCTGCGAGTGGATGTGCGACTGTACGCGGTTCAGGCGCGTAAGAAAACAAACCTCCAACCTTGTATTGGCGCGTGAGGGCGCGTGAGAAGGTATTTTGGCTCCCGGTTTGTCCCGTTCGACTCCTTTTGACCTGTCCTATCAAAATTGGTCTATACTTATGTTGAAATTGATAAAATATAGGTCTAATAGGAAGGAATTGGGTTGAAATACTATTAAACGTACATTCAAGGGGGAAAAGGAGTTCGCAACCAAGTAAGTAGCGTATTGACCTTTGAACTCGTTCTTAACTTGTTTTACAACATGTGAGTATGTTGTTTACCTGATTAAGAGCTTAATAAGTTATGATGAACTTTGATGATATTTAGTGTTTATTGTATATTGTGACTGCTTGCCTGTGATGTAAGCGTGATATAAATGATTGTCTGAATGTTCTACGTGTTGATCATGATACATGTATGAAAGCATGCAGTAACTGTGAGTATGTTATGCATGTTAATGGAAAGGTTATGACTCTAGATATGCTTATTGGTGGTTGAGCTATGGATTATTTACTGAGTATGATAGTCTACTAATTCCCGCGGAGTTCCTGGCCAACGCGCTGTGTGCTAAGTCAGGGAGCATGAGTACTCCTGACCGTTGGTATATGAGATAAACAGGCCGCCAGAGCAATTAGTAGACGGGCCGTATTTGACCGAGAGCGAGTCTTACATACGAGTCCGAAAATTCTAGATAAGCATATTGAGAGAGAGTCAGTAACCTAGCTGGAGGTAGCTGAGATACCTCATTAACGAACAGATGACCCTAGTAAGAAAACTAGGAGTCAGTGGTAAATAAAACGTGAAACCACCTGGAGAGATTAGTTATGAACCTGTGAATGATATGCTAGCTACTTACTGAGTAATCTAATTACTCATCAGAATTATCATAACTTTTCTTTCCAGATGTAGACGCTGCAGGCCAGCCGAGGACGAGACCAGCGGGCTAGAGACTACTGGGAATCCATGTCTGGGTCTGTTATGTAATTATGTTTTCGCTGTCAAGAATTTACTTCGGTTGTTTTAAGTTTTAAATAGCACTGGTTTTAAATGTTTTACTGGATGTTTTTTTTTAATATTTTAAAGATTATGAGTGGGTGTTAGAGTATGTTGTCGTTGATGATGGTAACTCCTGTTAATCGCGTTGACGATGAGCGGGTGTTACAATTGAGAACCGTTTTTATTTTATTAACAATTAAAACAAAGCGAGATTAAGAACTCTACCTTCGTAGAAACCCTAGCTTGCAAGGCTCCTTAAATTATTCTAATCATGCAAAAGTTCTTTCACATCTCACAAGATCCCTTGCTATGACTCGAACACAAGGTCAAGGCTTGTGAGAAGCTCTTGAAAGAAAATTTCAAAGAGATTGGAGAAGAAAATTTCGGAAAACTCTTTCTCTAGAAGAAATAGGAGAGATTCGTATGTCTTTGGCTCCACCCGAAAGTCCTATTTACTAGAATTCTTGGAAAATCTTTGCCCAGACATATTTAATATATTAGGATATAATATCTTCTACAAATCGTATCTAAATATTATAAGATATTTTAATATATATTTAACTAATTTAAATTTCATTTAAATTTTAAATATATTTTTATTTAATTTAAATTTCAAATATATTTTTATTTATTATATCAAAATATATTAATTGATTTAATATTTAGTTGTATCAAATACAATAAATATATTTTTTTTCTTTTAATATATCTAATATATTAAATATTAATTTAAACTTTTCCTAATATCTTTTTCTCTATTTATATTTAACATATCTAATATATTAAAAAGGTTAATATGAACCCTTCCAATTAAATATATTTTCTCTATTTATTTAATATATATAATATATTAAATATTAATTTGACTTTTAAATTAAATTTATTTTCTTATTTACACTTAATATATCTAATATATTAAATATTAATTAGAATATTTCAAATTTTCTTTCAAATAAATTAAATATTAATTAGAATATTTCAAATTTTCTTTCAAATAAATTAGACTTTTAAGCGTTACTGTGAGCTAGCAAGGGAACTTTATGGACCTAAATATTATCAACTCGAATAATATAAAATTAATTAATTAGCGTTACTATGAGCTAGCAAGGAGACTTTATGGACATACAGATTATAAACTCGAATAATATAAAATTAATTAATTAAACTCTTTAATTAATCAACTTTCATTCATTAACTAAACGTCACTCCACTATAACTTAGAGTTGTACTTTTATGCACTACAGGACAAGTTATGTCCATTGTTATAATCATTATAAGCAAGTCGAACCTTCACGAGTTATTCATAATTACAGATAGGTCAAAAGTCCGTTTTATCCATGCAATTACTTCTTTCACTAAGTACCATTAATTTTCTAATGAACAATTTGTTTATGATCCAATCATAAACCAAGTCCCTCTCGGGCTAATGAGAGGGTGGGGTCCCATTGTTCAAGTCCCGAATCAGTACTTACAAGAGCGACTCATCTACTTTGGGAGTAAATTTCATCTCATGATATTATGTTCCCAACTCCTTATTTCATCAAGTTCGGAAAGGGTAACTGACACATTTTAAAAAACAAAATATTTAATTTCAATAGGAAAGTCTCTTGGTTGGAAGACTTCCTTCAATTGCTACTATAAATATCTGTTCAATAGTCCGAATCTATGTCAATAGATTTACCAACAACAAAATAAAATATAGGCACAGACTTGACGGTGGAGAAATTGAGAGTACAGATCTTCATCGTTGAGCGGCAGTGAGTGTCGCCGTTGCTCCTTCCACTGTTGATTGGCCCATTCACTGAATTTGGGTCCCCAATTTTGCCTACTTCCCTTTCAACTCTCAACCAATTCTATGCATATTCCCACGCAAACCCCACACCAACACCCCCCGCCAGGACTCCATGTTCCACGACCCAAATCTTCATAAGGAATTTCATTTTCCTTCCTTCGCCCACTCGGAGTTTGTGGCATCTATTGGAGTCCAAGGTGATGGTTTTTCTTGCCTTTTCCAATCTATTTTTTCTTGTTCTTTGCCTGCAATCTGTTTGCGATAATTCCCCTGTGGAATTTGTTCTTGCTTTTGAAGGCTTTGATCTTTGTTCTTTCTAGCAGGTTGATTTGGACCACTGGGTTGAATTTTAGAAACATTGTTGTTGTGTGTTGTGTTGCTGCTGCTGTTTGTTTGATTAAATCGGCTGAACTGCGTTATTCTCCGATGAGTGGCGCCCCGAAGAGGTCCCATGATGATGGGGGTCACTCCTCATCTTCCAAATATCCACACGATGATTCCAGTCCCTATCGCAAGCTTTCTTCGTCACTTCCAATGCAGTATCGTCCTTCCTTTGAGATGGGTCAAGACGCCCCATTGTCGAAGATACCCCGCACGGAATCCCGTGAGGGAGATAGGAAATCCCCCCTGCACTCGATTTTTCGAATGCCTTCGTCCTCTAATGATCCTCATGCAGATCACTCTGTTGCTCCGGAAAGCAGGCCAGAGCTGCGGGACTCCAAGGACGGTGGGGACAATAGATTTGAGAATCGAGATTCAAGAGTGGAGGCTCGAGAGCTGTTTGGTGATGAAAGGAGGGATTCTCAAGCTGTGAAGTTGGAGAAGGAAATGAGATACGAAGGCAGATTGGATGATAGAGATGGTTATCACGATTACAAGGGTGAATTGAAGTCAGAAAAAGAGATGTATGGATCAGCAACCAATCACTTCAACTGGAAAGAATCAAAAGATTACCATAGAGGGAAAAGATATCCTGAAGCTTCTGTTGGAGGCTTGGAACCCTGGCATGTTTCACGCACCAGTTCACAGAGTGCAGCCGAGGCTGTAAAAGAAGCCCGAACTACTGAGGAGAAAGATTATGTTGAAACAAGGGAGGCTGTTGGAGAGAATAAAATAGATTCAAAAGGGGAGGATAAATTTAAAGAGAAGGACAGGAAAAGGAAAGATACAAAGCAGAGGGATTGGGGAGATAAAGATAAGGAAAGAAATGATCATAGGAGCAGTACTCAAGCAACGAACAGCAATGTTGAGCCCAAAGACTTGTCAAAGGAAGAGAGAGATTCGGAAAGGTGGGAGAGGGACCGGAAAGATACCTCAAAAGACAAGGAAAGGCCTCGTGAAAGGGAAAAAGACCATGTGAAGAGAGAATCATGGAATGGGATGGATAAGGAGACTGCACACCTTGAAAAGGAGTCAGGTGAAGTGTCTGCGAGAATGTTAGAGCAGGACAACCCAATTTCAGAGCAAAAAAAGCAAAAGGATTTTGATAGCTGGAAAAATGCTGATAGAGAGGGTAGAGACAGGAAGAAAGAAAGGGATACAGACATTGAGGGAGATCGACCAGAAAAGCGTAGTAGATGTCATGAAAAAGAGTCAGATGAGGGATGTGTAGATGTTGAAGGGACTTTAGACAGAGAGAGAGAAGTTTATAATTATGGTGTTCAGCATCGGAGAAGGATGCAACGTTCAAGGGGAAGCCCTCAAGTGGCAAATAGAGAACCTTGCTTCAGGTCTCGTGCTCAAGATAATGAAGGGTACACCATATGATTTTCTTTACAGTTTTCATTTTCCCTTGCTACCTAAATTATTGTTTTCAAATAGCGTTCATTGTTGGTGGTTCTCCCCCCCCCTGGTACCATGTGTTTCTAGGTGTTGCTTTTTCAGAGTGAATTAAGGGATTTTATTTCATCCGATCATTTCATTATGTATGTATTGTTGGGCAATTCAGTTGCATTTCCTGATTTATGTTCACTTTATGGACTTGGACTGGTATCTCCCTGTGAGGTAATTCAATGGACTATGCATGATGAGGGAGAGTCATTCCGTTTGAACTCACATTTGCTATGCCTATATGATGGGAAGTTTGAACTTGTTCACCAAAAGGTTCTAGGTAGGCAATTTTTTGTCTTCTCTTCTCTATGGCATTATTTCTGATGTGTTGACCTGAATGCTGGTGAAAGGGGATGAGTTTGAACTCTGGGGAGTTCTAGAGTTGGAAGAGATCAAGTTTACGCTACTCATTTTCATTTTGAAGATGATACCATAATTATTATGTTTTTTGGCTGTAGGCCCTAGATATTACATAAAAGATGAGCGAAATAACAGCCTAAGGATGGAGGCTGAGGTAGAGGAAACTCCCTCCCAAAAGCTACTTGACTAGCTTCGAGTCTGATAATCATGAGGGCCTGTAGTTACAAAAGAATTTAGATCGTGAAGAGGGCTCACCAAGAAGCCATATTTTTATGAAATTACAAAAAAGTCAAAATAAAGAGTCTTATCATGAAAAGATCTATCATTTCATTTGAGCCATAAGTGACACAAAAGAGATCTAGGAGTGTAACTTCCCAAAATTTAGGCCCGGTGAATGTTGGAATAAGATTATCTGTATTCTCATATGTGCTTCAGGTCCCCATGGGAATAGTCTTTCATTGTAGTTAGCTATCAACAACAAGTGAGAATTATTTTTTAACTAAGAAACTAAGTTTTCATCAGGAAATAGGAAAGAATGCACAAAGGCATACAACTTTATTCTCCCTGGTACCGCATCATATTGACGCAGAAAAATGCTATGATACTTTTTTTTCTATCCATAACTTTATTCACAGTAATATTTCTTTTTCAATTGAAGAATGGTTGTGTCACGTAATGATCCTCCTCCTGTATCTTGCAGATTACAAGGTATGCTGTCTTGTTACACTGTTCTCCTTGGTGTAAAATTCTTCTCAACTGTGACTGCTGCGATCATGCTACCTTTGCTGGATAGCTTGCGAGCTACATTATTCTAGTTTTCACTCTCTCCAAAGGCTTTGAAGCTACTTTTCTTTTCTTTTTTCTTTTTATCATGCTTTATCAATCTGTTTGACATAGAAGTATCTTTTTAACTTGGATTTATTACTCTTGCTTTTTCAATTTAGGGCAGTTCTTAACAGCTCTTTAGGGAACAATAAGACAAGGAAGAACAGTTTGGGAATAAGGATTTTTATTTTAGAAACATATTTCTTTGATGTCTGATATTTGTAGAAGGGAGAAGATTTAGAGTTAATGCTAGGAGAATAGTTACAGAAATGTTCATTAAATAGCTCTGTTGTATTGAGCAATAATAACCCCAGCTTTCATTTTAATGATAGATCCACAAAGTAAACTAATCACCCTTATTGGTCTGGGTTTTATTTATTTATCTACTTATTTTATTGCTCTGGTCTATTCCTTTCTTCATTATTTCTTTCTTTTATAAGTTGTTTTTTCACTAAATAATATTGTTTCATGCATTATTATATTATTTTTTGTAAATACAATTATGCTCTATAATTGTTTCTATTTGTAACTTCAATTAAAGATAAGTTTGTTCTTCATATATATATATATATATATATATATATATATATATATATATGTATATATGCATGTATGTATGTATCTATTAGTTTCCCATACGTGTTTTTTTACAGCATGCTTCAACTTTAAAGAACAATTGTACCTCTGGTGCATTTTATGAGTTATAAAAAAACAGATTCATGGCGTTAATTATCTTTTAAGGGGAAAAACCAGCTTAATGAAACCCATCTTGTCTTGATGATGCTATGTGTATGTCTTGCTGATGCTTGATACTTTAAGATAAGCATGTCTTATCTACTAAATCTTAGTGCCTGTATTACATGCAAAATGTCTTTTCAGGAAAACCGGAAGTCTCATCTGTGGTTTATAAAGTTGGTGAGTGCGTGCAAGAACTAATAAAGTTGTGGAAGGAACATGAATCGTCACAGATACAGAAAAATGGTGAAAGCTCACAGAATATCCCCACTCTAGAAATTCGAATACCAGCTGAACACGTTATTGCTACAAATAGGCAGGTAAAAAGCATATTTCTTCATTATTTTATCATAAAAGCATTTAAAAGCACAACCGATATGTTTTAAACTATCAATGCTGACGGCAGTGTCTCTTTATATATATAAAAAAGTATCGATAAAAGAAACAAAGGGGAGAAGCAGCAAACAGGGAAGAAGAGCTTTTTAATTGGGGGGGGGGGGGGGGGGGGGGGGGGGGGTGGGGGGGGGGGGGGGGGGGGGGGGGGGGGGGGGGGGGGGGGTGGGGGGGGGGGGGGGGGGGGGGGGGGGGGGGGGGGGGGGGGGGGGGGGGGAAGCTGACTTTCAAGTGAACCAACAAAGAAGGGCAGCACATTGATTAGTCGGTATCAGTTTTATCTGCAATGAAAACTGATAATTTTGTTTGGTTGGTTGAAAACCAGCCATTTTTAAGATTTGTATAAATTGACTGATCGTTTATTGGTGTGGTCGGTCAATTTTGGCCAATCTCAAGATTGAGAGCGAGTGAGGTCAAGCAAGGCTCTGATGGACGTTGGAGGTAGACAAATGTACAGGGTGCTAACTACTGCGTTATTGAAAGGGTTGAGGTGCTATGAGTAGGGGAAAAATGAAAGATGGAGAGAGTTGGAAGGAAAAGAAAAAGTGGAGGGGAAAATGATACATGGGCTACGTTTTGAGCATTAGTCTCTTTTTTTAATATTATTTTCAAATTAAAAGAATATCCTTCGTTCTTTTCAACCTAGCGTGCAGAAACATTATTCTTTTTATAGGAAATAGATATATATTCATGGGGGGATCCTTGGGGACAGGTAGAGAGGGAAACCGCCCAAAGGGCTACAAGAAAGAGCTTTTTATCTGCTAATACTCATTATAAGGTTGTTACTACAAAATTATTTCCTATGGTTTGAAAGAAGATTATGATTATAAAACTCTTTTATTTTTTTGCATAGCAACAATTGTTGGGAGAGTTGACCCTAAGGATTTCATCCGACTTTCTCCCTTTGTGTTGCATCTACAATGGTGTGTCTTTTACAAACATCATGTAAAGGATCTTGATTATCTCTTATGGGGTTGTCAGTTTGCTCATTTCTTTTGAAGCCAGTGTTTTGGCGTGTTTAGGATTTGCATAGGATTGTAACAGTGGTTGAACTCTCCCTTTCAAAATAAAGAAGTGTTGTGGTAAGCTTGCTCTTTTTCTATCTTATGCAGTTTGTTTCGAGAGGAACAGTAAGATCTTTAGAGGGTTAGGAGAGGTCTTTGGATGATTTGTGGGTGGGAAGTATAGATGGAAGATTTTGCCTCAAGGTGTCGTACGCAAGGGGACCCTTTTCACCCTTCCTGTCCATCTAGGTGATGGATGTTCTAAGAAGACTTGTTGCTAGGTGTGGAGAAGGGGGTGATTAAGGGGTCAAATGTGGATAAGGAGTTCACTTGTTTAATCTTAAATTTGCTGATGACGCCCTCAGTTTATGTTTGGAGAAAGAGTGCTCCTTTGTGAATCTTAATGGTTTTATTTTTGTTTTTATTTGAAGTTTCTTGGCCTTAAGTTCAATAGGGGTAAGTGTTCCATCTTTCTTCAACGGTTGCCTTTTTGCTCTTGAGTGTCTCTGATTGGGTGTGAGGTTAATCATCTCTTCTCTTAGTAGCTTGGCCTTTCGTTGGGTGGTAACCCAAGGAGTAAGGTCTTTTGGAACCCGATCTAGGCTAAGATTCAAAAACGTTTGTCTTCTTGGAGGAAAGTTTTTTTTTTTTTTTTTTTTTTTTTTTTTTCCCTCTCTTGAAGAGGAAGATTCACTCATATAAAGGAAGAAGACTCACTCCTATACAATAGGTTTTCAATGGAATTCCAGGTTAGGGGGATCTTGAGAGGGCTATGAGAAATTTTATGTGGGAAGAGGTTCATGAGGGGGTGAGTCCTATCTGGTCAAGTGGGAGGTGGTTGTTAAGCCTGTGGAGCTAGGGGTCTAGGAATTGGGAACTTAACAGCCATCTAGTGAACTGGTTGAAAGTAGCACCCTTATCTTCGGGTGGCCTTGGCACTGGAAATTTTAGGAGGAATGCTGCTCTTCTAGCTAAATGGCGTTGGAGATACACTCAAAAGGAGCCAGCTATGTGGAAAACAACTGTAAGGATTAAGTATGGTCAAACAGACAACAGTTGGCTCCTAGATGATTAAAGAATCTTTGAGTACAAGTCTCTTGATTGGGTGGATCATCTGGAGATTATCAAGATCAAAGCTTTCTGCTGGTGTTTACAGCTCATTATCATATCTTTGCCAGATATTCTCCTAGTTATCTGTTTCAAGTGGGGCATTCTTGCAAAGGGTAAAGGGATTCTTTTGAGGATTATCTTTTTGTTGTTTCTTTATTGGGCATCGTTTGCTGAATTTTTCGTTTCCCAAGTATAATCTTTTTAAACTTCATCTTCTTGTATTTTCTTTTTTCTTTTCTACTCTAATGAAACGTCCTGTTCTTGTTAAAACATGGTCTCTTATCAAAAAAAAAAAAAAAAAAAAAAAAAAAGGTCAAAGATGTAGAGGCAAATGCAACCTATGGAAAGAAATCAGCAAAGCTTGAGACTCCTTTGAGAAAAACAAAAGATTAAGTTTGGAAATGGGAGAAAAATAAGATTTTTGGGAGGATAGGTGCGTCAATTCCAGACCCCTGAGCACCATGTTCCACTCCCTCTGTACAATTGCAAACTCCAGATTTTCTGTCTGTAAGGACTGCTGGTCCAATCTAACAAAGCTTGGAATTTTCTTTTTTGAAGAGGTCTTTAAGACAGAGAATAGGATGAATGATTAACTCTCACTCACTATGACCAATGATGGTATTCACCCGAACCATTCCTTGAACTCTATTGTTTGAAATTTAACTCCTCTGGAGCCTTTTTGCTAAATCAGCCACCAAGACCCTCCATTCAGGCCATCTTTTCTGGACACTTATCTACTAAACAGACTTGGGAAGGCAACAGCTTCAAGAAAGTGTAATTTTTTTTTGTGGTCCACAACCCATGCCAGCCTAAATGTCATGGACAGAGTGCAAAAGAGAAATCCTAACTTGATTTCATCCTTGAATATATATTTTTTTAATGTATAGCTAGTAGTCATCTACCCATTCACTTATAAAGGATTGAATTTCATCCTCAATCGTTTTGATATTGTGTGGTGTATTCCAAAGAATATAGAAGATGGCCTTATTGAATTACTCTACGGCTGGTGGTTCGAAGGAAGATTCAAAGTGATTCGGTCCAACGCAGTCAGTCTTTGGTATATTTGGAAAGAAAGAAATTCTAAACTTTCTCTAATGGGTATGATTCTTTTATCAATTTTTCAGACCACTTACAATAGTCGGCATCAAAATGGAGTGCCCTTCACAATTCCTTTGTAACTCACCTCTTTTGTTGATCAACTTAGATATGAGGCCTTTTGTTTAATTCCTCCTTTTTGGCGCAGGGACTCTTTGTCCTTTTTGTTGATAATATATATCTTTCATCACTTCTTCTTAAAGAAAAAGTAGCAGGAGAAAAACACCCTTTTTCTTTTTTCTTGTAGTTTATTTATCTAAAGCTGGAACTCCAATTTTGCTTCTTCTTTGTTGATACAAACTGTGATCCTGTATTGTAACTCTAGGTGTGTTGTCTGTTGTTTCTTCTTCCCTGGTGTTTTTAATACCATTAGAGGCTGCTTCTATTTCTAAAAAGCAAAGAAAAAAAGTAATACTATTAAGGTCTTAAAGTAATGTGTGCAGGTTAGGGGTGGACAGCTGTGGGGAACAGATGTGTATACATATGATTCAGATCTTGTTGCTGGTATGTAATGTCCCACTGTTTTCTAGTTAATTGAATTGATGTGGATCTATGAGAAATAACACAGGTTGTTATATTTTGTTTTCTAGTTCTCATGCATACAGGCTACTGTCGACTAACAGCTTCTCCACCTCCACCTGCGATCCAGGAGTTGCGTGCAACCATCAAAGTATTACCTCCGCAAGATTGTAAGCCTGTTTTTCTTTATCTTGTTTGATAGATGGTTAAGTTTTATGATGGGGTTACAAAAAATCAAGCCCAATAAAAAAGGAGTCCACAACTTAGTAGTTGTATATCTTTGAGAAACAAACACTTTCATTGTGTTAACGAAAGGTAAATTCCAAAAGCAATCTTTGACACCCGCACCCTTAGAACTTATAGAAAATCAAGTGGGTTTCATTGCAAAAAGAAGAAAGGAACATCAACTTGAACTAATAAATCTTGCCAAATCAGCAAACTCATTCTGATTTTTTTCGGTTATCACCAAGTTTTTTTTTTTATTTTCTAAGATAGATTTTTTATTGATGAAATGAAAAACTACATGAGTTCAAACAATCATACGAAGAATAAAAAAGAAATCAGCTACTAAGGTATCATAGGAAAATGTAAAAGAAGTTTGAGAAGCCTTCTCCTCTCTCCTCCTAATCCTTCCCCTTCCAAAACCCTAGTTACCTCACTGTTTAGCCTCAAACTGGGCCACATCTTTGGTCGTCACTCCTCGTTGATTTCGTTTATCGCATGTGCGGGCCACTTCCCTCTCGGTTTCATCATTCCTTTGTTTTCTTTTAACCTTAGTCACTCCTCCTCCTTGTCGGTTCTATCTGGCGCCGTTTGTTCATACTCTCTTGTAGACCAACATTTTGGGTGAGGAAAGAAAAGGAAGTGGTGGAAATGAATTTCGAACTCAATCTGGGTGTTTTCTGCTAGCCAACAACTCTTGAAAAGACATTCATAATGCTTTAGAGGTTTATTTTCAATCCAAGATTTCTTTTAATCCCTTCATGGAAAATAAGATGACGTTGAAATAGAGTGTTGATTTTTCTGATTTGGAGTTTGATGATAAGTGGAGGAAAATTGGAAATTTTCAACCAAGAATTAAGAAATGGTCCCAAGAAGAATCCTCTCATCCAAAGCTAATTGAGGGATATGGTGATTGGATTTTTTTGAAGAATTTACGAAACTGTATTGGAAATGTTACTTGTTTTGAAGCAATTGGTCCACATTTTGGAGGTTTAGTCAATATTCCTCCCAGACTCTTAATTTTATTGATCGCCCAACTTCTAGAATTGAAGTTAGGAAAAATATTTATGGTTCCATTCAGGCTAAGATTAAGGTAACAGATGAATTTGAAAGTCTCTCTCCTCATTTTGGGGATATATCTCCTTTAGATCCTCCAAGCACTGACTATGGGGACTTGTCAATTCTTAATTTTACAAATTCAGTAGATCTAAAGAGAATAAATCAAGTTAGGATGAATAAAGGCGCAACCATCACTTCAAGTTCCCATCATTTCCAAACCTACGCTTCATGTCTCTAAAATGAAAAATAAACTTATTAAATCTCACCCTCTCCATTAAACTCTGAAGAAAGACTACTTTGGTATCCCTACTAATTCAGAGTTAATTATGCTCTCTTCTTTATGTATATTTATATATACATACATATTTATAGTGTGCCCCACAAAAAAGCAACGTTTTTTCTTTGTGCCTTGCGCTTAAGCCCTTGAAGACTATTGCACTTTATTGCACCTTGAACTTTAAACAACACTGGTCTCCAAAAATATTTGTAAATTATGTCAAATTGGTTTAGACATGGGTTCAAATCCTTGCCTCCATTTGTTGTTGAACTCAAAAAAAAAAATAATAATAATAATGCAAATTATTTGAAATCATATGAAGGAAAATTTTTGAAGATATATAGAACTTCACTCTTTAGATAATTTCTAATAGTTTCTCTTAGAAAATTCCAAATATCTTAATTTTACTTGGTTTGGATTACTCATTTCTTATGTATGTTGTTGAAAAACATTAATTTTTCTCTCCTTTTTTTCCCCATATCTTTTACTTGCAATGCTTTTCTTTTAAATGCATGATTTCTTGTTTTTTTCCATCAATTTTTATTGTATTATCTTTATTTGTTGATGTTACTTCTAATTGTGTGTATTAGGTTACATTTCTACTCTTCGAAATAATGTTCGATCTCGAGCTTGGGGAGCTGCTATTGGTTGTAGCTATTGTGTTGAGAGATGCTGCATTGTGAAGGTAATGAAATTTCAAATTTTTTGGAGATAGGTTCTAAAACTTAAATAGTAGTGTAGGATTTATATATATATATATATATATATATATATATATATATATATATACATACATTAAATCCTACACTACTATTTAAGTTTTAGTATATTTATATATCTTGTGGAAAGAATAAATGGAAAGAGTAGATGGAAACCACTTGCCGTTAGTCAAGGGTAAAACTTTCTCAGATGTGAGAAAAATCATGGGTATGTAGTCAAATATCATAGATCCGTGATCCTAAGTACACGTATACAAAATCATTATTATTTATAAAAGATAATTTCATTGATGATTGAAATTTACAAAAGGGATATAATCCATGGTGTTTACAAGAGACCTCAATTTGCAATTTGGGAGGTATAAGTATAAGAAGTAAAAATATTAGACAGTTTACACCAAAATATAGCTTGGTAAACAACATTGTCGAAAAGTTCTTGTATACAAAATCATTATCAGAATCTTCTTGTAATAACAGAGTACTTTTTGTTGAGTTTCAATCGGTCTTGGCAATATATTCAGGGGATTGTAGTGAAGTCGCTACTATGGGCGGATGGTAAGAAGGTCCCATCCGAGGGCTAGAGAGTGATGACTGGTCCAATGATTATTCTATGCTTTATGTCATCTGGAGTGTCTTTTGGTGGATTCTCTTGATTTCGGGAATCGCCCCCTTTTTCAATCTTCATGTGGTTTTTTTTTCTTTTTTGATAAGAGAATTTTCATGTGTGCAATTAGTGGTCATCTTTCCTTACAGAAAAAAAGTGAATATATTGATTTTAGAGCCAATTGCAACATATTGATCCTTGTATTTTGAAGGCTTTTTCCAACTTTGTTATTTTCTTCTCTCTTCAGAAAGGAGGTGGATCCATTGACCTGGAGCCGTGTCTTACACATACATCTGCAGTTGAGCCGACCCTTGCTCCTGTGGCTGTTGAGCGGACAATGACTACTAGAGCTGCAGCTTCTGTAATTACTTGACATAATATTTAACCCCTTTTCAATGTTAACTTCCGAGATTTTTTCTTTCTATCTTATAATACAATAATAGAAGTATTTTCCTGTTCATACGGTAAGATTGCTTCCTTTTCGGTATTTAGGAAATGAATACAAATTTGGCTGATGATATTTGATTAATTCAAAGATATAAAGATAATGCCCTTCTTACTGTCTGTTTCATAGTATATACTCACTATTCTCTTAACTCATTTAAAAATTTCAAAACTGAACATATTATTAGGCACTTCAAATGAATAACATATCTACCATTGTTATGATTTTTCATTTTCGTTGTAATCTGTTTTTATTTTAAATGAACGGATGGGGATTTACCATGTTATGCTATATTTTTCAGAATGCATTGCGTCAACAGAGGTTTGTTAGAGAAGTTACAATTCAGTACAACCTTTGCAACGAACCATGGTATACTTCAAACCCTCTCTATTAATACTGCATCTGCAGGTTTTTTGCCAGAACGTTAACTTACATATGCATAAAATTATTTGGAACTATCATGCTTTGTTTTGTTTTATCTTGTTTTTCTGTTTACCTTGGCTTTTATGCATGTCACACTAGATCTATATATTTACTGTTTACCTAAGATAACCTATATATTTTCTATTATTATTTCGATCTAACACAATACTGCATACGCATAAATTATATTTGTAGTTTGTTGGAATGCGTTCGCATCCCATAGCGCTGATATATGAGATAGTTTATCCTTCATACAGTTTGATCAATGAATCCTCCCCGAACTCCTAAACCTTATCCAATTGTTATCAATGTTCTTAAAAAGACTTTTCAAGCTTTTTCCTTGCATCAAGTCAAGGCTCAATACTTGATGAGACTTGCCCAAGCTCGCCACTAGCAAATATTGTCCTATTTGGGCTTTCCCTTTTGGACTTCCCCTCAAGGTTTTTAAAACGTGTCTGCTATAGGGAGAGGTTTCCATATTCTTATAAAGAATGAATGATTTGTTCACCTCCCTGACCAATGTGAGATCCACCCACCTTTGGGGCCCAGTGTCCTCGCTGGCCCTCGTTCCCTTCTCCAATCGATGTGGGACCCCCCAATCCACCCTCCTTCGAGGCCTAGTGTCCATACTAGCACACCGCCTCATGTCCACCCCCTTTCGGGGCTCGGCTTCCTCACTGACACATCGCCTGGTGTCTGGCTCTGGTACCATTTGTAACAGCCCAAGCTCATTGCTAGTAGATATTGTCCTCTTTGGGTTCCCACATCGGTCGGGGAGGAGAACGGATCGTTCTTTATAAGGGTGGGGAAACCTCTCTAGCAGCAGACACATTTTAAAAACTTTGAGGGGAAGCCCGAAAAGGAAAGTCCAAAGAGGACAATATTTGCTAGCAGTAGGCTCGGGTTGTTACAACACTAATATGCAAGCTCAGTTACAACGTTATTTTGATGATTTGGAAAGAACGTCTATCACCATGAGGGATCTTAGTGGTCGAGAGAGGCCAGGTCAAGTAGTAGTAAACACTTGGATGTTTTCTAGATGTTGTTTATAGGATTCAACAAATGTCACAAGTGATTAGTGAATAGCATATATCTATGAGATAGTTTGGATTCCCATGTTTATTCAAAAACAGGAAAGTAGGATACATTAGTGCCATGCTTATAAGAATTTTTTTGGCAGTTACTGGCATTGTCATGACATATTTCATATGTTCTTGTACAATACAAAACATAGCCATAATTGAATCTTGCTTATTGTGATATCCTATGTTTCTTGAACATTACATAACATACCCATATTTGAATTTTGCATTGTGTGCTTTCTTATGTTTCTTGTACACTACATAACATAAAAAATTCACTTTGTAGTGTTAATTAAATCACAGATGCATATTGCCCCTGGATTTACTCTATATGGTTGCACAATGTTCGTATTAAATGTTCCATTTACAAAACTCTGCAGGATTAAATACAGTATTAGTATTGTTGCGGATAAAGGTCTAAAGAAACCTCTCTACACATCTGCGCGGTTGAAGAAGGGAGAAGTTTTATATCTAGAAACGCATTCATGCAGGTATGTCAAGTCCCATGGTGTTTTCCTTACCTCTCATAAACAAACTTCAAATAAGTTGATTTCTGAAACACATGATGTGGGTATTTCACGAGCTACATTGTGAAAGCCTCATTAAGGAGAAAAATCTTCCTTTATAATATTTCAGGCATCAATGAAATTTTTTTCATATAAAATAATTTGTCTGAAAGAACTACTTTGTGAAGGTATGAACTCTGCTTTTCCGGGGAGAAAATGGTGAAAGCCATTGCAGCATCTCAGGGGCATGAATCTGAAGCTGAGAAATCTCAGAATCACATTATGCACTGCCCAAATGGTGAAAGAACTGATAACGATAATACTTTGATCGATGTGTTTCGGTGGTCTCGCTGTAAGAAGCCACTGCCTCAGAAGGTTATGCGTTCTATTGGGATTCCACTGCCTTCTGAACACATGGAGGTACTTTTCTCCAGCTTTCTTTCAATCTTTGAAAGATAAATTCTATCAGAATGTCTTGCATCTTCATTGATTTATTTACTTCAAAGATTGCTGTGTAGTGGGCTTTCTGGTGCCTATTTGAGTACATTTTTCTGCCTAAAGTTGCCATGACTTCACTTTCACGTTTCCAGTTAGCGGCATGTTATATCTCGTTAAATCCTAGTAGATAATAATATGGGGTTGCTATGGCCCATTCTTTAACTGTAGTCTAATGGCACGCTGTAATAGACCCTTAGAGAGAAAGAGGATGAAACTTCTCTTTCTGTGATGATTTCATTTATTTTTCACTACCTATATTGGTTACATATTAAGGTCAAATCTCTTCTCAGAAGAGATTGACAAAGATCAATAGTACAGTCATCAGGAGGTGTGCCAGCGAGGACGCTGAGCCCCTAAGAGGGGTGGATTGTGAGATCCCACGTCGGTTGGGATAGGGGAACGAAGCATTCCTTATAAAGGGTGTAGAAACCTCTCCCTTTGCTAACACGTTTTGAAACTTTGAGGGAAAGCCTAGACGGGAAAGTCCAAAGAATACAATATCAGAGCTAGCGGTGGGTTTGAGCTGTTACAAATATATTAACTAACATAAATAATACACCATGGCTTTGAACATTTTCATCTTTATGGATAAAATTGAATTGCCAACTTTCCTTGTGGTCGGAGCTTTGAATCTCGACTCCTATATTTACTATAAGCATGTGATTGAATTACTATACATCCGTCTTTTTTTTTTTTAGGTACTTGAGGATAATTTGGACTGGGAAGATGTACGGTGGTCACAGACCGGCGTTTGGATAGCTGGGAAAGAATATGTTCTTGCTCGTGTGCATTTCCTATCCATGAATTAGTTGCATTTTTAGGATCGATCTTGTTACTTTTAGATGTATGAGAACATATATTTCATAATCATATTTCAGAGTAGTAGGTGGGATGCTATCACAATAGTGCTCTGATTCTTTTCTAGTTCATATTATTATATTGGATGTGGAAAACTTGGTTCTTTGATCTTGCATCTCATCATATCAATACTCTATCATACTCTTCATCAGTACTAGGAAAATCATTTAGATACACTCAGCACTTGTCTAAGTTGAAACTCTAAGCAACTCTAAGCTAAAAGATTATGGACTAAATTTTCAACAAGTGTCAAAATTATGAGTTTTTTATCTTATATCAAAAAATTAATTGATAAATTAAATATAAGTTTGAACTTTATGTCCAATGCAACTCTAATCTAAACTTATAAAAGCAAAGTTTGTAATGGCTTGTGATGAGCCATTTCACACTTCACCCCAAACACCATCCCATCTTGTCATAGAAGTCATCCCACATAGCATAGCTAAAGCAATTGAGACCCACAATCAGTAACCAACATGACAAGTTCAAACATTTATTTAGCTAATAAATGTTCTAGATCTCACATGGTTTATAATGTCATGAACCACATTGTGTGCGATCTCTAATTATCGAACATTTTCAATATTCACCCCTACTGCACTAAGAAATCTATTAGTCTGAGCGACAATAATATTTTTCGGTTCAAAACACGAGTTCATTATACTTATAATTGGTATCAGAAAATTGTTGGAAGGATCATTTTGGAGGCATTACACTAAAAGAAATGGGCACTTAATTGAGACATTACTTGCGTAAAAAAATACAACAGAATTATTATTTGGATCCCTAATCTTTTGGCGACAAAAGGCAGCAATGAGTTGGAGAAAGGCATAGGCCAAAAAACCTGAAGCCACCATTCCAAGGGGTTTCCAAATCAATAGCCAGCAAGCAACATACAAAAATCCATAACAAAATACAATAATACATATTTAGTCAAACATCTGCTAAACCATAAGACAGCCACAGACAGACAGACAAGGGAAGAGAGGGGCCTAAGACTTTTTGAGTATAAAATGGCTAACAATTGCTATTTACAAAAGGATGCCTTTGGTTTACTCACTCATTCCAAAGATTTAAGAAGCCTGAATAACGCCGCCGCTTCTCTGATCCGAGAGAATTCGATGCAGAAAGCTTGAACTTCGATGAAAAGATCTTTCACTGCCAACCAAAACCAAATCGAGGTTAAACTAATACAAAATCGAGGTGCTTATCGAACGATTAACAAGTTGATGCAAATTTGTCTTACATTCCATGGTAAGTAGAATTGACATTAAAATGAAAAGAAATGGAAGGCAAGTACTAAATTATAACAATCGAGGTGCTTATCGAACGATTAACAAGCTGATACGAATTTGTCTTACATTCCATGGTAAGTAGAATTGACATTAAAATGAAAAGAAATGGAAGGCAAGAACTAAATTATAACAATCGAGGTGCTTATCGAACGATTAACAAGCTGATATGAATTTGTCTTACATTCCATGGTAAGTAGAATTGACATTAAAATGAAAAGAAATGGAAGGCAAGAACTAAATTATAACACTCTTAACAGGTCATTCAAAAAACTGCACGTTTTTGCACACTGAAAAAGCCTACTCTCTGCTTGAAAATAATAAAGGCGTGTCCTCATAAGAGCTTTGAGCCAAGCTATCCAAAGAGATCTACAATTATTGACCGCTTATGCAGATGTTATGTGGAAGGACTGTTATCCAAATATGACTAAATTCTTCCTCTGGGAAATCCCTCACAAGGCTATTGCTACCGACCGAACATATTCGACACAAATGTATGCCTTACGTGGCTATCCCCCCAGCTGAAATGCCCAGAGACACATTTAACTTCACTACCCATTTGCTTGGTTTTTTCTGAGGAAGATTTTGAACTGCTCTGGCTGGTCTATAGTTCTAGCATTTGACGTGAAGGACTTTCTCGCTTACATCCTCTCGGACGCCTCTTTAACAAAGAAAAATATCTAAATGATTAATGAAAGCGCATTTATGGTGGTCACCAGCGGTCTACGGCAAGCAGCTGTTATTAATAACTCATGAGGTTGTGACACTGTTGTAACCTACGGGGTTGTATTAACAGCTCCAAGATATTGGTTACATAGGAACAAACGTGGATTTGGGTTCAAACCCAAGACCACCGACTTGGCCCCAGATATCAGTCGACCTCGTTGCACTCTTCCCAACCCTACTCTAACCCGTTTTAGGAAAAGCAGCACAGGTTGTCTGAACACAATTTAGACAAGCAATTGAAAAAAAATGACTACAATTCTAGTTAACTGAACTAGCCTGACAATTTGTATTTTGATACAGGTAGCAAACATCAAAATACCTATATGATCCAGCATGCGGCACATATCCATTACGATTCTCACATCACACAGGAGATTATACTTATTATTTCATAATTCTAGACTTTTCCAATCACATTCCAGTGTTTGTATCTCTAATTAGATACATAGATAGACGCAAAGATGTCAAAGGAAACTAAGGCTGTAGAGGAAATCACAAACCAACTACTATAGAATAGGATGAACTACATTCTTAGAAGTGAAGAATGCATATAATGACTTAAGTTCAAGCAGCTGAGAGGAACTTACCGTTGATGATGTTATTTCGAATTAAACTCTGTAGAAAAACACATACAAGCCGAACTAATCTGTTCTGCATGTACTTATCCTGGGGAAAAATAAGAAATAAAAAAGTTTAGTATTTTAAAGATGTTTAAACTAAAATTCGTAAACCAAAACTAGCATATTGCAGTCGAAAAATTCCTCATCCCTCAGTG
The DNA here is from genome assembly GCA_018691285.1 of Cucurbita argyrosperma subsp. sororia. Lineage (NCBI taxonomy): Eukaryota > Viridiplantae > Streptophyta > Magnoliopsida > Cucurbitales > Cucurbitaceae > Cucurbita > Cucurbita argyrosperma. The sequence goes on from CM031900.1 coordinate 15,178,644, forward strand.
AAATATAAAAGACGTTTGAGAACCAAAACCACAGAGATGCCCTTACATAACAACAAAAAAACCTTAAGAAAACATTAAAAAAAAAATAATAATAATAATAATAATAATAATGACAATAATTAAACTCTTTCTCTTGTCACCCATAGTGGAGTCTTATATATAATAATAGGGTCCCCTCGAGAGTTTCTCCCCAATATGATATTCTTCAGGTCGACCAAGGTACTGTGCACATGTAAAAATATGGAAGGGGATGAATAGGAAACATTTCAGCCACAGTAGAGCATTTGAGGAATTCAAAACTCCAGAAATTCTGCCGGTGTTCTCTCTCTAAACACTTACGTTTGTTTTGCTTTTTTATTAACATCAACTGGAAAGTATTATGGTGATAGTTCCTGGCTTGCACTCCCCTATACATATTTTTCTATGAGCAACCAACCTTTTATTAAGTTAAAGGACCAAGTAGAAAGAGGATCCCCCACCCCACAGAAAAAAAAGAGTCCAACAAAGTGGAGGGAAGAACATCACTCGCCATTTACAAAAAAAAAAAAAAAAAAAAAAAAAAAAACCAGTTATGGTACAAAAAAAAACAGAAAATTTACAAAATGAATTTGAATCAAGAGCCCATAGGGAAGCATTAAAATGCACTAAATTCAACATATCCTTCGATGATCTCTCCCTTAATACAACTTCCTATTCTTTTCCAGCGAAATAAACCATAAAATAGTAAAGAAACCAGCCTGCCAAAGATCAGCAACACTCCCACCCCCCACCTAAGAAGGGGTCATAAAAAACAGAAAACCTGCTCCAGCACCTCATATACACTTGACACATTGGCTAAATTGAACCCCTACCAAAGGCTACTCCAACAATCATGATGATAAAAGGACACAACTACAATAAATGATTTAGGTCATCGAATTTGCTCTGATAAAGAACATATTAATTTGATCCAAAGACACAAGAGGCTATCCGCAAGCATAATTTTTCCCAAGAGGCAACCAACAAAGCAAAGGTTCAAGGGACGTGGATAGTCCTTGAACTGTTAAGATCCTTATCGGCTTTCATCTCCAAAAACATAAGAAATAATAATTCAAATAAGAGATTTGAGTTCATAAAAGTATACATGTCTTCAAGGGCCAACACTTGCAAGATAAAAACTTAAAGCCTCAAATGTTGAAAACTCAAAAGTGTAGTAAAAGTACATACTTTAATGCCCTCACACGATGATATACAATTAGTGATGTACATGTGTATGAACTCAGAGGGAAGTTCAACAGCTGTCGTTAGCCTGTTGACAACTTCCATAGAGTGTAAACTCATGTCCATATTAACAAGCACAGTAAAGTACCTGCCATAAAAAGTTGTGATGATGAATACAGGGGAAATAGAAGTCCAGAAAGTAAGTATCTCAGGTCATAACCAAAAAACAAATCAACACATGGATTCGAATCCATACTCTGCAATTTCAGGGGAATTAATCAATTTCTTTAGAACTTCAACTGCAATAAGAGGATTGTTTTCCACCAATTCCTAATGATATGAAAAAAAAAATTAAAAAGATGAGGCAGGAAAACATCTTTTCTGATGAAATCAACTACAAGGTCATCCAAACACATACAGGAAGCTTTCGGGGTGTCAGTCCACAATGATATACAAGCTTTGGGTCGTTTGCCAACTCCACCACCACTTGCTGGTTTCAATCAAATAACAAACGTTGAGTCATTTCATCCTTTGGCATTTATTATGCAAGGAAAAAAGTTCATATGATAGCTAACAAAGTAACTGCAGAAGGACTTGAACCTCTTGTTGAGAAGGTATAAGAGGCCCTTTCAGAGCTTTTGCAATTAAGTCCCTCACAGCTGCGCCTCTACTAGTGTCAACACACATTCCATGGTCCCATAAAAGTTCATGACGATCGTCAAGGTTCAACCACACTAACTGCAAAGGGACTTTGCCAAGCACAAATCAGGTGTGCTCTAAAAACATATATTAGCTCCAAAAGAGGGTTAAAATGCATCTCACCTCTCCATTCTGTATCGGAAGCCTTGGTGGAAGAGGCCTAATCCACTCGGGACTTGATCCTTTAAGTGACAAATTGGACAATAACCCCAGCAATGTCTCATCTCTATCTCCAGATCCCAATTTAGGAACCACTCCAGGTAACAGGTCAAACCTAAGATGCCCAACATCATATAAATAAATAAATGAAAATAAAAGGTAGTGCAGAGGTTAGGTTTTAAACACATAAATAAGATGCAGAAGTCAAACAAGGGAGGAGAGGAAAACTCATACTCTGCCGAGTTTGCATCACAACCCAGTGGGACATCAGGGTCTGGAACCACATTTCTCACAGAACAATCTTTCAAAAAGCAATCAAACGATTGACCTTGAGCTTTATCACAAAACTGTTGCTGCAGTTGCTCTAGCTGAGGGAAAGCCTGAAAAACAAAAACCCTTTGGCCTCAAATAGATATTACAAATTTGATTCTCCCCACAATTGAACTTATGGGCAGAACTCTTGAGGGTTTTCCTATAGACAAATTAAAAGGGAAATTGTGCTCATGTTGGTTTCCATGTCTTACATGCAATGAAGGGTCGAAACCTTTAATGTAATCGGAAGCAGACTGTTTCAGGAACTGCAAGACAGACATCGTCATCATGATTAATATAGGGATTTATCCAACTAAGTATAAATAGAAAAATTATGCCTATCAAGGGCAAACATTTTTCAGTGTCAGAATCAAAAGAAACATGGGCTATGGCTATCAAATCAGAGGAAAAAAACAGAGAATTCAATCCCACTAGACAGCAGCATCAGCATATTTTTGGAAGAACTCGAGCATTTACAAGCTGAACCAAATGGTCTACCCCATGAAGAACTATTCAGCATCAAATGTACCACAGTCCTAATGAGTCCAAGGTAATACAAGAAGTACAAACTCTCACTGAAAAGGGACACATACAACCGCACTTGAGTTGTTGTGCTGTCCCAGCCCTTCCAACTCCTAAGAAAGATAGATCTTGGCACATGGGCATTGAAAGCAGAGCAATCCACAAGATCACAACCAAGCATTGATCCACGGGGAGGTCATCATTTGAGATTATCTATACTAAAACTTCCACTACTCCCTGTTGATCTTGTTACTGATATTCCTTCTCATGTGGATTTTAGTGGTGCAGCAGAAGAGGTGGCTAAGAAAATCGTCAAGTTGTCCAAGGATGCTCGTGACTAACATGAAAGATCAAACATTGTTCATAAGCGGGCAGCAGACATGCATTAGGAAATTTGGCCATGGTCCATTTGAAGAAGTTTTGACTGCCTACTGGACATCATAACAAGCTCACTCCCAAAAAGAATGGTCCTATTTGCATATTTCAATGGATTGGTTCTACTGCTTATTCATGTAGCACTTCCACCAACAATGACATCCACCTTACTTTTACATGGCCAATACTTTTTAACTACCATGCCCCCGACTGCTTGAACTCATGGTCGACTTCTTTTCTACGACAGGTGGAATTGATGTAAAGATCTTTGGGATCTTCAAGATTTTCTGCAAGTATTTTTGTAATTCTAAGTGATCTTTCAAGATTCTTTTGTAATCTTCCAAGATCTTGTTAATCTTGGAATTGAAATTAGGGGTTAGCTAGACTACTTTTAGGATAGTATTTTTCAGTTTTAAGCACTTTTTCCGTTAAGTTGTAGTCGGCAGAAGGGTATTTTAAATGAATTAGAATTGGAATGGTTTGATTCACACATTAGACTCTCGACACCTTTGCCTTGGCAGGGCCTCAAACACAAATTACAGAACGATTCCATTTTTGTTGTTGTAGATTGATATGGTAGGTGGTACCTTTCATTCCTTGCAAGAAAACAAATGATTTTGTGCATAAAGAAAATAATGAAATAAAAAAAAACTATTTTTTTGCAGATATTGTTCACTGACAGAGAATCCCACAATCAATTAGAAGGCATCATGATACAAAAAATCTTAAGCCATTCTTGGAAGAGTTTGTACAAATAATTTGATGACATAATTAGGCAAAATATAAACTTTAGTCCCAATGTTTGGTTATTTTTTTCAACTTAGCCCCACAGTTTATAACAGTTTAATTTTAGTCCCATATGTTTTAATATTTTTCAATGTCCCTCACAATTGAGGAATTTTTTCTTCCAAGTCTCTCTTTGAGAATTATTTTCAACATTTCTTATGTAGTCAAATCTGGTATCTAGTGCTAATATATCGGCTTGGATAGCTAACCTCGACAAGGAATTAGATTGGAAGGAGAAACTTCTTGGTTAAATAAAGTTCGTTAAAAGGAAGATGGAGATTCTTCGCCAATACTTGATTGGGTTTTCAGAAGTCTAATCCAACTTCTATAGGCAGTTCGATATTAACTCTCTTGATTCAATTTGATGTATTAGTTCTTTGTGAGGTTTTTAAGTTTATCATACGTTATGGGTTGCAGTTTCTTTGTATTCCTTTACTTTTCCTTTCTCACTCCTTTTGGAGTTTGTATCCATTAAGCAATTTTCAACGAAACTGTTATATAAAAAGAAAAAAAAAAGTATCTACAACAAAACTTATATTTAACTTTTTATTTAAAATAAAAAAGGACACTTATCCTCTATCCTTGGGGGGGGAAACCATGTGAACTCACAAAGATGAAGGAAAAAGGCCTAATGAGCAATGAGAACTCTAAAACTAAAGCCAAATTTCAACCCCAAATCTAGGGATAGAACAAACTGAAAAGCGACCAAGTTCTGAATCCTCATGCGAAGGTTGGGGAAATCAGCTCCCAGTAATAAACAAAACTCTAATGCATAGAAAAAATATGATGTTGCCAATAACTTCTACTATTTCTAATCCAGATGATTACTCATAATAACACATTTCCTATGATTTCCAAAATATCACATCTTCTTCCAAACAAGAAGGCACAAGAAATTCTTTTAAACAATTAAGAATATGCTAAATATTCAACTAAAACCAATGTACTCAAATAAAAAGTTGAACCTCTTTGCCACCACTGGAGCTGTCTGTCGCTAAAAGCTGGAAAACAAATGCCCTCTCATATTTTTCAGCTTCCTCATCTGAAGCAGCCTGACACCCAATGCACAGCAGGAAAATTCACAATTACTAAAATTAACCTTACTCAGAAGGCAAAGGATAAGAGAAAAATCTTTTCTTTTTTTCTTTTTTATGGAAAGGAAATTAAACTTTTCATTGATATTGATCAAGTGGAAAGAGACTAGCGCTCAAACATACAAAATTTCAAAAGAAAAAAAGATGAAAATAACAATAAGAAAGATATGAGAAATGATTACAACTGAAAGTGAGCTCAAGCCAAATAAGACGAAAAATCTGAATCTAAAAGACCAACAAAAACTTGGAAAGAGAGCATCATAAAGAAGCCATGAGACAAGTCATGCCAAAACGAACAAGCCAATGTAGCAAAACATCTAACCAAAAAACTAATAAGAGATAGTTAACTGCAGTAGACCATAAAACTCTAAAATTGGCATCATGAGAAGAATGATAATCGGCCCTGGGCTGGGTAACACCCCCTTTTGAAAACCACAGAGCAGATCAAAGAACCAAAAAGCAATAGCCCACATACAAACGAAAAAAACAGCCACAAAAATTCCATGAGATTGCTATCAATTCTGACCAAACAAAGTAAAAGCAGGAAACACAATTAAACTGTGACTTCCAAAAATCGAGTAGGAATTGACTGGCATCTGAAGACCACACGCTGCAACAAGAAAAGAGAATTTTGCTGGAATTAAGGGAGAAGATACCAGTGAAGCGGCTGCTGCATTAGGCTATGCTAAAATTGACCCACTGGCTTCACTAGAAATAAATTATCAGTTAACAACTCTTGTCTCTACCCACCTTATCAAGAAACGCGCAAATGTGGAGGCAAATTGATTGTCTCTACCCACCTTATCAAGAAAAACAACATTCTACATTTTAGGGAAACAAACCACCTACATAGCCTAAAACCACACCCCTGCCACACTAGAGCCTCTGAAGGCACCATCCCCAAAAGATCAGTCACACTATGTTGAAAGATGAACAAACTTGCTAAGCATCCCTCACCATTCCACTGTACCCAGCAACACCACATCCCCTTCTTTTTTTATATGAAACTTTATCCTATAAAATGATAAAAAAAAAAAAAAAAAAAAAAAAAAAAAAAAAAAAAAAAAAAAAACACAATGAGGCCAGCCTAAGGGCAGAGAGGGTCAATGGAAACCCCTCTCAACAGGAAACTATCAGAAAAAGGCTCTCCAATTTGTAAGGACCTCTCCATCCAAATTAACCAAAGGATGGCTCCCACAATATATGCCCAAAGGGTCTTAGCCTTGCCCTTAAAGCTCATATCTATCATAGCTTCTATCAGCCAAATTTACACTCTATTTGGTAAACAAAAAAAGAGGCAAAGCTCTTTGCAAATAGAGATCCATTCCTTAAAGGTGAAATGGTAGTGAACGAAGGAATAGGTGGTCTAAACTTTCCACCCCTTTTTGCAAAGGTTGTATTGTCAAAGGAGAGAAAATCCAACTTCGAAATCTTCATTCCTATGTGCAATGTTAAGACTTATGTACGTTAGGGACCACAAAGTATTTTCACCCTTTTTGGGGACTTATGGTTTCTAGATTTTCTTCACCCAATGAAAACTAGCCACTCTTCTAGGGTTCTTCCCTAGGCTAGCTTGGAGATAAAGGACCCGTAAGCTTCCACCATCCATTTAAGATGATCCTCTCCCACTTGTAGTTGTACCTCATCCAATTTTCCAATGAGGGTAGCCCAATTATCCATCTCTCAGTCAAACAAATTTCTTCTAACCCCCATGTCCCAAGTTTTTCGCACAACAATCCAGAAAGAACAACGGTTGAAAATACTTTTGTGATGATCCTCTTGGGGACTTATGGTTTCTAGATTTTCTTCACCCAATGAAAACTAGCCACTCTTCTAGGGTTCTTCTCTAGGCTAGCTTGGAGATAAAGGACCCGTAAGCTTCCACCATCCGTTTAAGATGATCCTCTCCCACTTGTAGTTGTACCTCATCCAATTTTCCAATGAGGGTAGCCCAATTATCCATCTCTCAGTCAAACAAATTTCTTCTAACCCCCATGTCCCAAGTTTTTCGCCCAACAATCCAGAAAGAATGACGGTTGCTTCTTTCTTTGTAGTTATGGTGTAAATATCAAGGAACAAGGTAGAGGAACACGATCCACACACATCTTCCCCCCCAAAAAAAAAGACTTGTTGATCGTTTCTAACTATAAGCTTAGTGAAATTAAAGAGGCAACCTATGTTTTTTACTATATCCATCCATAGTCGTCCCCTTATGTTTCCTTTGACAATTTTTCTCATACAACTATTTGAGTCACATCCACACATCCCCTTACTTCACTCCACCCAAACAATCCTCCCCCAAAGATTTACCAGCAAAATTCAAATGTCTCCTGCACAGCCGTCAATGTGTCAGAACTTTCTCACTGAGATACGAAGAAGAGTAGTTCTTACTTTCTAACAGAACAATCATTGAGATACGAAATAGTGGAAAGCAACCAGTGTTGCACTCAATACCAAGGGCCTACTCAATGGAGGCCAATGAAAAAGGAGTACCCTCATCCACGGTCTTTCCCTTAAAGCACAAGCCACGCTGCACTAAAATAAGGACTAGTCCTTAAAGGCTTAAGTGCAAAGCACAAAATAGAAATCTACGAAAAGAAATTGGTTCTTTAAAAATAAAGAAACTAAGTTTTATTTAGAATAATTGATGAGGTCAATACAAAAAAGAAACCAACAATTCAAAAGGGGCTTCAAAAGGTTAATAAGTACCATAAAGCTACAAAAGGGGTTCCAATTCAGAGGTAAGTTTGTCCATAGTTTACAACTATGTTAAATTGTTTAGGTTTTCCTACCCAAGGTGTAAAATAGCATACATATACAATGGTATCAAGCTGTTGACAGTTAACAAGAATTAAATTGTTAAACACCAATTTGAAACTGAATGACATTAAGTTTTTTCAGTCAAAAGGTATAGAGAGAAGGAACTCAAAAATAACATGCTGTGACAAGTCATAAGGAAGCGTACTTACATTCACAATAAAAGATATAAACGGATTAGAAGATGATTTCTGCGAGGAATATGTCTGGTGAAGAATGGAAAATCCCACCAAACGTTGTGTGGCATGGAGCAACTTCTTGCGCTGCATTTTAGACCCATTAACCAATAATCCATAAAGAGAAAAAGCAGTCAAGCCTTCAACATTTAATGACTTCATGCAAAATATAAGAAAAACAAATGGAAATAAACACACCAAAGATGCAAGAATTCAAGCATCACTATGCAAACATGTTTCTATAGCGGGAATCAAGATTATATCCTAATTGTTCTTTTTGTTTTGGTAAGAATCACACTTTCATTAAAGATGAATGAAAGAATGTACAAGGGCATACAAAAAAAACCAAGCCCGACAAAAAGGAGAAGAGTTTGACACAAGCTACTAAAACGGACTCCAATCTAAAAGAATAAGATTAAGCTCATAATTGAAAAAGAAGTTTAGTAACTGGAACCCGTAAGGAAGCATTAAATCTAGCCAACCCCCAAACATCCTCATTGCATCGCTGAATCTCTCTAAAAATTATATTATTCCTCTCGCTCCAAATGCCCCACAAAATACCAAAAAAGTTGTCCTGCCACAAAACTGTACCCTTCTCCTTAAATGGAGTGTTCAAGAGCACCTCCTCCTCCATCTGATTTCTGTCACCTCTATGCTACCTCCGACAAACCCCAAACAATCTCAACCAACAACTCCAAAGAAAGTGAGCAAACTTACAGCCCTCACAAGATATTATCAAAATGCTCCTCGTACCACCTATAGAGAATGCACCAATACGGGAACAACACTAGGGAAGCGTGTCTTTGAACACGATTCATGGTGTTGACTTTGTCATGTAACATTTGTAATACAAAAAACTTGACCTTCTTTAGAATTTTAACCTTTCAAAGAGAGGCAAAAAAGGATCAACGGTAGGGGGGAAAGAAGAAGATAGAAGATGAAACAAGCAATGACAAGAGAAGCCCCTAAAGGGTCTGGGGCCCAAAACCTAACATCCATTTTCCCAAGAACGTGAATTTAGCTTGAAAAAGGGAAAGAAGCGCCATGTCCGCTACCTCACTATTCGTCAAAGGTCTTCGGAAACCCAAGGAGATGGAGGAGGAAGGATTTGAGAAGGTAACATAGAGGCTACCAAATATAACCTCTTATTCGAGAGGCAGTACAACTATGGAAACAGAGTATAAAGAGACTCCTCCCCATCCATCAATCCTCCCAAGAATAAACTATGAACTTTTCCCAACAAAATAAGTGAGAAATTGAGAAATAGAGGGAACCCATAAGAGATAGCTTTCCAGAGGCTTTTATAAGGGCTTCACAAACTACCTTCAACCCCCATCTCACCCGTCTATTCCCAAGCGAAGTCTCTCATCATGCTCTCAATTTTCTTACTAACCCCAACAGGAATTCTGAACAAGGAGATGAAGTAACTTGGTCTAACGGTCCAAAATCCACAGGGAGATGAAGTTCGTGTCCTAATTGTCTCACCAGCTCACACTAACATAAAGAACAACAATGTGCACAAAAACAAAAGAACACAAATCCTAGCATTCCTCTTTCAAGTGAAAAAGAAAGGCTCCATAATAATGATAAAACTACAAAGAAAACAAAAGGTTACTACCAAACATAGCAATCTATGTCTAAAAAAGAACTGCAAACTAAAACCATGCATAAGCGAAAACCCCACTTCCAAGAAAACCCAAAATATCTAAGACTAAACTAAAATGACAAAATAAGTAAATGAGAAAAATTCCTACACAGCGTGAAAACTATTGACGATTTAAGATACCTCTCGCTTGTATGAAACTCAGTGAACAAAATCTTCTGCTACGCTGTAAAAGTTCTATTTTCTTTTATACAATTGCATTAGTAAACAGGTTGTAAAACAATAACCGACGTTGTCAAGATGACTCGAATAAAAGAGATGGACCGAAGTTGAATACTGAAGAAATTGTTATAATTTACCGGATGGAGATTGGAAAATTATTTTGACACATTTTCTGTGGCCTCAAAATAGACCCAACGTAAAAAGAAAATTTTTTTTTAAAAAAAAAAAAAAGTACATATTACAATTGCAACACAGTTTATGCGGTCACAATTACATCGATTCAGGTTATACATCCATAGCGTGTATTCGAGCACGGTGCCACGGAAGCATGTAGTTACAGGTTGAATTACGAGAAGATTGAATTACGAGATTTGCAAATGAAGTACAACCCTAAAGCCGGTCGTAAAGAAATAAATCAGCACAAATCATACAAGAGTGAAATTAAGACAAAGAAAAAAAGTTCACGGGAAGAGAAATTGAATTACCTCCAACAGAATAACGAGAGAATAACAAGCAACAAAGTGACGAGTGCGAGGGATCTTGGAGGTAAAATCGGAGATGATATCCAGAAATGAGCGGTGCTCTCCTCCTGCTAGCAAAGAGTAGAGAGTCCGGGATTCATCCACCGTCAGGCTCATCATCATGCTTCCTCTCCTTACTTCCCTGTTCGAGATTTTGAAGAACACCGCAATGGCAGGTGTAAGAACAAATAGCGATTCGGACTCTCTACACAAAATTCCCTTCTAAAAGTAAATCTTCGACTTATATAAGCTTTCTTTTCGTTTTCAACGAATAGTTTTTTATTTTATTTTTTTAATTTTATTATATTATAAAAATCAAAATAATCATAATCTTTTTTAGGATTTTTTTTTCCTACGTGGCATCCTTGAAATAATTATAATTTTAGTTTTAATAGAGTCCGTCAATTATAATTACTCAATAAGTGTCGATATTTAGTTGTCTTTAATTCTAGGACAGCATTAATCATAGAATGTTATAATTTTCGTTCGTTAAGGAAGAATTTATCATTTTTAATAATTATAGATTGATTTGTGTTGGTCTGTAAACTTTTAATATCTTTTATCTAAGATGGATTACTAAAACTTTTCTAAAAAACTAAATTTTTTACCCAACCTTCACGACCCAAGTTCTTTACAGCCCAGCCCAGTCACGTCTCAGCCCAACTAAGCAGTCTGAGTCCACTTGGTCCAGCCTAACCAACGACCTGTGTACCCGTGACTGCACACGTGATCTTTCTAACCGTGACTTGGCTTTGGCGTGTGTGATAGCTTGATCATCTCGGCTCACGTCTCCATCAGCTTGATTTTGCAACTCACTCCACTCGACTTATGCAGTTTGGTATACAAATAATATATCATTTCTTAGGTCTTCGACCCTCTTGAAGCCATTTTTTTACCTTATTTAAGACAGTTGAGGTTAGTAAGACTCCCATTAAACAAAGTTTAGTTAGCTTTAGGACTTATGTTAGAATAATCGCCATATTTGGTTAACGAGAAAGGAAATGAAATAAATGTTATGTTGTGAATCATGCATGTATGTATGTCTTGTGCATTAAGATTCTTCCCTGTTATGTTATGCTAGTAAAGGTGTGTACATTTGATATTTATGTTTACCATGATATCATACGAGTCTTTCCTTTTTTGAGAGGCATCTGACTACGTGTAATGCATTGTGCCCGACTAAGTCAAGCCCGGGGGTATGTATACGAGCTTACTTGGTGGGTCCATGTACATGTACGTGGGCCGTGTGTGGAGAAGTATCATACATCCAACCCTACCCGAAATTAGAAAGAGCCTAGGTCATGTTACGGTTTTAAAAGATAGGTCTCATTCATGTATTGTGTGTGATTATATTACTAACTTCAACAGTATGTGACTTACTGAGTATTTTATAAAATACTAAAGTCACGTGCTACATTTGTATTTTCAGGTAAATGTAAAGCATGCGAACGACAGTGAATGATAGAAAGGTCATAAAAGTCATAATAGGGTTGATATGTGTTTTTAATGCCGTTTTTTTTTTATATATTAAAACTACGTTATGTTTAATTTCGTGGTTTTGAACGGAATATGTAAGTCCATAGCTTCATTTTAAAGGTATTTATTATGATTTTTCACTTATGCAATTAGAGCATGCATGAGTTGACGTCATTAATTAGGTTAAGAAAACACACCATAAGGGGAGTAACAAAAGAACGCTATTATGGATGGAAGATTATGTGAACGGGATAAAATTTGACTTTGAAGAAACGGTTCAAAATTCAAAATGGAGAGCTGCAATGGACTTGGAGACAGAAGTCGTCGAAAGATCCAACTAACTTTGAAGAAACGGTTCAAAATTCAAAATGGAGAGCTGCAATGGACTTGGAGACAGAAGTCACGGTTCAAAATGGAGAGTACGGGAGTTGACAGATTTGCCCGAAGAATATTGGAGTAAAGTGGGTTTTCAAAACTAAACACAACGAAAACGGCATAAGCTCTCATGACTTTCTTTAGGCTTCCCCAAAATACCTCATGCTAAGGGAGAGAGTATTATTTGATTATAAACCCATGATCATTCCCTAAATTAGCCGATGTGGGACTTTCATCATCCAACATAGATAAAAAAATGCATACCCTAAGTGATAATTGGATACCAATTCAAGATATATTTACAAATTTACCCTCTCCGTAAATCTAACCGTGCAAAAAAAAAAAAAAAAATCGATGATTAAATAATTTTATTATGTATTTTGGAGAAAGTCGTTTATCTCTTAACAGTTCAGCCAATTAAAACCGCTTATTATCTTATACACAAATATGTTCATATTTTACAAAATTACATCTTTTTTAAGCGCTTGTCAACTCAAATATACCTCGATCCATATAATTTAATTGATTAAAATATCTCACGTCAATAAAAAGAAAAAAAAAATAAACATATAATTTTTAGGTTAAATTAATAAAAATATTACTTTCTAAACTTTCAAAAATTAATATCAACGCCCCTTCAAATTTTTAGGAAAAAAAAATTAAAAAGTTCGGAAATGACCTATGAGATGTAGATAAACCGTCCCATCTATATATTGACAGCAACTCACTTATTTTTTAAATTTTATGGGTATTTTTTAAATACAGTCAGACATTTTTTTTTACCTAAGGTAAATAACATTTAGAATATATTTTAAAGTTGGAGAATATTTTTAAAAAGTTATTAATAGTAAAAATATTTTTTTTTCGAAAATTGTATTATTGAAATATTTAAAATTTTAAAGTTTTTTTTTTTTTTTTTTTTTTTTTTTTGTTGAAATAAAGTATAAAATTTAATAATATTTTTATTAATTAAAATGGTTGTTAGGCTTCTGTTGAGCGAAAGAAAATCCGAGAAAAGGTCAAATGAGGAAGGGACCTGAAATACATAATAAACAATGGCGACGAGCGTCCTATAATTCACTCACTCGGACTTTCGGAGAACTGAAGCGCACCGGCGCAGGAACCGACTTCAATCCGCACTGTGGATTTGACTGATTGCTTCCATGATTGATTGATTGATTGATTCATTCTTTCATTCGGGTTCGAAAGAGTGGATTTGTTCCGAGTTAAAGTTCAAGCAAGAGTTGAGTTCTTCCTTTTATCTGTAATCTTCATTTCTTGTTTGTTTATTCGAAGAAATCATCGAGACCCCATCATCCATCTGTGAATCATTACGGGACAGATAGAGAATTGGGATTTAAGTTATAGGTCATCTTTCTTCTGCCCCCACTGGGTTAGGGTTTTCTTTTCCGTTTTTCTTTTGGGTTTCACTCTATATTTATACATCCATCTTACTCTCACTGCCTCTGAGTTGTTTAAATGTCCAAAAGTGGGAGGTGGCACGCCTACGACCCAATTCTGCTGCTGAATTTAACGCCGGTTTGAGACGCAGGGCCATTCTGGTTCGGATCATTCCTCTATTAGTTGTTTTGAGCTAAATTTGAGCTAGAAGTAGAAGATGGAAAATGGTTTCGAGGGGAGATCATTGGCTGAAAAATTCTCGGAGTTGGGCGTCAGTGCTGCTCCAGCAGAGCAATCTAACTCCCTCTCATCCAACAATCACGGTAACAACAACGATAGCAACTTGTTTCAGGTTTTGAAAGCTGTTGAAGCAGCCGAGGCTACCATCAAGCAACAGGTGCAACGAATTGTCCTTCCTCCCTCTCATTTCCTTTCTCCCAGCATCCCAACTTCATTATTACTTCCTCACGTTTTCTTTCTTAAACCCATTTCACGTTTTCAATTTTCAACATAATGCATACGGTTAATTGAGTGTTATTTCCTTCATTAAGAATGTGTTAGGAATGTAGAGAGACGTGCTGCAGGACCCGAACCTTTTTACTCATCGAAATTCTGTTCACCCTTTCTGTGCAATTATCCATACCAGAAAATTCACCTGCTTGTTCCTGATCCTAGTTTGCATTTTTAATGACCCATTACCGTTTTACATATCGCGCCACGAACATTTGACTAAATTATACTATATATATTGTGGCTACAGCTCAGCCTCCATAGTTTAATGTTATATGCTGATATGAGTGTATTTAAATACTATTAGGTGGAGGAAAATAATCGACTGAGGATTGAACTTCAGAAAAAGATTCAGGAACTTGAGAAATGTGTAAGTACTATAAGTTGAATTTACCCAAAATCTTTTGTGTTCTTTTGGATGTAGATTGATTGTGGTTGATTTTTGCACGCTTCTTTAATTATTTTCACTTCTTGCATTCAGTCCAGATGTTATACAGTATGCATATCAGTTTGAAAATAATTGGAACTTGTTATGGATTTTTATTCTTGCTTCCTAAATATATTTTGTTCAATCACCGACTGAAAGATCAAATCAGTGATTCTTTTTCTAAAAAAGGCTTCTGTTAAATCAGATATATTACCCCTTCATGTTTTTTTCCCTTTTGGAAATTTGATTAGTGAGAACTTGAATGATTTGAAAAATACATGGATAATGATTGTTTAGAGGAGGACTTTTCTTTTTTTGAAATAGAAGTCTTTATTTTGGCTCTAGTGTGAATTAAATGTTTTGAGAGTCCATACGTAGATTAGGAGCCTGAAGAAATGATTTGCTAACTCTTAAGGTGGAAAATAATTATCAAACCTAGATGCTTGTTGGTTGTATGGAAGTTCAGGCCTCTTCTCTTGCAGATTAACTAAGTTTCAGCTTAAAAAAACATCTAACCTATTTGTGTGTTCATTTTATTTGCGGGGGGTGGATAAGAATTGAGATATGGTGCTATAAAGAACAAAGAAAAGGCAAGAAAACAGCCTGGGAGTTTGGGCTAGAGGAATCTCCTACCAAAGGAGCTACAAAAGAATAAACATTGTAATGGTAAATAATCATGAGAGAGCTGTTACTTAAAATAAATTTCTTGTGGTTGACGATGTGTTGTATACTATTTGCAAAAATTTCTTTGAAACCCCTTGTTTTCCTTTCACAAAAGCCAATTAAGAAAGTTCAATAAAATCTTAGCCTTGATTCTAAACCTCCAATCTGCAAGGACTTGGCCAATCATCATCTTTCTAGGTAGACACGTAGAATGATCATATTCATTCAAAAGAAAAGACCAGCCCTTAGAAGCAAAAGGATGATGAAGGAAAAGACACTCCAAAGATTTTTCATCCTTATTTCAAAGACAGCAAACTGAGGGGATAAGGCCCAGTTGGGAAATTGCATCTAACCTAAGCTATTGGATGCATCTAAGTTTATTTGTGAAGGTAAAACTTGAAAAGACCAAACTCTTCATTGTGGTCCTAGTCTAATAAGAATTGAACATGCAAGATAAGGTTCAGAAACAGACAATTCCTTGGTTATTTTGCCCTAAGTTTTCTTTTTTATTGATTTTATATATTTTTTTTCATGAGAGGCCAAAGACTTCATTCACCAAGGGGATGCAAAATGAGGCAAGGAGATAAGACATAAAACTGGGAAGCACATCAAAATGATTTCAAAATGGAGAAATTGGTTTAATAGACTTTTATGTCCTTTGTCTTGTGGTCAAACTTGTTATTTGGGTTAGTTAAGTTTTAATTCTTACCTAGCTTTTCCTTTTATGCTTTCGTTAGTTGGTTAGTTGTTAGTCTCGGCCAAGGCTTGTAAGTTGATCTACATGTACTCAGTTGAGGATCGATTGAAAAACTTAATAAAACTCCAAATTAAAGGATACCTCATATTGTTATCAGAGCATTGTGAGAAAGGGCTTGATGGCTTGCCAGTTCGATGCGTTGGGTCTAGGTGTAGCTCAACCAACACCGATGTGGAAGCATCTTACTACTCATGCACGATGAACAGAAGATGGCCTTTTTGGAGTAATGAGGGCAGGGACTGTAAGAGGGCATATAATCAGCCTTATGTGGCCCTTATTCAATTGTTTTTGGAGTATGATATAATCTTTGGGGTTCATTTTATAATGTCGGAGGTTTGATAAATTGGAACCAAGAATTAGGTCAACGTGGCATTGGATATTGCATGAATGAGGTAATCCATGAGGTTCTTTTGTGATTTCAAGGAATTCTTGAAGAATTTGTCAGGCTTCTTGGTGATGTTAATTGTCAAGTGGATCTGGATCTGGATCAGACATAGGCAATGACCCTCACAATTCATTTGTGGTGTAGTTCCTTTCCACTAAGGATAGTAAAAATAGGACTAGACTTCTTGATACTTCCTTTGTCAACATTTTCTTGTCTACTCATAGGCAATCCAGATAAATTTCGTCCACGTTATAAAACTTATACGTATTATCAGGCCCATTGTGCTAGGCTTGAACATCGTATTGCCAAGGCCTTCCCAATAATATGTGACAAGTATCCATATATAGGATGTCACATACTATTTGTTCCTTGTAATTATTGCCAATTGCAATGGGACAGTACAAATTTCGTGAATTTGGGCTTCCCCAACTTTTTTGATCCAACTCACGGATGGGGATCAACCTTGAGTTTAAGAGACTAAATCAACTTCCTAAACACAAGGATTTCATTGCTACCACTATCTATTATCACTTACTTTTCTGTTAATGGTATACTGGGTTAAAACAAGCATGTTGCTTCTATTATCCCTTGTACTTCAGCGTTAAAAGTATATTGGGTTAAAAAAAGAGCACGTTGCTGGAGATGTACATGATTTGTGGGGGCTAAGAGGAGCTGTTGCAACTCAAAATAATTGTTCTGTCGGTTCCTCATCATTGTTAGCATCTAGAGTTGCCATTGAGCTTTGCCAAGGACATTCATTGGACAAATGACATTGCTGACCACATGAAATCATTTACCCAAGGTAGGCCAATTGTAAAGATTATCGTTTGCTGGTTGTTGGTTTGTTTCCATTCTAATCCTCTTGTTGGCCGAGTAGGTATTGATTGTTTATCAAAAGTTGTTCATAATCAACGGGAAGTAACCAATTTTTTATCAGCTTAACATCTTGGCCATGTGTAGATTGGGCCCTTGCCATACCTTCAGTGATTGGTCTTTAGCAGGTCCCACCAGGCTACGACACCTCTTTCATTCAATTTAAACGCTATCGGTTTCACCTTCTTATCCTCTTGAGTATTGACATACACACAAAAGTTCTTGACATCCTTGACTCAATCTGAGAATAATTCAAGATCTAATTTCTCACTTAAAGTTGGTAAATCCACCTTCATCATTTAATCATTAATGTTACTGTAGTGCTTGAGCTCTCGAGGATAGGCTTTGATTGTGAGAACCCACATTGGCTGGGGACACAATCCCACATTGGTTGGGGAGGAGAGCGAAACACCATTTATAAGGGTGTGGAAACCGCTCCCAAACAGACGCGTTTTAAAGCCTTGAGGAGGAAGCCCGAAAGGGAAAGCCCAAAGAGGACAATATCTGCTAGTGGTGGACCTGGGCCGTTACATGATGCCTTTGTGGGGATTAGCTAACTCAATGGGATCTGCATTCAACCACATGAAAAAACTGGTTAATATAGAAGCCTCCTTCCGAAATTGATTATACTAAGCTTTGTAGATTAACTATTGATCTAATAATTTACTTTCTTCCATTGATTTAAGTTTGGAGGTTGAGGTAATTGAACCTCAAGGTGAAGGATCACATGGAGCAGTCTAATACTTCGTACAAGGAGTCCACAAATGCTCATAGGCCTGAGAAGAACTTCAAGATTGGGGATTTAGTTATGGTCCTCCTCCAACAATCAAGATTGGCGGCAGGTTCCTTCAACAAACTAATCAACAAGAAGTTGGGCCATTCAACATCTTTGCTAAATTTGTCACCCGAGCGTACCTTGTTGATAGCTATTTTCATTTACGCATCAATGTAACATTTAATATTGTTGATCTTTATGATTACCATGCTGGGGATGAGTTCTCTTTGGTTCCTTATTCACTCAAGGTCAAGTTGTTTTTGAGGTGGAGAAATTCTTTCTTTTTTCATGTGGCCTAACTAGCCGTTGGGTTGGTTAAGGTTTGACCACTAGTAGCTTTTCCTTATGTGTTCTAGTTAGTTGGTTAGTTAGTTGGTTAGTTAGTTGTTTCTGTTACTTGTTAGTCTTGGCATCTTACCATAAATTGATGTACATGTCCTCGGCTGAGGTTGATTTCAAACAATGAAACTCTCAAGGATACAACAGAAATTGAAGAAGCCTCTCTCTCTCTCTGTATATATATATATGTATAGATATATTTGGATAAGTGACATTCAAAGAGAAGCTAAAAGGAACAACCTAAGGGGGCTCGAGGTAGAGGACACAATATATGCAAATACAATGTACATTTCAAAGCATAACACTTGTAACATTTCTCCAAAGGATTTTTTCTTTTCCCCTAAAGCTGCCGTGTCCTTGAGTCCTAAGAAACTAAAAACCATTTTGTTAAGTTAAACCTTTCTTTCCAATTACTTTTTCAATTAAAAACCTATTATATTCCATAAGAAGGTGACTGTAGTCTTCTATTATGCCCAATCAGGCAAATTTATCCAACGCAAAGTAGCTTTTGGTTTAAGTTAATATGGATACCATTTGCAACTTCTTGATGTATCCCAGTATCAGCAATGGGTTGGATCTCTTCCATACATTTCTATGCTGATTGTCATCTAGGATTGCTGCTCGTTTGCAACTTAGGTTCATTAGCTCGCCAAGTTATCTTTATATGCGATGCAGGTACCTGAAATTTCTCTTCTTACTCACACTTGATTGTTTGTTTTTAATAGGAAATAAGACACCTTTTTATTGGTAATATGAAATAGATGTACTATGATTGTTAGGTGTTATGAATGTCCCTTTCGTGGATATTGAGCTTGCTCTCTGTTATTTGTTTGCGTACAACATATTGCTCAATTGTATCTAATAATTTGTTTCTGACATGCTATCATTTTTTCATTGAATGTGGCAGAAGGTTGATGAACCTTTGGCTCAAAGGTTTCATTCCTCAAACCAATGGAATGAGAAGGTCCATCATGAATCTAATGGGGATCATTGCTTTGATGACTTTGATTTGATTGTTCTATCCATTTTTGTTAGGAAATATTTTACTTGGAGACTATGATAATTCTTATTGTAACAGGAGGCACAAATACGAAATGAAAAATATGTTCTGGAAAAACGAATTGCCTATATGCGTTTGGTAAGCAGGGTTTTCTTTTGAACTCAATTTCAATTGCCTTCCTTAAACTTTTTAATTTTATGATTTCCATCGTTTCCATTCTGATTGGTTCTCTGCGGTTGGACTTCTTTTTCTTCTTGGTGTTATTCGTTAGGCCTTTGATCAACAACAACAAGATCTTGTTGATG
Organism: Cucurbita argyrosperma subsp. sororia; assembly: GCA_018691285.1. Taxonomy (NCBI): domain Eukaryota; kingdom Viridiplantae; phylum Streptophyta; class Magnoliopsida; order Cucurbitales; family Cucurbitaceae; genus Cucurbita; species Cucurbita argyrosperma. The sequence continues at coordinate 15,198,416 of CM031900.1, forward strand.
CTGCTTCTAAAGCTCTCTCATATAGACAAGAAATAATTGAGGAAAATATTCGTCTTACATATGCATTGCAGGTTCGTTCCTTCCTATGCCATTTCTGACGTGGCTTCTGGTTTTTTAAGAATGCTCAATTTTGTTACCATTAACTAGTTTGATATAAATCTAGTAGCTATTAAAATGAAAATTGCATTTTCTTTCCTAATATGAACTCTAATGAACTCCTCGACTCTAATCTGGTTATATCAGGAAGCACAACAAGAGAGAACCACATTTGTATCATCGCTACTACCTCTTCTTGCGGAATATTCACTTCAGCCTCCTGTGCCTGATGCTCAGTCCATCATCAGCAATGTCAAGGTGAATCTTTTAAGTATGTGGATTTGTATGAATCACCTTAGAACTTTGCAAGTTTACTGGAGGGATATGACTGAGATAGTGGTACAGTGAGGATAAAAGGATAACTCTTCCCAAGACGTTTAACCTTCAATTTTTAGTATGATTTCATAGTGTCTAGTACAACATATAAACCCTCTATTATAGGGTATTTAACAAGCTATGTTCTAAAAATACAAAAAAAAAAAAAAAAAAAAAAAAGCTAAAAAGCTTAAACCAAGAATTGACTTAACTACTCGGGTAATTCCCTACTTCAATTCCCACTCTCTTAAAAAATTTGTTCTCGAGTTCAAAATAGAAAGTGGAAAGAAGTAAGAAATCATCCACCACTGGAATGATTTTTTGATGGTTGCAAACTAGTCCAACCGAAAAGGACTTTTGAAGCTCATCAACAAGCCAATGAAGCGAACCAATTCATCTCAATATTTGATGTCCATGCCTCCTATGTTGGCTCATCGGAATTTTGAATTCAACTTTTTGAATGATCTAGTGTCGTGTCCGTTTTAGCATGTTATGTATCGCTGTCAGCCTCACGGTTTTAAAACGCGTCTATTAGGGAGAGGTTTTCACACCCTTATAAGGAATGCTTTGTTTTCCTCTCCAACCGATGTGAGATCTCACAATCCATCTCTCCTTGGGGGGCCAGCATCCTCATTGGCACACTGTTCGGTGTTGTTCGGTGTCTGGCTCTAATACCATTTGTAACATCCCAAGCCCACTGTTAGTTGATACTGTCTTTTTTGGACTTTCCCTTTAAGGGCTTCTCCTTATTTTTAAATGCTTCTACTAGGGAGAGGTTTCCACACCCTTATAAGGAATGCTTCATTTCCCTCTTCAACCGACGTGAGATCTCACACAGACCCAAGCATTGCTCACGATTTCTTGTAAGCTGGCACCTCTCAACCTTTGCTCATCATCATTATCCTTAGCCAACACTTCCCTAGATCTCTTCAACAAGGGGCTTTTGGTTTCAGCTCCATTAGCCTATTGCATCCTGACAAGTAATCCTTTCTCTATAGGCATACTGCAGGGAGCTGAAAGTCACTTTCATATAGAGATTGAATCAGAGTTAAGAACTTCCCCATCGAGGTGCATTGAAACTTTTTCCATTGTTGGAGCCTTGCATGGAGGATATATGGAGACCTCAAAGAAAGCACTATCCTTAACAAATATGATGGAAGTTAGTATTAAAGTTGAGGAGAATTCTTTCAGCTTCCTATCAGCTGTGTTACATCATCCGTTACCTCCATCCTCGCCGTTGATAGTCCAAATCGATCCATTTTTTGAAGTCGAACTATTATCGGCTACTTGACCAACGTCCTTGGCAATCAACCCCAATCCTCATTAATAGAGGTACAAGTGTGTGCCTAAGTTGATGAAAGGGCAAAGTCACGTTTGCTCATTGTATTGGGAGATCCTAGACGCACTCCCATAGAATCGTACCATCGAGCACCAAACCCACTGAACAAGTTGTCCTTAAATTTTCTCCAGTTTTTGTGTGGGTGACCTAAAGATTTGTGATTTGGTTGACTTTTTCGAAACAAAGTTTTTTAACCTTTTGTGGATCTTTTTTTCTCTTTTCCCTTATAGCTCTTGCTCTCACTCATGGTTTTTCCCTCCCACTTGTGGCTTTTGCTCTCTCATGCTCTCCTTGCACGTGAGTTTGTTAGACGCTGCACGTTGTTAGTGTCCCATTTATTGCAACCAGGTTGTGCCTTCATGCACTGTTGAGAGAGAATATCATCCTGGTCGCCATCACCAGGGGAAGAAGGCAGGGGAGCGGCGACACTAAACACGTGAGTGGGAGAGGGAGTAAGAAAAGGGAGAGTTTAGCGAGAAGAACAATACGAGAGTTAATAGGGAAGAAGAATGAGAAATATTTTTAAAAGTTTGAGAAGGGTTTAGAGAATTTTATTGTGAAAAACCTGGTCAATCTCATTTGGGCCCAATTTTTTAGCTCAATATGCTCTCTTTGCCCCCTCTTACTCAAATCCTTACGTTTAACCCCAACATACAATACCTTCACTCATTTGCTCATTATGACTCCTATGCATTTATGTCTCTGCCCCACTCAACAGGTATTAACCACCTTATTTCCACATTTTCTTCACTTGTCTCACCAACACATGGCTTTTGGATCATGCCAAATCCATCCAATAGAAGAAGAGTGCAATCCCAAAGAAACTACCATAAAGTCATTGGGGAGCTTCAAAATTTACACCCTATCGTCAACTAAGACTGACTTAGTTAAGGACATGTCGATCACCACTTGATAAGTTTCATAACCTGGGATGTTAGGGTTGTGGGCTCTTGAAAGAAGAGAACCCTCATCAAAGATTTATTATCATTGTTCATTCTTCATGAGACTAAATTATCTTCTATCAACACTAGATTCATCAAGTCAAATTGGATCTCCAGGAACATTGGTTGGTCATCTCTCAACACTATTGTCTCCTCTTGGTCGCTACAACTCTCCTGAGAGGAGGCACCCTTTCTTCCAGAGTTAGGGTCTATTTTGCTGAGTTTCTCAGAGAGAGTTGTCTAACACCTATCCACTTGTGATGGTTTCCACTACGTGTCTTCTTTTGTTGAAGGTTGTTCAAACTTTTCCTATGAGTATTGGTGGCGTATTAATCCTTGGGAATGATCCCTCCCTATCACTATACATGGAGCTTAATTTTGGTGAGATCTTATCCTTCTCATCCCGTGACCCTTGGATTCTAGGGGTAATTTCAATGGTACTTGATGGCCTAGCAAAAAATTACCTACGCTTTGCCCACCGGAGTATGAAGCTCGTTAATTTATTCATTGAAAACGTTGGCCTTAGGGATATCCCTCTCCAAAACGGCAGGTTCACCTGGTCTTGTAATAGAGAAGCTTCCGCTTTGTCTCACATTGATAGATTTTCGGTCTTTGATGAAGTGAGAGCTGAGAGATTTTCCTAAAAAGTTGTCTTACTGATGTGCATTTTTTAAAATTTATATTAGATGAACATTGTTGTCTAGATTCCGCTTTTTAATACAATATTAATGCCATGAACATTCAATTCAAGTCCCAAATAATTATCCTTGATCTAATGAATTTATTTATTTTAACATGAGATGAAACTTTTCATTGAATGAAGGAAAAAGATTAATTTATTATTACGGCTAAAAGAAAAAATTACCAATGATGTGCTAAATATTTCACGGACTTTATTTTTCCAAATAACTTCCATAAGTTGCCTATTTTTCTTAACAAAAAGAAACATTTGAATGCACTAATAAATGACTATTGTATGCTCTATTCTTTCATAATCCTGTCAAACTTGTGTAATGAGGGTGCAAGAATCTTATGAGGTTTAATTACTCTAATAAATCTTATATAAGCTTTTAATTTGTTTTCTTTTAAAACAAGAAATGAGACTTCTCCAATGTAATAAAACAAGACTAATGTTCAAAAGATACCAGCTTTACAAAGGAGCAATAAAAGCAAAAAAATAACAAAAATAAAATATAAAAACTATAAAGGAAAGATTAAGGCATTCCAATTGAGATAAATTTCCTGTAGAGAAAATTCCACTAAAGGCTTTAAGAGGAAACACCAAGATGAAGCCTTCAAACGAGTTAATTCAAAACTATCGAACCAAGGAAATTTCTTTTCCTGAAAAGTTATCTGGTTTCTTCAGCTCACAGTGTTGAACCAAAGCAACTTTGCCTTGGAATTCAAAAGAGGATGAATGAGTGATTGAGATGTATTTCTTCTGACAATTTTGGAAAATACCCAATGAGGTTGAAAATCTCAAACTGGATGAGCATGATGAATATAATCTCAACAATTTGTCTGTTCTGTTAAAATAAATGGAAAGGTAACTCTTGGGTGTTTATGTATTCTTGCAGATTCTATTTAAGCACTTGCAGGAGAAGCTTCTTCTCACTGAGGTACTGATAATTTATTAGATTAATGATAGCTAGGGAAACTGTAATTTAAACATTCATTTTCTTTGCTTCTCTTCATTGTTCTCCTAACTTACTTTGTGTTGATAGACAAAATTGAAGGAGTCCCAGTATCAATTAACACCTTGGCGCTCTGATGCAAGCCACTCAAGTTTTGCACACCAGTCACCCCTTCATTCAATTGGTGCAACCTTGACCACTTCAGTATGCTCACATCTCTCTTATACCCTCATTTTTGAATTAATCTCCTTCTCTTAATTTTCTAAATTTTATGCCAGAATAAAAATGGGCTTGAACTGGTTCCTCAACCTCCATACTGGAACGGGAAGATGCCAGTTTCTTCTTCTGATGCTCAGACCACAGCTGATTGGGATCTATCAACTCATCATCAGATTGGTTTAGGTGTTGGTGTTGCAAAAAAGTTGGAACCAGATGATTTGGGGAGGTATTCACATCATGCAAGCAGGTGAGCCTGGTCACATGAAGACTGCTACTGAACTGAATACAATAACAACCATCCCGTTGTTGGTGCGTTCTGCTTTCATTGCATATTTTATGTTGCATGCCAAATGTGTTAGTATTGTCCGGAGATGAATGTTGATTTACAACATCACTTATCTCATGAATGACATATTTCATTATGCTTTGGAACCCCTCGCATCATCTTTTGTTTGATTCTAATAATTTTCTCAGGAGTAGCGATCTTAATTTCTGATTATTGATTTGGGTCATCTTTCTCACTTCAACAGTACCACCATTTTTAGTATTTATTCAGTTATGAGGTATTTTAACATTTTATGCTTTCTGTTATATGCCAACAATCAACGAACAACCAAAAACGTTCATCCTTTTTAGGTTCTCCCACAAACATTATTATTTCACTGAAGCCCCAGCTTCCATAAGAGTGCACAAACTACATTAGCCTATTAAGCTTCACATGTTTTCTCGTACCTTCATAGCTTTAGGGTTGAAACTGTCTGACCCCACTTATTCTTAACTCCATAGACAGAGCATTCTAGCCATGGGAACTGAATTCTCATGGAAAAAAATGAAGATTTTAGTTTTTGTCAGAATGAAAATAGAGTACGGTCCTATGGATTCAACTTCATCTTTGGCCATATTTTTAGATGACCTCCTTCTGCCCCAAGAAATATTGTCCGTTAAAAATTTTGATTTCTTTGGCCCCTAATCACAGCTCCAGAGAATATGGACCGAGTTCCTCAGTTACCTTCCTCAAAAGAATACAACACATCATACAAAAGTTTGGGCTTGGTTGGACTGGACATAGGGGTTGCATAGAGATGATTGGTCCTTCTCCACCCTCCTTTTAGCGAGAAAGGAAAGTTTTTGTGGAAGTGGGGCAAGTGATATTTTGTGGTAGCTTTGAGGGAAGCGGAAGAATAAGTTTTTTAGTAGGCTTGAGAGATCTCCAAGTGATGTTTGGTCCCTTGGTAGATTCTAGGTTTCTTTGTGGACTTTGGTTGATGAGCATTTTTGTAATTATCTGTTTGGTCTTATTTTATTTGATTGAAGGCCTTTCTTGTAGTCTGCTTCCTTTTGTGGGCTCAATTTTTATTTGTCCTTGTATTCTTACATTTTTTTTCTCAATGAACAAAAGAAAAGATCTCCACAATGTTTCTTGGTAGGATATCTAATTTGTGCACACAATGTTTCATTTTTTCTTATATTTCACAGAGAAGTCCGATTGATATCTTGGAAATTCATTCTCTTTGAACGGGGTAATTCAAGCGGCTTATTGTGTTTGTCACCAAACTAAAGGTGTTCTTACTTAAGTTGACACCTTGAAGGTCCTGGCTTAACACCCTCAAAGCCCTTGGGCAGAGGCATGTACAACTTTTTATATAACTTGATGCAAGATAACCACATTGAAGCTAGAAGTTCTTGTGAGCCAACAAAGGGTCTGAACCATCCTGATGGAGTTCTGGATCGATGTAGAAGCAAGTGGATCATGTTGTTGAGAACCTAGATGATGAAATGAGATGCAACTTGAAGGATCTTGACCTAGATTAGAGGCAAGGTTGAGCCTTAGAACTTGACCTATAGTAGAGGAAAGTCGGTTAAAGTCACAATTAAAGGAAAATACACATACGAGCGACGTATATGGCCAAATTTCAAGCTATTGCATATGGACTATGTGAGATTTTATGGTTGAAGATAAGCCTTGGTGACTTGAAATGGCTCGATAAAGTTGTACTACGACAATAATTCAGCTATCGTTATTGACCATAATTCTATCCAGTATGATAGGACAAAGCATATTGAAATCATTAGGCATTTGTTAAGGAAAAGTTAAAAGAAGGGGGTAGTATGCATGGGTTATGTGCCAACGACTTCAATTGATAGTTGTGCTAACAAAAGGACTTCACTTTCATGAGTTAGTATCTAAGTTAAACAATGAATGATATCTATTCCTCGGCTTGAGGGGGAGTGTCGAAGGAATATCCTTAATTTGAGGAAGGTTGGTGTAATCCTACTTAAGAAGGGAATTAGCCTATTTTTGGTTTCTTTTTTTCTATTGTTTTCTATTCCCTACAAGATTAGTTAGCTTTTCTTTTCTATTTTCTATTCCCTAGAGGATTATTTATCTTTTTTTTTTTTTTTTTTTTTTTTTTTGTCTTCTATTCCCTGGAGGATTTGTTTGCTTTCATTTATGTTTCATATTTTTTAATGTTTCCTAACCCCCAAAGGATTAGTTAGCTTGTCTTTATTATAAATAGGCCTATATACTTCTAGGAGAATAATACAAAATACTTTTGCTACAAATAATACAAGTTACTCTTTCAACATTTGTTGTATGCTTTGTTGCTATTAATAACATGGCTTTTCATTGCTTATGTTCCTGGTGATGTTCTTCACACTTACTCCCAAACTTACTTTTGATACTTTACTTGGTTCAAACAGTGAAGGAACAAACAAACAGGTGACATTTCGTGAGCCTGTAACCAATAGTGAGATTGATGACCAGGATGTGGTCCACCAAACAGAGAGAGAACCTATCACCAACTGGAGTTCTGGGCAATCCCCTCCTCCCGCCACTCTCGATGAGCCAAGCTCTTCTCATTCTCCAGCTTTGCCTCCAGTCCTTGAGGAACCTTCACCTTCATTTTCTGAAGGCAAATATATTTATTCGGTCTTTGTTGTTAGCATGTCAGTAATAGTTCATATTGAACGGGGTTCACTCTTGGCTGCAGATGATGATCCATTACCTGCTATCGAGGCCCTTCAAATATCTGGCGAAGCTTTTCCGGGACAAGAACTCCAAGCATGTGGATACTCGATTAATGGAACAACTAGCTGTAATTTTGAGGTCCATTTTCATGAGCTCAATATTCTATCTTTTTGTAATCAATTTTTGCTCATGTTAACTGGAATTCTGGTGACTACACTGTAACGAAAAGTGACTTCTGTGAGTAACTAAAAATATTTAAATGCATAACCTTTCCCCGTCTACATTTTGGGATGAGATATTCAGATCAAGCAGTTCTTGGGATTTTAATAAAGTCAGAGGGAAGTATTTTCCAGCTTCTTTGTGGTGTGAAACTAAAATGTATAGCAAGAGTTTATGGGTTAATGCCAAACAAGCTTTAGTGTGGGGCATGTGGAATTAAAGATATCCAAGAATCTTTGAAAGGAAATGTTTAGAATGGTATGAAGAGTTGATCTATTTAAGATTCATGCTTCTTTATGGTGTGAAACTTCAAGTTCATTTACTGTTATGATTTTAATGGAATTCGTTCAATTGGGAAGCATTTTTGTACCTTTTTTGGTTGGAGAGTTTCTGAATTTTTGGAGAGAATTAGTGCTTATTCTCGTAAGGGAGTTTCTTGTATTATGTTACTATATTTTTATAACTTTTCTGGTGTTTCTTTTCTTTTCTTTTCATAAAATATTTTACTTTTATCATTTTCAGAAACTGAATTTACTACAAAACGGGAAATTTTACAGGCAAGAAACTTGTGACATCCTTAGTCTTACGAGATGCGAGTTTGAGATGATCTTCTCTATTCCACCCTTTTTACATTTCTTATCAACATAGTAACTCTAATCTCAAAAAAAAAAAAAAAAAAAAAAAAAAAAAAAAAAAAAAAAAAAAAAAAAAAAGAAAAAAAAAAAGAAAACAGTTCAAGATGTCCTCTATGTCTTAAAAATATTAAATTCAAAATTCGAATCAACTAGTCAAAGTTCTCACCCTGTCTCCTTACCATGCATGGGATTTTTCAATATTCTCCTGGATGTACTTCCGTTACTTTGCAATTTAGGAATGTCAAAACCCGTGAAGTATATGAGGCTGCAGACCTCAAGAATTATGGCTGAGCTACTTAACTATTGTTTTGTAACGACTGGTCCTTGTTTCAAATTGCAGTGGGTACGCCACTTGGAAGATGGATCTGTAAATTACATTGAAGGTATCGCTTCTGTGTGTGTTACATTTTGTTCCTAACGCCCCCTCCCCCCTAAATCTTATGGTGTTTTAAATAATAATAGGAGCGAAGCAACCAAACTATCGTGTTACTGCGGATGATGTTGACACCTATCTGGCTATTGAAGTCCAGCCTTTGGACAACAGAAGGCGCAAGGTGCTGTATCTGATTCTGATTTAAACTAAATATAATGTGTTGAAATTATAGTGTCCTGTTCACCCTTTCTTAAAAAAATCTGAAGTACCACCAAGTTTAATGGAGCATTTGGCTAGAGAGAAATGAAAGATCTTTTATAGGGGTAAGAGGTCGTGGAAGTGGTATGAGCTCTTGCCAAGTTTAATTCTTCTATTTGGACGTCCGTTTTGAAAGGCTGTTGGTATTATTACCTTGATCTTATTGCTTTTGATTGAACCCTTTTTTTTATTTTGTTAGATCTTTAGGTTCTGTTTTAGCTCCGTTTATGGGGGATATTTTTGTTTGTCCTTTTGTATTCTTTTATTTCTCCTGAATGAAAGCTTGATTTCTACCAAAAAAGGAAAAAGAAAAAAAAAAAACCAAAATACATTGTCCAATCCACACGTCCTTCCCTCTACCAACCCTGGCCTTGGGCAGACACTTGGATGTTAGTTCTTGAGTTCATTTTATGTGTATGAAGGAACCTCAATTTCTCTGTATCGTGGTAGGATCCAGAATCAGTCAGCAATTGTGGGTGAGGGGCTAGTGATCTTTTGGATTGTTTAGAAAATTCATACAAATTTATTGATAACACAATACTGTTTTTTATGCAACAAAAATTTCTTTCACCTGTAAACGTGCTATTAAGTTCAACTGAATTTCCGTAAATCATATTTCATTTGCGTAGCCCAAGCCGATGAAAGAGATGTGCACGGTCAGGGAGCCATGAGTTGGAGGCTGCCTACATTTTACCTCTTGATGTATAAATAACTTGCATTCTTTGCCATTGCAGGGAGAGCTTGTAAAGGTTTTTGCCAATGACCACCAAAAGATTACTTGTGGTAAGTTTGTTGGTGACAGACTTTAGATCTGGATAAATGCTATAATTTTTTTTTTCACCAAAAAAGAAAAAAAAGAACTACCGATGCGGATTTTCTATACCTAAATTTTGTATATTTTACTAGTAGTATTCGAAAATTGGAGTGAGTGATTTTAAGATAGTTTTCAAGGTATTGGGTTAATCTTGGATAGGCGTCCATGTGTTTTCTTATACTTAGTATAGGATTGTGATATGAACCAGAACTAGCGAGTGGAAATGGGAATCAAAATATATTCTGCAACATCAACGGAAATTACCCAGTGTTAGGCTCTCTCTCTCTCTCTCTTTTTCTGTTCTTTTGTTTTTTTAAAAAGGGAATGGGCTTCTCAGAAAATGTGAAAAGTTACAATCAGTTCACAAACGTACAAAGTTTACAAAAAAAATTTCTATAGGAAATAAAAAATCATTACCCTCCATCACTTCTGAAAGAAAACCAATACAAGAAAATCCTGAAACCCCTCATTTTTTTTGTCCATATAAAATAGTAAAAAGTAATAAGAATTAGAGGGGTTAAGCTTTTTATCATCTTGGCATCAAGACCTTAACAAGACCCCTAGAAAAAAAAAAAAGAAAAAAGAAAAGACCACGTGAAGGACAAAATACACAAAGCAGATGATGACCCCAAATCATGAGAACTCAACTCTATTTATAAACACTCAATGCTTACCTCCTTATCTAGTAAGAGCAGATATGCCATGACTGACATATCTCCACCAGTACCCCTAGCATAAATCAATTAGATTGTCTCCTCTGTTTCTCCTTAAAAAAAAAAAAAAAAAAAAAAAAAAAAGATTGCCTCTGGGATTTTTTTATGGCACTGTAGTTCTTTTCCAGCACATGCTTGTTCTAGTCAAAGAGGTTTTTATCTTTTTGATCATTGGTTCTCTGTATGTATATATAGGAACAGAACTTTTCATTGATGTGTGAAAAGTTATCATAAATTCTGTGTTTTCTTTTCCATAATTAAAATTGTCTTTTAATTTCTTACAACTATTAAATTTGTCATTTTTTTATGAAAATAAAGATTGTTGAGAACCTTCGGCGATTATTGTAATAGCTCATAAGTTTCCTTGTAATGTTAATTACTGTTACTTATCGTTCCGTCTCAACAGATCAGGAAATGCTGAACCAGATAGAGAAGACTCTTTACAGCGGTCATGTATCATATAAAGTTTCCATGTCGGTATGCTTCAAATGATAAAAATATAGATAACATGGTGTTATTTACAATACTTGTTTTATTTGTGTTCGTAAATGCATGTCTGCGTGCACACATGCATGCATATGGCCTCAAATTAATAAAAAATCTTAACCGTCCTGATTGTGTTCTATGTTTTTTCTCCATGACAGACTGGATTTCTTGATATATGGGAAGCGGCTACACTGTCCATCAAGAGGGAAGGATACAGTATAAAATTTAGTGGGGCTAGTGGTGATGTCATCACGGAAAAGTTTTCGCCAAATACAGTTGTACGGTATCTATAGTTTGTTTCATCTATTTCTCATAGACCATAAAGAAAACCTAAGCCATATTCAGTTGTCGAAAACTGTTATGCTGCAGTAATTCTGCATCCCTGTCAATGATAAAGGCATCTAATAGATTACAGTAAGAATTGGTGGAATGGTAGTCTGCCTGTGTAGCAGTTGTCACGCAGGATTAGTGGATCATAATTCCCCCAACTTTTTTCATTTGCACTCGGGAACTGAAAGTTACAATCGTGTTCTTCATTATAATTTCTTGACTGAAAGTTTTCAGCCGTGTACTTCAATTTATTTATTTTTAGCTTTTATGATCAAGAGATTTTGATTTTATTACTTTCTTTTGGGTAGGTTTACTGCCTTGTGATAGAGTTGTCATCTAATCCCTGTTTCTTCTTTACAGTTACTTTTAGTCAACACCTTTATTTCTGATCTCAAAATAATATACTTCACATTGATTATTCTTTCCTCTATTGATATTTACGTATATTTTCATCCTTGTAGGTTTCAATTCCATTTGGAAATCCTTCTGGGTTTATAATAATTGGTAACAATTTTGAGCATCTGTTGCGAGTGGACAACAATCCTGCTGATTTTACCTGGTGAGTAGGGAATTGGAATGTATTTTCTCACAAATTATTTTGTTCCTTTGATTTTAGATCCCCACCCTTTGCCCACTGGAGGAAAAAGGGGAAAGAAAATAAGAGGAATTTTGCATTAATATTTAAGAACAAATTTTAAGTTGCCGAGTTTCTTTAGAAGGGGAGCCATCATTATGCTATTTTCATGATCATTACACCTTTTATGTGCAACTGCACGTAAAAGCATTTTTTTTATGAGAAATGTAAACTTACACGCATAGTATAAATATACAAAAATTTTGGAACTTATAATTAGATGTTCATGATCTTAGATGCAAAGTCTTGCTGCTTGCGACAGGAGAATTTATTCTATTGAATAGCATCATAGTTAACCCACAGTTCCTGATGCATGAGCCTATAAAAGAGTGTGGAGACTAGAATATATGGGACATTTTCCACTAAGTTGATTCTGAGAAAATGGTTTGTTATAATTTTCTTGTAGTCATTTTTTTTAACCTCCGAATACTACAAATAGAATGCAGAAGACCCAATCCTACATGGTGTGTTCTTTGTTGGAAAAAGGAGGAATGTATTCATATAAATATATATATATATATATATATATATATATATATATATATATATATATATATATATATATATATATATATTGCATTCGGGTCATAGCAGAAATTATTGGAGCCTTGTATCAGGATTAGTGAATATCAGATGGGTTTTTCTCGAGTCTGATAAAAAAAGAGATGTACGCAAATTTTGTACGTCTTTCAATAAGTAACCTGCTGTGATTAATACTAGTTGGAGTGTTTTTTTTTTTTTTTTTTTTTTGGAAACTTCTCGGAATTGATAAAATGCGTTTGATTGAAAAGAAATGCTTCTTACATTTTAGTTCATATATCATGATTTATTATTATGAAATGAAGACAATATTACAAAAGTTTGAACCGACCACTGTTCGGAACCATGCTGAATTGGGACTAGTGACCCAAAGTTTTTTTGAGTGAAGAAAATTTAGACTTCGAATTGACCTTACTGTATTATCAACTAGGGAAGTTATCTTGACTTCATTAGATCAAGTTCCGACTCTGATTATAGAATGCAATTCATTTTATAATGTAATATTTTCAATTTCATTGTCTTCAGTGATTTATTTCTTTCTTTCTTTCTTTCTTTTTACTGCAGTTTGAGAGATACCATTGTGCTAACCTTGAGATTATTCATTCTAAGGGTATGTCTTCTCATTTTTTGTATCCAATTCTTTGCTTAAAAAGAACGGGATGTAACTTCTGTTTTATTTTCTTTTTGTTGGTGAAACCTTTTATTTATTATAGGTACCCACTTGAACCATTATATTTGGACGTATTAATATCTGTCAAAGCGCATTAAAGGTTTAGTTTTAGGAATGTAAATTATTGCCGAACATTCATTTTATGATCGAATTTTTTGCTTGATCACCGACCAAAGGAAGATCAATAGCTCTTTATTTCCTCTGCCCTGAATCAACATCCCCCATGTGCAATCAAGCCTGAGAAACTAGGTCTAGTTAGAGAGCTATTCACGCATTTTAGTCTAGTTTCTAGAGAGCCTAGATTATCTTTTGCCTCTTGTTTAGCCTTCTTTTGACACATTTCTTTCTTACTTAAGTTCCTCCAGAAAAATCCAAGATCCTTATATGAGTTCTCTTTAATTCACTTTTTCTATAACCGTTCTATACTTTCATGTTTCTCTAGTTGGTTACAATGTTTCACGCATGGATCTTCCTTCCTTCGTGTAATGGCTTCTGTCATTCTTTTAAACGAGTCATCTACCTATCCCGCAGCCCATTCATGAGCATGTCCTTTTACTTTTTTCTCTTCCGAGGATATGTTAATCTAATAATCACCCTATTTAGTATAATGTTACTGAACCAAAAATAGGAGGAAAATTTAATTTGTACCTTCAACTTTATAAGATGAGTTGTTTTTTATTCAACTTTCATAGTGATAGACGACTGATGTAAGGTAGGATTGTTCATCCCGAAAATCAATGTGTTTGTTGCTATCTTTTGAAGCTACTGGTTATAGCATAGATTGAAGAGAATTTTTTGGCCCTACTTATGTCTTCCAAGTTCTTAGGGAACTGTGAGAGGAGAGAACTACTTTGAGGCTTTTAAAAGAAGTGAGAAAGATGAAGATATTAGGAATAGTCTTCTCTTTCGTAATTAGATTTAGGAATTTTATCTAATGATGTGCCCTGAATCACAATCAGCACTTCTTCGAGACTTAGAAAGCGATTGTGTGTATTTACTCTCGTCCTTAAGTAAGTCAGCCAACTCAAACTTGGGTGATTGGTGGCACAAATAGCCTATCTCATTGACCTACTCTGTAATTAGAAAAACGAAGTTCTTTTCTTTTGTAGTTAGATTTAGGAATATTATCCAATCAACTAGCACTTGTTCGGGACTCACGAAACAATTGAATGAGACTAACTCTTGTCCTTGACTAAGTCAACCAATACAAAGGAGATCATTGGTGGGACAAATGGCCTATTTTATAGCCCCTAACCTTGTTCTGGAAAGACAATTTTAGAAAACAAGATTAGAAAAGGTTTTGTAAAACGTTTTGGTAAGCATTTTTGAGAAAGTAAATGTTACAAGCTGACAAGCAATAAGAGACAACATCTTTGATAGCATATAACTCAGGAAGGAAGATTTGAGAGCTAGTCATATCCTCCTATAGTACATAACGAGGCAAATTGCCTATAATAGTGGTGAGAAGTATTGTGCTAACAAAACTACAAGTAAATAACTGTGCTAGAACGGAAAACATACAATGAAATAAAAGTAAAAGGTTTGGAATGGGCATGTAGCTGTGGGCAACATGCTTTGGACAGCGTGTCCGTAATTTTAATTATTCTGTTGATATGACCCTTACCTTGAATTTGTCTCCTCTCTTAGGAGAGCTAGATCTAGTGTTACCTCTAGTTGAGGAAGCATGATTTCGTCTCAACACCTTGAGATTGATCATTATTGAGGTTGACACATGCTCTACAGTTGCACAGACGGTGGAAAGATCTTGAACCCGTTGCTCATATAGTTTTGACTTCACCCATGACTTCAATTCTTTGGCAAAAAGTAGAACTTCGTCTTCCTCGAATATTAATCGTGTGTTTCAATTCCCTTAATTTTTTCCTCACCAACAGCATTCTGGAAAAATTGTGAATGATGCTCTCATTTCAGTCTTTCCCAAGTGTCTACACTATATTGACCATTCTGGATATATTGCCTTTGGCCGGTGTAAACATCAAAAAATGGAGAGGAATCATACACCAAAAAAAATTACAAGAAAAGTATATAACTATTCTAGAGGGAAAGACATACAAAGAAAGTAAGATAAAAGGTTTGGGATGGGCATGCGATCACGGACACATTGCACTAGGAATTTCTAGTTTACACCCAATTTATCATTAGTGTCTACTAAATCTCGTCGTTATCAAAAACGGAATATCAGTTTATCGCCAATGTGGTTTAGTCCAGTTCTTTTTGTCGTAATTACTTTAAAGTGCATGAGCGTTCACTATTTTCGGACACGCTTTAATCTTTAGCTGCTTTGTTATCTTCTGCATTTCTGGACGGTCTTGTGAATGTGATTGAAGTTGTACTGTGCTTTTTTGCAGGCCGGCGAGAGAAGGAAAGGAAGAAAGAGAGTTTTGTTCTTTCACAAGTAAGGAAGAATAGTAAATGCAAAGTTTTCCATTGCCGTTTTTTCTTACCTTTCTCTATTTTATGTCAGTTTTGTTGAATTAGCTCTTTTCTCAAAGACTTCTGTTTATGAGAAATGTATATGGTGAGTAAAATGAGAATGAAACAGTGCCTTCCTCTCGTTACGCCACTTCAGCCTTCAGCTTCACTTTTTGTTTATGCTCTGAATAATCTATATGATGCTGTTCAAAAATCCTTAGTGCAGCTCTCAACAAGGTTCATTAAATTTGGGGCTGCTCTTCCTCTACCCAAGTGAAACACTTGGAATATGTTTATTGTATGGACAGTGGTATGTAGCCCTCTCGAATACCCGCTCGTGAAAATATCATATTGTTCGGATTCAAATTTTAAAAATTAGTATATATATATGTATGTAACTTTTTGTTAGTGTCCACAGCTCATGGAAATGTCATATTGTTCTCTCTCCCTCGTACTTCTTCCGTCTTCCCTTTGTGTTTTGCCACCGTCTAACCATTCATTACTAAATAGTTCGAGCCTGCCATTAGTAGATATTGTCTGTTTTAGTCCATTACGTATTACCGTTAGTCTCATGGTTTTGAAACGCATCTATTAGGGAGAGGTTTTCACACCCCTATAAGGAATGATTTGTTTTCCTCTCCAATCAATGTGGGATCTCACAATCCACCTCTTGGGGGCTAACATCTTTGTTGGCACACTGGCCGGTGATTGACTCTAGTACCATTTGTAATGGTCCAAATTTATATTGTCTGTTTTAGGCCATTATTGCTCTCATGGTTTTAAAATGCATCTACTAAAGAGAAGTTTTCACACTCTTATAAACAAGGTTTTGTTATTCCCTTTGTGGATTCTCACAACCTTTGTCCTTTGAGTATTATGTTTGGAATAAGGAGTGGGGACTATAATATTTCATTTCTACCGACTGTAAAGACTCTCGATCGATGAATGAGACTGAACCAGACCCTTCTCTCTGTCTTCTCCTTTCGTTCTGTTCTATGGATTCTTTCTCTTGTCTAACAGAGCCTTTTCTCTTTCCTTCGCTCGGTAAATGTGTGTTTGTTTGGTTCTTTCTCCTAATATTATTTTTTAAAACATTATCCATTATTCTTGTCCTAAAATTCAATTCCTTGTTTCCGTTTGGCTCTCCCTCTCCATGTCACTGTCTTTGGTCTCTCTTATCTTAAAGATACTTTTTTCAAACTTTATGGACTACAAACATTATTAAGATTGTTTTGTGTAGCTTAGCATGTGGGCTCGTGAGTGGGTGAAAGCTTGATAGGTGTTAGTGTTAGATCACGTGATAGATGTGACGTTGGTTGTGTCGGAGATGGGTGATTTTGATGTCATCTTGAGTGTGGATTGATCAATTGAAAACTACACCAGTATAGATTGTTTTCACACGGAGATTATGTTCAGCATTGAAGGCAACAAAGTCGATCCACTAAGACGTTTGGGGTATATTGGCTAGAATGACCAACACATGATGTATTGAGGCTGGTATAACCTCATTGTCGGTAGTTAGGAAATTCGTTAACGTGTTCCCAAATGACCTCATAGGGTTACCCCCAACCTGTGAGGATGAATTTAATATTGAGTTTGAGTTGGGGATAATCTTGATTTTCAAGACCCATAAAGGGTTTCATACGTTTGAGGGTTCCATCGTAAGGAGCACCAATACTATTTGTAAAGAAGAAAAATGAGTCAATGTATATATGCATATATTACCACGAGCGAGATAAGGAAGCTACAAAAATAAAGTATCCACTTCAACAAATTGATTACTTATTTAATGCTACACGCGGTGACAATATTCTCTAAGATTCATCTACAATCAAGAAATCATCAGCGGAGGATTGAGAAGAAAAACATTCCCAAAACAACATTTAAAATGAGGTACGTACAATACAAGTTCAACGTGACGTTATTTGGGTTAACAAACACATTGGCAGTCTTCATAACCCAGATGAATAGAGTATTCAAGGAGTTTTAGATATATTTGTAATAGTTTTTATCAACGATATCCTAATATACTCTAAGATGGACGAAGAACTTGAGAAGCATCTGAGAAAGTGTTTGACTACTATTGGAGTAAAATGATTGTATGCCAAGTTTCCATGCTTGAGTTTTGGCATTCGAATCCGGTCGGAGAATACATTTTTTCCCGGCCAACATTTTGGCCCGGCTTGAGTCTGCTATGCTCGGATCTTTTCTTACTAGTCAACTCTTTGGAAGCGCTTAAAGTTAGTATGATTACCTTCTAACTAGTTTAAATTATTTGAAGTCAATCTAAATTATTTTATACATAATTAAGTTTAGCTATTTAAATTATTTAAAGTTAAGTTAAATTATTTTATGCAAAATTAGGTGAACCAATTCGGATAGTAGAATTCTAATTTATGATTGTGGGACTCTTTTTGTAGAATTAAATTTGAGAGAACAACCTTAAAGTAGGGTCATAGTAGCTTCGCCCTAGACCAACTAAATAAATGGCTCTATTTGTCTTATGTATGATGACATGTGCCTAGTGGCACTGTACGTGTCATATGTTTTGATATGATATGTTTCAATGATATGGTGTGTCTAGGTATGCCAAGTAACATTAAAATATGAATGAATGTCGTATTATACCTTGATGAATTATGATATGTTATGAAATACCATGACATTCTGTGACATGATTACATCAGACCGTATGACATGAAATGTTTGAGATAAGGAAATTTATGATGTAAAACCCGTAATATATGATTTAAAGGTTATGCTATGAATGAAATGAAGTTGCCTTATTTGTTTACCATGAAAAATGTTGGGACCTCATGCATAAATGTATCTTCATCTGCATCGAGATACTTCCCCTTATGATGAGTACGAACAGGTACGTTATGAAAAGGAAAATGATCATCATGTTTAACATGGTACTACGATGGTCATTATTCCTTCTGGGTGTCCGACAACAGCACCAAAGAAGCTAGCCCGATCAACAGATGTCCAGGAGGTGTGCGAACCGCCTAGTGGGTTCATGCTCGCACGTGTGGGTCGTATGTAGAGTAGTAAATACACATCCAATTACCCGGATTAGAAAGCTGCCTAAGAGAATACGATTTTAATCGATAGGTCTCATTCATGTTGCATGTGTTTCCCTTCTCTAACCTGAATAGTAGGGTCACTTACTAAGTATTTTTTAAAATATTCAAATCGTGTGTTACTCTTATATTTCGGGTAAAGATAAGGCACTCGCATACGAATGACGGGCGGCTTATAAAGTTATCAAACTATTAACCATTTTCATTTAAAATTGAGTTAAATATATTTTATTATTATTATTTTAAAATTTAAGAATATAATTGAAAGTAAATATCTCCTTTTTCCCATCTTACGTACGCAGCAATCATATCATTCAAAGCTTCCTTTTTCTCTAAACCCTATTTCACGTTCAGAGCCCTCCCTCCCTCCCATTACCAGTCGCTGCACCCCCACCCCCACCCCGGACGCCGTCTCAGCGGCTGCCGCCGCACGCTGCAATCCCTCTCCCATTCTCTGGCCTCTCCCAGCAATCGGAGTTACTTATCTCTGTTTTATTTTCTCAGAAACACGGTGGTTCAGCCCCTAATCCGCGCCATTCGTAGGATCCTACCGCTGCCGCTCATTTTCGGATCCCCTAGGTCTTATTTTTTATTTGTTTTGTTCGTTTGTTATGTTGGTTTATTCTCTTTCACCCATGGAGAAGAACTTCAAGAGTATGCTATTTTTCCTGTTGAGTTCTTCAAGAATTGTTCAACTTATGTAAATGAAAACATAAAACTAGAAATGTATCCATCTCTTGTTAGAAAAATGAAGAACAGATTGAGTCGATAAATAAGAACAAAAAATGTATCATTCTTATCGGAATCCAATAAATAAAGAAGAAATAATTGTTTTAAAAGATGAACAGAGGTTGTAGGCTGGCAATGAACAACTTGTTGGCCTTGTTATCGATCTTTTCTTAAAAAAGAACAGCATAATTAATTGGCATACAAAGAATACAAGATTTCGAACTGCAAACTGATTCGTAATTTCTTGTTTTTCTTTTCTCATAAAAAATTCAGGGAGGCACATATAACTTTCTTTTACTCTGCAGGGGTTGCAAGGGATTTTGAATTTATCGTCGAGGAAGGTAGTTGTTAATTGAAGGTTATCTTGTGCTACCATGGCGACCAGTAAGTGTCATCTCACCAAGCCTTTCCCTCCATTTTTTGTGTTCCTTCATTTTACTTTTGTTATATATGTTTCTTAAGGATTTTCTTTGGGTTTGTGTCAACTACAATATTTCTCACATGCTTCGATTCTTTAGGGCTTATGTTTGAGAACTCATGTGAAATTGGGGTTTTCTCCAAGCTCACAAATGCTTATTGCTTGGTTGCAATTGGTGGCTCTGAGAACTTCTACAGGTTCTTTATTTCCCTTTCCTGTTTCCTGACCTTGTTTTGAACTGGAAGCAATTTCTCATGAATATTTTCCATGTTTTAGTGCCTTTGAATCTGAATTAGGCGGTGTCATTCCGGTCGTTAAAACATCCATCGATGGCACGCGCATTATTGGTCGTCTATGTGCTGGTTTGTAAAACTTTTATTCTTTTTGTTTGATTATTTTCTGCACCTTCAAAGTATGATGAATACCCATTAATGATGTGACGCCCAAACAACTTATGTTCATGTTTCCATAACATTGTATTTCTTTTTCATATTTCTTACTGCAGGAAACAAAAATGGGCTTCTTGTACCACACACCACTACTGATCAAGGCAAGCTTCTTTTCTATCTTCTTGTTACATTACATCTTTAGTTTCATAGTTGGGGTGCATGCCTGCAGTACTATATCTCTTTGAATATATTTGTATCTCTCTTTATCAAGTGAGAGAGTTTTGAATAGAAGCTAATGTAAATAAAAACAATATGCCTTCCTGTTAAAATTCTGTTCAAATGGTCGTTTGTTCTATTTTTTATACTAAAGATATCCAACTCTTGCCATTTACATGATAAAATTGTAAAGGTTACCACCTTGATCAACAAGAGACTCAGGTTATTGTCATTTATGATTGCTTTGTGAGTTTGAATTATTAAATTCCGTATGTCGAGTTGGAAGTTCTATTTTGTGCTGTCGATGAAGCGTATGAGTATTCTATGTAATTTTAGTTGTTACCTACCAAATCAGAGAATTTTTTTTTTTGTTCTTTTTGCAATTCATTGGATAGGATATTCCCCTTTTTATAATTCATCTCGTCAATAAAATGTTACTGTCTTCTATATAAAAATAATAATAATTTTGTTTGCAGTAAGGATTCGAATAATTATCTATAAGTTTATGAATTCAGAGACTACATCATTATGCAATAATGAATTCATTGTCTTGCACGTGATGCCTGAAACTGTCGGCACTAGCATTATTAAATTTGTGTCTATACAAGTTTTTAAGTGAGGACGCATCATGAAATTAAGTTTGATCCGACTTGCACGAAACTCTTTTTGATGTTCTTTAATTTATGTTAATAGGCAATGATGTGTATTGCCATATTACATAACTGACACTATGTTCCAATTCTTTGCGTTTTTGAAGAACTTCAGCATTTGAGAAACAGCCTACCTGACCAAGTTGTTGTCCAACGTATACAAGAGAGACTGTCTGCTCTGGGGAATACAATTTCTTGTAATGATCATGTTGCTCTCACACATACTGATCTCGACCGGGTATCTTTACTTGTCCTTCCCGCTTCACGTCGTGCTTCTAGTGGTACTTTCTACATCACCATCGGATTGTTTCGCTTGCAATCTTGTTCTCCCATTTCAATCTGGAAATTTCAAATCTATGTAATATCCCAGTTCCTAGAAAATGTTCAAGGAAATAACTCGTACCCGCCAAGGAAGCAATGGCTTCTTCGAGCAGTGTCCGAATCTTTTATGAACAGAGTCTCAATGGTTGAGCGCATATCCTCATAAAGACGGGACATGGTGCAGAATATGGACTCGTTGATTGGATTGGAGTGTTCTAAAAAAATTGATTTCTTGCAAATATACTTATGGAACGCAAGACTGCTTTATTTCTCTCATCCATTCCTCTTTGTCTACTAAAAGAAATATGTTATTCTCTCATTGATCAGGAAACTGAAGAGCTCATTGCTGATGTTCTTGGAGTAGAGGTCTTTAGGCAGACGGTAGCAGGCAACGTTCTCGTGGGAAGCTACTGTAGCTTCACGAATAGGGGTGGCTTGGTAATGTTCACCTTCCTTCCTCCTTTTTAACCAAGTGTAGTCTCCATATTGAACCTTCCTTCAACTTCATGTACATAAAAATTCTCTGAAAGTTGGAATTGTGCAAATACTCAACAGGTTCATCCACATACGTCCATTGAAGATTTGGATGAGCTATCAACCCTTCTTCAGGTCCCTTTAGTTGCTGGAACAGTGAATCGTGGAAGTGAAGTGATTGCTGCTGGATTGATAGCAAATGACTGGACTGCATTTTGTGGTTCAGACACGACCGCGACCGAGTTATCGGTGATCGAGAGCGTTTTCAAATTGAGGGAGGCTCAACCAAGCTCCATTGTTGATGAAATGAGGAAGTCGCTAATAGACAGTTACGTGTGAAGTGTCATGTAATGCTACACCTGAATCTTGCAAGCAAGCAATTGTTATTACTGCTGCCTTTTTCCTTTTGTTATATTTAACAACTTTGTGGAGTGTGTAATTCGACTCTGCCCTTAATAGTGTTTTGGTTGAAATTGGGATCCATATTTGCTATTATACATCTGTTCAATGTTAAGTTAGGGTGTTTATTAATCGGTTTCGATTTAAAAAATTTCTAATACGTTCTTGAATTTTGATTTTGGCTTAACATAAGTTAAATGATTTATTAAATACGAAATATATATATCACTCTTATTTCTTTCAATTTCAAGAAATTATATTTTACCAAAGGAAACACGAGTATAAACATGTGGAGGCTTCGACTAACCTCGACCTTGACCTTATTCTGTTCAAGTCTATTAAATTCTTAACATATTTATCTTATTCTTATATATATATATTATACATCAATTAATTTTAATTTTAGAATAATTATAAATTAAAATGGAATTACTCAAATGGCTTGAGAAAATAAATTCCAATTGTGCCCCTATTACAAACCGTAAAAAAAAGTTATCATAGATGGTGGAAATCGAACTTTCAACTTTAGTCGATATTATTATAACATTTGAATTAGTTGAGTTGGGTATTATATTTGTGAATTCTTTGATTCAAGAGATCAACTTCGCAGATCAAAATATCATTTACACGTCTAAATATGTAATATTTTCACGTACATGAGGTATATGAAATAGAATAATCTAATTTTAATACTTGAAAACCTCCTATAAAGAGTATTGTGTTCATGCTAAATTACATGTTTTAATTTTTTTGCATGTCCAAGTAAATTTATATCTGCCAAGCCATATGAAATAATGGTATTTTATTTCATGAAAATGAAACAAAGTATTTTAAACTAAATTAATAAAATGCAATTCAAAATTACGTCATTCTTTTATCAATTAAATCTTACTTAAATGGATAGAACAAAAAATCAGCACTACAAGAAGGATGAAAAATGAAACTTCTAAAAGATTGACAAAATTTAAAATAATAATGATAATAATTAGGTTAAGCCTAATTATATCTAAAATCAATTACTAAATGGGCATATAATTGGTTCAAATAATATACAAGTTTTGAACATTTTTGTCCCTAATCAATGGTTTTCTTTTAGCCTATGTTCTATGAAAGAAAAAACAATATTAAACACAGAAGGAAGCTGCTCTACTTGATGCCAAATTCGACACACGGGTAGGTAATCACGAGTTATGGCTAAATATAATCAATATGACACTTTATAAACGTGATCAAATTCGACTCATCGTCTTGTAAGTAAGATGGAGAATGGATTTTCACTACATGCATGCAAGTACTCTCACTAGTAGATTAATAAAAGTTAGGATATCTCAGGAATCATCAGCACATGTATAAATTGAAAATTTAAATCACTACTCTCAAACATTAACCTGAAAACAAAACGGTGGTAACAAAATTGTGTTCATCTGCTAACCATATTTCGAAGTCCCATCCTAAGAAAACACATGGGAATCCCTTTTAAGTTCTGAAGAATCGAATCCACACAAACGCCCTAGCTAGCTCGATAACACAATTGAGAGCGAAGAAAACTGACCTCAAAATACATGGCATAACTCTTCAAGTTAAACTGCACTTGAACCAAAAATCTACTCTGGGATCATTTGCTCATTATCGGCATCGGCCTCCGTCTCGATTTGTGGCTTTGATGGACCTGCGCCCGGAGCCTGTTTCTTCTTAATGCCACTAACAATGTCGTCAATTCTCAGCAGCATGCAGGAAGCTTCTATAGCCGTCTTAAAAGTTTGCGACTTTACATTATACACATCCCAAATCTGAATAAAGCAACATGATTAAGTGTAGAAGTTAGCTCAGTCCTAGTGAAGAACAATTCAAAAACTGTAAACTTCAGAACAGCACAGAAATATGAGAAAAATCGAACTATTTTAGAATTACTTATCTTCTGGATTTATTATTAAACTCGAGCGAGATATTGTTACACTTCTCAAACTCAACAGCACAAGAGAACATTGGTCACACTACTAAATATCATTAGTTGCAGCGTTCGGGTCATCGATCTCTAAAAAAAGAGGCATATATTTCCATCCAAAGAAGTTGAAATGACAACTAACTATATTTTCAATTTTCAAACCTCATGAATTGGTTTCCATTTTTGGACAAAGGACGATCGAGAGGTTTGATTATATAACATTACAAAAGCTATATCCTAGGTAAAGGGAGAATTATAGGCCAGGGGAAAAAAATCATACCTTGCGCTCTTTCATGTCGGTGATTTCACCGGTGTTTCCATCTATGCCTGTCCATGCGTTTTCACCATTGGCGTGCTATAAAAGTGGCAGGAAATAGGAAAAATCAACACATAATTCTTCTCAGAAATGAAGCCTCCAGGCTCCTAACATATCGCTTCTTACTCAAAGTTCAATACCTTTCCCTGCAATGCCGTCATGGTTCTTATCACATTCACCCCACAATTCTGAGCCAAAGTTCGGGGAATGGCTTCAAAAGCTATGGCAGCAGCTTCATAAGGCCACTGTTTCAATCACATAATTGGAAAATTTTCAATTTAGCCGCAAAACGTAAGGCAGCAGCAAACAAGATCGCAGTTAACCAAGAAAATCTTGTGGTGGGCATGCCATAAATCATGTGAAGAACAATGACTCCCTAAATTAAATCTTGTGGTGGGCATGCCATAAATCATGTGAAGAACAATGACTCCCTAAATTTGGCAGAAGTATGAGCCCACTTGGTATGAGAGTGGGTCCAAATTAATCCACAGAGAACAACCAATGACAGTTTTCTATTATAAGGGTAATAATCAAGATTATCCATACTAAGAATGAACATTATGAGTATTCCACATTTCAAAAAAATAAATGAAAAGACAAAAGAATTTACGATTACCTTTTCTATGCCTTCAACCGAAGAACTCTTTTGCTTCAGCGTAGAAGATACAGTCAACTCAGTAGCACCACCTCCAGGAACAAGTTTCGGATTTTTTATTATGTTCCTTGCTACAGACATGGCATCCTGAATCGAAAAAATAACAGACATGCTCAGTATGGGGAAAAACATGAAAAAGATCCTCCCCAACATCATATCATTAAGTTACCTGCAAATTTCTTTCCACTTCATTCAAAAGATCTTTACTAGCGCCTCTTAGGAGCACAGTACAAGCTTTTGGGTCCTTGCAATCCACTATAAATGCAAAAAATTCATCCCCTATTTTCTTAACTTCAAATAATCCAGCACCAGTGCCAACATCTGATTCCTGCAACTCATCAGGTCTATTCACAATTACAGCACCACATGCCTTGGCTATTCTGTTATTGTCAGTCTTCCTCAACCTTCTAATTGCACTGATACCAGCTTTGCTCAGGTAATGACAAGCCAAATCACTGAGGCCCTTCTCGGTGATAACCAGGTCAGGTTTGAATTTGATTATTTGTGCACAGATATTCTCAATGTATTCTTCTTCCATTTTCAGAAGAACTCCCCAATCTTCTTCTTTGACCAACTCAGCATTTGTCTGGTTTTCACCTTTTTTGTACTCTAGGGGGCAGTCGAGAAGAATAATACGTGGATTGACAATCTTTCTTCTCATTTTTCCGGGGGCAATGACATCCTTGTTAAACATCACTCCTTTAAGAACCCTTGAATCTTCTAACTGACCACCTGGAACTTTCTCAACCTTTATGTACTTCTTGATGTCTACTTCACGTAAGCCTTGGCCAAGATCAACACCGACAATTGCAGTGGCATCAATTGCTAAATCCTGGAAGTTGAACAATGACATAGCTGAATATACAACACCTCAGCATTCCACTAGTTATAAGTGTAAGCTTACGTGGGTGAATGAACTCAACCAGCCTAAACATTCTTTAATCTTCAATACTACTAAAACTAAACCCTTCAAATAATAAAATGTGAAATGCATTAGAAAACTTACACTATCTATAAATAAGATTCTAACTGCCTGTAGCCTATACACTATCTATGAGTAACAGCCTAAACGTTCTTTAATCTTCAATACCATTAGAAAGGAAACCCTTGAAATAACTAAGTTTAAAATGCACTAGAAAACTTACACTATCTACAAATAAGATTCTAACTTCCTTTAGCCTATATATATATATATATAACACGAAATGAAAATAAATCAAGCAACAAGTCTAGACAAATCCCCCCAACAAATTTTTTAACATTAAATCTAAAGATCAGGCATCCTTATAGAATAAGTACATCAAGGAACGACCAAACAATCAGTGATTTAAGTTGTCTTCTGAAACTACCTTCTAAAAATCTTAACATTGAATCTAAAGATCTAGTATCCTTATGAAACAAGAAGATCAGGGAACAACCAAACAATCAATATTTTAAGTTTTCTACTGCAACTAAACCACAAAGGCCTATAAGCATATCCAGACTTCTAATCATGAGTCACATATAAGGTAGAAAATATAAAAACAAATGTAATTGCAAAACAATGTCAAGAAGGTAGATGAGTTAAGATTCTTACAGCTATCAAATCTCCAAATTGACTCGTGAACTTGGTGCCTATGCAGCTTTTAACCAGCCCCAACATAGCAGTGCCTGCCACATGATACTCATTAGTACGGTAGAGATTTTTCCAATTAATATTACATTAGCTTTGATGAAGAAAGAACAGTAATTGTTCTAGAGGAAATATATTTAAGCAACAATCTTTTATCTGGTTTTGATATTGAGTAACTACAGCATCTGATGTCTAAGTTAGTAGACATGATTATGTGGTAGCCATTTCACTCAACAGCTCAAAGGTAAGGACGTTCAAGCAACTTACGATCCTTCACATCGATGTCCATTGCTATTTTATCAAGCACAGCAAGTGCATCTTCCAGAGCTTTATTGTAGGCTATAACAAAGCACATTTAAGTTCGTAAGGATCACATTATGAACAAATCCAAGATGAAACTGCTGGCTGGAAAAAGTAAAGTACCTCGGCAAATGACTGTTGGGTGATAATTTTTCTCAATGAAGGCCTCAGCAACATGGAGCATCTCACCAGCTTCAATGTTGAGAATTAAGAATTAAAATTTAGAAAAGAACTAAAGTGAGAAAGAGAGAATCAACTCAATGGACCAACTTGATCACTAATGTAAAGTTCTAAAAAATTTAAAAAGAAAAATGATAAAGAAAAGCTCCCCACCCGACATTCCAAAATAATCCCTCATACAAGAAAACAAATTTGAAACCAAGTCAGGGCAACGGTTAATTGTTGATGCTCTGTTACAAAAATAAAGCATTACACGCTGGTCCAACACATACCAAGCACAATAACTGATGTAGTTCCATCTCCTACTTCCTCATCTTGTGTCCGGCTAAGTTCAATCATCGACTGCCAGCAGCAAAAAGTCATATCATGCCATATCGATAAAGCATTAAACAGCAAAGTGAAAAAGGAGGGAAATAACAGGTACAAAGAAGAATACAAAAGGAAAATAGTAAGAAATAGAGAAAAAGAACATTGATAGAAAACATGCTTTTGCCGCTGGATGTGCAATATCCAATTCCCGGAGAATAGAATTTCCATCATTGGTGACAACGATCCCTGTTGAATCCCGAGAGAGTAGTCAGAAACTGACTCGAAGTACAGAAAACAAAATGAACAAAACCGTGTTGACGCTACTTGAAACAGTTAAAAAGTGACAGAATATTATAAACTTGTGACGGCAATATCAAAATAGTTTCATTTTTTCATCCGACTATAAAGTTCTGATTTCTCGGAAGAAAGGGAAAGAATAGAAACACCTCCACTTGCGTCAAGTAACATCTTCAACATAGATCTCGGCCCCAACGTGGTACGGATAATATCAGCAACAGCCTGCAGGACAAGTGGAAATGGAAATGCTATGAATTTGAGAGAAAAGTAAAGCGTAAGAAGCAAATAACACAAACCTTGGAAGCCTGGATATTAGCATGGTGAACCTTGGTTCCAGACTCGCGTTTTAAAGAATCTTCTGCTCAATTGACGAACATACAAAACAGTTAGACAGAAGAATAGAAAACAGATGGATCGAAGAGACGAAATGTTGGGAGAACATTGAAAACATCAGGTAAAATCCTCATTTGATCTGAGATCTAATAAACAGAAGACGAGATCATGCAAGGAAATGAAAAGAGAAATGCGGGAAAGGGATTAACTGAGAACGAGAACTGGAGCGTGCATGGTGACCGGCTTCGATGGAGATACCGACGGCGAAAAACTCACGGCAAAACCCTAGAAAGAGTTGGAGAGGAGAAGGGTGGAGAGAAGAAGAAAGGTTTTGTTAAGTTCCGCCTGAGAGCAATAAGAACTCCATTCAATTTTCCCTCTTTTTTTTTTTTTTTTTTTTTTTTTTTTTTTTTAAATAATAAAACCATTTTTATTACAAAAAAAAATAAATAAATAAACAAATAAATATTGGAACAAAATATTGCAATTATTTTTTTAATTCATGTTGTCTTTGTAAATTTTCAAAATTATAAGGGTAAAATAGTAAAATAATATTATCTTCTTTGGACTTCTCCTCAAGGCTTCAAAACGCGTCTATTAAGGGAAGGTTTTCACACCCTTATAAACAGTATTTTGTTCTCCTCCCCAACCAATGTGGGACATCACAATCCACCCCCCTTTGGTATCGTTACATATGGTATCAGAGCCAGACATCGGACGATGTGTCAGCCTTCTCGATGTTCTCCAAAGGGGTGTAGACACAAGGCGGTGTGCCAGTAAAGACGTTGGACCCTAAAGGGGGTGGATTTGGTGGCGGTCCCACATCAATAGGAGAAAGAAACGAGTGCCAACAAGGACGCTGGACCTCGAAGGGGGTGGATTGTGATGTCCGACATTGGTTGGGGAGGAGAACAAAACACTCTTTATAAGAGTGTGGAAACCTTCTCCTAGCATACGCGTTTTAAAAGCCTTGAGGGGAACTCCGAAAGAGAAAACCTAAAGAGGACAATATTACTAGCAATGGATATGGGGCGTTACGGTTTTAATAATACTCCTAAACTTAAAAAAAAATAATAAAAAAATAGCTTATTTCTTACCAGCTTTGCCACTCATTTTATTATATCAATATATTAAAATGAAAATTTTAAGCTAAGCTAATGATTACCTAAAAAAAAAATATCCTTAAATTTAAAAAAATACATAATTTATTTTCGAAAAAACTTTTTTACCTTTTAAAAATATTTCAAAAATACCTTCAAATTTTTAAAAATTTTTTAAACTTTTTTTAAAAACTTCAAAAATAAAATTAAAAAAAAAAAAAAAAAAAAAAAAAAAACTTCAAAAACATCTTTAAAAATACTTTTTCTTTTAGTACCATGTTTCAAAAACACTCCGAACTTTTTAAAATAACATTACATAATTTGTAAATAATTCAGGGGATAGACGGTAAAAAATGTTAGAACTTTTTTTTTTTTTTTTTTTTAAGGTGAAGGAGATTAATGCTACTTTTAAATAGACTCGGATGTAGATAGGATCTCTGAAATTTCTAGCTCGTCCACGTCACTGTCTCGGTTGCATTGCATCTCCCTGAAAAGAAAACTAGAATTAATTTTGGTGAATAAATAATCATAAGCAGCCAACTTGTTATCCTCGAGTTGCATTAATTATCTTTTCATTATACTTAAGATTTATAATCGACCTTCTTTCTTAAGGTTTTTGGTAAAAGAAAACTAGAATTAATTTTGGTGAATAAATAATCATAAGCAGCCAACTTGTTATCCAGGTAGTTGCATTACCCATATCTTTTCATATTAACTACTAAATTGTAATCAACAAATGTATTCATACTACCCTTCTTGAATTATCTCGACTTCCATGGCCTTTCTAGCATTCATCGTCATCCTTGCATGGGAGCTTTACCTTTACCTAAAAAATATAAGGGTAGCACGTGACTTAAGTATTTCAAGAAATACTCAGTAAATCACCTCACTGTAGGGGCTAGTAATGCAATCATACACATAACATGATTGTGATCTATTCTTTAAAACAATAATATGACCTTAGACTCTTTTCAGTTTCGGGTAGGGTTCGATGTGCGGTACTTCTCCACACACGGCCCACGTACCTGCACATAGACCCACCAGGCTGGCTCGTATACGTACCCGTGGGTCTGACTTGATCGTACACAATGCAATATACGTCGTTGAATGCCACAAAAAGGGAAATGTCAACATAATATCATGTCGAACATAAATATCGAAGGTACGCGGCCGTACTAATATAACATAATAGGGAATTATCCAATGCACATAACATACATACATGCATGAGGTCCCCATGATTTAACATTCATCTATGACATATTACGTATATGCATTATGTATACATGACAATCATCACATAACTTCACATGGCAAGACATGACATGATATACATAACATTTCATTTCATTCATAATGGATATCACATGCATACATTACATAACATCATATGTTAATACAAAATGCAGATAAACATAACATAAAATAATATGGTGCATGTAGGGGCAACGAGACGTGCACCATCATATATCATTCAATTATTTAACTCCAACAATAAGGTCACTTGGTTGAAACTTTATGAAACAGTATAAAATTTGTATACCAAGGCGTCTAACTAGTTCTCCTTCGTCAGTTAGCAACATATAATGTAATGAAGGTGAATATCTATTTTTGGTATTGTGATAGTTCTGAATGATCTCCTCAACACCTGCTCAGGTGTGACACTTGTTCCACGTCTGGTTTTTCAGTAACAGTCTCAGAAGTTTCTTGAGTTTCTATTGTATCCTCAACACCTGTTCAGGTGTCACTCGCTCCACATTTGGTTTTTCAATAATAGTCTTAGAAGTTCCTTAAATTTCTGCTGTAACATCACCGGGTTAGTTTTTTCTGCAATTCAAGCTCAACTCCCACTTGGTTCGTAGTCTCCGAACTTATCTTCTCTTTGTCCTTATACTGAACATTTTCATCAAATATCACGTCACAATGTCTTAGAATTTTTCTATTATTGTCATCCCAAAACCTGTACCTGAACATGTCAGAACCTTGGCATCAAGCTTGTCTCTCTTCTTTGGATCAACGTGAACATACGCAGTACAACCAAAAGTTCTCAAGTGAGAGTACTTTAATTCTTTTTCTGTCCATACCTCTTCTGGAAATTTAAACTCCAAGGGTACTGATGGCCCTCTGTTGATTAAATAGGTTGCTGTATTCACAACATCAACCCAGAATGTCATTAATAGCCCATAATGAATCCTCGTGCTTCTTGCCAGCTCATTCAATGTTCTTCTCATACTTTCCACACACCATTTTGTGTTGTCTTACCGAGAACTGTCCTTATTAATCTAAATTATGACTTTTCGTACTCTCGTCCATGATCAGACCTTAGGTATCTGATCTTCAAATCGGTTTGATTTTCAACTTTAGCTTAATCCATACCTTCCTACTGAAATCATCGATAAAGGTGATGTACAACTTTGATCTACCAAGTAATGGAACTGGAGATGGTCCCCAAACGATTGTATGGACCATTTATGACCACATTTTCTTTCGTTCTCTAGTGAACTTTGTAAAGCTAACTCATTTTTGTTTGTCCATACCACAGTTCTCATAAAGACCCATATTAACATATTTCAAGCCTTCTAAAACTCCTCCCTCAATCAGCATCTTCATTCCTTTGACGCTCATATGTTCAAATCTATTGTGTCATAAACTTGAATTGGAAGCACTTTCAACAACAACAGTCATGTTTATACACCCTACATTGGTATATAAGGTTCCAAATTTTGTGCTACGTGATACTACCATGACACCCTTCACAATCTTCCACGAACTCTTCCCAAAGTTTGCTGCATGACTTGTGCTATATATCCAACTAACCAATAGATATTAGATTTTCGTGAGACCAGGAATATATATCTGACATCCTTTAATGCCCACTAATTTTCTACTAGAGTTTGTATACATACATCTCCCTTCCCTTCAATCTCTAAAGTTTTTTTGTTGGCTAGATACACCTTCCCGAAATTTCTTGATTTAAAGTTTCGAAAGAATTTCTTGCTTGGAGATGAATCAAACGATGCACTTGAATCTAAAATCCAAGACTCGTCGAGCTGTCCACACTAAGGATTATAACATCCTTAGTATTTTCTGCTGAATATATAGAATCATCGTCATCTCCAGATTTGTGATTCTGCTTCTTCTTCAATTTTGTACAATCGGCCTAAAAGTGTCTTTTCCTCCACAATTTCAACATGTTATGTATAGTCTATTTGGAATATTTTCTCGGTTCTTTGATTTTGATTGGTCATGTTTGTTTGAACCTTTTGATTTACTTCTCCCCTTTCGATCAATACTGAGAGCATTGCCTGTTGAATCTCCAATTTTTTTGATTGCAAATACTTTCGTTGAGAACTACATCTTGAATTTCATCAAACTTTAGCTTCTTAAGTCCTCAGGTACTACTGATCGCAGCAGCAACAATAGAACACGACTTGGGTAAAGATGATATCAAAATTAATACTTTAATTTTATTTGAGAAAATAATTTTCTTTGAGCTCAATCGACTTATAATCATATTGAATTCATTTGTACAATCCGTAACAAATCCACCTTCAGACATTTGTATTTTGAATAATCTCCACATCAAATACACCTTGTTCATAGCCATCAATTTTTCATACACATTCAATAGCGCCTTCAACAAGTTCGACGTTGTCTTCTCCTTGATAATGTTGAACGCTACATTTCTGAACAACGGCAACTGTATCAACTCTAGGACCTACCAATCCTTGAGCTTCCACTGCTCCATGATCCCATTATCTAACTTCATCCCAGACAGGAGTTCGTGAAGATCTTTCTAGTATAGATAATCTTCAATCTGCGTCTTCTAGGAACCGAAATCGAGTCCATCAAAATTCTCAATTCCAATCTTTGAACTTTCCATCTTCACAAATCATGGTGAATCTAGCCTAACTTTGATATCAGTTGTCTTGTCAGAACCACACAATTCGCACACTCGATCTAGATAAACACAAAGATACAAGAAAGAAAAATGCAAAGATAATGACGACTTGAAGTATAGGATAATAGAAAATACAATATACTTGTTACAATTGTGTCTTGTCAGAACCACACAATTCGCACACTCGATCTAGATAAACACAAAGATACAAGAAAGAAAAATGCAAAGATAATGACGACTTGAAGTATAGGATAATAGAAAATACAATATACTTGTTACAATTGTTTGTAATGTATGACCATTGAGTAAGCTAAAAATAAACAGCTATCCATCTCCATGCACGTGGATTTAACTGCTGTCGTTCTCCACCTTCGCTCGGTCGTTTTTTTTAATTAATAATAATAATATTTTCATTTATATATTATATATATTTTTTGGAATATTACAACATCATCCCAAAATACAACAGATGAATGACACAGTTTGCTAACTACTCATATACTCATATACATATATAACATTCAGAAGTGAACAAAACTTTTGCTGTATTCGATGCTTACTGCAACTAATACAAGCCTGGAGCGTAAAGAATAGGAAACCAAAGCTATGCAAAGCTACAAAATGGAATGAGAAAACAAAACTGAACCCCAAACCCACCTATTGTACAATTTTAAATAAACAAAATAAACCCAAAAACCCACCCTAGACTTGCAATCAGCATCTTCATGCATTCCAGTTAACTATTGTAACTGATAATAAAAAGGAGCTTACCTTTTTCAGCGATGGATCCGCTCGCTGGGCTGGATGAGCTACCTTCTACTTGGCCTCTGTACTAGCTAACTAGGAGTGGAGTGGCTTGCTACTTTCACAGAGATTCTGGACTCATCGAGGGTCGGATTTGTGAGGGCATTCGAACACAATCTTGCCTGAATGGGAGAGAATTTCTTGGTGTGATGGACATTTTATCTAATGCATTATCAAATTCATCAAGGTCAAACTCTCTATCGTCGTAGCTTCTTGCCATTGCTTCATCGTCCATAAGGTTTTCCTCGATTTTATCCGGGAAAACCTCTGCAACATCTTCATCGCTGCTACCTTCGTCTTCTTCTTCTTCTTCATCGTATGTAGGTCTAACCATCGACCAATATACAAAATATGGCCGAAGATATCTTCATAAACAAAGGGGAATAGAGAAGTACGAGTTAATAATCCAAAAGATATCTTCTCAAGTGTTCTCACTCATTCCATTCAATCACTTTGAACATAAAACAATCAGATCCACAATATAAACAGAATGATTTTAACTTGTAATTCTAAGTCACCTCTTATAATTATTTTACGTGTAACATTATTTATGATCGCTATCTATCTATACTTCGTTGTAAAGACTAAAAGTAGATACCTGTCACATCTTTTCAGCAAGCAAGGATCATACGGAAAAAACATGTCGAGCCTTTCAATCCCACCGAAAGTCTTTGAATATTCAGACTCCAGCAAACCATTGAATATAAAAGTCTCTGATGGTGTAAATAAATTAGCAACTTTTGCCTGCCGGAGAAATTCCTCGACAATAGACGGTAGGCAAACCTATTAAATAAAAAGGCGTTAAAATAAAAATCATATAAGAAAATTGCACGGAACCGAGTTTCAGGCAGCATGAATTTTTTTTTTTTGGAGGTTAATGACAACATTGCTACAATAACAGAAGTCCATATTTGTAGATCCAATCTTCCGAGAGAATTACAGATTAAAGATGTCAATCTCCAAGGCCAAAATATGAACTTCCAAACATTTGTAACTTAATGCATGGATAAGAAGTAATGAGATATCAAATGTGATTCTTTAGGCACCAGAGCCCGTATGCTTATTCGGGTTTCGGAACATAAACATTGATTTCAGGGACAAGGAACAAACAGAACAATTTATATCAAAAACAAAAGCCACCAAAGATCAAGGGGTCAACAAATTACCAACCTTCAGTGGGCTTAACCTATGCGTCAAGATTCGACCTATAGGCATAAGCAGAAGTTGTGACTTCAGCCGCGGTATCTCCAAAATCGATCTCATCCGGAAGCAAAGCACATACATTATGGCCTGTGAAAAAGGAGTCATTAAAATTAGAAGGAAAAAAAGCTCTATCTCTTGTAAGCAGAAAACTGGTAGCCAGGTTTCTAATTGAACAAAACATCCATGAAATTCATCCTCCAAGAAGAAGGAATTCGAAGTGGATGCTTAAATTTAGGTTCATGAAATCTAGGTTGGTATAGCCTGTGAAATTAGCAAACGCATAATCTAGGATAAGCAAACTCCACCAAATATACTTATTCTCGTGTCACAAAAACCTAAACCATATCCCGCTAAACGATTTAGTGAGACAGCAAAAATCTAAATCATAATAATCATAATGAAAAGTACAAATAGTAACACTTCGAAAAAACATAATAATTATTTTCCAGTTTTTCAACAAATCCCACCAGCATTAGTCAAGCAAAAGGAGTCCACGGATTTCATACCTGGCAACCAGAATAAAATATTTTATGAGCCTTTGGGTTCAGGTCAACATCATGTGTTTTGCCATATTCTAAACACCAATCCACCAATCTGAAAAAAATGGAAAGCAAAACTAGATTTAGAGCCACAAATATTTACCCTCCCAGCTTTTATTTTATCAGTTTCATATTTCTTATCATAGAAACAATGTTAAAATTGACAAGTGAACCTTTTCAATATAGTGGTAACCAAAGAGGTTGACAGGAACTTCCCGCGAGACAAATAACTCGCAAGATATGAAATAGCACTCATCCTGCACAATACCACAAAAATATATTCTTTAACTTCACTTTTATAAGGAAAGAAACACCGTTCGAGCAGTGTGTGAAACTAGTGCAATATTGCAAAATTATATTAAAAGTTACTAAAAGGACAACAAATGGCCAAAGCTAGTGTTGTAGAAAGTAGAGGCAAAATTAACTAGATTGGTTCCACAATCAGACCTTTTAAGAAGCTTCCAAATGCTAATGAACATAGCTATCTAATGAATTGCTATTACCTGGTAAGGGGAAGACCATTGCAGGAAACGAACATATCAGCTAGCGTGACGGCAAATCTTGCACCACAAACTTCTGGATCTAATGCACAAGCGTAGAATATGACAAACTGCCAAGAAAAAGCATCAAAAGTTATTCAATCTCCATAAACAAACAAATGATATATAATTAGAGCTAACTGAACTAGAGTAAATAAGCAAATATAGAGAATTATGGCAAGGGTGTGTTGGTTACCTGGGCAAATTTAGACTTGTAAGCAGTCAGAACAGTTCTTTGAAATGATAGAAGTAAAATGTCAAAAACCTACAATCCACATTAAAAATAACATGGAAAAATATTTCAATTGCAATATAAATCAAAGGAATTTAGAACAAATAAGAAAGAAATGATACAAACCACACAAAAAAATACCTCATTCAATCGTCCATCACGTTCACATGATTCAAGATGTTCAAATGTAAGCACTATCAAGCTATCTAACGTTTCAGCAATTACATTTCCACCTAAGCTCTTACGACTTAGTTCTCTTGGAAGCTAGCAAAATAAACATAAATTCAGCCAAATAAATAACAGCATAATTTAAAAAGAAGTATTGAGACATATAGCAGAAAGGACAAAGTGTAAGTAAATTTTCAATAAAATTGCATGACGCTTTAAAAGCCTGACTCGGCTAGAGTACTTAAACTTTGCAAACTCAAAAGAAAATTTGCTTCCAACCATGGAATATAATTCAGATCCATTACTTCATAAACCAGAATACTAGAATTTAAACATAAAAAATATAATGAGATGAATGCCAAAATGTTGTAAAAGACCAAATGCAGTCTTAAGGTTGAAGAGGCAAGGCACACCTCTAGCGTAAGCCTCAAATCAAATTTAAAACATTTTACAAACCCCAAAAAGTTCACCCCCCCCTGCCACTTAAAAAAAAAGAAAAGGATATCTATAATATCGCTGCTATTATGACTAATATAATTGACTTGTACTATAACCTTTTCCACTGTTTTTGAAGTCACAGTAGTAATAGTTCAAATTGTCACAACTCAAACCTCTCAGATTTTAAGTCTCAATGTGATTTCACTAAGGAAGAAGCCTCTTATGGTTCAACGAAGGCACAGATATTGAGACAAAAAGTCAGAGTTTTGCCTCGAGGCAAGCCTCAAGGCATAAGCCTCAATAGCTTTTTAAAACATAGGTCGCCAACCATAATTCTCCAGAAAAAAGGACAAGAAAAGCTAATTAAGGGATTAAACCATCACAACTTAGTTGAAGAAATAACTTTCTTTATCCAGCCTATACGTTAAATATTATACCTCACTAGAATCCTCATCAATATCATCTGTAGATTCATTGTCATCTTCAAGTTCAATCTCAAAAATTCCTTTACTGAAATCGTCTTGTAGGATATCATCCCACCCAATCTCCACCTATCAGAAGGTTAGAGCATGTTATAATAATAATAACAAAGTAATCACATAAACGAACGTCATTGCAGAGTAAAACATTTGTTTTGACTTACATCCAGATCTAAAAGCTTATCCACCAGTGCAGTTAAGATTTTCCTCCCAACAAATTCACTCATTGCACCCTTTTCCAACCTCAGCATGTTCTCCACATATATCGTGGTCAACTACAGAGCGGTTCAACAGATGTAAGTGGAAGACAATCACAAAACCAAGTCCTAACATAGAGTAAATGATTTGAAGACGAAACAGACAATGATTTCTTTAAAAGAATATTCCAGAAAAAAATCGAAGCAATCTCTCTCTTTTAATCAAGCAAGAAGTACCTATAAGCACATCTATAAAAATAGGTCCGGGCTTTTGAAAATGTAACCATCTTTATGACTTCTGACTCTTTTAACGGCCTAAACTATCTGGTTCATATGAACACATTTATCCACAAGATTTAGGAGTAATTCGTAGTTTCAAAGATTGTATAACTGTAGGCATCAAGCAAATATACACTGCATTTCAACTATAAATCATAATCAGGGTAGATCTACTTCGAACTATATTTCATAGGGTCTTTTAACGATACAAATCGAGGCATCTAATACTTCAGATCAATGTGCCAAAGCATGCAAACAAATAATGGGCTTTCGACTTAACACCAAACTTCCAATAGTCATTGAATAGATGGTCATGAAAAAGAAAAAGATGGGTAAAAAAAAATTAATAATTAGAAATAACTGTTTTAGAAAACATGACAAAGATGAAAATAACAATAAAAGTCAGTAAGAAATAAACACAATTTGCACCAAGATTTCTATTGGCAACTTTTAGCCGGGAAAATTTTACTCACAGATTCTTTGAAAAAGACTCTCTGCATTTTATGGACAACTATGAGCTCTAATCTCAAGGGTGCAAGAGGAACCAAGTCCGAGATGTCTTTTAGAGCTGTGTGCACTCGAGAAAGAACTTCATCCTTTCTTGTAAGACCATGCGGCTTCTTCAGGAAATCCTTGTAGGAATGTGGCGGCATGAAATTAGTTACAAGCATATCCAAGCATGAATCCACATATTTTCCACTCGAAACAGCCTGAAACATTAAATAGACAAAAAGTCCGACGATCATGGAACTATAAGGTGAACCTCGAGAAAGAGTGAAAGTTCTATTGTCATAAAATGCTCATACCAGGGATGTTATTAGTTCAATCAGGGCATCCATCACGTTAGGTCCATAATCCCACAAGCTCATTTTAAAAATCTGAGAAAGAACTTCCATTAAAACAACAAGATTGCAGGATAATGACTCTTGAGTTTAGTGATAAACTTACTGCAGCAAGAAGAGACTCGTGGAGAACAACATCTATACAAGAAACTGCTCCAGATAGTGCCTTCAAACATGTCTGTTAAGCACAGCAAGTGATTAAATTACAACTCATATCATTGGTGAAAAACAGATGTGATGTAAAGGACATACCACGAGCAAGGCAACCTCATCAGCGGATAATCGATCTCTGTGGTGTATAACACCAACAAGCTGGTGATACCCATCAGTATTTCCCTACACCAATTAAAGAGCTATTGTAAGGTTACAACGGTTATTCTTCCAAATACAACATGATTATAAGTGAGAACTCGGAAGCATATCCAACCCATATAATAAACTAACAGAGAGCAATTCAGAATTGGATTGCTATATGTATATATATGTATATGTATGTATATATATGTATATGTATGTATATATATGATATCTATATATCTTTTAAAAAGTAACGAGCAATAATGATCTTAATAGAACAATACCAGCGACACTGAAGTAAGAAACCCCCTAATGAAATCAACTAACTGATCATCTGTGAAATTAACACCCTCCATATCCTGAAACTGAGCTTGGCCGTTTTCCAATTCCACCCCCATGATTAATGCCGAAACCCTGCTGAGATCCTATTGCCACAGTGAGGCCTGCGAACAGAACGAGGTTCAAAGCTGAAAACATAAGACCGATTGAATAAAAGATTCAAACAAAATAATCGTAAAAAAAAAAAAAAAAAAAAAAAAAAAAAAAAATATCAAACCAATTCGGAATAAAGGTAAGATTACCCCGCTAATTAGGAATAATTGTTTTGATTGGCGCCGACGTGCGGTTGCAGCAGAGAGGGAGATAG
Source organism: Cucurbita argyrosperma subsp. sororia (assembly GCA_018691285.1). NCBI lineage: Eukaryota > Viridiplantae > Streptophyta > Magnoliopsida > Cucurbitales > Cucurbitaceae > Cucurbita > Cucurbita argyrosperma. Next base: position 15,238,323 of record CM031900.1, read on the forward strand.
AGATAGAAGAAAGAAAAGAGGCGGTAGCGACAGCAGTGGCGACGACTTCTGCCGCTGAGGTCTGGCTGGTGGATGCCGGTAAAGGCGGAGACGACGACGACGACGGCTTCTGCAGCGAAGGAGTGGATGGTGGAGGGCGGCGTCGGTTGTGATGGAGGGCGGGGAGTCTGGAAGTCAGAGAGCCAACCCTAAACCTAAACCAAGAACAACAAGAAGATTTAAAAACAAAATTCTAAAAAATTAAATAATTAAATAATAAAATCATGGAAAGGGACATTTTTGTCGTTTAGCTTAAATTTGTCTTTGATACGTTCGATGTTGACTCGACCCAATTATTTTATTTAAATAATTCTTTCGTCAAATATTTATTTTTAATAGAATAAAATGTCAATTCTTAAAATATTTATTTATTTATTTTTAAAAATTACGAACAATAAGCAATCAACAAAATAATTATAAAATTAAAATAAATAAATATATATATATATATAATTGTATGTTTTTGTTCCCTAAAATTAATTTTTAAAAACTCATTATTCAATTTAATCCATAAAATTTCATATTATAAACCTCGGATATTGATGCATATAGTCCATCACATGGGACTAGTAGGTCACGCACTTGTAAGGTATGGATGCATATTGCACGTTATCGACTGCAATAAGAGATGGTGACAGAAGTGTGAGTTTAACTTACCTTTACGCTTAAGCATCAAACCATTTGTCACGCTTAAGCATCACAAGTTTTTGCGCTTTACGTCAAACCAAATCTCATGTTTTTTCTGAAAAACGTAATTAGGCGGAATTAGAGTAGTTTAAGGCAAGATTAGGGTCGATGTGAGGAGGAACAAGCTTGGATTGAGAGGATATGGGCTATTGAAGTTGAGAAACCAAACCCACTTTGCCCCGAGGATTTCGTTTGTCAAATTCTTGCACGAACATCGGCGATCTTGGAGTGAAAAGCAAGGTCTTTCGTTCATTAGAGATAGCGAAGCTCGTGGTGAGTTTGGATTTAAGAGAAGATGACTAAGGAGAGGAATCATATTTGAATTATGATGGATTCATGTGATTCTTGAACCTACCGTTTCAAGGTGAAGAGCTTAAAAAATTTCATAAAGAGGCCGAGGGATGAGGACGTGTGTAACGCACGTTTATCAGGGAGTCCTATATACATCCTATACAAGCTTTCAAAATAGAATAAAACTTAATACAACAAAATAAACTCGGGTTTAGGCAGGATCCCTGAAGTCTCCCGCTCATCAACACCATCGTCTAGATCACATTATGTTTCGTCTATTTGGAAAGAAAAAAAAAAAAATTCTTTGACGCTTATGTGTCCAAGTCTATTGTGCCATAAATTTGAATTTGAAGCACTCTTAGCAACGTCATGTTCATACACCCTACAGTGGTGTATAAGATTTTAGATTTTGTGGCATGAACTCTTCCCAAACTCTGTTGCATAACCTGTGCTATCCAACTGACCAACATATATCAGGTTCTTGAGATTTACTACTGGAGTTTTATGCCGGCATCCCTTTTCCTTCTAATCTTCAAATCTTTGTTGTTGGCAAAATACACCTTCTTGAAATTTCCAAACTTGAATATGAATGGAAATATGCAACTGAATCCAAAATTCAGGATTCAATCGGACTGTTCATGTTGAGGATTAAAGCATCCCCAATGTCTTTTGTTGAATTTATAGAATCATCATCATCTCCAGATTTGTGATTCTACTTCCTCCTTGTTCTTTTACAATTTGTCCAAAAGTGACATTTTTCTCCATAATTCAAACACGTTACGTTTGGTCTATTTAGAGATTTTTCTCGGTTCTTTGATTTTGAACGCCCTTTGTTTAGTCCCTTTGGTTTACTTCTTCCTCATTGGTCAACACTAAGAGCACTACCAGATGAATCTCAAGTTTCTCGTTTGTGAATACTTTCACTGAGAACTACATCTCGGATTTCATCAAACTTTAGCTTCTCAGATTTTCGAGAACTGCTGATCGCAACAACAACAGTATCCCACGACTTGAGTAAAGATGACATCAAAATCAATGTTTTAATTTCATCTTCGAAAATAATTTCCACTTAGCTCAGTTGACTTACAATCATGTTGAACTCATTTATATGATCTGCAACAGATCAACCTATAGACATTTGTGGATTGAACAGCCTCTGCATCAAATACACCTTATTTATAACCAACGATTTTTCGTAAATATTTGACAACGCCTTCAATTGGTCCAACATCGTCTTCTCCTTGATGATGTTGAACTTTCTGGACAGCGTCAATCAGATCAACTCTAAGGTCTGGCGATCCTTAAGCTTCCACTGCTCCGTGGTCATGGTATCCGGCTTCACCCCCAACAAGGGTTCGTGAAGATCTTATTGATACAGATAATCTTCAATCTACATCTTCTAGAAACTGAAATCGGATCCATCGAACTTGTTAATTCCAATCTTTGAACTTTCCATCTTCGCAGATCGTGGTGAATTTCGCCTAGTTCTGATACCAGTTGTTAGGATCGCACAACAACGCACATACTCGATAAAGATGAACACAAAGAAAAGGAGAGAAAAAATGCAAGGAGGAATATTGGCTAAAGAATTTGTATGGATGACTTCAGGTATGTATACCAAGAGAGAACACAAAGAACGAAGAAAGTACATTTTGAAAGCACTGCCTAATGGGTGTACAGATAGTTTCAGTTTACTAAATATATCTCTATCAGATCTTTACAAAAATATCTACCATATATATCTCTACCAGATCTTTATAAAATATCTACCGTATATATCTCTACCAGATCTTTTACTCTAAATAGTCATCAGACTCCATATCCCAACAGTCCAGGGGCTACTGACAAGCATTGTCTACGTGGGATGAGTTAACACAGATATACTAATTGTACCCGTAGTCAGTGAGTTCCTAGATGTAATTTCCTAACGAGTTTCCTAAGTCGCTACCTATGCAAGAGGTCAATTTTAGCATTGAACTGGAACGAGGAACGACATCTATGTCCATGGCTACTTATTGTATGGCCTCAACAGAGTTGAAGGCACAACTGCAAGAATTATTGAACCAAGGATTCATATGGCACAGTGTGTCACCGTTAAGAGATCCAATATTGTTCATAAAGAAGAAAGATGGATCGTTGTGTCTTTGCATTGACTATAGGAAGCTAAATAAAGTAACGATCAAGAACAAATAACTATTGCCATGAATTGATAATTTGTTTGACCAACCTCAAGGAGCAGCGGTGTTCTAAAAAATTGATAACATTTCAGACTCGTTACAGGCATTATGAGTTTGTAATAATGTCCTTCAGGTTGACTAACATACCTGTAGTATTCATGGAACTGATGAATTAAGTGTTTTACGATTTTCTAGACGCAATTATGATCTGTATCTACCAAGTATTCGTGGAGCATTTGTGGAGAGTACTAAAGGTACAAAGAGAAAATATACTATTTTCCAAATTTTCTAATTGCAAATCCCGACTCCTAAAGATGTCATTTCTTCGATATGTGGTGTCTAATGACGACATTGTTGTAGATCTAGTGAAGATCAAGTTAGTTATAGTTGTTCTCGTCTAACCACGATTTTAGAAGTGAGAAGTTTTCTCGGTTTGGTAGGATATTATGGGCAGTTTATTAAAGAATTTTTTAAGATCATGATGTCGTTAACTTAGTTGACTTGGAAGGGAAAGACATTTAAATAGAGTCGAATGTGAATAGAGCTTCCAGTAGCTCAAGAAGAGGTTGGCAACGACACCGATACTTACTATATCTGATGATACAGGGAATCTAGTAATTTATTGTGACGTTTCAAAGAGAGGATTGAGTTGTATACTCATGCAGCATGAAGAACTATGAATGCAACTATCTAATTCACAGCCTAAAATTAGTTGCGGTAGTATTTGCTCTAAAGATTGTGAGGCACTACCTATGTGGAGAAAATAGTTAAATATGTGGCAACAAAGATGGTTGAAATTGGTTAAAGATTAGTACGTAGACATTTTGCACCATCATGACAAGGCTAATGTGGGTCGAGTTCGAATAAGCTTTGATAGCAGTTCTAGTTAGACAAGTGACGGTTTAGCTAGTTCATATGACAATTTGTTCAACTATGAAGTAGCAAATCATTAATGCTCAATGAGAAGATCCTTATCTTGCTAAGGTTATCAGCTTATCAAAGTCTGAACGAGCAGAAAGATTTTTGAGCCCAAGCTTGTAGTGGCAAAATAGAATATGTTTTCTCGAGGATAAGGAGAGAAGCTCACAAGTCATCTTATTGATCGCTCGTGAATGTATATAATAAACTAGTGTAAAATTCACAAGAACCAGAGTAAGTATATTATTAATAATAACTATTTAATAAACTAAAATCATGTTGCCAACATACTTAAATTACATAAAAATCTCTCGTCTCCCCTTTATCTCTCTATACAAGCTGAATTAAACAAAGGAATCCACGTCTTAATCATGAATAATTGATAGAATAATAGAAGAGATTAAAGGATTAGAGAGTTATCAAGCTTGTTGTTGTCAAGGAGCAAAGTCTGCTACGGTCTACTTTATTTATACATTCTTCATTACTTCCGATTTAGGGCTGAAAATGAGTAAAACGTCTACTTATGATGTTCGTAATTGAGTAGTCAATGACCCACATGGCTTCTTGATTGTGATTATAATTTCCATGTCAACCCCAAAAATTCGCATTTCGTATTACTTCAGCATTAGGGTCAACAATTTGTTTCCAAATTGACATCATGGTTGTTTCCAAATTTGCTATAGCATTATGGTTCAAGGTAAATATTCTGAAATTTTACCAAGTAACTCAATTAAATGTGCAATTAGGCTCGATTTATGTAAATTAATTTTCTTTTCATGTTGAACCACAATGGACTATTTCATGCTTACTAATTTGACAAATGGAGCAAATAATGGCAAAATGGTTTGTACACGTCTAGCTAGCTACCGATGCCTGCAGTAACTGGCTGGACTACACTTGAGTCCCTAGTATGGATCTCATGAATGACTATAATACCTCCAGGGTGAGCATCGCAGTTAGTTGCGTGGACGATGTCATAGTCATACATTTTCAGCCGTGAGCATCGTGATCTTGACACGCTCACTTCAAGCATCGATGTCATAGCCCCATATCTCTTTTTCGCCCGTCTTTATGGCTTTGTCGAACCTTAGGCAAGGTTCTTCATTGTCAGCTGAACACAACTTGTGCGGAATCCAAGCTTGTTAGACCCCCACACGTCAATCGTGCGTGCATGTTCAATCGACTACGACTTATCTGACTTGTCTCTACACTAGACCAAGTCATTCGACTTAACCCTGCCTCTACTGGGGGCCAAGACCTTTCAAAGCAAAGTCACATCTCAACTAGTCATCTCAAATTGGCATGACCCACATGTCTTGATGTCATCCCAAGTCCCTGGATGTCATTGGCCATCCTACCTCGTTTGGTCATGGTCATCGAGAACAGACTCATATGTTGTTCATATCATCTGGACATTCATCCATCCAGGTTATATCGAGGCGTTGGATTATCATGTGTCCATTTAGTTCATTTACAGAATCCGTTCTGGATAGCGGGTGCATAATCCAACCTCTAACACATGGGCGAGGGTGAAATGTCTACATACCCATGCCGTTTGACATTGTTCTTGAAAGACCCATTTCAAAGAAAGTCATCCAAGACGCTCCTCTCACAATGCTCGCTCTCACTGTGACACACACATGTGCCACAAGGTAGCTTGCTTAGGCCACAAAGCCGAGTGGTGGTGAGAGCTAACATCATTCTTTACTTTAAGATACATTTTGAGGCATTTTCAATCTGGTAGGTGCAGGACATGATTTTAGCGAACGATCATATGGTGTGAAGGAGCAACTATACGGTATTGATTGACACCAAATTTGGCAAGCTTTCATATTTCATATGGATGGACTTGACTCTAAAATTGCATGCCCAAATTCTGTTCAAAACCCCCAAATTTTTAGGTTAAGGCTTGGGCCCTTTCCCGACCCTTTAACAAGTCTACTTCTGACACTCATGTCGACATGACACTTGTCTTCATTTCATATCTCTGACACTCATTGCCTTTATATCTGTGTTAGGTTAGATGATGCACTGTCCGTTAAAATATCATCACTAGCCCAATAGAGTTAAACCCAACATGGTATGTTACGAAAATGATTTAGAAATTTTAGAAATAAATTTAGGAAAATGATTTAGATACTTTAGGAAAAACGTTGAGAAATTTTGGGAATAGAGTGCATCATCTAGTATAAATACCCCTCCACCCTACTTAGTTCATCATCCCAAAAGAAATATAAAGCACACGAAGTAGTAGTATTCTTTAGAATGTCTTGTAATCTCTTCTCGATTAGTCTTAATAAAGTGTGCGAGTGTTTCCCCACAGAGAGTTGTGTTCAACAATCTAGTATCAGAGCGAGGTCAGTGTAGGTGATCTGATCTCTTAGAATTCTTAATATGCTCTATGGTTGCAGCTCTATCTGTATTCCACATCATAAACAATTTCTTGAGATTATTTGTGTGTGAGTTTCTTTTGTGTCATGAGTAGTCTGTGACTTTGCAAATCCTGTATCAAAAAATCTTGTTTGGTATTACGGAGGTATAGCCAACACGATGGTTGATTTCCAAATCGTTGGAGGAATCAGGAAACTCAACAACAACTACTACAATACTTAGGCAACATGCATGATATCCTATTTATAAGGAAATGATCTTCGGGAGATCGTTGGTGGGAGTGAAACTACGCTGCCAAAGAATGATTCTAACGGCGCCTTGCGCAAATGGAGAATCAAAGTTGTCACAACAATGTTTGCCTTGAAGACCACAGTCGAAGAAGAGATGTTAGAGCACATTTGGGATGACAAGACACCAAAAGATGCATGGGACATGTTCGTGATGTTGTTCTCAAAGAAGAACGATACGAGACTACAACTTCTAGAGAATGAGTTGTTGTCAATTTCACAACGTGACATGACGATTGTTCAATACTTCCACAAGGTCAAGTCGATCTGTCAGGAGATTACTGAACTAGACCCAAAGTTCGCCATTGTAGAATCTCGAATGAAGAGGATTATAATCCACGGATTACGACTGGAATATAGAAGCTTTATTATTGCTGTACAAGGATGACCCACTCAACCATCACTTGTAGAGTTCGATAATTTGTTAGCCAGCCAAGAAGCCATGACTAAACAAAGGGGAGACATCACATTGAAGGGTGAAGAAAAAGCACTCTACACAAGTGAAAGTCGAAGCAATAATAGGCCGTCTACCAAATCTGCAACAATGGTGACAAAAGAAGAAGTCACCAAGGAACTGCACAACTAGGGAGAGCTCAGAAAAACGACAATAAGAGCTCCCAAGGGAAGAGATTTGAAGGTATTTACTACAATTGCGGGAAGAAGGGCCACATGTCGAAAGATTTTTGGTCCAAGAAAAAATCTGTCGAAAGTAATGTGGCATCCTCCAACATGGAGATGGAGGAAGAATGGGATGCAGAAGTACTATATGTCATCATGATGATGATGATGGAGACCACCATATTAATTATGAGAATGATTGGATTATTGAATTAAGATGCTCAAACCACATGATTGATGATTAGAGTGGTGCAATGGAATTTTAGATAAAAGCTATGGGTTTTCCTTATTTAGGTTATTCACACGTTTCCTTAAACTGAGTTAGTTGTTGTTTTGGTTTTTGGATATTTGAATTAACACTCCGGTGTAATGGAAGAGCGTATTTTTTGCTGGCCAACTTTGGGCTCAAGATTTGTGCCACTGCTAATTTTAGGATAGGATGGTTATTTAAATATGTCAATTGAATGAAAATAACCATTCATCGGGTCTTCAACGCATACTTTCTCTCTCTGTTAGTCCTCCATTATTTTCTTTCTTCCAACAAATTTACTTCGGTCGTTTTTATTCCGTCGAGATTTCCTCGCGATTGTCAGAAGTCAACAAGTGGTATCAGGGCCAAGTTTAATCCGCCGGTGGCGTAACATTGTAGAGAAGCCAAATTTATCAAAAGTCAAGTTGAATAGCTTAAGTGGTTAGTACGTCAGGTCTTAGGTTCAAGTGGAAGAAAATGCAATGTGCAAAAATACACATATCGTGGGGTCCATCCCGAGCAAGCTCGCTCACTCCTCCATGAAGACGAACCTTGAGTTGTCGTCGAGCAAGAGTGATCAGGGAGATGGCCACCACCTCTGTGTAGTACCCCGATGCCTTTTGCTGTAGTACCCGATGCCTTTTGCACCAAGCTGGGCTCTTGATCACAAAAGGGAATCCACTTCGACTCACTAGATATACTCTGTGCAGTACCCGATGGCTTGGATCAAGGATGGGCTCTTGATCACAAAAGGGAATCCACTTTGACTCACTAGATATACTCTAACCCCTAGGCAACTTTTTTATGAATAGCTACCCGAAAATGAGCTTAGTTCATCTTGGGCTCGACTAGCTACGGTGAAATATGTCCCTGCCTGGGTATGAAGCCAGTCGGTTGAGCCGGTGAAAAGCTTGGAAAAGAAGAAGATGGGGGAGTCCTTCGTCTGCAAGGGAGGCGAGCACCGCAAGCTGATCGGCGTCTACTTCATCCCGAGGCTCAAGGCTAACCTTATGAGTCTTGATCAACTCGATGAGGCCGGCTGCTTTCGGCAAGGGAGGCGAGCACCGCAAACTGATCGGCGTCTACTTCATCCCGAGGCTCAAGGCTAACCTTATGAGCCTTGATCAACTCGATGAGGCCGGCTGCTTCATTTCCATCGAGCGCAGGCTACTAAAAATCTGCGATGATTGACGACGGCTGCTCACACAAGTTCGGCGCACAACAAACCGTCTTTACATCCTAGAGTTGGAGATAGAGCCAACCAGTCAGTCTCTCGGCCAGGACAGAAGAAGTAGCTTGGAGCTGGCACGCAAGGTATGGACACTGGGATATTTTTCCGTTATGATGAGTACGAACCCGTACATTACGAATTATGACATTTACGTTCAAAATGATGTTATCTGAGCTTTTTCCCTCTGTGGTGTCTAGCACAACTTGTTAGCGAGTACTAGCCCGATGAGTCAAGCCTAGGAGGTGTGCAAGCCAGCCTGGTGGGCCGTGTGTAGAGAAGTACTACATATCCAACCTTGTCCGAACAAGAAACTTGCCTCAGACCATGCCTTGATGTTTTTAAATTGTAGGTCCCACCACGTTGCTTGTGTTCGCATTTTTCAACTCCAACAGTGGATTACTTACTAAGTAGTCTTTAAAAGACTCAAACCACATGTTACTCTTATTTTTCAGGTAAAAGTAAGGCACCCCTGTATAGATGACGGCGTCACGAAGAATGTTATGCGACTAGTTTAGGGTAGTTGCATTGTGTCTTTCGTGGCCCTTAGGTTATATCATAGAATTGTTTTACTTAAATTTGAGGTTATTTATTTTCCACTATTTTGTTTTAAAGCTTTTACTACGAACACGTTTAAGTTCATGACACCGTTTACTTTATTTCTAAAATGATTTTTTCACGCAAAATAGACTAGTCACGCATGTAGTAACGACCTTATTTCAATGGAAAAGTCGTGTCGTTACATTCTTTGTCTTGGGGATTGATGTAGCCACTTGTCTCCTGAATTTTCTTTACTTCTTTATAATTCATTTCATCGAGAAAATTAATATTTCACAAGATGAATATATGAGATGATCTTAACCTTGAGTAAGTTATAAATTGATATTTGTGAAGGCTCGTACTTTGATTTGCATGGATGAGAATGACTTCTATAGTCATTTAATAAGCTTACCATTTTGGGGAGCTGACCAACTACGGAGCTTAGATTATAAATTCACAGAATGAATTTCACTCATTTTCATATAAGGAATAGAGAAACTTGATTTCATAGGCGATGAGAGGGAGGCATGGTGAATGGTAACTAGCCAAAAATGGAAGGTTATAGAAGGCAAGGGATGACGAAAAAAATCGTCGAAAAATGCTCTAGAAGGAGAGCGAAAAAGCATCGCAATTTCACAGCGCAATCGGGTGAAGAAGAAGTGTTCGTTGGGTCGGATCCCAACCCGATACCCCCTGCACTACCTGTAGCCTCATCCCATTCGGCCCAGCCGTCCAAACTGCATCGGTCTGGACACAGTAGCCCTCGACCCACCTACAATAGCTTTGACCTGTACACTCATGCCCGACCTGCGACCTGTACACTCCCGCCCGACCTGCGCCTCAACCCGAAGCCACATGCATAGTGTCGACCTCCTATTGCGCTACGTGTCACCACCTGTAGTGAGCAGCCCTCGGCTTCAGTGGCTATAATCGGCTCGGCTCACTTGGCTCCACCGCTCAAAATCTCGGCTATTCGGCTCGGTTAACAGATTTTGACCCAATTTTCACTATTTCGACCCTCCCAAACATGATTTTGACCCTAAATTAGATAATTGAGATCATTATAATGTCTTATTTCACAAATTTAAGTTGAATTTATATTAGACTTGTGAAATACTAATGAAAAGCGATGAACGACCAAATAGAAAACGACATCAGTGATTATTTGGGGTACTTTTATGGAACAGGAACGAACGTACTCGAATTAGGAAGAATGCCGGCTAAAGCCAACCAAGTAAGTGATCCTGTCGTCGTTGGGTATAATTGTGTGTTGTATGATGACACGTGCCCGTGGCTTCGTACGTGTCATAGGCCATATATGTGAATTGTTATGAAATGATATGCAAATGTTATGTGATTGTTATGGTATATTTGATGAATTAATATGTTTTACGATATGTTATGTTATGATATGATATGATGATGACATGCTCGAAATTATTTGTGTGACTGTTATGATATATGATACGATATGTTTACAATATGGATTGTTATGTCTGCAAGCATGAAAACGTTATGATATGATTGATATGTGACATGAATGATATGATATGATTGACATGTAAAATGAAGAATTAACATGAAATATAACCCGACATAGGCATAAGAATTATGATAAATGATATGAGAAATGCTATGAGAAATGCAGGGTTGTATTAATAATAATTAAAATGGAAAAATGTTGGGACCTCATGCATAGGGGGATACCCCTATTCCTTAACGATAGTACGGATGCGTGATCATTATGTTTACCATAATGTTGTCGTGACAGCTGCTACTCCTAACAGGTGTTTGGCATCAACAACTACCAGAGAAAGTTCACCCGAACATAAAGGAACCCAAGAGGTGTGCAAACCGACTGGTGGGTCCATACTCGCACGTGTGGACCGTGTGTAGGGAAGTTAAGTACACATCCAAGTTGCCCGTTATGATAGCCGTCGTAGAAAAATAGACTATTATGATAGGTCTCATTCATAAAATTGTGCGTGTTTGCATTTAACCCCGATAGGAGGGGGGTCTCTTACTGAGTATTTATTAAAACACTCAAGTCATGTTCTACTCTACTTTCCAGGTAAAGGCAATGAATCTCTCTACAGCTAACGATGACATCGCAACTTTTGACGGAATTAAATTGCGAATAATAATAATAATAATATATTATATATATATATATATATATATATATATATATATATATTATTTATTTATTTATTTTTGGGTTTGGTTTTGCGATTGGAATTTGTAGCATTAATATACAAAGGACACTAAAATTTAGGAGAAAGAAAGGGACATTTTGTGCCCACCATTATTCCCATAATGGCAGACAGCCCCACATGTCCATGCATTTATTACACGTAAACAGGAACATGAAATATCCTCGAACTCCTATGTTTTAATATTAATCATCAATGTCGGATTTCTTTCCTTTATTCTCTAAGGACAATGACAAAACCAATACGATTGGTCGACCCCATCCTCCTCGTGTTTCGGTACCATTCACAATTAATAATGTGATCGTAACGGTATGGTGTGGCTCGAGAATGAATCAAAGTAGAGCTCGTAGGGTACGTGATGTGTTTTCTAATAAGTGAGAATCAATGTATAAAAGAGAACGTACGCACATTAGGTGGTATTGATTGATGTTGAACGGTCAATCCCATTGTAATACCGGAGCCCTACTAGAATTAATTTTTTTATTTCTCCAACTGTCCAAGTGGGATGAATGGAGAAATTGTTGTGACTCAGTAAGCCGAGGGATCTCACTTTCATATTGGAGTCCAACTCCCAATTTCTCAACCTAATCGATGCTGGACAACCTTAATTTATTGTTGTTACATGTTGTCATGGTCTAGCCCGATGTTTTTGATCTTGGGTTCGGAGTTCTTAACTTTGGTTTTGATCTAAGGACCTTAGTTCTAAGTTTTTAGGTTCTTAGTTCTAAGAACTTGATCCTGATCCATGTTCTAGTTCTTATCTTTAGTTTTTAGTTCTTGTTCTTGATTCTTATTCTTGTCGTTAGTCTCGTTCTTAGTTCTTGTTTTGATCTTGTTCTCGTTCTATTCCCTAAGACACTCCTTGGGATTTACGATACAAGACATGAAATTGACAATCTGTGTCCAATGCTTCGTGCATCTCAAGCAATATAGTCTGAATCTACCTCCAAGGTTTCTGTGTTCCAAGCGACGTAGTCTGAACCTGCATTTAGGGTTTCATGCATTCCAAGCGATGCAGTTTAAAAGTCTATACTCAAGGCTTCATACGTTCCAAACGACATAGTCAAAGGCTTCATACATTCGAAGCGGTGTAGTCTAAAACCTACATCTAAGGCTTCTTACGTTCCAAGTGATGTAGTTTGAAAATCTACATTCAAGGCTCCTTACATTCCAAGTGATTTAGTCGAGTCATGAATATTTTGTACCGTGGGAGGTTTAGGAGCTTCTTAGGTTTTGAGTCCGAGGATCTTTGTCCTGTATTCTCGAGTGATACCTAACATTCTTCCACCAAATTTTACACCATTGCTTAGTTTAGCTACTTAACCTTATCTAATGACTACCAAATTTTATATATAACCTTAATATGTCATATTACGCTTAGCATTAAAATTTTACGAGTAACGGAGTTCATTTAATGGGTTATTTTAACGTTACTTAGTTCTCAAGCAAAACAGTCGATTTAGGTCCTTAACTCTCGGTTCTTTACATGATTCTTCCATAATTCATTAAATCGTACTTAACTTAAGGTTCATATTGAAATCTAAGCGATTCTTACAAGTATGTCTTAAGAAAAGTTCTGATTGACTACTTACCTTTTCGTTGATGTTTAGGTCCTCGTTTCTCAAGTTTTCAGTATCCAAATTGCGCCAAATTTTCTTTCTCGAACCATAAAAAATTTAAATAAAATTGAGGGAAGGTCATTTTTTAGCTGACTTGGCCGATTTAATTTAATTAGTCATGTCATCATCTCCTTCAGACTCGCAACACTTTCATCCATATCTCTGAAACTCGACCTCAACAATCTCTTGCAATGGCTTTCTCTCCTTGATTTCTTTAGAACTAGGTATCAATTTCATACCATATCGTAGACTGTAGCCTAAGTTATAAGTTTCGAAAGTTCGCCGGAAAACATATTCTTTGTCGAAGGAAAAATCCAAAAACTCTTTATTGGTGGGGACGATTCATACATATTCAAGTCTCGATTCCTTCATGAGATCTCTTAATTTCCTTTCCCTCACGATAATAAATAATTTTGGAAGAATGACTTCACGTGGATGACCCTAGTGTTGGAATCCGAGCAATCGACGTGATTCTTAAGCTTATTGTTTAGCTTGACAAAAGCATCTTCCGCTCACCATTTCTTCATGAAAAATTTTCTCTCAATAAGTGTAACGACGGTAAAAAACAATTATAATAAAATAAGAAAAGAAAAAGTAACCGACCACCTCTCCTTTAATCTCTCCATTCCTTGTACAGATGATGGTGACAAGGAAAACCCCCAAAAAAATTTCTCTCAGGTAAAGGTAGGGCGCCCATGTACAGAGGACGGTGTCATTGCGAGCAAAGACTGTGAAACGTGCATAGGGTAGACTCATTTAAATTATTTTATTTTTATTTTTATTTTCTTAAAATTTAGTATTTCGTATTAAACACATAAGACTATGACTCTGTTTTCCAAAGTTAGCAAGTGTTTTAAATGTTTTCGTAAGAGTTATATTCGGCATTTTAGAACAGCATGAGATGTTAGTAGTTACTTTAATTCCTCTCTCTTTCAAGCTTATTATCGTTCTATATTTGAGTTAGATATCATTTTAATATATCGACCATGTATTAATTTTTCGTTCGTTACTAATAGAAAATTGATCGACCCTAACATTTTTTTTTTTAAAGATCCTCTCGTTGTCTCTCTTTTCCTTCTTCTACCTCAAACTTCCCGACCTTCTCCCTCCTCCATCCATAGTTGCTACCATCATCACCCCCACTCGTGTTATTTAAAAAATCCTTCTCAATTTAGAAATGAGAAGGTGTCTTATCGTTTTAAACCTTTCAAGAGTCACCCGTAAAAAAAGGCAATGGCGAAGACGACAGGTTGTGGCCGTGGTGGCGGGAGTCATGAATGGATAGGGTGAAAGTTGATACGAGGGAGAAGAAGCATTAGAGCTCACCCGTCTACTAAAATCATATCTTACAGATTTGAAATTTAGCGATACCGATCGTTTTTGAAAATTCGAGAAACAAAATGCTTCTAAAAAGAAGCTTTATTATTTTATTATTTAATATTTTCATTCACTAAAATATCTCTCAAAATTTTAAGAAATTATTTATTAAAAAAGAACTAATTATGGTATGTGAAAAGCTCTGCTCCCCGAGAATTGTAACCTTTTAACATAGTTTAATATTATCATAGAACTAATGACAATTAAATTTAGCATTTTGAATAATTTGTTACTATAAAAATTAGGAAAATATAAATTACGATGATAACACTGTAGAGTCAGTTGCAACACAGATATAATAAATAAATTAGAACTTAGAATTATTTGTGTCATTTTTATAACAAAATCTTCAAACAGTTGAGAAAGATAGAATGAAACTAATTTTTTTATCGATCCAATTTTATGTTTATTGTTTTGAATGTTAAATAACTCTTAAAATAATCAAGAATTCTCAGACTCGTACTACACGGGAAATGTCAAAACATTTTGACAACTTTTGATAAAACTCGTATTTAAATTCATTTACTTCTCGATCCGTACAACTTAAAATTTTTAATTTTGGGGACTAAATTTTTAATTTAACACATAAAATATCGACTCAAAGGGACAAATTCTGCCACATTCACGTTCAAAGTGGAAAAAAGTTTATGAAAAGAAATTAATATTTAGGGGTCCGAAAATGAGATGTGCAATCATGTTCTAATGTTACGTTCATAATTACATGCGAACAAAAGGCCCTCCTCCATCATTTGGGTGCAATTAATATTGTGACATTCTCATTATTTTATTGCTTTTTTTAAGAGGAGAAGTTTGTTCTCACCATGCTCACGACCCGATAAGAATCATCGTGTTCCAAATGGACCGATTATACGATCAAGACCAAGGCCAAGAAGATTCAACCCTATTACACGATCCAAGGCCAAGTAGATTCGTTCCAAATGAACCTATTCATCTATAAAATTGGATCGGTTCTGTTCAACCATAGAAATGAATGTTTGCACGGTTGAAGTTGGAAAACTTTAAAATGTCAAAAACAAGGTTTGAACGTGAAGCCCAAATCTCCTTCCCCACTCAAACATATAAACGTTTGTGAGAAGACTCCATTGTTTTTTTCGTTTTCGTTTTGTAATGGTCAAATGGTCAAAATTGACTTTGTCTTTTGTGGAGATTAAAGGGGATCGGGATTAAATTCCGACTACAAACGTCTTTTGTTAGGAGACTATAAATACCCACAATATGTTAGGTGAAAATTAGATTGGTGGATGAATGAAATTGAGATCTCGAATTGAGACATTTTCCTTCCAAATCTAAGCATCAATTTTGTCATTTCTAATTTCAAGCAATTCTTATGGTAGAATTGCATCTGAGTCATTCAATCAAACATGGATCAAGTTCGATTGTGAAGTGACTCAATTTAGAACAAGATTCCAAATCTTGCTTCTTCTAGATCTTCGATCGTAAGAGGTAGTCTAATTCTAGCTTTATCTCTTGGTTGATCCAAATTTCGTATAAGTAGGTGTTAATTACTTTGATTCAAGGGTTCTTGCTTCAACAAAAGCTTGGATCGTTGGGCTGATGATTAGAGTTGCCTTATCACGACCCAGGTGATCTGCCAATGATAGTAAGAATTCTCCCGTTTTCTGGTCAAAAATCTACTCAAGACCTCTCTTTTCATACCATTACAACATGCTCTAGTCCCGAGTTTTTTTCAATGGTCTCTAGCGTTAGAAGAAGTCGTGTTTGTCCTAGATCCTTTTCCTCTACCTCTCATCTGCAAAGGGATTCAGTATCTATCTCTACATATATTTTTAAATCGTAAGATGGTTGACCTAGTTTTAATATTGTGAGATCCCACATCAATTGAAGAGAAGAACGAGTGCTAACGAGGACGTTGGGTCTCAAAGGGGGGTAAATTGTGAGATTCCACATCGGTTGGAGAGACGAACGAAACATTCTTTATAACGATTTGAAAACTTCTCATCAGTAGACGCGTTTTAATAACTTTGAGGTAAGGCTCGAAAGGGAAAGCTGAAACAAGATAATATCTACTAGTAGTGAGCTTAAGCTATTACAAAAGTATATCTATTATATTTTAAAATTTTTACTAAAGTATTAAAAAGTATATACTAACCATATATTAACATTGCAGAAATCATATCAGATCACGTATTAAAGAACTCGTGTCGTTTTCTAATTTATTTTTAATTTTTAGACTTCTTAATTTATTAAAAAAAAAGCATTTTTATTTTTATTTTATTATTAACACTTTATTTTAAAAGAATTTGGGTTTGTATTAAATGATGAATTATGATTTATAAGACCACATGTCTTTTGTAAATTCATGAATAAATACTAATATTTTATTTTGGTAAATCATATTGATGCATAAAATAATTAAATATTAAAACATTATATATAATTAATTTAACATAATTAATTAATTTATTTATTTATTTATTAATCATGGTACAATCTAGTTAAATTATTAAACATGGGTACACGTAAAACGAATAATTCAATTATAGATTAAAAATAATTAAAAAAAAAACAGTCCATATTTATAAAAATTTATTTTATTTTTAAAAGTGAATAATAACTAATTATGATTTTCCAAAAAAAAAAAAAATTATTTGGAAAGATATAATTAATAAGGAATAATAACTAATAAGATTTATGATAATTAATATTTTATAAATAATTCGAACATTAAACAGTTACCCGTCACACTACAATACTAGCACTGGTTATAAACGTCGAATATTCTTAATTTTCATAATAGTCTTAAGAGTACAATACGGTAGGTTTGGGTTGTAACCCTCCCGACAAAAAAATATGTCAACCTTGCGAACGGACTCGAATTTTAGATTTTAAAAAAAATTCAACCCAACCCAAACCGAAAAAAATCTAACCCAATCCAGCCTTTATGATTTGGGTTAGATAGTCTAGATGGATCAAATTCTCGATTCATTTGAACATCCCTAAACCTTTTGAAACTTTTAATTGAGATAACTTACCCTAAAGATAGCTTCGAGATATTTATAAATGATAAAAAAAATATATATATTATGACCCGACCGCTAGAACCAACTCGAAATTTTGGTTTGGTTAAATTGGTGACCCGAGCAACTTGAATAGATTTCACAACCCAACTATAACCGCCCAAGCCCACCGCTAACCGATATTGTCCTCTTTGGACTTTCTCTTTCGAACTTCGATTCAATATTTTTAAAATGAGTCTGGTAGGAGAGGTTTCTACGCACTTATAATAAAAATGTTTAATTCTCTTCTCGTACATGAGATCTCATATCAAATATTCACAAGTCAAAACACATTATAAGCGCGTATATATATATATATATATATATATATATATATATATATATATATATATATATATATATATATATATATATATATATATATATATATATGAATGAGAAGCAGAGGAACAAAGCCTTAGAATACGGTTACCACTAACCTCGATTTATCTTCCCCATGATTCGCTTCTTTCCCTTTTCCACTGCATATGCTTAAGCTTTTTTTCCTTCTCTAATGGCTTCTCTCGCGCCTAAACTTTTTCCCTCGCTTTGAAACCCTCCATTTCCTCTTCCCCACTACGGCGGCGCCTACGATGCTGCTACCTGACCCTGCCGCTGGCCACGGCGGTTCTGTGGTCGTCGTCGGGGTCAGAATGGAACTCCAGAGTCGGGAATTGCTCACTTGGGCGCTTGTTAAGGTTGCTCAGCCTGGCGATTGTGTCATTGCTCTTCATGTTCTTGATTCTGCCGCTGGTAATTGTTTTGTGTTTGCGACCTTGTTTCTCTCGCTTCATTCCGTGGTTTGATTTTGCTTTGTAGTACTGAGTGTGGAGTTTTCTTTGGGTTTCTGTTGTAGTTGATGAGGGGAAGTTGACTTTGCTCTCTCTTGTGAAGTCGTTTGACTCTATGTTGTCCGCTTATGAAGGATTCTGCAACCTGAAGCAGGTTAGAATGTTTGTGAATCGAGAGTTCTTTATTTCTTTTTTTGCTGAAGATTTGAGCGTGGAATCGTTGCTTGTGTAGATTGATTTGAAGCTCAAAGTCTGCCGAGGATCGCCGGTCCGGAAAATCATTAGACGGGAAGTGGATTCGTACGGTGAGGCTTCTCTAATTCTCGGTACTTCCAAATCTCACCATAGAATCCGTTCGTCGGCCTCGGTTGCTAAGTACTGCGCTAGAAAATTGCCGAGCAGATTCAGTGTTTTAGCAGTTAATAGTGGCAAAGTCATTTTCCAGAGATTAGCGACTTTCTCAACTAAAGGCCAGTCTCGAGGTTGCAATTATTTCACTTTTCTTTTTTGCTTTTAGGTTGTGAGTTCTTGTTTAGTGCTTAGATCATGATTTCCCCCTTCTTCTTTTGCCCAATTTAGCAGACAAGAATTGTGCTGCCATTGTAGAAGTAGCTAATGAAGCAAAAGCTGATGGGTTAGCTACAAACTTTATCGACAGTCATATTTGTTTACAGAAATCTGACTCTGGTTGTAATGATAAAAAGGAGAGGGACTCCGTTGAGGGCACTCCATCTTCGCTTGAACGGAATGATTCCGGGACTGATTTGGTTGATGAGTTACCTGAGGCCAATGCTGTGGGGAATTCACTAGCTTTAGTACCATTTCATAAGCCTCAGGGATCGTTGACGTCGAATTCCATTGTGAGTCGAGAATCATCACATTGGAAATCGAGTTGGCCGCTTCTACGACGTATATTTTTGTCCAAGCAGCATGTAGAGAAATCTTCAAAGAAGTTTTCTATGTTCCAAGGCGTATTGCACGTTCCAAACATCCAGTCGTCGTCCTCAGCCTTGGTTTATCCAGATCAGAAACAGAACAATTCTGATCAGGATCAGGGTTCCACCATTGATAGGGAGTGTGGTGCAATTGTGCCATATGGGTCCGGCTACATTTTCGGAAGCCTTCCTAAAGAGGTATTGGATTTGAAGGATAAGTACTCATCCACCTGCAGATTGTTTACTTATGAGGAACTTTTGTCAGCAACGTCTAATTTTATGCCTGGTTTGTATCTATCTTTTCTCAATTTCCTCGTGATTTTGGGACTGGATGATTCTCTAACAAGTATTTATGTGTGTCTTTTAGAGAATATGGTTGGTAAAGGAGGTAGTAGCTACGTTTACCGAGGGCTTCTTCCTGATGGCAAGGAAATTGCTGTCAAAGTTTTGAAGCCATCTGAGAATGTTCTTAAGGAGTTTGTTCAGGAAGTTGGGATCATTGCGACTTCAACTCATAAGAATGTTATATCTTTAATGGGTTTTTGTTTGGAGGACAATAATTTACTGTTGGTCTATGGTTTTCTTTCAAGAGGAAGTTTGGAAGAGAATCTTCACGGTAAAGATCTATACTACTTTTGAAGAACACTGATTTGATTTTTGTTAACTATGTTCTTACTATCGATTGGTTGTTTTATTTAAGGTTGTAAGAAGGATGTGAATTCATTTGGTTGGCAAGAGAGGTTTAAGGTTGCTGTTGGTGTTGCTGAGGCTCTAGATTATTTACATAATTGCAGGGAGGAACCTGTGATACACAGGGATGTGAAATCCTCTAACATTCTGCTTTCTGAGAATTTCGAACCTCAGGTTTCATGACATGTTCCTTTCTCATGTTTTGTATCTTTCAAAGGGTTCCACTATCTGATTGATTACTGATGGTTATGTTTTACGACCCGTTCAGCTTTCCGATTTTGGGCTTGCTAGTTGGGCATCCTCGTGCTTTCAAATCACTTGTACTGACGTAGCTGGAACGTTTGGGTATGCAGTTTCTTCTCCGCTATTTCGATGTTACGTTGTTTATGTTTTTCGTTATTTTTATGAAGTTTTTGGTGTTCTTAAACGTGATATTTGATAATGTATTGTTTTGAGCATGCTTCATTCCTTTATGGCAGTTACTTGGCTCCTGAGTATTTCATGCATGGCAAAGTGAGTGACAAAATCGACGTTTACGCATTCGGTGTGGTACTCCTTGAACTACTTTCAGGTAGAAAACCAATCACCGACAATTGTCCCAAGGGGCAGGAGAGCCTTGTCATGTGGGTAAGTGTCGAGTTTTTTCCTATTACCATCCATTACAATCAAGGTCAGAACAATGTGTACGATGTTGAGGATTGTTGGGAGGGAGTCCCACGTTGGCTTAATTGAGGGAATGATTATGAGCTTATAAGTAAAGATACATCTCCATTGGTATGAGGCCTTTTGGGGAAGTCCAAAGCAAAGCCACGAGAGCTTATGCTCAAAGTGGACAATATCATATCATTATAGAGAGTCGGATTCCTAATATGGTATCAGAGCCATGCCCTTAACTTAGCTATATCAATAGAATCCTCAAATGTCGAACAAAGAAGTTGTGAGTCTCAAAGATGTAAAAAATGACTGAGTCGTGATTCCTAACATATGAGTTGGAACTGATGTGACATATGCAATACAGGCCAAACCAATTTTGAAGGAAATGAAAGTTTCAGAATTACTAGATCCAAGCCTAGGCAACGACTACGACGACGATCAAATAGGTCGAATGATTTTGGCTGCTACTCTTTGTATTAGACGAGCACCGAGACTCCGTCCTCAAATCAGCCTGGTAAGTTGACTACGAAATGCACGACGCTATCAGCCTCTTCCACTTGTGTCAATGCTTGTCTGTGTCATCAATGGTCGTTTTCCCTTTGACCCATTCATTTGTTGTTTTTTTCAAAACTTGCAGGTGTTGAAACTTCTCCAAGGGGATGAGGAAATAACAACATGGGCAAGACAACAAATCGATGAATACGACGAATTCGACGCGAGTGATGGAGAACCTCTACCTACTAACATTCAATCACACCTTAACCTAGCCTTGCTTGGCTTGGAAGATGACTCACTTTCTCTTGGCAGTGGAATTCAAACCATCTCCATAGAGGACTACTTGCAGGGCAGATGCAACAGCCGCTCTTCAAGCTTTAACTGAAATCCCTCACTCTCAAATCAAATCAGCCAAATTTCAGGTATTAACATCTTCCTCCAACTCCCTTTTTCTTCCATAGCTTTGAAGTACTGATTGAGATTGAATAGCTGTTCATAGAAAATCGTGGGTTTGAATTAAAGGAGATGATGTGAGAGGCCTCTGTAGATATCACGCTACTTATTTCTGAATTTATTGTGAAGTTCTCTGCTGATCTACTTTGAAAAGTTCAAAGATTATCCCTTGGGGTCTCCTTTTCTTGTTTTGAGTTGCTTTCAGCTTTATGAGAACCAATGAAAAGGAAACAAATGGGTGGCTGTGTTTTACTATTTAGTCAAAAAAGGGAGTGAAAGTGCACACAGTCTAAATTTTTAATTTTAATGTTCTAGGAAAGTTCAAAAGTGCCCAAGTTTTGACATAGAATTGTGCATATTCTCTTGGAGAATGGGCATATTTTGATTTCTTCTTTTAACGATGCATTCACGTAGAGATGTCTCGGTGTTTATTCCCGCCTTTTATTTCATTCTCCATTCTTGTTTCTGCCTCTTATTATATATAGTTGTTTATGTCGTGGAGATTAAAATATAACTAAATTGAGCTTTCAAACGAAGCATAGTAAAAAAAAAAAGAGACTATTTGGGCAACAATTGATGAAGTCGAACGTAGAGAAGGAAATCAAGCCACATGATTCGCGGGGGGCAATGTCACGATACTGAAATTGCACAAGTTCAAGAAGCCAACGCTCCTAAGTAAAGAGTGCAAACCTTATGTTAAATGAAAACATGTATTTGAGCAAATGCTGAAATACCCTATGGTTTGTTTGCTAACGTAGCAAACGATGTGTCATTGTTATTTCGTAAGTAATCTCCTAACTTGGTTAAATCTGCATGAACACACGACCAAAAACATATAACGTGTTGTTATATGACCCAAATCTAAACGATATAAACATGTCATTTCTATCTATAGCCAAGTGAACGATTAGCCCATGATCTAAGGTGTATTAATTATCCAGTGTTGCATAAACAAAAATCCTAGAATATCTTACCTCAACGGATGAAGATTGACACTCAGTTAATGGAACCAAGTCTCACCCATTATAACGCTTCATGAAAATAATAGACACTCACTAGTGAAACACCGGCGACTGCCCGACAATGGTTAGGTAAAAGGACACTTATCAGCCCACATTTGAGCTCGACTTTGTTACCAAATAGAGCTGAGTTATTTTAGAAATTTTGATCAATGGAGTGTGGTCAAGGATCGTCTCGAGATGATTTTGAGAGATTAGTGCTCAACGTGAGATTAAATATTACTTTGAAAGCTTCCAATTGTCTGAGATTAGCTGAATCAACCGGAAAAAAGGCCTCATACCAATGAAAATAGCGTCTCTTACTTATATACGCACACGATCTTTCCCTTAATTAGTCAATGTGGAACTTCAACAATCCTCATCAGTTACAACCACGGATTTATAGATTTTTTGTCCATTACATTATTTTGAACACTTTACAAAAATATAATACTGACCGTAATTCCTTTCGAGATGGAAGTTAGAATCGAAGAAGCGGCACCTGCTTGGAATGATATTTCAAGAACAAAAGCAAATTCTAAACGCTCGTAAATTTCACTTCAAACACAATGATATTGACATTGTTCAACCAAATTTATACCTCTACAATGTTCGTGAAGATCTGTAACGAAGAATTCGTTACCGATTGTGATTTTTTTATCTTTAAACACTTCATATATACAAATCAATTGAGAAATTTGAAAGAATTTGAGAGAAAATGGAGGATTTGTCAGCTGCTTCTATGTTGCTCTTTGTTCTTCACCCTCTGACACTTCACCTTCTTCCGTTGGCTTCTTATATTCGCTTCCCATCTTCAAGTTTATGAGAAAAAATAACACAAAAAATAAGCAAATACGAGAAATAATCCATTTTTCGTTCATCTCCGTTCATATAATTTTTCGTTAGTTTTGTTCATTTCGATTTTCGTGTTCATACTTAGAAGCGTTTATTTTATTTTTCTCTATTCAAAAAACGAGAAATTGAAAACAATAGCTGAAAACGCTATCAAACGAGCTCTTAAACGAACAATTGAAGAACGAAAATAACGAACCTGAGTGACTAGAGAGTACAAAGGCAATGTGCTATAACTGCAAAGAACTTGGACAATTCCACTGAGAGGAAGAATTTGAGCAAACGTTAATCGTCATACTTACGAAAATAATAATAATAATAATTTTCTTATTATTCGACGAAATTTATTTTAAACAGCTAAACACGAACATAGTTTAAAAAAAAATTACTTTTGGTAAAAAGAAAAGGTAAAAAATAATTAAGGTTAATAGTATTACCCGAGGACAAGTCTGGTGATGATAAAAGCCGGTCTCTCCATAATGCAAGACTTGAACCCATAAGTTGTCTGCAATATTTTCAACCAAACGTAAAATCTTAGTAACTTTTTTTTTATCTAAAGAAACGTCATACGGTGGCCGTTAAAAAGAAATAATCTTACCCAAATCCAAAAGAAGAAGGCAATCTCGAAAGAGTTTTGAAAGAGAATGAAGTGAATCAAAACGAGAACAAGAGAAGGACTAGCAAACCAAAAATGATCATCTGAGGGATTCACTTCATGACGGCTACCATGTTTCTTGATCTCATTATGCCGTCTTTGAAATCTATGGATGTCATTTTCTTGTTGTGCTTCTCTGTCCACGGTTCTCAAGTTTAGTTCTTGAGCCATTCGGGTAATTATGTATTCCAATTTTGCCCCCACTAGAAGTAGCATCTGAATCATATCAAGGTCAATACGTTAACATTGACGGCGACGTCCACTCCCTCTCTCATTTTCCATCTAAACTAAGAATCTTCGCCCGAGTCGAAATTTTCTCTAATATTAAGAACTTACAATGAGTGGTAGAAAGGCCAACCAAAAGTAAGTGTGCCATCCTACAATTGAAAGTAAAAAAAAAAAACAGTAAAATTATTTGCAGATAAATGATTGGTGAATAATTGAAAGGGTGAATAATTGAAAGGGTAAATAATGACATTTACCTTCAAGATTAAGCAGCAAGAAGAGCACTACAAAGGCCCAAAGATACCAACTACAAAATATTTTACACTCTTATGGTCACTTTTTGTGTTTGTGTGTTAAATAATTTAACATAATTACGAGGTAAATTCTTTTAATTAATTGTGGGTATTTAGTAAAAAATCAAGGGTAAAAGTGTAAATTTTGAAATTGAACGATTAAATTGAAATAAAACTCTAAATTTAAAGGGTAAAAATGTAATTATTTTAAAATTTATCGACTAAATGAAAATTAAACTCAAAATTCAAGAATAAAACGGTAACCTTTTGAAACATAGATACCTAAGGACAAAAGGGTATTTTCACCTTATGCCCACAACTTTCTTGAAATCATGTTGATAGGACTTTGTAATATGGTCGTAGAAATTAAAATTTGGTTCTCCGGGACAATGTTTCTGTACCATAAAACACGTTAAAATCACGCAAACTATTAGATATACAATTAAATTTCGAAAATTCAAAAAATTCTATTTAGTGTCTAAGAGATGACTTTTATTTCTTTGAATGTCGATTTGTTTGTCACAAAATTGAAAATTCGAGAAATATGATAATCGAACGTTTACCGTCCTAAAGACACAAATTTGAAAGATTAGGACTAAATTCGAAAAGTCTCAAGGGTAAAAATGTAATATTTTTAAATCCTAGGGACCTAATGGAAACTAAACACGTAACACAGGGACCAAAATGATATTTTCTCCCTTAAATTAAAATTACTAAGAAACGAGAGCAAAAAAAAGAAAACCCTAAATTTTTTTTACCAAAACTCGTCAAGTTATATCGATTAAATTAAACCCTAAACGTGAGGTCCCACGTCAGTTGGAGAGGGAAACGAAACATTCTTTACAAGAGTGTGAAAACCTAAGTAGACACGTTTTAAAACCGTGAGACTGACGACGATACATAGCCAAAGCTAATAATATCTGCTAACGATACATAAATTAAATTATTTTGGTAAATAAATATGGAAATTATATATAACCTTAATAAAGCCTCGTCGAAGAAAAATGTAATCCGACTTTGTGATCGATCCATGAAACTGCTTCACAAATGCCACCTAAAATATAATTTTTTTAAAATATTTAGAGCTTACGTCATAATTATTTTATATTTCAAAAATAGATTATACTTTTTAAAATTTTAATTTATTTTATTTGATTTTTCTATATTAAATTAATATTTAAACATAATAATTTTGAAATTAAAAAAGAATAATAATAATAATTTTGAAATTAAAAATAATAATAAAATAAAATAAAATAATTAATTACCATCCAAGCTATGACGGCAGCATTTAGCCAATATCCCTCCGCACGTTCTTTAAACTCATTATCTTTACGAGCAACAATGAAATTAAAAAGTTTAGCTGATTTTTAGTACAAATAATTGTAGTAATTATAATCGTAAATTACTTTAAAATAAAAATAAAAAATAGGGTTTGGCTATCTCTATTCTTGAACGACGTAAGTAAATAGGGTTTTGATTTAATGAATTGACTCACCTCCACCTCGTAAACTTGGGTTTCACTATTCTTTCACGAGGGTTTCACTATCTCTATTCTTGAACGAGGTAAATAAATAGGGTTTTGATTTAATGAATCGACTCTCCTTCACCTTGTAAACCCGGGTTTCACTATTCTTTCACCAAGGTTTCACTATCTCTATTCTTGAACGAGGCAAGTAAATAGAGTTTTGATTTAATGAATTGACTCTTCTTCACCTAGTAAACTTAGGTTTCACTATTTTTTTCACGAGAGTTTCACTATCTCTATTGTTGAATGAGGTAAATAAATAAGGTTTTGATTTAATGAATTGACTCTCCACCTCGTAAACTCGGGGTTCACTATTCTTTCACGAGGGTCTCACTATCTCTATTCTTGAACGAGTTAAGCAAAAAGGGTTTTGATTTAATGAATTAACTCTTCTTCACCTCGTAAGCTCGAGTTTCACTATTCTTTCACGAGGGTTTCACTATCTCTATTCTTGAACGAGATAAATATTAGGGTTTTGATTTAATAAATTAACTTTCCTTTACCTCGTAAGCTCGAGTTTCACTATTCTTTCACGAGGGTTTCATTATCTCTATTCGGTAAAGAATAGGGTTTTGATTTAATAAATTAACTCTCCTTCACCTCGTAAGCTCGAGTTTCACTATTCTTTCACGAGGGTTTCACTATGTCTATTCTTGAACGAGGTAAAGAATAGGGTTTTGATTTAATAAATTAAATCTCCTTCACCTCGTAAGCTCGAGTTTCACTATTCTTTCACGAGAGTTTCACTATCTCTATTCTTGAACGAGATAAAGAATAGGGTTTTGATTTAATAAATTAACTTTCCTTTACCTCGTAAGCTCGAGTTTCACTATTCTTTCACAAGGGTTTCACTATCTTTATTCGGTAAAGAATAGGGTTTTGATTTAATAAATTAACTCTTCTTCACCTCGTAAGCTCGAGTTTCACTATTCTTTCACGAGGGTTTCACTATGTCTATTCTTGAACGAGGTAAAGAATAGGGTTTTGATTTAATAAATTAAATCTCCTTCACCTCGTAAGCTCGAGTTTCACTATTCTTTCACGAGGGTTTCACTATCTCTATTCTTGAACGAGATAAAGAATAGGGTTTTGATTTAATAAATTAACTTTCCTTTACCTCGTAAGCTCGAGTTTCACTATTCTTTCACGAGGGTTTCACTATCTCTATTCGGTAAAGAATAGGGTTTTGATTTAATAAATTAACTCTCCTTTACCTCGTAAGCTCGAGTTTCACTATTCTTTCACGAGGGTTTCATTATCTTTGTTCTTGAACGAGGTAAAGAATAGAGTTTTGATTGAATGAATTGACTCTCCTTCACCTCGTAAACTTGGATTTCACTATTATTTCACGAGGGTTTTACTATCTCTATTCTTGAGCGAGGTGCACACCAAGCCACCATAGCTCCAAAGTGTATATATATACACACACATACACACGCGGTTGACTAAAACGTCAAAATTCGTATTAAGATTAAAATAGAATAAATATAGAAACTAATATGATATTTTTAACTAGAAGAATTTACCGTTTTGAGAATGTGCAAGTCCTCGATGAATAGAATCTTCCCATCTTTTCCACTGTTGTATCTAAACGAATTGAGAAAAGAAATTTTTATTCGTTTCTCAATATATTTTCAAAATATCCATTTCGATTATGAGTACGTTAACGGTGACGTTCAATAAATTTTCGTTTGATCTCGAGCAAGAGAGATTACCTTTGCAGCAGCTAGAAGCATGGTTATAGCACAAAAGATGACATGAACAACAGCCAACACAAATATGAATATATGGAGTTGATGCAAAGCTTCCAAAGACAATAGAGGAACCTTTCCCTGTTCATAAACATTTTCATATGGGAGAATCGAAATCGTACTAAGAACAGAAATGAAGAACGAGAATGCTATCAAATGGAAGAATCAAAATAATATTAAGAATAGAAATGAAGAGCGAGAATGATATCAAATGGAAGAATTGAAATAATATTACAAACAAAAACGAAGAACGAGAATGCTATCAAATGGAAGAATCAAATAATATTAAAAAGTTAACGAGAAACGAGAATTCTATCAAACAAAAGAATCGAAATAGTATTAAGTACAGAAACGAAGAACAATATTAAATGGAAGAATCGAAATAATATTAAAAATAGAAACGAAGAACGAGAATGCTATCAAATACAAGAATCGAAATGACATTTAAGAACATAAGCAAAGAACGAGAATAGTATCATATGGAATAATCGAAATAATGCTAAAAATTGAAACGAGAAACAAGAGTCTTATCAAACAAAAGATTCGAAATAATATTAAGAACAAAAAAGAAGAACGATAATGCTATCAAATGGAAGAATCGAAATAATACTAAAAACCGAAATGAGAAATGAGAATCATATCAAACAGAAGAATCGATATAGTATTAAAAACATAAACGAAGAACGCAAATGCTATCAAACAAAAGAATCAAAACAATATTAAAAACAAAAACCAAGAACGAGAATGCTATCAGATGGAAGAATCGAAATAATATTAAGAACAGATATGAGAAACGAGAAGAATGCTACAAACCGAGCCCTTACTTTTCGTAAGCAATGTTGAAAATTAGTATTGGTCGATAGGAGATGACGGTGAGTATTATAACCGTCGAGGGACGTAGGAGATGAGAAATGATGAACAACAGATACCGTTCTCTTGCATGGAAGCATATGGTATGCAAAATCTCTAGGCATACAGAACTGTCCAATTGCCCCTTGAAACACATTCAATAATAGGGAAATAAACCCTAAAATCATCAACTCTGCCGCATCAAAAAAAAGACCCAAAATTAATGATAAAGTTATAAGCTTTATTATTTGAATTTAAAAAACGTCGTTTTTTTCGAGCTTTGTAGAAGTAAAGCTAATTTGGGTCGAGTAAGTGCTTGGAATGCTAGGACCGTCTCACGTTGGTTAGACTATATAAGAAGATATTAAGTATGTTAATAAGAGCGATTGATATCAAACGTTCTTCGATTCAAAATTAAAAAATTATTTTTAACATTTTTTTTTAAATTTAAAAGAAAAATCCGAAAAAAAAAATTTGAGGAAGAACCTTCCTTTAATTTCAGCACGGCGTGATTCAGTTGATCCTGCTTTTTATGTTTCAACCACTGACCAATCAAAGAAAAAAAATAATTAATTAATTATTATTTAAAAAATAAATATGATAAAAAAAATTATATAAATATTATTTTTATTATACATTAATAATCTAATTTATCAATTTTAATATCTCTATATTTATATTTTTTTTTAAAATTTATTATGAACATTCATAAACAAGTCCTATTTTTAAAACCCATAATAATAATAATAACTATTTAAAATTTTCCGGTGAATATTATTATTATTATTTAACGAAAGACGATAAAAATTAACTTCAAAAGACTCGTGAATATGTTGAAATTATATAGATTTATTATACTCAGTAGCTATAGTATACACGTGCGTGCGAAAGTAATACATTAACGATTTTAAATGAAATTTTAATAACGGGTCTAAATGATTTAATTGTGAAAGTTTAAGGTTGATAGTGTTGACGGGCCACTCGAGGTCTAAATTGATTCAATTGTGAAAATTTAGGGTTGACAGTGTTAATAGACCACACGTAGTCTAAACTGATTCAATTGTGAAAGTTTAGGGTTGACAGTGTTGACGGGCCACACATGGTCTAAACTGATTCAATTGTGAAAGTTTAGGGTTGATGGGTCACATGGGGTCTAAACGGTTTTTGTTTTTAGCTCTAAATTTCGACTTTTTTTTTTTTTCTAAATGACTAATGAGAACGACATATTCGAAAACAAAATAAAAATATAAGTCTGAAGAAATATTCCCAGGACGTCTTTACTTACGTTGAATTTAGTATTATTTGATTGAAAATTAACATCAAAATGCTCGTTTTAGAAGCTATTGAAAGTATATGAACTAAAATGAAACGAAACCCGAACCTGTCCAAGATGATGAAGGCCACGTTCAAGAGAGAAGGAAATGATAACGATAATGGAGGAAACAACGGCGACGATCCATGTTGGAGTGAACTCAAACTTGGCATTTGGAGGTTCATGCACGATCCCCGTTGCATGATTCATCGTTCAAGAATACCTCTTGTTCTTGTTCTTCTTCTCGTTCTTGTTCTCGTTCTTGTTGTTTGTTAGATGAATATGGATTCTTAAGGTTGCTATATTTGTGTACCAATTCCATTAGGGGAGAAGCAAGGAATAAGTTGGTAGCAGCAGCATAGGGAAAAGAATAAAGCATACGTTTGTATTCTACCCTTTATTTTATTGTTTTATTTGGATTTTTTTTTTTTTTTTTTAAGGGGAACAAGTGTGACGTCTAAGCTGTAAAATCGATTGAAATTAACTTTTTGAAGTATAGAAGTATGATTGAAACCTGTTAGCTATAACGTTCGAGGATATTTTGTGAGTAAACTACGAGAATTAAGAGTATCATATGACTCGAGATAGGCCAATCTGGGTTACCTAAACCAAACCATAAAGGTTGAGTTGGGTTAGTTTTTTTTTTTTTTTTTTTGGTTTGTACTCGGGTTGAATTTTTGAAAAATTGACAATTTTGAGTAGGTTGATGGGTTGACAATTTTTTAACGGGTCAATCCGACCAAGAATAGGGTTACACCCGACCCAATCCTACCATACTTTTAAGATTATTATGAAAATTAAAAATATCTAATAGTTTCAGATATTTAAGTTGAGTTACTAATATAATATGTATTATAAATAAATATAATTTTTTAAAATAATGAAAAATTATAATTCAGGCGACTCCCGTTACTAATCCAATAATTTGAAATTTTGAGTTTGTTCAAAACGTTTTCCTAATCTAACTCAGTTGTATACATCTTGATCGATAAAAAATACGATTATTGGGTCAAATTTAACTCGTTCAGTAGTAATTACCCGAGGTTAAGAAGTCTTTGGCTTAAACCAATTGAAGTTTAGTTTGCCATTACTTTAATACAAAAAAGTTACTTTTAAAAAAAATAATAATTAATTTTTTTTATAATAATATATAGTTCGAGTAAAAGTTGGAGAGTGGCGTGGAGAATATTCCCTTTTAAATAAAAATGTTTCTTCTAATCTTTTGTTAAAAATATAGTCCGCACATTTAAAAGCGTTTTCAACTTTAAATTTAGTTATACAAAGAAAAATATTTTATTTTTAACTTTTTTATTAATTCAATTTTGTTAAAAAAATCATAATTAGAATCAGAAGTACTCCGCGCACATTAGTAAGATAGATCATTCGTTGTTCAACTTTATTAGAATTGAGGGATAGGATTCCGATCAACCTTTCTAAGAAAAATATTTTATTTAACACACGAACTCCTTTTAAGAATGAGACATGAGGGGGAACCGAAATTCTCGGCCTTTCTACTATGAAAGTTCCATATTAAATTTTTTTTACTGACACATGACAGTCTTGGCCGTATTAACTATTCTAATGAGACTGAGAATCCCTCTGATCTTCTCGTATTGATAAAACCTTCAATGTATGTCTTCGATTAAAAAGATATACTTAGTAGTTACTTTATTAGTTGAGGGGGATTCACCAATCACCCTTTCTATTAGAATGGCATATCATTCTCGGTTTCTATGAATGAGAATGAGGGACACCTCTGATCATTCTCAACCTAACTATTAGAATCTGATGATCATTCTCGGCCTTTCTATTAGAATGAGAATGAGGGGATACCGACACCTCTGATATTCTTTTCTATTAGAATGAGAGAGGGGATACCGACACCTCTGTAGAATGAGAATGAGGGGGACTACACCTCTGATCATTCTCGGCCTTTCTATTAGAATGAAAATGAGGGGATACCGACACCTCTGATCATTCTCGGCCTTTCTATTAGAATGAAAATGAGGGGGATACCGACACCTCTGATCATTCTCGGCCTTTCTATTAGAATGAGAATGAGGGGGATACTGACACCTCTGATCATTCTCGGCCTTTCTATTAGAATGAGAATGAGGGGGATACTGACACCTCTGATCATTCTCGGCCTTTCTATTAGAGAGGGATACTGACACCTCTGATCATTCTCGGCCTTTCTATTAGAATGAGAATGAGGGGGATACCGACACCTCTGATCATTCTCGGCCTTTCTATTAGAATGAGAATGAGGGGGATACCGACACAAATTAAAATGAGAATGAGAGGATACTGACTCTCATTCTCGGCCTTTCTATTGAATGACACCTCTGATCATTCTCGTGAATACTGACACCTCTGATCATTCTCGGCCTTTCTATTAGAATGACAATGAGGGGATACACACCTCTGAGCCCCTATTAGAATGAGAATGAGGGGGATACTGACACCTCTGATCATTCTCGGCCTTTCTATTAGAATGAGAATGAGGGGGATACTGACACCTCTTGATCATTCTCGGCCTTTCTATTAGAATGAAAATGAGGGGATACCGACACCTCTGATCATTCTCGGCCTTTCTATTAGAATGAAAATGAGAGGATACTGACACCTCTGATCATTCTCGGCCTTTCTATTAGAATGAAAATGAGGGGATACTGACACCTCTGATCATTCTCGGCCTTTCTATTAGAATGAAAATGAGGGGATACTGACACCTCTGATCATTCTCGGCAATAGAATGAGGGGGATAAAACACCTAATAAGACACCTCTGATCATTCTCGGCCTTTCTATTAGAATGAAAATGAGGGGATACTGACACCTCTGATCATTCTCGGCCTTTCTATTAGAATGAGAATGAGAGTGAAAATGAGGGGATACTGCACATTAGAATGAAAATGAGGGGATACTGACAAGAAATGAAAATGAGGGGATACATGGGGACCGCTACCTCTGATCATTCTCAGAGTCCAGTAGATTATTAGAGTGGATAAATCCATTAACACCTACACTTTTTAAGGGAATATAAACAAAGAAAGTTCTACTCCCGAACATTCGAGCAATCACAAGTTTTCTTTAAGATCTCTTTACGAGAGTCGTGCAATATAGAACCCATCTCCTCTTTATGTCTTCTGTTGTTCCCAAACCTTGCGACTAACCTCAATATTGGCTCTTTGAATCACAAAAGTACTAAATACTAAGTGAGTTTGAGTTTTATAAATGGTATAAGAACCCCACATCGATCGGAGGGAGAAACGTAGTTGTTACAAGCATGTACAAAACTCTTCCTAGTAGAGGTTAATAAGCCAAAGTAAATAATATCTGCTATGCTAACATACACCATCGGTTAGAGAGAGGACCCCACAGATTAGAAAGAGGAACAAAACTCGTACTCTCTACCTAATAGGCATATTTTAAAATCGTGAAACTAACGATAGTGCGTAACATGCCAAAAACAACTAACAATAATAATAATAATGTGTTAGCTTCTTATAAAACAACTAAGAAAACACCTAGGTTGAAGACACTCTCAAAAAGTTTTGACTAAGGAGTTTAAATGGCTACCATAATCATTTACCTCTATAGCATTTTTGTGTGAATTCTAACAGCCCCTGTTTCTTGTATAGCTATAGCGAATCCTATAAAAGAGTGAAGATATGGCATATATCCATTACCTTGAAAATATGTTGGTATTGACAAATCTATTTTTAACCTATAATAGTTATTCATAACACCATCTTCACTACAAAATAGCCTTTTTGTATACTGTCTTTAAGAGATGATGCTTTTTCTTGGGCAATCTTGAACATGGAATAGTTATTTTTCATCCGAAAACTAATTGGCTCCACCCATGCCAATCGAAAATCAAAATGGAAAAGTCCCCAGAATGGTTTTTGAAGGCTACAGTGTGCACAAACACGAAATAGAATCAAAAGATGGATGGGAAAATCACAAGCACCCGCATGAACAAGATTCTCAAAAGGAAAGGAGAAAAGAATCAATCAACTGGTAGAAGAACTTGCAAGAAAGAGAAACAAGCAGGAAAGGTATCTAGCTCCAATCATAAAGAAAGTAACAGCATAAACATTGGGACTTGACACCAAACTCTATGTTCTGAAAGACTCCTCATTTTGATCAAAAGTTGGAACTAACCATTTCATGAACAGGAAACGGATATCTAAATACATCTCTAGTTAGGAGTTGCGTTTCAAAAATGCTCTGACAGTGGAAATTGAAACTGAAATGAGAAGAGAAGTGAAACATACCTAACAAATAAGAGTATATAGAAAGGAAACCAATCTGCCCCAGATATTGCACAAGAGAAAAAAAAAAGTCTTTGCAAATGGGCTAGTTCCCCGCTTAAGCAACTTGGTATTAAATCAAAACTGTCGGCATAACGAGCTAATATGGTCAAAACAAACAAAGTTACATTCAAATTTCAAAAAGTAATAAGCCACAGCAAATAGGAAATCGCTGATTTCACAAAGTTCAAACAGAGACAATGGTAATAATGTTGACACTAATTCCATATAAATTTAAAAACGGAAAATTAACTAGCTTAACTTAGGCAGCTTCAGATAGAAAAGCTCTTCCGGGCTGACGGTTAGCGAGAGGTCCATGGCATCCAAGAAGCTGCACAGTCCAATTTCCACACCATAAGTTAACAAATAAAAGAGTAAGAACCATGCAACTCCAAACAAACTACAGAAATATATGAACATATGGGTTCTGTGGTTATGGCTTATAAGTGATGCACAACCAAGAAAAATTAGAACATGCATGAAAATATGGTCCTAATTGCTAAGAAGGAAGCCCCATTCAAAGCATTCTAAGGTAATAACCATGCCGTTTGCCTTAAAGTCGTGCCCTAGGCTTCTTTAGTTTCAACTGGACATTGTATCAAGCGCTTCGTAATTTTTTCAGTTTAATGCATTGCAATTCCTTTTAAATGGAACAAAAATCAGCCTCCCCTATCTACGTTTAGATTCATTCCCCTATATATTGTGCTTTTAAACAAATAAGATCAAGGCACTCCCAACAATTAGAACAGCGATGAAACAGTATACGGTTATCCACAATATCAGATACCTTTGCATTAACACCATCTGGCATGATCTTGTTCTCTGACTTGAACTTAAGATAATCAGCTCGGCTGAATTTAGTGAATCCCCTGAGAAAGAAAATTTTGAACAATCATCATTCAATCAAATTAGGCCCCAAAAAAAGGTTTCCTCAGATCCCAGTCAAAGAAATAAGAATATGAAAAGTGCACACACTAACACACGAAACTTAATACACTCCCCAGTCAAGGGGCATACCACTTCCTGCTAACAATGATCTTCTGACGACCAGGGAACTTGAACTTAGCACGGCGGAGGGCCTCCTGAGCATGTTGGCTGTTGTTGTCCTTGCATCGAACTGAAAGAAGAACCTGACCGATGGCAACTCTTGCACAAGTTCCTTGTGGCTTACCAAAAGCACCTCTCATGCCAGTTTGGAGCCTATCAGCCCCAGCACACGAAAGCATCTTGTTAATTCGAAGAACATGGAAGGGGTGCACTCTGACCCTCAAATGGAACGCATCCTTCCCAGCAAATTTCGACATGTACTTATTACATGCAATACGAGCTGCTTCCAAAGCCTCACTGGACACATTTTCTTTCTCCCAACTCACAAGATGCACACAGAATGGGAATTCATCAACACCCTTCTTCTTCATTCCAACATCATAAATCCTGATCTTGGGATCGGGGACACCGCGACAAAATCGCGATTTGGGATAGGGTTTGTTCTTAATTTGGCGGTAACATCTAGCAGGTCCTACAAAATCAAAATCAAAATCAAAATCAAAATCAAAATCAAAATCAAAATCAAAATCAAAATCAAATACAAAAACAATGAAAAGCAATCACACAAGATTCTATGAAGACATTATAAGAAGAAGAAAGAAAAATACTTCTCCCCATGGCGCTGGTTCCCCCGTCCCTCTGCTGCTGCAACTGAACTTCGATCTGGTAGGTTGTAAATTAGGGTTTTAGATACTTATAAGGAACCCGAACTTTGTAAAGGCCCAGGCCCACTATTACGGGCCGGGAAAAAGCCCAACTACAAATTAATTTTAATTATTAATATGAAAATATATTTAAAAATAAAATAAATGGTCTCCGCTATTATTGTTCTCTTTGGGTCTTTCTTAGTCATTCTATCCTCAAGATAGCTCTGATTCAGATGTGGTCTCGGGTTCATTCATGTACCCCTCTTTTACTTGGGTGTTACATTCCCATCAGCTCCCACCTTGGTTCGTCCCTAACTTTCATTTCCTTTAAGTCTTTCTTAGTCATCTTATCCTCAAGTTTGCTCTCATTCGAATGTGGTATCAGTTCACTCATGTACCCCTCCTTTACTCGGGTATCGCATGTCCATCAGCGTCCGCCTTCGTTCGTCCTTGAACCATATTTTACTATGAGAGGTACCGCTCTTATAACGACCCTAAATTTCTATCAATCTAAAGTCGCTACCGTCATCATAACCTATGCTCTTATGCAGAATAAACATTTAAAACTTCATCTTAAAACACTGTCCTGACTTACGTATTAAAGCATCTTTAAAATAATATAAAGAAATAATAAATAAAAAACAACTAAAACATTAAAGGTAAAAACACCCTGTACTATTGTAAGTGTAAGAAAATGAAATACTATTATCCTATGCACGTGTCATGGTCTCTACTTGTGATGTCGTTGTTAGTCGTACAGGGGTACCTTGCTAGCACATGGCTTGAGTATTTTAAAAAATACTCTGTAAGTGACCTCACTATTGGGGTCAAGGAATGCAAACACATACAACTCATAATCTAGAGACCAATCGTTAAAATCATTATAAGGGTGGCCTCCAATCCACAGACAAAATTGAATGTGTAGTACTTTTCTACACACGACCCAGCTGTTTGAGCAAAAAAATGCAAGCACATGCAACTTTCATGACATTGTATTTATTTTTTCTCGACAAAATAAATAAATAAATAAACACACAAAAATTAAAATTAGTATTATTTAATATACGATTATAGAAATTATATAATCAAATAAAATTAAAATAAATAATATTTTTGTTTTACATTCAACATTAATTATAATTATAATTTGTATCTCAAAAATACTCTGAAATTTCAAAAGTTTTAATAATAATTTTTGTTTAAAAAATACTCTCCGAATGAGTACTATATTTATAATTTTTCAATCTTTATAAAAAATAAAATAAAGTTGTTGAGGAACAGAACGAAACTTTTGTAAAATAGCATGCTGTAAACTTAAAAATATTTTTAAGAAACTTTTGTAAAATAGCATTTTTGAAACTTTTTTAGTTAAAAAATATTTTTTAAACTTTTTTTTTTAATATAATTTAAGATTTTTTTTTTTTTTTTTTTTTTTTTTTTTTTTTTTAAGTTTAAGAATTTTATTGGAACATTCCAAATGTTTTTATTAATTTAACCTTAATGATTTAATTTAATTGCTAAAAGGATTAATAAGCATATACTAATTAAAATATTAGTAATGAATCATCGACTTAAAATATTAATTAAAAATAGTTAGTTATAATTACTATTAATTATTTAATTAGGCTATATTTTTATGATATCCAAATTAAAAAAAAAAAAAAAATCTCACTTATATTTAGGATAATTTATTAACATTTAAAAATGTGAAAACTTCTGAAATAAACAAACCATTAGCGAAGCATAAATAGATCACAATAGTCTTAAAACTGTAACAATTCAAATTCACCGTTAATAAATATTGTTCACTTTACCCTATTACGTATCGCTATCGATTTCATAGTTTTTAAAATGTATCCATTAGAAGTGGGCTTAAGCTATTACAAACAGTATCAGAGTCAGATACCGAGCAGTGCCAACAAAGACATCAGGTCCCTAATGAGGTGAAACTGTCAACAATAGACGTGTTTTAAAAAATACTCAAAGACTGATGTTGTTCTTCACATTCATAGAGTTATTTACAAAGGAAATATTATATAAAGTAACGAAGATTTAAACTTCTAAACATCAACGGAATAAACTCCGAATGAAAAAAAAAAAAAAAAAAAAAAAAAAAAAAACTCTCACCGTTCCCTAACGATGGGTTAATAATGTGCACGGCTAAAAAGGGCCTATTTACAAGCCTCCTCCATTTTTTGAACACACCAAGAATATGGGGTACGAAAATAGTCAATCCATCATTGACCACAGATCACCAACCTTCTCAAAACACAAGTATTATTTCGATATTTCTCGTTCTGTTTTCTTCTTTTACCCATTCAGATAAGCTGGGTCCTCGCTGGTAACAGAGACAGACAGCAAACCAATGAAACTCTAAGCATTTACAGTTCATTGGTTCATTTTTCTTTCAAAAGTTTCACGTTCTTCCTCGTATAGCTGCCACAAGTTTCATCAAGAGAACCTGTTAATGGTGGGTTTGTAAGAGAGGTGATTAGCAAAAGAGAAGAAGACATGGATGAGCAGGCTTCGATAGCGAATAGCACAGACGATACAATCGTTTGCTATGCGCCTAGCATGATCACAACAAATGGGGTGTGGCAAGGCGATAACCCTCTTGATTATTCTCTCCCTCTCTTCATCTTACAGTTGACAATGGTGGTTGTGATGACTCGCACTTTGGTTTTCCTCTTAAAACCCTTACGTCAACCTCGAGTCATCTCTGAAATTTTGGTGAGTTTAAGATCTCTTTATCTAAAGTACTTGTCATTTTATTTCCACCGCCTGCGCTAAATGTTAGGAATCACGGATCTCCACAACGGTATGATATTGTCTACTTTGAGCATAAACTCTTATGGGTTTGCTTTGGATTTTCTCTAAAGGCTTCGTACCATTGTAGATGTATTTCTTACTTATAAATCTATGATCATCCTCTTAATTAGCTAATATGGGACTCTGCACCAACAATCCTCTCCTCGAACAAAGTATACCATAAAACCTCCCCTGAGGCCTATAGAGTCATCGAGCAGCCTCCCTTTTATTGAAGCTCGACTCTTTTCTTTCAAGCCCTCGAACAAAGTACACCCTTTATTCGACACTTGAGTCACTTTTTGACTACACGTTCAAGGCTCACAACTTCTTTGTTCGATATTTGAGGAATTTATTGACATGGCTAAGTTAAAGGCATGGCTTTGATATATGTTAAGAATCATGGATCTTCACAACCGTAGGATATTGTCCACTTTGAGCATAAGCTCTCATGGCTTTGCTTTGGGCTTCCCCTACGGCCTCATTGCCAATGAGCCCCAAACAGCCTCATTACCGATGTAGATGTATTTCTTACTTATAAACTCAGGATCATCCTAGGATTCCCCCATTTGGAGCTTTAAACTTCGTTTCTGTGTGTAACAGGGCGGAGTGATTTTGGGGCCTTCGGTTCTAGGGAGGAGTGCAGATTTTGCCAGCACCGTATTTCCTTTAAGAAGTGTAATGGTGCTTGAAACAATGGCCAACGTGGGGCTTCTCTACTTTTTGTTCTTGGTTGGTGTGGAGATGGATCTGTCAGTGATTCGTAGAACTGGGACGAAGGCAATGGCAATAGCTGTAGCAGGAATGATTCTTCCATTCAGCATAGGAGCTGCCTTTTCATTCCAGTTGCACAAAACAGATGAGGAATTGAACATCACTTACATTATGTTTCTTGGTATTGCACTCTCCGTGACAGCTTTCCCAGTGCTAGCTAGAATTCTTGCAGAGCTTAAACTGATAAACTCAGAGATTGGAAGGATGGCTATGGCCTCTGCCCTTTTCAATGACATGTGTGCTTGGGTTCTCTTAGCTATAGCCATAGCCTTATCTGAGAATGATACCTCATCTATGGCTTCCTTATGGGTTATATTGTCAAGTACAGGCTTTGTTTTGTTTTGTATCTTCATCGTTCGACCCTTGATCTCGTGGATGATTCGAAAAACTCCAGAAGGGGAAAGTATCAGTGAGTTCTATATATGTTTGATCCTCACAGGGGTTATGATCTCAGGGTTTGTTACAGATGCCCTTGGAACACACTCGGTTTTTGGGGCTTTTGTGTTCGGGTTGGTTATCCCCAATGGATCACTTGGGGTGGCTTTAATTGAGAAACTTGAGGATTTTGTTTCAGGGCTTCTTCTCCCTCTCTTCTTTGCAATAAGTGGGCTTAAGACTAATGTGAATCGCATAGAAGGATCAACC
The DNA here is from genome assembly GCA_018691285.1 of Cucurbita argyrosperma subsp. sororia. Lineage (NCBI taxonomy): Eukaryota > Viridiplantae > Streptophyta > Magnoliopsida > Cucurbitales > Cucurbitaceae > Cucurbita > Cucurbita argyrosperma. The sequence goes on from CM031900.1 coordinate 15,278,713, forward strand.
TCTTGGGTAGCTATTCTATCAATCACTCTCCTTGCTTTTGCTGGAAAAATCATTGGAACTCTCCTTGCTTCCATTTGTTATCAGATGTCCTATCGAGAAGGTGTCACCTTAGGCTTGCTTATGAACACCAAAGGCCTTATTGAAATGATCATCCTCAACGTCGGAAAGGACCAAAAGGTAAACACTCTCAACACATACTTGTTAGGAATCATGATCCTCCATAATGGTATGATAGTTTGTTAGGAATCACTACCCTCCATAATGGTATGATAGTTTGTTAGGAATCACGACCCTCCATAATGGTATGATAGTTTGTTAGGAATCACGACCCTCCACAATGGTATAATATTTTGTTAGGAATCACGACCCTCCACAATGGTATGATATTTTGTTAGGAATCACGACCCTCCACAATGATATGATATTTTGTTAGGAATCACGACCCTCCACAATGGTATGATATTTTGTTAGGAATCACGACCCTCCACGATGGTATGATATTTTGTTAGGAATCACGACACTCAACAATGGTATGATATTGTCTACTTTGAGCAAAAGCTCTCGTGGTTCTTCTTTTGGCTTCCCCAAAAGGCTTCATACCAATGGAGATGTATTCCTTACTTATAAATCCATGATCAACCCCTTAATTAGCAGACGTGGGACTCCTCTTCCAACCATCCTCAACAATACTGTCCCTCCAACATACGTTGAGCTGAAATTCCCTATAAATCTAATAAGTTGGGTTGAGTTTTCTCTTGCTATCCACCACGCACGCACCCATTATCCTAGATATTAAACACATGAGCAACAATAATGAATGCATACTAACCTGGAATGCTCTGCAGATAGAAGAAGTTGGGTTGTCTTTCTTTTTCTTTGTCATAAACTTTGCCTCTTTTCATGCCATTCTCACCAAAGTATCAATGTAAACATAATATGCAGGTGTTGGATGATAAAACGTTCACAGTTATGGTGATTGTAGCCCTCTTTATGACTGGGATAATAACGCCTGTAGTTACCATAATCTATAGGCCAACAAGAAGGTTTCTACCGTATAAGAAACGAACAATCCAATCATCGAAACCAGATTCAGAGTTCAGAGTATTAGTTTGCATCCACACACCTCGAAATGTGCCAACGATCATTAACCTCCTTGATGCCTCAAACCCAACCAAAAGATCCCCAATTTGCATTTACGTTCTACACTTGGTCGAACTCACAGGCCGAGCCTCGGCCATGCTCATTGTCCACAACACCAGAAAATCAGGTCGCCCTGCCCTAAATCGAACCCAAGCTCAATCAGATCACATCATCAATGCATTCGAGAACTACGAGCAGCACGTCGAATGCATCTCAGTTCAGCCGCTCACAGCCATTTCCCCCTACTCCACAATGCACGAAGACATCTGCAATTTAGCCGAGGATAAACGTGTGGCCTTCATAATCATCCCATTCCACAAGCAACAAACAGTGGATGGAGGAATGGAAGCCACAAATCCAGCGTTTAGATTGGTAAACCAAAATGTGTTAGCCAATGCCCCTTGTTCCGTCGGAATCCTAGTGGATCGAGGCTTAAACGGCTCGAATCGAGTCGCATCGAACAAGGAATGTCACTATAACATAACCATGTTGTTCTTCGGTGGACAAGACGATAGAGAAGCCCTATCATACGCATGGAGAATGTCAGAACATCCACGAGTAAGCTTAACCGTAATGCGATTCATCGCTGGAGAAGAAGCATCAGAACCAAACCAAGAAGATAACACACCAATAGCTTCAACTACAGAAACAGATGCCGACAGAGAGAGGAAACTGGACGAAGAACTCATAAAGGAATTCAGAACAAAAAGCTCAAATAACGAATCAATATCTTACAGCGAGAAAGTCTCGAACAACGGCGAGGAGACAGTAGCAGGCATACGATCAATGGATGATGCTCACGACCTATACATCGTGGGGAGAGGAGAATCTCACATATCGCCTCTCACCGCTGGACTCACAGACTGGAGCGAATGTCCAGAGCTTGGAGCAATCGGCGATTTGTTAGCTTCGTCGGATTTTGCAGCGACGACATCAGTTTTGGTAGTTCAACAGTTCGGAGCAGCAATCATGGCGGATCATGGAGACGAAGAAGATCCAAGCGAGCCCTTCCAAAGCTTGAGATCCACGAATTTGCGGCCACATACTCCTTCAGAACCTCAAAACATGTACAGTACATGATCATTGCATTACAGAATGAGATTCTTTTGAAAGAACTCATTCAAAAACTACTAGTCATCTATTTTAGAAGTTTAAATTTTGTAAATAATTAATTTTTTTTTTCTTATGAATTTAATTTAATCTAGTTCTATATATATATATATATATATATATATATATATATATATATATATATTATTAATACTCACTAGTTTAGTAATTATTTTTAAATGCCAATTTTTTAATTATTTTTTTCTAAAATTAAATGGAATTTATTTTTATATATATATTGGGGTTTTTAAAATTAAATTTTTTAAAATTAATTTTAAAATTCGACTATGAATTTGGACGTTTTCTTAAAAATAAAAATAAACAACAAAAACGATTGTTAAACGAGATTTTAAAGATCAATAAAAGGAGCGAAAATGGTAACGTGTTCAACTTTGTCTTATAACTTCGAACAACTAAAATATCGACTTTTGTTGAGAATGAGTTGAAGTAAAAAAAATATAAGGATAGATCATGAAATTTAAAAGTAAATAAAAATGATTAGTTTAAAGATACTCTGTAGCTATAAAAAGTATTATAAATATAAAAAGTATTATAAAAATATTTTAATTGAAATGTTAAAAGAATTTTAAACTAATGCAAAAATAAAAATAAAAGAAATATTTTAATTGAAATGTTTAGGGAATGAGTTGATTCAGCTTCAGACGATTCTGGCGTAGACCTCGATTAGGAGACTGAGTCCTAATTGAAATGTTAGGAACGAGTGACCTGCGAAGGCAAACTCTCAGTGATCTCGGCTGATGAAATTGGATCACGGGAAGATTGTGTAGATAACGGAGAAGGCTTTCCACGCTCGTAATATGGGGAACCTAACGGACAAAACAAGGGAAATGAAAAAAGGGGAGCCCTTTAAAGAAGATTGAGTGAATAGGCTAACTATTAGCCGTTACCACTCGATTCCCGACTATGCAACGTTAATCCTTGTTGGGTGTCCCAAACAAGAAATAAGAAGAGAGTCAGTGGTCTATGTCATTGCACGTCTTTTCCCTCTGGTTGAAGTGGTCACTAGTCTTTGGATCAGGCCGGCAGCTGCGGATCTTCTCCTTCATGATGTTGAACCACCATGTTTCTAGTCAACGCCAACTCGATCAACTCTAGAGCCTATCAATCTTTGAGCTTCTACTATATTTTTGGAAAACGTCAACTAGATCAACCACAGAGCCTACTGATCTTTGAGTTTTTACTATGTTTCTGGATAGCATCAACTCGATCAACTCGATCAACTCTAGATCCTATCGATTCTTGAGCTTCCACTACATTTACCGACAACGTTAACTGGAACAACCCTAAAGTCTACTGATCCTTAAGTTTCTACTATGTTTTTCGAAAGATCAACTGGATTAACTCTAGAGCCTATCGATTCTTGAGTTTCCACTAGACCGTAGTCATGGAATCCAGCTTCAACCCGGACAAAGATTCATGAAGATCTTGTTAGTAAAAATAATCTTTAATCTGCATCTTCTTTAAATCGGTTTTTGAACTTTCCTTACTAAAAAATTGTGGCAAATCTCTCCTATCTGTAATGTCATTTTTTCGGATCGTACGACTCATATACTCGATTTAAACGAAGAACATGAAGAACAAAAAAGAGAAATATAAGTGGTAACATCAAAATAGAAAACTCCACGACTATAAGTTTATATATTAATGATTTCAAGTAGTATTTTATATCTATATTTAGCTTGTTCGAATGATATATTTATGGATTGGTTCGAAGATTCAATCCAAATTTCGTTCAAACAGATGCCATAAGGTGACTATATCTAATCGAATGAACGATTAACATAGACCAATCTGACTTAGTCAAACGTTGATTTTTAGATGAGCTTGGATCAAACTTGAGTCCAGTTTCGTGTTTGGCCCGTGTTGAGAAAAATTAGTAACCAGACGGATTTTTCTTTTTCGGTTCTACATAAAATTTTTGTTAATAAGAAAAAAAAAATTATTTTTTAAGAAGCATAGACTAAAAAAAAAAACTAGAAACATAAAAATTTCTTAGTACTAACTAGCACTGATGTTAATAGGACAGGGCGGAGATGGGAAAACGTTTCTCGTTTCCATCTCTGCCACCTATTTCAATTTCTATCATCGCGAAATTTCTCTTTTATTTTTGTGGAAAACGAGGCAGAGATTTTGTGTGAATTTTTTTTTCATTTATTATTCTTAAAAAAACAGCTATTTTAATTAAAAATGGTATAAAAATATTAATAAATTAATATATATTCTATTGATTTAAAATTTCAAATTTTAATATTGCATCGTAATCTTTTAACAATTTTAAAATATTTTTAGGATGATTTTTAATTCAAATATTATCATAAAAAAAAACATAAAAATTAATTAATTTATTTTTTTAATATAGAAAAAAGCGCATATATATATATATATATATATATATATATATATATATATATCTAAAACGGAGTGGGACTGTGATGAAGAATATTCCAATCTGTCGTATTTATCTTGAAAAAAGTATTCTTCACTTTTTCTTTCGTTCTCTAAATGTAGCTAGGGGCGAGTAGCCATAGATAAAATGGACATTTCTACCCCTCTCGGTTGGGAGATATTACCACAATATTTCTATCTTAAGATGATTTTATAAATAAATGAAAAGGTGTATAGGCTAAGTTCTGCTAGGGGTGTACATGATCCGGGTTGGGTTGGGTTGAGCGATTTTTTTGACCCAACCCAAAAGTTCAGGTTGGTTGGATTGGTAACCCAACCCAACCCGAAACTTTTCACGACCCGACCCAACCCAACCCTCTTTTTTCGGGTTGGGTTGTTAATTTTTTTTTTTTAAAGTTTTATATATCCCCAATTTATAATTATTCGGATACAATCTTATATAAAATATATTAAAAATTTACAAACAAACACAAATTAATCCATAATTATTAAAAAAAAAACAAATTCAATGAAAAACAACTAGCGAAAATGGTAACATATTAACATAGTTCGAGTGAAAATTGTGACATATTAATATAGTTCAACATGTCATAAAATTAAACAATGCCGGACATTTCTTAAAAATGAGTTAAAATAGAAGATATATCATGAAATTAAATAAACAATAAAAATGATTAGTTGATATTGTATATATAAAAAAAAAAAAAAACATATAAAAATATTTTAGTTGAAATATGTTTACTTACCTCATATGATTTGATAAAGATAAATAGCCCTAAATTATTAAAATAATATATATATATATATATATATATATATATAAATTGTGATATAATAATATTACTAAAAAAAATAAAAACATTAGAATTTAGAATGGTTGGTATATATTTAAATATATTTAAACTAGAATTTATAAATATAATAACGTTAGCGACAAATATAAAATAAATATATATAAAAGAAAAAAAAAACACATATTTTTGCCTGGATTCGAACCCAAGTGTGAATTTTCTTCAACCGGCCATAGTACCACTCTGGCAAACCTATTAAAAGTTAGTAAGTTTTAATATACTTTATATATTTAAATTTGGATCGGGTCAACCCGAGGGTTTTACCCACGAACCCGAAACCGAACCGATTTAATTCGGGTTCGGAAAAATGAACTTAACCCTGCCGAAATGCTAATCCAACCGAACCGAACCGTTATAGTTAAAGTTGGGTTGGTCCCAGTTGTCAAGGTAGCTTCTGCCATTGAGAGTCCAACAAAATTCTTGGGTGATTACAATTCTTGGGTGAATTTCTTCTCCACCATTTCTGCAGCAGCATGCTTTTGAAGAGTTCCATTTTCAATCCCGTTCCGACTTCGCCGCCTCTGCTTCCCCCTCTCTTCTCCGGCTCCCCTTCCAGGTTCCATCACTCTCTTAATTTACTCTCTCTTTCATTGTGTCAATTCTATTCCATTTTCTGCTTTTGTAGTCGTTTTCTTTCCGTTTATTTGCTCTCGTTCTATTTTGTTGGATTCTTGTGTCTGTTTGTGTGTATGCAGGGCAAATCTTACTGAAAATATAGCCATTGAGGGCCGTAACCTCACCTTCTCGATCACGACGCGGCAGGGCAAAATTGTGCCTATTCTTAGGGATTGCTCACTCCGGATTCCGTCAGGTCAGTTTTGGATGCTTCTTGGACCTAATGGCTGTGGAAAATCCACTCTCTTGAAGGTACAATCCAGATTCACTCACGTTTCCCTTTCTGTAATCTGTATTTGAAGGATTTGGATTGTGATACAGAGGCCTGATTGAGCATTTTTTTTCCCTCTTTGAAAGAAGTTTTCTGTTGTTTAGAATAAAATTGAGTCCATACATGTTTCATAACTATTATCTAAAAGAAAAAACAAAAGAAGAGAAAATAGTGACTTCGCTATGCATTGCACTAACATTTTTTTTTAATGAGAAACGAAATTTGTTCATTCAATTAATGAAAAGAGACCAATGCTTAAAGAATGAAAGCTTCCCAAAGGAGTAAAAAGAAGCGACCAAGTAGGATTATCCAAAAAATTCTGAAACATTTCTCAAAAAAGAAAAAAAAAATTATCCTACCAAAACACCGAAATAGAAGTCGAGAATGCTGAGCTCCGAGCAAAAGAGATTGAAGGAGGGAGGAGCCAAGGGAATCTGAAGAAAATTGATTTTGGAGGCTGAAAAGAAATTCCAAACAAACCAGAAGATTCTTACCAAACTGAAGCAGAAAATTGGAAGAAACTGATAAAGAGAAGAACAGAAACCCATAAAAGCGTAATCCAATTCCATATTAACAGTTTTGAAAACAAATTAGAAAATTGTTCTGATCTGAACGTGATTTGTCAAGCATGCCGAAAATCCTTACTGTCTTGTATTTTGCATAATATAGTGAAGTCACTTGACAAATATGCTATAACACTAATCTCTGTGGAGGTTCCATCTACTCTAATGCAAGCTTTGGGAGATAATAAGGATGTTATGCATTATGTTTATAGCCTGGGGCTTGAACCTTCGACTTTAGAAAGCATCTTCTTACATTTCAAGTTCTTATTGAGACAACTCTTTGGGTATTGCGATTTACGACTCGTATTTCTTAGTATCCAAAAGAGTACAAAATTTAACACCACTATCAAATGGGCCCTAATATGTCACCATACTTTTGTAGTTCAATAGATCAAAATGATGCAAGTTATAAGTCCTCGATGTGTTCACTATGTAGGTCTTGGCTGGTCTTTTGAATGCGTCAACTGGTGCAGTATACGTCAAGAAGCCAAAGTGCTTTGTCTTCCAAAACCCCGATTATCAGGTTACCTTCCTTCATCGTTTTAACCTTCGGTTGGTATAGGATAAAATTATAGCTGAATTTAACACCTTGGAAGAGAATTTACTGTTATGGCACAGTTTCTCTTTTTAAGTAAGTAAATATGTTCTGTTTTAACTGTGTGCCTTTTGCTCTTGAAGTAATTGTTGGGTTATTTTGATGTAGTTGGTTTTGCATCAGAGCCACATTGAAAGTTATTATATTAGTTACTACTAACTAGCTATAGTCAGCTCATCCATCCTCTAGAGGACATCTGTATTCTATTTGTGAAACCATCATCAAAACCTAATGCCATTGATTTGAAGAATGGACTTTGTTAGATGAAGTACAGCAAAAGTAGTGTTTGAACTCTGTAACTATGAGATATGAATGTAAGAAATACATGACTGATTACTGACTCAACAATATTACTTTCATCTTTGAAAAAGTAGGGGGTGTTGCATCTTAAACTGTCAATTTGTGTTTGATTAATTCTTGTTGTTGACATTGTTACTTAAATGTTGATTGGGAATGTTGACTGTTCAATGGAGTAATTATTTAACATGATATGGCAACAATTAGTATGGGAGAGTGGACTAGTTGAACAAAACAAGTTTGGGTTGGTCAATTTTTTTTTGATTTTATAGCCTGCCCGTCCCACCAAAATTTTATGCCACTTTATCCTTATTTTATCTAGTTGACATATTTCCTTTTGTCACGTCATTTACAACTTGTTATCCAAATTGTAAGTATTGTTAATATTTTAGTACCAATAATAATGGTATGAACTTAATAAATCAATAAAAAAAAGTTTAGGAATACAATTGAAGCTTTTGAGAGTTTAGTATCAACACGACTGAATTCAGGGACTAGGTTTGAAATTTGACCTAAAATATATCCTTAGAAGAGGGTAGAAACAGCAAGCACAAAGTTGCCGGCTTGAGAAAATCTATTGAATTTCAAACATGCATATGCATTCTTGCAAACAAACAAGCTGTACAGGTTTATCATCTTTCTTTTTGCTCGTATTGTTGTAAGGAACATCTGCTGCAAATAATTCTTTTGTTTGCCAGGTTGTGATGCCTACTGTGGAAGCTGACGTTGCATTTGGCCTCGGTAAGTTAAATCTGACCAATGAAGAAGTTAAATCAAGGGTTCTGGAAGCTCTGAGCTCGGTTGGCATGTCCAGCTACCTTCAGGCAAGTCATATAGTTTTGTAGTTTATCAAAATAGGAAGTTATAAACAACAGCTGAAATTAGTTTGAAAGTTCCGAATTCTTGTTCCTCAGAGATCCGTTCAAACGCTGAGTGGTGGTCAGAAGCAAAGGGTTGCCATTGCTGGTGCTTTGGCTGAAGCATGTAAAGTGCTTCTATTAGATGAACTGACCACATTCCTCGATGAGAAGGATCAGGTATTTCATATCATACAAGTAGATTTGTGAATGTTCCATCACATAATCCCAATGGTAGAATTTGACATGCTGTGCTGATTATTGCAAACAAATCTGGTCTCCACCCACTCCCTAGGCGGCCAATGTGATAGGCTTGGAATGTTCAGAGATATCCTTCAAAATTTGGTTCATGGTTTAAGGTTGAAAATTATTAATTAAAACCTCGATTAGATAGGTGAAACTTTTCTAGCAATTCGCAGGGTAGGTCATGAGCATAATAATTTATTTACTAAAAACTTGATATAGACACACGTTTTCTTCATTTACTTAATCCTTAAATTCGTACACGAGCAAGGGTTGGAAGTCATATGTAGCATCAAAGTTTCCAAACAAATTTAAGTTCTTATTATTATGACATGTTAATGATAAGGACTAAAATAGCCCTTTTTATGCACAATAAAGTTCTGGTTAAACTATTAAAGATAAATTAATGTGGTATCAAGTTTCTAAATAAATTTCATGTAGTATGGAGACTAAAATAGAACATTTTAAAGATAGAGAAACTAAAATAGACCATTTAAATTTTAGGAGACAAAACGAAATATGTAGGAAAGTCCTTGGACCAAAATAAAATTTAAACAAACCATTTACTTTTTTGAGGTTGTATCTATCCTCTTATTTTTTTATCCTTTTTCCACATTTTCTTTTCTAAATCAGATGGGGGTGATCAAAGCAGTTAGGAATTCTTTGCACAATTCTGAAGATGTTACAGCATTATGGGTGACCCATCGCTTAGAAGAACTCGAGTATGCTGATGGCGCTATCTACATGGAAGATGGGAAAGTCATCATGCATGGTGATGTGGAAAGTGTCCAAAGTTTCATTAAAACGAAACAATCAGATTATATCAAGCATATTTACTATTCGTGACTGTCATCTCTCTTTCAATTGATGTTTTTCTTGTTACATTATTATAACATTGCAGCATATAGTTTTGTATCATCTATTTCCATAATAAAATCATTCAGTTGTTGCATTATTTCGTTACATAATGAAGAAAGCTCATACTCTGACTATACCACTCGAGTCCTCTGCTTATTGAACTTTGTTTTTATATTATCTTCTCCTTTTCTGCTTCCATGCAATTAACCTTGATGGATATATCAACCGCTATATCATATGTTTTATGGCAATAACCTTCTGATATACTATGCGCTTTCTTATGACAAGTATTATATCATATGAAATATTATCAGGTACAATATTTTGGCTTCTTGAAGTTTATTTGCATATGTCTGGATTTGGTTGAATACTTTTTGTTGGCTGTTTGTGCTTTTTTGGAGTCTGAAGATTAATCAGGTTTGATTTAAGCACAAGTTCAGGTTTGATTTAGAGCTCGTGATAAATCCGTTACAAGTCCAAGTGAAGAGGTCCTTGAAGCTAGCATCGCGGTGTGACATCGAGGCTAGCATCGTGGTGTTAGAAGAAGTCTACTGGAACTCATGTTACAGGTAAATTTACAAATGATCTATTCGATGAGTTGATATACATTCAAGGAAGCTTATGAGATTTGTATTGATCTTTTCTTATTATAATCTTCTTAACCGAGATTACAATCTAGTGAATGATGATTGATGATTCAAATACATAAATCTCTATTACAAATTCTCTTGTTTTTATTGTCTTGATTTGTCAGAAGGGAAATTGAAGATCCTAAAATCTCTTCAAAGTCCTAATAGTTGGAACGGGGTATCAAATTAAACCCACTATTTATCTTGCCATTTGATACTGCCTGCAGCTATGGCTGCATTTCATGATGTGTTTCATGTCTCTATGTCATGTAGATATATAGCATACCCATCACATATTATACACTTGGATCTATTCCACTTGAGGGAAGATCTGAGTTATGCAGAAAGGTCTACATAAATTTGTACAAGAGAAATAAAGACTTTGCATAAGAGGAAGATGACACCGGCAAAAGTATTATGGGAGAATCATCTATTGAAGCAACCTGAGAATGAGAAGATGAAATAAAGACCAATTACCCGAAGTTGTTTAAGAACTAGACTTTTTTAGGGATGAAAGCTTTTAAGGAGGAAAGAAATTGTAGTACAAAAAAAAGAAAAAAAAGAAAGAAGGGAAAACCGAAATCGTGGCGTTGATTAGCAACAAGCAACGCCCAACAACCTATTGCCCTGTTGAAAATATAGGAATGAAATCTATTGTTGATCATTCGTCTTCAAACCCTTGTAGCATAACACATGAATTTCTATATAGTGCTTAGATATGAGCGTGCTTTGTTGTTTCCTGCCACTATGTTATGATTATCTATGTGCCTCTTTATGTTATTAGGTTGTTATGACGAGGCAGGTTGTCAACTAATCTTTAATAGTAATGAGTTATTTATACACAACCCACGTATTTATCTTAGTTGGTATTGACACGTGACCTCTCTCCTCATGTTTATGGTCTTTTTAGCTTACTATGATGAGACTACTAAAGGAATCCCAACTAGCCTGAAGTAGCGAGAAGTTATTTATTCCAAGCCCACATATATATTTTAGTTGGTTCAGGCACGAGGTCATTTCCCTCATGTTTATGATGTTATGAGGTTACTATGATGAAGCTCTAGAGGGTCGTCGACTAACTTGTAGTATCCCACGTATGTATCTCAGTTGGTTAAGCAAATAAATAGCTAGTTGCACACCTAGACTAGCTAAGCCTAGAAATACGACCTTTATGTTTCAAGATAATTATTATGCAGGAATGTTTGGAGCCGAATAAGTATTAAGTATCAAGAGTCCATGACTTAAATCTTTACAACACTTTGTTCCAGCAAATGAGGCTACTTACGAAGTATTTTTATATTCATCCATGTTACGCTTCTCTAGTATATGATGAGTGCATTTCAAAGCAAACAGGGCTATGAGATAGAGATAGACCAGAATCACATACTATGTCCAAGTTTTTCTCTTTTACTTTTTCCTATGCTTTTGGGCGTTAGGAAAAACCTGTGGTGATTTTTGTTTGTTGTTAGATGATGAATTTGAGTTAATTGACAAGCTTTTTACAAACTTGAAGGCATAGAGTTTCTTTTGAAATCTGTGAGGAGTTGTCTTCAACGTATTGTTGAGGATTATTGGGAGTGAGTTCCACATTGGTTAATTTAGTGGAAGATCATGGATTTATAAGTGAGGAATACTATCTCCATTGGTATGAGGCCTTTTGGAGAAGCCCAAAGCAAAGCTATGAGAGCTTATGCTCAAAGTGGACAATATCATACTATTGTGGAGAGTTGTGATTCCTAACATGGTATCAGAACCATGCCCTAAACTTAACTATGTTAATGGAATCCTCAAATATCGAACAAAAAATTGTGAGCCTCGAAAGTGTAGTCAAAAGTGACTAAAGTGTTGAACAAAGGGTGTACTTTGTTCGAGGGCTCTAGAGAAAAGAGTCAAGCCTCGATTAAGGGGAGGCTATTTGAGAGCTCCATATGCCTCAGGGGAGGCTATTCGAGAGCTCCATAGCCTCAGGGGAGGCTTATAGTGGACGTTTGTTTGAGGGGAGGATGGTTGAGGATTATTGAGAGTCTCACATTGATTAATTTAGTGGAAGATCATGAGTTTATAAGTGAGGAATACTATCTCCATTGGAGGCCTTTTGGGGAAGCCCCAAGCAAAGCCACTATCGCTTATGCTCATAGTGGACAATATCATACCATTGTGGAGAGTCGTGATTCCTAACAGTTATCTTATATTATAGGCACATTTTTACTGCAATTTGGGTAAAAATTATCGTTCTCTCACAAAAATGCAAGAACACATGTAGGTTCTTCAAAATTTTACTCTTTTTATACCCAATTTCTTTCATTTAGCTATTCATGATGAAAAAAATATGCACTTTAGTTTGTTGAACTAGTTTACAATCATAGATAAGAATTTTCGATATAGCTAAATCAGATCGGTTACAAATTAATTCTTAGTCTGATGCTAATTAGGGTTTTTGAATCTAGACGGTAGAAGGTCTGTTGTGTTTTTCTTGGAGAATTTTTGGTTTTGTGGCCATCTGAATAACATGGTGGTAGCAAGATCATCACAATATCATAATATTGATCGTTAGCATGTAAAGCTAATTATTGAATGAAATCAATGAAAACCTATCGAACTTATCTATCATTTGGTGTGGTAACTTGAGTGCACAATCACAATCTCTAGCCATTTTCCATTGAAGAAGCAAGCATGTGGAGCTTAGCATTCACTTACTAGATACAAAGTTCTTGCAAAAGAATTTATGGTATATTCGTCCGCAACGAACGTGCCAAACTATTTGAGAAACAACTCTTCAACGGATTTGCCAAATCACTAAAAAAAACCTGTTTGGAGTGATGACATGAGTTGGATTGAGTTGAGTTAAAAAACCCTCGATTCCTTTCTCTCTCTCTTGATTTACCTTAAATTTCCGGCAGGCAGAATCATTAAAGTTTCTATTGGATAGAAGCCTCAATAGACCAAAATCTACCGATCCATTTGCTTCGTATTATGTAGTCACAACCTCGATGAAGGAGGAATCGTCTTTGGAATCCATTCAGGTAAGTCTATTTCCAAATTCCATTTTTATGGAAATCCCATCAATTTTGTTACAATTAAGTTGAATTGGGTTAGAAAAATAAATATAAAAATAAGGTACGTATTTTAGAAAATCACGTCACAATCCATTGCCGGAAAAAAAATGGTTAAGAGTCGATGAAATATAACGTTATAATAAACATATATTTTATTTACATAAAGTACGTTATTAAATTACAGTATCTAATGAATGGTGTGTTTGGTATGTTTATGTTTAGTAAGCATATTTATATTCAAAGAAACATCAAATCTAAATGAAAAAATGAAAAAATTATTAAATCTTCATAAAATTTGGAACCTAGGTCTAAATTCTAAATGAATTATTCAGACTAATTATAAATATTAACCTAACGAAATTTAATATAGATAAATTAAATAGAATTCTAAGTTATGATGGTAAGACTCTTTAGGTAAAATTAAATTTTAAGAAGTGGCGTTAAGCTAGCATCAAGGTAGTAGTGACTTTAGCCTAGACCAATCAAGTAAGTGCCTCCACTAGCCGTTTGGTTGGAAGAATTGTTTTATGTATGATGACACGTGCCTCATGGCTGTTTCATGTGTCATATGTCTTGTTATGCTATGCAACACTATGTTATGTTAAGCTATGCTGTGTGACATGCCATGTTATGCTATGCTACACTATGTTATGTTAATTTACGCTGTGTGATGTTATGATACGTCATGATATGCTATGATATGCTAAGATATGTCATGATATGCTATGTTATGTTAAGCTACACTGTGTGATGTTCTGAGTTTCTTCAATGGCAGACAAAGTTGGGGGAATGGGATAGGGGCAGTTTCGAGGCTTCCTTCCTTCACCAAACCTCTAGGCAATCCTCCTTAGAACACGTAGGAACAAGTTTGAGAAGGAAAAGTGAACTGTGGCTTTCAAATTTAAAGTAAATCCGAGAACACTATACCTAAAATCTAAACGCTCGTAACTCTCGATTGAACTCGTTTCTTGTTCCTTTTAGTTGCCAAACTCCATAATTTATAGAGGAATGATTCACCGCCATTGAAACGTCTAGAATCATCACAATTCCATGATCTACTGCCATTGAAACGTCTAGAATCATCACAATTCCATTCTTGAGTTTTCTGGATCACTCATTGAAATTATTTGCTTCGACCAGGGTCTTATCGACCTTGGTTTTGAATACTAGCCGTTAGATGTGATGATCTGTAAGTGTTCTAGATCATATCCAATTTTGGAGGAGATCCAACGACTGAGACATCATGTAAGAGGCAGATGACGATATGACTTAATATGATGATATTCCATATTAAGATAATGTGCATGTACTAAATGACATGATATAGTATGATGAAGAGTTTCAAAGACACAACTCTAAATGATGTTAATGATAATGAACGTATGAAAGCAAATGCATGCATGTTATCTAGAGTAATATGTAAATGATGTATAGGGTTGTGTCATAAGAATGATTTAAGATGAAAACTATAAGGACCTCATGCATATAGTGTATTCATATACATTTGGTTACTTCTCCATTTTATGATGATGAGTATGGACGCGTACATTATGATGATGAGGATGAAGATGATCAGACCTTACATGATATTCGAGGATTTGTTGACCTTCAAACGTCTAGCTACGAACAACTAGCTCGACTATGATGGGTCTAGGGGGGTGCGAACTGCCTGGGGACTCATGCTCACACGTGTGGGTCGTGTGCATGGAAGTACTACATATCCAATTTTGTATGGACTGGAGGCCACCTCTATAATGGTTTTGCCGATAGGTCCCTAATCATGAGTTGCATGTGTTTGTATTCCCTAACCTCAATAGTGGGGTCACTTATTGAGTATTTCTTAAAGTACTCAAGCCGTAACCTACTTCTATTTTTCAAGTAAAGGCAAGGTACCCCGTACGAATGACGACGACAACATAAGTAAAGACCATGTCATATGCATAGAATAGTGATATTTAAATTATTAGACTATAGGTTAATATAGGGCATGTTCGTTTTCAATACTTACTTTGTTTTATTTAATATTTCGTTTATATCGCTTTAAGTCACTTCTTTGAAAACATGTAAGCCCATGACATTGTTTAATGAAGATGTTTTAAAGGATTATTTTTGCATAAGGGAGTATATTGTGATAATGGTAGCAACTTTATGTTAGCATAAATCTAGGATCATTACCGTTGATATTGTTAGGATCGCACAACAATGCACACACTCGATCTAGATGAACACAAAGAACAGGATAGAGAAAATGCAAGAAGAATATTGGCTAAAGGTTTATATTGATGACTTCAGACAGAAAGTACATTTTCAAAGCTCTACTTTAGAAGAGATTGAGCTTACTATATATACCTTTACCAGATATAACCATCTACTATATATAACTATCTACCTTTACTGGATTTTTACTGTATATAACTATTTACTGTTTATGACAATTTACTTTATATGTCATTTAACATATACCGCTTTTATAATTGTTGACTAACCTGTAAATAACCAGCAGGCTCCATAACCTAACAATTCTCTCACTTGGAGACTGATCTAGTCAACCAAGAATTTCATTGTCAAACTACCATGAGCATCTTCATGGCACCATACTAATTGAGGCTTTATCACAACCTCAATATTCCAACATCAACACATTTTGTCAACATGTTTGCTAGATTTTTTTGCACCCTCTATCTTCTCTAAACACATCACTATCTTTCACTAACCAGCCAGTGAAATGGTATCGTCTTCTGTGGTTTGTCTTTAAATGATAAACCGGGTTCCTCACCAACTGTACGACACTCTGACTATCTCTATAAAGAATCTTTTTGGTGCTGCTTGTTGCCCAATTCTTTTAGATAGTCAGTCACTTATTGCCTCGTACTCATACTCAGTACAACGCATTTTTAAAGCCTAGACATCCCATCATCCATGGCTTGCTCCCACTTGGTTGTATCCTTCAACTGTGGGGCCTCATCAAAGGGCTCTGGTTCTCTTTCATCAGCAACAAATAGTGTAAGGAAGGTACATACATATCTTATACTCTGATTCCTCTGCAACAGTCTTAGGAGTTTCTTAAGTATCTGCTACAACATCACTAAGTGATTTTTTTTATAACTCAACCTCAACTCCCACTTGCTTCATTGTCTTGGAACCTTGCTCCACGTCTGGTTCCTCAGTAGTAGTCTCAGGAGTTTCATGAGTATCTGCTACAACATCACTAGGTGAGTTTCCCTGCAACTCAAGCTCAACTCCCACTTGCTTCGTGGTCTTGGAACCTTGCTCCACATCTAGTTCCTCAGCAGTAGTCTCAAGAGTTTCATGAGTATCTGTTACAACATCACTAGGTGAATTTCCCTACAACTCAAGCTCAACTCCCGCTTGCTTCGTGGTCTTGGAACCTTGCTTCACATCTGGTTTCTCAGTAGTTGTCTTAGGAGTTTCATGAGTATCTGTTACAACATTACTAGGTGAGTTTCCCTGCAACTCAAGCTCAACTCTCACTTGCTTCGTGGTCTTGAAACTTTGCTCCACATCTATATGGACCATTTCCAACCACACTTTCTTCAATTCTCTGGCAGTTCTTGTGAAGCTAACTCATTTATGCTTGCTCATAACACAGTTCTCACAACGACCCACATCAACAGATTTCAAACCTTCTAAAACTCCTTTCACAGCCAACATCTTCATTCCTTTCACATTCATATGTTCAAGTCTTTTGTGCCATAGACTTGAATTTGAAGCACTCTAGCAACAGTAGCCATGTTCATACACCCTACAGTGGTGTATAAGGTTCTAAACTTTATGCTACGTGCTACCATCATTGCACCCTTCATAATCTTCCACGAACTCTTCCCTAACTCTGTTGCATAACCTGTGCTGTCCAATTGACCAATAGAGATTAGCTTCTTCTGGAGACCAGGAATATATCTGACATCCTTTAATGTCCATTGATTTCCTGCCAAAGTTTTTATGCAGACATCCCCTTTTCCTTTAATCTCCAAATCTTTGTTGTCGGCAAGATACACCTTCTCGAAATTTTCAGACTTGAAATTTCGGAACAACTCTTTATTTGGAGACGAATGAAAAGATGCACCTAAATCCAAAATTCAGGATTCAATCGAACTATCCACGCTGAGGATTAGAGCATCTCCAATGTCTTCTGTTGAATTTATAGAATCATCATCATCTCCAAATTTGTGATTCTGCTTCCTCTTTGGTCTTGTACAATCTGTTCGGAAGTGACATTTTTCTCCACAATTCTAACACGTTACTTTTGGTCTATTTGGAGATTTTTCTCGATTCTTTGATTTTGATCGCCCGTTGTTTGGGCCCTTCGATTTACTTCTTCCCCGTTGGTCAATACTGAGAGCACTACCAGATGAATTTCTAATTTTTCGTTTGCGAATACTTTCGCTGAGAACTACATCTCAAATTTCATCAAACTTCAATTTATTAGATCCTCGAGAACTGTTGATTGCAGCAATAACAGTATCTCACGACTTGGGTAAAGATGACATCAAAATCAATGCTTTAATTTCATCCTCGAAATTAATTTCCACCGAACTCAATTGACTTATGATCATATTGAATTCATTTATATGATCAACAACCGATCCACCTACAAACATTTGTAGATTGAACAATCTTCGCATCAAATACACATTGTTCATAGTCGATGATTTTTCGTACATATTCGATAGCGCCTTCAACAGATCTGATGTTGTCTTCTCCTTGAGGATGTTGAATGCCACATTTCTGGATAGCGTTAACCAGATCAACCCTAAGGTTTGTCGATCCTTGAGCTTCCATTATTCCGTGGTCATGATATCCGGCTTCACCCCCAACAGGGGTTCATGAAGATCTTTCTGGTACAAATAATCTTCAATCTGCATCTTCTAGAAACCAAAATCGAATCCATCGAATTTCTCAATTCCAATCTTTGAACTTTCCATCTTCACATATTGTGGTGACTTTCGCCTAGCTCTGATACCAGTTGTTAGGATCGCACAACAACGCACACACTCGATTTAGATGAACACAGAGAACAAGATAGAAAAAATGCAAGGAGAATATTGGCTAAAGGTTTATATTGATGACTTCAGACATGTACAGTAAGAGAGAATACAGAGATACAGAAAGTACATTTTCAAAGCTCTGCATGAGTAGATATATATATGATTGAGCTTACTATATATAGCTTTACTAGATATAACCATCTACTATATATATATATATAATTATCTACCATATATACCGCTATTTACTATACGTAGCTATTTACTATTTATGACAATTTACTTTATATGTTATTTACCATATATAGCTTTACTATGTATAACCGTTGACTAAGCTATAAATAATCCGCAGTCTCCATAACCTAACAGATATAAGAGCTCAAGGTTATAGATTATGTAGACTAGCCACGAGGTAGACTTGGCATGTTCCATGGTCCCACCGTCGATACTCCGTCATCGTCAGGTATGTCCTGCATAAGATAAGAAAAAGAAATGTCATTGGTTGCGTATGCTATGATTGATTACTACTCTTAACTTAGCATCAAATTTGAAAACCATGATTATATTATTGATTGTAGCACGATAGTTGACACCTTAAGACCTAATCTTATAAGACCTAATCTTGAGGACACGAAGATATGTTCAAAATTTCAAGTTGATTAGAGTAAGTTTAGAACCTAAACCAAATTAGAGTCTAAGAAACGCTTAAAGGAAACACCTTAAGTAACCCTTATCCAGGACACAAGACTTTTCTAGAATTCTCTAAAGAATTTATCACGACTCTATGACATTCTAGAATAAATCAAGTAGATTACTACGATGGGTTTATAAGCTAAAGAATGCTCATTGCAATTATATGACATGTTTATGATTGACAACCAAAGGCAGGTACCGCACAAGCTCTACAACTACCAAGATAAGATATTACACTCCATGTCTTATAGTTATTATGATATGAAAGAATGCTAGGTAATACTCTAATCATGTCCAATGTGACTCATGATCTCCTACCATGCGTTGCTTTAAGAGGTCCATGTTTTCCTCTTTTAGGTGGGATGCCCTGCACCATGTTTTTCTTAGCAGCATGTCATGTTTGACCTCATTTTCCTCACCTAGATGAGATGCCATGCACCATGTTATGGGATCCTAGTCACGATGACAGAATGTCATGTTCATGTTATACACCGATCATGTGACATTTTCGATCTTTCATGGAGAGTAATTTAGGGCCACGTTAGGGACAAGAATGTGGTAAATTACCTTACCCACAAATCTAGAACCCCCTAAGACCTCTCGCTGTTCAACATGATAATGAATCAAACTACGTATGAAGCCTTGGACTTAGGTACTCAGGTTGTATCATAAGGCAAGCCCTGTATACTAAATCATACTACATCGCTTAGAAGGTAAGAAACTTTGGAGGTAGGTTTTCAAACTGTAATGGCAGGACAAGCCCTAAATGTGGGTTTAGACTACGTCGCTTGGAATGCATGAAGTCTTGGACTAGGTTAAGATTGTGTCACTTGAAATGTATGTAATCGAAATTCGAAACGTATGAAATCAGGATTGAGTCAGGATTTTTCCGTGCATCCCCTCAGACATATCACATTACCTACGTGTCTTAAATTTCTTCCAGGAGTAAAAAATTTTCCAACATAACAATACAAGTCATTTTAGAATGTTTTATCATTATTTGAATGATTCCTCGAAAAATCTCCAAGAAAACACCTAATATAGAATTTCTCCAAGCCAAGTATACTGAACTTTGAGTCCCCCAAGATTGAACCACCGAAAAGAATGGGAAACCGTGTTGGTATAGGTGTACTATCAATTCTTGTAAGTCTTTCTTAACCATAATTGTATAACTTCAAGACTACTCTCATTTGAATGTAGTCTCGTTTAATTAATGTACCCCACCTTTACTTCATCATCCCAGTTCTCAACCTATTTGATACTTTCTAAAATTTACATATCTATTTGATACAAAATTGAACTAGAAAAACTCGAAATTAATATAGACCATTTTAAAATTACTCCAAAACATATTGTCATGACCCAAAATTCGAGGCTTCAAAAGCAAGGTCGAGACCAATAACTATGCAATGAAAACATGTATGAATAAAAACGATGAAAATTATAACAAAATATTGCACGATTTAAAAGTGATTCAACATACATTAAAACCAAAGTAAGAACGTAAACAAGTGTAAATGTATGAGCCTGTTTATAAAGTAGGGAACAAAATCTAGACACCCTGGGTCGACTTCCTTTCATGGCTGTAGAGCTCCTCGAGCATCCCCTCGCCTCGACCAGTAGCATTAGTTAACTGAAAAAAAAAAAGAAAAAAAAAAAAAAACAATGAAGGGTGGGTATAAAATTACACTCCGCGAAGAACCTATTTGTAGGCTCTCATTGCATCCTTGACCTAGCAGGTGCCCACAAACTTTTCTCTAGGCTCTTGGGTATGCAACTTTTGCTTCTCTCGAACTTAGGTAATTTACTTAACCTACACAATGGTCACTGATATCCTGGGTTGAGACACTACCTCGAAAACTCCCACTCTCCAGTAGGAACATGGTGGTATGTGCTAGCTTGCTCTAATCATCCATGAGAGTTTAGCTGATAAACCCTACCCATAAGACCATTTAGTCACCTGTCATGACCCAATATTCGAGGCTTCAAAGCTCGAATCGAAACTAAAATGATGAAATAAAAATAAAAGTAAATAAAGTAATAGATAAAAATTTGATAAAATTTAAATAAGAAAAAGAAGTCAACACCAAAATTAAATCCAATTATAAGAAGATGCTGTTCAAAACATTAGAAACCAAGAAACGAGTTTGGAGTACTATTATAAAATAAAATACAAAAGACTCCAAAATGTAAGAATGGAGTGATGCTCTGGAACAACCTCTTTGTGACCGCAAGCTCTCGAACGCTCCTCCACCCCGAGCAATAGCCTGCGAACACATGAAAAAGAAAGAGGAGAAGGGTGAGTATAAAAATACTTAGTGAGCCACCTACTTGTAGGCTCTCATTGTTGTGCACCGGAAGCGGAACGAATGTACTCACAATACCAATGAACGAAATTACACAAGGAGACACCAAGATATTTACGTGGTTCGGAGAGAAGAAGTTCCGCTACATCCATGGACCAATCACTAAAAAACCTAAGTGTTACAAGTGAATACCTCACTATCACACTACAAAAACTCTCACCAATGTGTCACTCAACAAATACGATGTGACACCCAAAACTCTCCCAAATTCCGATACCACTTGTTAGGAATGGATATCCAGAATGGAGATCAATCACTAATAAACCAAGTGTTACAAGTGAATACCTCACTATCACACTACAAAGACTCTCACCAATGTGTCACTCAACAAATACGATGTGACACCCAAAACTCTCCCAAATCCCGATACCACTTGTTAGGAATCGATATCCAGATTGGAGAGCAATCACTACTAAACCAAGTGTTACAAGTGAATACCTCACTATCACTCTACAAAAACTCTCACCAATGTGTCACTCAACAAATACAATGTGACACCCAAAACTCTCCCAAATCCCGATACCACTTGTTAGGAGTGGATATTCAAAATGGAGGGAGACCTCTCTCATTATATAGCCTTACATAATCAAATCTACGACTGAGACTAAATCTAATTTAAATAACCAAATCAAATCTAATCCAAATAACCAAGGTTATCAAATCTAATCCAAATAACCTAACCAAATCAAATCAAAACTTATGACAATTTACAACACTCATCACATCCATGATCTAGCAGGTGACCATGAACTTTACTCTAGGCTTTAGGTGTATTGCTCTTGTTGTGCACAGTCTTGGGTACATAGGCTGCCTTCATAGACAACGTATAAGGTAGGGACAACATGGTGAGTGCTAGCATGCTCGTCATCTAGTGGAGGTTAGTTGGCGAACCTATCCAATAGGCCATGAAGTCGCCCAAGGTTGGGGGGCGCCACCCCTCGGTACATGCCAACTCCACTAGTTACCTGCATGATCAACACCCTCCCAAAGAATCCTCTATGTAGGATAACCACTAACTACCTGCATGATCAATGTCCTACCACAGGACGGATCCACCGTGCAAGGTAATCTACTGACTACCCGCATGATCAACACCCTACCATAGGACGAATCTATCGTACAGGGTAATCCATCAAACCATAGAGTCACACATACCTAACCAACCTCTCACCTAGCTCAACAATATCGTACTAGAGTGAAAAGGGAAGTGGGGGTCCTCATACACTATGCCAGCTGCTATCAGCCTAGGAGGCTACCTTTGTCATTTTTGGATGTTTTGGAGGTCTGCTAGGTTCTTAGGGTCGTCTAGGTAGTTTAACTCTCATCTCACATTTCTAAAACATTTGAGGATAGCTTATCGAGGCAAACCAATCTCTGGGTGTACACAAGTCTAAACCTTTGATCACTCATGATTTTGGGGTGCAAGGTTATTGGAAACGTATTAACCTGGGTCAACATGTAAACTGCACTAGTTGTAGCACCCTAGTCTCAACTAAGTTCTCTCATGCATGCTTTGCTAGAGAGATATTCTTATTGATCACCTAAGCATGGAATCCATGATTTAAACTTCACCCAAGTAAAAAGTCGCTAGATAGAGGAGATATGACAACGATAACCACTTAACTACCTAGGTGATTAACGCCCAACCACTAAGACAGATGCATTGTGTAGAGCAATTGATCTATCCACTACAGCCTTAATGAGTGTCACACCTAACTTGGCAGTACTGTACAGAGTTGAAAGGAAAATGGAAGCTTCTTAGACATTATACAGATTGCTATTAGCATAGGAGGCTACTTTTGTCTTCCTGAGGTGTCGTGGCAGTTTTCTAGGTCTCTAGGGTGGTTTGGCGATCTTGACAAGGCTTTATTGTCTCCAGGCTTCTCAGATTCTGACTCTCTGAGTCGGGATCAGTTGGAACACTAGGGGTTTCACCCTCTAATTGTCTCTCACGATTCTTCTGTGCTTAGACTTTTGGAGGTGCTTGAACCTAGGTTACAGTCTAGCCAAACTGGCATTCTCACCCTAGTCTTTTAACTGTTTCTATTACTATCCTCTATTGGAGAATCACACATTCAACATCTATAGCTATTGTACAATTAATCATGCATAGGGTGATATTATCCATCAAGCACTCGAAGTGCATATACACAAAATCTTATTCACCATTTCTACATAATTATGTACAAGTAGTAAAACAATAGTACAACACAACATACAGGGTACAATTCCAGATATTTCAACTAGTCTGACTATTCTCACAATTATCGGTCTTCTTAGGCATCGGTTATACTGAGCCACCTAGGGTTGATTTTATTAACCTACATGCAATTCCAAGCAATCCTTACATGTATTACTCCTAGAATCCATATGGTTACTTACTGGTTGTCGTGAGCCTTCTCAAGTACGATATCTTGCTAAGGAGGTGTCCAAAAATTTCAAATTCCCTCTGGTGGGACATAATTCACATCCAAATAGGGTTAGTATTGGGATCAAGATGAAAAATTGACAAACGGGAGTCAAACAACATAAAATGGTAACTCACGTGCCCTTCATGCGCTGGGAGAAGGTTTCACATGCACGTATCACATGCGAGCAGAGTTGCAATTGCATATCATAGGTCGGTGCACGAGTTGGGTCAAATTGTGGGATGCGAATTGTAGGCATGGTATGGGTTCAGATTGTTGCGGGTCCTCAGGTCAGGTGAGGTCTGCGTCGAATGTCGCCACTTAGGGGAGGATGCGTTCCTGTGCTATGGTGTGATGCGTATCCGCCACCAGTTGGGATGCGCTCCTACTGCCATTGGTCGATGCACTTTTGACCGCTGTTCGTCGGTTACCCATATGTTGATTTTTCAAAATTTTCTCAGTTTTCACATTTCAGACCTATTTCTTTACATTTTCTTAACTCTCGATTCTTAACCCAGAACGAATTACTTCCTTCACGAGAGTTGTAGACCTCATATCCTGCACTTGAAAGTAACTTTTATATAATATTTAGCCAACCATGTACCTTAATAGACACGTTGAAAGTTCTTAATAAATTTATTCTTACCAAAATTTGAAACGTCCTAAAATTTCAATTCTGACATGAATCTTGATCGAGTTTCAACACAAAACTTGTGAGATTCTCCTCCTAGATTATCATACTAAAGAATTAGAACCTAATATCAACAACCTAAAGCCTAAATTCTCGCTAGACTACGATTTTAAATGGTAATTTTTGCAAGTATATTTGTATAATTTCTAGATTTCAAGCAATTAGATCAAACAAAAAGCATTACACCTGAAAATGAGCTTATTACGAAAGATCTCAAGTGATTAAGCCAAAAGAAGTAAATAAAACTCAAAACTCACGGAGATCTCGATGTATAAAGAGCGTTTGAGGTACCCTAAATTACTTATTCAAGCCTATTTATCCAAGAGGGTATCGTTGAAATAAGATCCCGCTTTAAACCTCCCAACGCTACACAAAGTACTATTGTAAGTCCAATCAAACTCATGCGCACATGCACATTCAAAACTTTTGAACAACGTATAATTCTTCTTATTTCAGTCGAATTGAGTGGACCTTTTCGGAGAGGAAAAATACCCATTTAGTTCATACAAAATTCCCACAGTGTTGATGAAGACTTTATGGAATTTCAGAGAATTATTGAAAATCATCGACTAATTAAAAGAAAGATCACGAATTTATAAGTAAGAGTGAACAATATCATATCATTATAGAGCTCCGTGATTTCAAACACCAACAACATGAAAATCGTAGTGGTAGCAGAGGATCGACATGCAACAATACCAAACTAGAAAAGTTTTAAATTCACACCACCAAATTGTTAAATTTAAGAGAAATCTTACATATGTAGTTAGAGAGGTGAAAAAACAAAAAACAGAAGCCCACAAACACAAGCACTTGTCAGTATAATCCTTAGGTACACTTGAAACCACCACGTGAACACGACATCTTTCAAACCCAGCTCGTGAAGAGAGAGAGAGAGAGAGAGAGAAAGAGAGAGATTCCTCTTGTTCTTCATGTTCTTCATGTTCTTCTTCTTGTTCTTCTTCTTGTTCTTGGTTTCTGCTAAACAAAACCAGATTTCTTCTGAGAGCATCGAAATCTCAAAACAACATAAGACACAAATCTGTAAATCAAAACAAACCCCATCATCACCATAACATTCCTCCACCTGCTTTCTTCTCCATACCCTTCTTCCTTCAACACATCCTCTCCTCTCACCACACATTCCCCAAACATCATTTCCAGACACTTCCCCGACCTCGAAAACTCATTTATCAAAAACCCTTCAAATGGGTACTTAAACACTGATATATAATGCATAAATATCCAATACTTTGGTATCTCATGGTTCGATATGAAATACCCAGAAAACAGGAAGAACGAACCCATAACCCCTGATATCACCGAGTTCCCCACTATGAAATTCGGCACCAAAGCACTGAAACAAACCACCACTGAATTCGCCGTGTATAGAATCAACCATATTAGCACCATGAAATGGATGAACGCCATTACATTTCTCTAAGAACAATGGTTCTTCGCCGAGCTTCAGCCATGGTGGTTTTCAGCATGTCGATGATTTGAAAAGCGGAAGTGCTGTCAAGCCCGGAAGTGGGTTCGTCGAGAATCAACACTTTGGGGTCGTGGATGACTTCCACGCCGATGGAGACTCGCCGTCTTTCGCCGCCGGAGATTCCCCGGAGTTTGTCGTCGCCGATGCGGGAATGGGCGACGTGGGTTAGTCCGAGTTCGTCGATTAGGGAGGTTACCTTGGCGGTGAGATCGGAAGATGGGAGGGTGAGGCGGAGCTTGGCGGTGAAAGAGAGGGTTTCTTCGACGGTGAGGAGAGGGAAGAGGGTGTCGTTTTGAGGGACGTATCCGGACATTGTGTTGAAATGGGAGGGGTTGATGGGGTGGTGGTTGAGGAGGAGGGAACCGCCATGTGGGGTGGTTTTGCCGGCGAGGATTTGGAGGAGGGTGGATTTTCCGGCGCCGCTAGGGCCGACGATGGCGAGGATTTCGCCGGATTTCGCTTGGCAATTGACATCGGAAAGGAGGTGGCGGTGGCGGTGGCGGATGGTGGGTTTCGCGGTGGAGAAGATGTTGAGGAATGGGGATTTGGGGTTATGGGTTTGGATCTTGTAGCAGATTGCTATGGCTTCTATTTCGCATCCTTCTTGTTCTTGTTCTTGTTCTTCTTCCTTCTTCATTTCAAGTTGTTGTTGTCGTCGTTCTGGTTCAGCTCTGGTTGGTTTCTCAGCTTCAGTGTTACACAAATTAATAATGTTTTTTTGTCTCTGTCTCTCTCTTTGTCAGCCTTGGCCTTGCATGTCTTGTTTAAATAATTATTTTGAATCTTTTGTTTTCATTAGTTTTTTTCTACTCTATTTTTATTAATTTAAATATTTTCATATCGACTGTGAAGGAGAACAAAATACAACTGGTAATCGATGAGAAAACAGTGCTCTAAAATCCTTGGGTGGACTACGAAAGGAAAGCCCAAAGATGACAATATTTTATATCTGTCCGTGGTGGCTATTACAAATGGTATTAGAGCTAGACACTAGGCTCTTGTCTCGTGTCCACCCCCAACGAGGAGGTTGAGCCCTGAAGGGGGTGGGCACGAGGTAATGTGCCAGTGAAGAGGCTGGGCCTCAAAGGGGGTGGACATAAGGCGATGTGTCAGGAAGGAGGGCTCTAAAGGGGTGGATTGTGAGATCTCACATCAGTTGGGGAGGAGAACGAAATGCCTCAAAGGAGGTGGACATAAGGGGATGTGCCAGTAAGGAGGCTGAGCCTCAAAGGGGGGTGGATTGTGAGATCCCATATCGGTTGGGGAGGAGAACAAAACATTTTTTATAAGGGTGTGGAAACTTTTTCACGGGTTTTAAAACCTTGATGAAAAGTCCAAACAGGACAATATTTGCTAGTGGTCGACTTGGGTTATTACACAAATTATATCTATCAAGCGATGTTTCAGCGAGGAGGCTGAGCCCCAAAGTGAGTGAATTGGGGATCCCACATTGATTAGAGAAAGGAACGAGCTCCAGTAAGAGGAGACTAAGCGCCAAAGGAAGTGGATTGAGGGATCCCATATCGAATGGAGAAAGAAACAAGTCCCAGCGAGAGGAGACTGAGCCCCGAAGGCCGAGTCCTAGCAAGAGGAGATTGAGGGATCCCATATGAATCAAAATATCTCAATCACACAATACGAATTTCAAGGAAGATATGAAAAAAACATGTTCAAATTATCACTAGATATTGTCAGGTTTAGCTCGTTATGTATCGCTATTTTAAAACGTGTTTATTTGGGAGAAGTTTTCATACTCTCCTAAGGAATGTTTCGTTTCCTTCTCCAACCGATGTGAGATCTCAAAATCCACCCCCTTGAGGGTCCAACATCCTCGTTGGCACACCTATAGGGAATGCTTCATTCCCCTCTTCAACCGATGTGAGATCTTACAATCCACCCCCTTAGAGACGTAGTGTCCTCGTTGGCACACCGCCCGATGTCTAACTCTGATACCATTTATAAATCTCAAACTTGATTTTAAAACGCACCTCCTAAGAAGAGATTTCCATACCCTTATCAGAAATGTTTTGTTCCTCTCTCCAACTGACGTAGTATCTCGCAATATCTAACTCCAATAAAAGAGTACGTTACTGAGTGTATAAAGTCAAACCATTGCATGGATAGAGTTAAGAGACGACATCATAGGATGACGATGATGTTTTAATGTTCTTTAATGCTTCCGCTTTAATGTGTTTTTTTGTTAGCGAACTCCTATTTTATTGAAATTACGTATAATGTGAAGACCGACACTACTTTTCTAATAAAATCACGTACGGTTGGTTTGTTTTGTTTAAAGGGTTATGGTTTCGTAACGTTTTTCGATTTTGATCTTTATTATAAATTATATTTGGAGTCAAACATTTATAACTTTATTAGATTAATTAGTGGACCACAAATTTTCAAAGAAATTTTTATTTTTATTTTATATGTAAATTTATGACATTTTTTATGTGTGGTGGAGAATTCATGTAAAATTTTAAAGGAAATTAGATGAAATAAATGGGTAAATCTTTTTGGTGAATGACAGCAAAAGAGAAGATTCTCTTTAAGAACTTGCTTGGTTGTGCTCAAAAGTTGGCCCATTTTATTTTGTCCTTTACCAACTTACGACACCTCGAGTAAAGTAGGAGTACATAAATGAACCGAGACTACATCCGAATGAAAGTTACCCAAATGTTCTCCAAAGTTAAACGTGTTTTACCTAGAGTAATCCGACACTGAGTGACCTTACGTAAATTTTTCTAGAAAGCATGTGGGTAAAAATAAATTGGGCTGAAATGACTTATATTGGTCTGTGGGGATAATCTTCACTTTTAGAAACGAGGTGTTACTTGAAGCATGTGAGTGAGAACAAATCAAGCTGAAAGAACTCGTGTTAGTCTGTGAGGATATTTTTCACTCTTAGAAGTAAGGAGTTAGTGACATAGCTATGTTGAATTCGGATACTGAATCCTGAGTATGAGACATTAAAAGAAAGTTTTGGGAATGTCGAGATCATCAAGTGTCGAATACAAATTCTGAATCTTAGACATGGGACATTGCAATTTAATGTTACTCATTCACTGATTTGAAGCTTGGGCTAACTACGAGTCAATTAGAGGTAACTTTCTAATATCTCGAACATTTTTCAATTTCAATGTGTAACAGCTCAAGCCCATCGCTAGCAGATACTGTCATCTTTGGGCTTTCCCCTTTCGGGTTTTTCCTCAAAGCTTTAAAACGTATCTGCTAGGGAGAGGTTTCCAAGTGTTTTATTCTCATCCCCAACTGATGTGGGACATCACACTGTGTTTCCAAACTAGCTATAAGAAAGTCGAGCTTAGTTTACTGGGTAAAAATTAGAGGCGGATGTTCGAGTTCGAGAGTTATAATACTCGATAATCATATGAGTTTGTCGGAATGTGATTAAAAAAATAGGTTGTGGGGAAGTCTAAAAGCACCCGTGAAGCCCTTGTGTGTTGTGGACAGTGAGTGCCCAACCAAAGTCCTCAGTCCGTGAACACTTCTTTTTGTTGTATTCTATAGATTTTAATTTTATATTTAACCTATTATTTATTTATTTTAAAATTCAAAACGTCTATTAAATTTATGATTTTTTTTGTCGAATTAGAGACGTCACCATATGCATACCTCTAATAGCATAGACGAGAATTTAAAATAAAATATTTTTCAAACGAAACCATCAATGTATACGATTAATTTAAAACAAGAAAATAAAACGTCACCTATCGGCTAATAAATGAAAATCGATGCATCCTTAGCCAAGTTAACACTGAAATGGACATGAGGAAAAGAGGGTTTTAAGTTCAAAACCGACCGCGTTCATCCTTAGCCAAGTTAACACCGAGCATAGCTGTCACGACTTGACTGTCGAGACCTTAAATGTCAGACTGTGACGAATATAAAACAAGACAGAAGTTATACAGTCTACCGTTATAAACGTGTGTTGTTCTAAGTTTTTTACAAATAGGAAACCGGGAATGAGATATAAATTTAAACAATACAAAAAGACCAAAAATTCATAAAGGGTTCATCCTCCAAGGTGACCTCATCTGTGATCACGCACTGTCACGATTGTACATATTAACTGAAATGGTTGTACATATTTACGATTTTATAAAAAATAGGTGTCGTGATCTTGACACGCTCATCGTAAGTTTTGAGGGGAACTCAAGCCTCATATTCATTTTTCGTATGTCTTTATGGCTTTGACGGACCTTAAACGAGGTTTGTCTTTGCCAAGTCATGTAGAATTCAACTTGTTTTGCCACACATGGCTGTGTGTGCATGTTCAATTTTCTGCGACCCAACCGACTGTCTTTTCAATAGGCCAAGTCATTCGGCTTAACCTTTCCTCTACTTAGTGCAAAGGTCTCTCAACGCAACATTACATCTCAATTTACATCTTCGACCCTAATCGACACAGACATCATGTTTTGATGTCATCCCAAGTCCCGAGATGTCATCGGCTATTATAGCTAGCTCGTTATGCCCATAAAAAATGGACCCATGTGTCGCTCATAACATCGAGACATCTCAAACATTCATCCATCCGGGTTCTATTGAGATATTGAACCCTCTCGTGTCCATGCTAGTTCATTTACGAAATTTGTTTCAGATAGCGAGTATATAATCAAACCTCCGACACATGGGGGGGGGGGGGGGGGGGGGGCGGGGCAATGTCTGTACACCCGTGCCCTCTGACACTGTCCTTGAAAAACCCATTTAAAAGGAAGTCATTCTAGACATTCGTCTCGCAACGCTCGCCCTCATTGTGACATACGCATGTACCACAAGGTAGCTCGCTTAGGCCATAGGGCCAAGGAGGGGTGGAGAGTTAACACAATGCCTCTCCTAAGGTATATTTTGAGGCATTTTTGGAATAGCAGGTGTAGACATGACTTGGCAAACAGACATGCGATGTCGTGAAGCATCCGTCTATTGTCCGAATGACACCATATTTGGTGAGATTTCATATTTCATATGGACAAACTTTATTCCAGAACCGCATGCCCAAATTTTCTCCAGAATCCTGACTTGAGAAGTTAAGGATCAACCCCACCCTACCATTCAACTAGTCTATCTCCGACACTCATGTTGATATCATTGCTTCTGTCTCGCCTATGCCTTAGCTTAGCTTTCATGCACATCTTTGTGGTATGCTAGATGATGAACCGTCCTCCTTGATCGCATCATGACACTCGTATTGTCTCAAGATAGTAAACTCACGATAGTTAGAGGTTGTTATTAATGAATACTGATATATACCGTTACAGAGAATATAAAAAGTACATCTTCATACCACTGCCCCGGATGGAATATATATATATATTTAATGGGCTCTGGCCCGTTACTATAATAATAGCAACTCCTCAAGTAGACCGGCAATTACGCCCTGCGAGTTGTGAAGGGATTTTGCCGCTAAGAGAGATATGCTCGAAAGGTCTAAAGACCCTAGCTGCCTCAAATGCCGTACAGACGAAGAAATGTTACCGGAGAAAGCATTGTGTTACAAGTTTTCTCCGATTTCTGCAGGTATTTGGCCATCAGAGTCATTGCACGAGAAATCAATGGAGGTGAAGACTGTTAAGATTTTGGTGAGTTTTGTTTCCAGACCTTTGCTTATAACTGATACTGTATCTTGATAATTCACATAACTGAATCGGAAGAAATCATAGCGGAGGTGATTAGCTTTTGATTTTCTATATTCTTCACCATCAACCATTGTCTCCAGGTATATCACCACTGAATCTGTTTTGAGATAGATCGATAATTTGCAGGCTAAGCCAGGAGTCATTGCTCGTTGGACGTCCAATCTTGCCGTGAAATTGGTTCGATCGAAGAACAAGAACACGCATGGTGGATATATTCTTCAATTGACATGGAAAGGTATCATATATCTGGTTATTCCCAAGGTCTAAAACCTCCAAATCTTTGCAATTCGACAATGAACTAGGTACCTGCTCTCCAATGTCGTTTCCACTTAGGTCCTAGAGTTCTTAGGCCGCACATACTTGGAAATGTATTAGGAATTAAGCCTTCGAAGGAGTTTTCTTTCAGATTTAGCACTACTAGATTCGTGGTCATCTTAGTTAGACACAGGGGAGGAAACATGCCACCCATGAGATAGATCCATTATCTTGAGATTTATAGATGTGCATAAGGATTCTGGAATATTACCTTGAATTTGGTTTCTTGATGTTGAAAAGAATACTGCATAATACATGTACTTTCCAATATCAAATGGAAGAATAGAATTGAAACTGTTGTTGGAATAATCCAAGTAATAGGCTGATGAAGCGAATAATTGGAGTGGTCCTTCAAATTTGTTGGAATAGAGGTCAAGAAGGTCTAGATGGGTTGCTAGTGTAGGAGCTTGATGCCTAGATCTGGTAGATATATATTTGGAAGATATTTCGTAAAGATCTGATAGAGATATACGATATTTGGTAAAGATTTGATAGAGATATATTTGTTAGGTGTATTGTATTCTATCTTGTTGTACATATGTGAAGTCATCAATACAAAATTTTTAGCCAATATTCTCTTTGCATTTTCTATCTCCTGTTCTTTGTGTTCTTTGTGTTTATATTGATCGAGTGTGTGCGTTGTTGAGCGATCCTAACAATTGGTATCGATCCTAACAGCGAGGTTCTGTGGTGAATCTTCGAAACCAGTGAGCGAGTTGCAAGAAAGATTTAAATGACGTAAACTTGTGAGTTTCCAAATCAAGTGAGGTATTTCTCCTCGAATTTCATTATCAGAGAGATCGAGAGAGACGAGTTTGAATTGGTTTTTCAAGAACTCAGGGAACTTTCTCAGCTTGCAAGAAGCCCAATTCTAATTCGGTCATTTGAGGAAAGGCGGCCGAGAAGGTATCATTTGAGTCAACTGACAAACTGTTTCTTGACAATTCAAGTCTTGATATGTTCCTCAGTTGCTTGAACATGTTTAGATTCAAATGTCCAGAAAAATTGTTGAAAGAAAGTTAGAGAATCTTAAGACCTTCTAATTGATTGCTCTGTAAATGTAGGGTATCAAGTAAGGAAGAAGACACACATTGGAGAGCTCCTTCAAACTACCGTTGAATCTGTTGTAGCTGAGTTGAATTCTCTGGATTGATTCAAGATGGAATAGAGATAAGGGAACGTTTCCAGTGAGTGAATTGTTACGTAATTCAAGAACAACAAGATTGGTAAGCCTTCAAGACTCTTCAATAACGAAAACGATGGAATTGTGCCAACGAATCTGTTCCTCGAAAGATCGATATATGTGAGTTGTCTGAGCTTTGCTATGGAATTTGGGATCGAGTTACTAAACGAGCAACTTTGCAGGTCTAATCTGATCAAGTTCTCAAAAACACCAGTCGAATCTGGCAGTGTCCAGATTTTGAAGTCCTTTGAATTCGAACAATGGAAGAGAACCTTGCAGAAACACATTATTGGATAGGTCCAGAGTTTGAAGATTTGGTCCCTTGAATATGCTTTGTGGAAATACTCCAAGTAATCCCGAATCAGACATATTAAGCACACGCAAATTGGAGGGTCGTTCGAATCCGAACGGGATCGTGGAATTGAACCGATTCGAAGCCAAGTTCAGATTTTGCATGAACTGAAGACTGAAAAGACTGCTTGAATTATCAATCCTCCGGAGTAAGTGCCTTTACCTGAAAATTAGTATGTTATGAAATACTTAGTAAGTACCTTTACCAATTAGAAGTAGCATATGGCTTTAGCATGTGGCTTAAATGACTGTACCGGAAGCTAAGTAGTATTTTATGAAATACTCAATACGTGTCTTTACTTGAAAATTAGAAGTAGCACACGACTTTAGTATTATATAAAATAATCAGTTAAGTGATTCCACCATCGGGGTTAGGGAATATAAACACATGCAACTCATGATTACTCATGATTAGGAACCTATTGTTAAAACTATCATAGAGGTGGTCTCCAATCCGAACAAAATTAGATGTGTAGTACTTCCCTACACACGATCCACACGTGCAAGCACGAGACCCCAGACAGTTTGCACTCCCCTCTAGGCCCATCATAGTTCGGCTAGTTGTCTGTAACCGAACGTCTACAAAATTAGATGTATAGTACTTTCCTACACACGACTCACATGTGCGAGCGTGAGTCCCTAGGCGATTTGCACTCTTCTCTAGGCCCATCATAGTCGACTAGTTGTCTATAGTCGGACGTCAGGAGGTTAGCAAATCCTTGAATATCATGCAAGACATAACGATCATCATCATTCTAGTGTATGCGTCTGTACTCATCATTATAATTGAGGAAGTAACTCGATATATATGAACACACAATATGCATGAGGTTCTTGTAGTTTTATCTTAAATTGTTCTGATACATAATTTTATACATCATTCACATATTACTTTAAGTAACATGCATGCATTGGCCTGCATACATTCATCATCATTAACATTATTTAAGATTGTCTTAGAAAACTCTTCATCATAATGCATCATCGCATTTAATAAATACACATAATCTCGCATTTAATAAATACACATAATCTTAATATGAAATATCGTCATATTAAGTCATATTATCATCCTCATGTTTTCATACATCATCGTCATCATAATATTATGTTTTCATTCATCATCATCATCATCATATCATTATATCATAATATCGTCATGTTATCATGTCGTCATCATCATATCATCATCATATCATCATCATCATATCATCATCATCAGATCATCATCATCATATCATCATCATCAAATCATCATATCATCATCATCAAATCATCATCATCAGATCATCATATCATCATCATCAGATCATCATATCATCATCATCAAATCATCATATCATCATCATATCATCATCATCAAATCATCATCATCATGTTGTCATCATCATATCATCATGTCGTCATCATCATATAACATCATCATATTATACTAGTTCACATCATCATAACCATAGTACATTATAAATGATACGTGCAAAGGCCACTGGGCACATGTCGTCATACATCAGACAAGTCTTCCAATTGAGACAATAGTAAGATCACTAACTTGATTAGATTAAGCTGGTGTCACCAATTTATCATTGAAAGTTCGATTTTGTCCTTCGAAATTTAAGTCAACCTATGTGAGCCCATAACATAAATTTCAAGATCAAACTTTTGCAAAGCTATTTTGCTAAATTTTACAATGGTTCATGTGTTAGACTTCATGTGAACATTTGACACTTTGCATGATTAGAGTCTTGGAATGTTTAATATGTTGTACATACATTTGTGTTTAAGGGATATAAATGTGCCTAACAATTTAATACTCGTTTGATCTTCCCCCTCATCTTTTCGGTTTATTTACTTTTTTTTTAGTTCGGTTCAAAGTTTTTTTTTTTTTTTGGTCAATTTTAATAGATTCTTACTTTTTCTCTAAAATGACTATTGATTGATTTTCTAAAACTTAGAAAAGTCATGTCAGTGTAAAACCCTTTTGTTTTCGGTTTGTTTTCGCACGAAGGAATTACTAATACACACTGACAAATGTATTTTAGGGAAGAAGTTGGGAGAGGCTAATGGAGGTGCGATATCGATCATCAATTCTTTTATTATTTTTTTTAGAGTCGTTACAAAAATACTCATAAACCTTATATTTTATCTAAAAAATACTCTTAAATTTCCTAGAGTTTCAATAACATTTGTAAATTTTACAAAAAAGTCTAATAAATACTATTATTGTTAGTTTTTGATGGAAATTGTTAGTACTCTTCAATTTTCAATATTGTTTCAAAAATACTATTAAACTTTAAAAACTTTCATTAATACCGTTACAATGTTTTAAAAAGATATTTAAAAAATGATACCAACAACCAGGTATTTTTGAATTTTTTTTTAAAAAAAGACTTAAAATCTTTTTTGAACATATTTTAAGAGTTCAAAGGTATTTTCGAGACCTTTCAAAAGTTTGTAATTTTGAAACAAAATATTAATGGTTTTCTCCCAAATTAATGAAAATAATATTTTTAAATTTTTTGTGCAAAATTTAAAGATATTTTTATTAATTTAGTCTCTAATATATATTTATTTTATTCTCAAATTTAATAATTTAATTGGTTATTGATAATTATAATTAATGAATTGCAATATTCCAAGCCATTTAAAGAGCCTATAAATTTTCGACCAATTACAAAAATTCAATTAATAAAAATTTTGAAGGGATAAAACCTTGAAAGTAAAATAAATTTAGAAATTAAAAAAAAAAAAATAGAGACAAATTTACGTAGATAATGTAAATAGACAAATTAGCGAAGATTGTATCAGGCCTTAAGATATTAAATACCCATCTTTATGGGTTGGACGTCACGCACTCTAGGGTGTCACATCTTTGTCTTCCTAAGGCTAGTATGTTATCACGTGACCCTTTTCAGCCTCATCATTGTATCAAAACACAATGACTCGGATCCAATATTGACATATAAAGTAATCGTTCACTATTTAACATCCTAAGACGTAATCATAAGTACCACGTAACCCAAGACAAACATCAAGTTCTTATGGGTCTTACAACATATCATAAACTACTAAATATGGTTAACTCCATACTTGGTCGCGTGACGAGGGATGTTGTTGAGCCGAGTCACAAAATGTATGACTCCCTATCCTAAGAAAAAGTTTACAGAACCTATAACCTGACTGCTCTAATACCAATTTGTCATGAACAAATTTTCGAGAGTCAGACTAAAAAAAAAAAAAGTGAAAGTGAAAATAAACAAAAGTAAAAGTAAAATAAAATAAAAGATGAAAATACCGTTAATAAGAAAAAAAAAAAGTCAACCCCACCAAAATTAAATACAAGATTAAATCCAATTATAAGATGTTATTCAAAATATTACAAACCCCGTAACTAGTTTGAAATATAATTATAAGACAAAATACAAAAGACTCCAAAGTGTAAAAATGAAATGACGCTCCGAAACAAGTCCTCTATGATCGTGCAACTCTCGAACGCTCCTCCACCTCGATAGATAGCCTGCGAACACCTGAAAAAGAAAGAGGAAAGGGGTGGGTATAAAAATATATTCAGTAAGCAACCTACTTGTAGACTCTCAACGCATCTATAACTTAATAGGTGACCATGGGCTTTACTTTAGTCTCTAGGTGTATTGCTCTTACTGTGCACAGTCTTGGATAGCTTGCTTAGCGTATGTAGCGGTAACTGGTATGTGGTATTGAGATGCTACCTCAACATTCTAACAAGTGGGGAGAACATTGTGCGTGATAGCCTGCTCATCATCCCTGGGAGGTAGCTGGCGAACCCATCCCACTGGCCATGCAATCGCCCGAGATCGGGGGCACTACCCCCTGTACATGCTAACTCTACTGACTACCCCGCACGATCGATGTCCTCCCACAAAACGAATTCATTAGGCAGGGTAATCCAACCAAACTCTCTCTTAGGTCACATGTTCCTAACTGGCCTCACTCATAGCTCGACGGTACAACATACTGGAGCAGAAAGGGAGGTGGAAACTCCGTAAGGACTGTATTAGTTGATCAGCCTACAGATTACCTTTATTTTTCTCCAAGATTGCCATGGTGGTCTTCTAAGTCTCTAGGGCATTTAGGTGATTTAAATTTCGTCTCTCCTTTCCAGGGCGTTCGGGGTTAGCTCCTCAGGCCAAACCAATCTCTGGGTGCACATAAATCTAAACCTTTGATTGCTCACGATCCTGGGGTGTAAGGTCTACTGGAAACGTACTGGATCAACATGTAAACCGCACTAGTTGTAGCACTCTAATCTTAATTGGGCTCTCTCATACATTATTTACTAAGGAGATATTCCTATCAATCCAATTTAAACTTCACCTTAGTCATATTTGGGAACCAAGGAGGTCTATTGGATTCCTAATGCAGCTAGGTGGCTTAATGCGGACGAGAAGGATTTACATGTTTATTCATAGTTTGCCCACCATGATCTAGTATTATGTTAAGTCTAGAGATTTGTGGTTAGAGTGACTAGTCACTAAGTATAGACCTAACATTTTTCCTAGGTGCCTAACAGACCACCACGACATACGAACCACCTTAGGAGTTATCCTTAGGTTGCCAGTTGTGTGAACGCTTTCTATAGCTTCATGTGGGACCATGAGTTCTGATCATAACCCACTACTCCTAGTTGTTTCGCATGGGAAACGAGAGACCCACGTCGTACAGTCCATTAGCTACATGGGATAAGGGAGGGGTCGCGCCCCCAATGAGGGGGACTATATTGGATTTGGGAGGTTTCTGCTCACCCCTATGTAGGATGTCATATAGTCTCAGAGATCCATGCATGAGGTAGCGCCTCGTAGAGAGATACCAGTCATTCACAGCTCAGCATAAGGGACTTTCAAGGTTTTTAAAAGAAATGACGGAGAACCAGAATAGCCCCAAGACGATAAGACCAGAATCAGATGTTCTAAAGACAATGAGAAGCCAAAATCTGTTAAACCTAAAACGCGATGAGAGCCTACAAGTATGTTGTTTACTAATTATACTTTTTATACTCATCCCCTTTCCTTTTGAAGTGTTCACACAGGTTGCAAGTCGAGGTAGAGGAACGTTCAAGAGATATGTGGTCACAGAGGGAGTTGTTCCAGAGTATCCGTCGTTTTGGAGTCACTTGTATTTTCTTTTATTTTTATATTCCTTTTGTAAAATATGAAACAATGAACCTCTTTTCTTTTTATTTTTATTTTATTAGATTTTTATCTTTTATTCTACTTTTCCTTGATTTTATTTTTGTTTGGTCTCGCTTTCGTCTTTTTAGTTACGGTCCGAGTTTTCAAACTCTAAAAAATCGTGATAAACATTCATTAAACTTCCAACATGAAAAGCATATGGAACTACTGCCATGTACTCACGCTTCTCAAATGTCTTGGGACATTGCCCCTTTGACAATTTAACACGGTATTCTAAATGGTAGCCATGAGTTTAGTATCATTCACCCTATATTTGGATAAATTCTCAATGTACTACTCTTCGGGTAGATTTGTGTCATCCTCATTCCAAGAATCCGGACAACAAAGTTAGGGCTATCGAGTTGGGTTTCTTTATGCACTTTGTTGCACTTGTATCCTTCATCTCAAATATTTAAGTCATGATTGCCTTCACATGATTTATTTCCCTCGTACTGGATCTTGCAATCAATATATCATCTATATACATAAGTAGAAACACATAAGAAACCGTGTATTTCTTGAATTAACAACAGTAATTCTTTTCACTCCTGTGGAAATCACTCTTGCACATGGAGTCAAACCTGTAGTATTGTCTAGGTACTTGCTTCAGTCCATACAACTTCTATTGAGCTTGCACACCATGTGTTCCTCACTTGGAACAATAAACCTTTCTGGTTGATGCATATAGATCTCCATAAAAAAACGTTATTTTTACATTCATTAACTCAAGGTGCAAATTCTCAAATGCAACAACACCCAACAAGATTCTGATAGTAGTTAATTTCACAAAAGGAGAAAATATTTCATCATAATCAATGTCTTTCTTTTGTGAATATCATTTAACTACTAGTCGATCATTGAATCTCCTTTTTCCATTTGGTACAGCCTTGATTCTGAATACTCATTTGTTCAACAAAAGTCTCTTTCTTGTAGGTAGCTCAGTCAATAACCATGTGTTATTCTTTTTAAGTGGGCTCATCTTATCATGCATGGCTTGCTCCGACTTGGTTGAATCCTCCACCTATAGGGTCTTCAAAGGACTCTGATTCTTCATCATCAGTCTACTATAGATAGTTTAATGAGGGTGAATATATATGCTCTGATGGTTGTTGATGATCTTCTCAATACTGGCTAGGTGTCACTTGCTCCACCTCTGGTTCCTCAAGAACTGTTTAAGAATTTCTTGAGTTTCTGCTACAACACTGCTTGGTGAACTTTTCTACAACTCACCCTCAACTCTCACTTGCTTCTAGTCTCTAAATCTTTCTTTTCATTTTTATACATGACATTTGAATTAAATCCCACGTCACCATGTCTAAGGAATTTTCTGTTTTTGTCATCAAAAAATCTATACCCGAGCATGTGAGAATCATAGCCTATGAAGTAGCACTGCACAGTCTTATCATCAAGCTTATCTCTCTTCTCTAGATCAACATGAACATATGTAGTGCAGCCAAAAGTTCTCAATGGAAAGTATTTGAGTTCTTTTCCTGTTAAACTCTGGAGTACTAACAACCCTCTATTGATCAAGTAGGTTGTCATATGCACATCATCAACCTAAAATGTCTATGGTAATCTACAATGAATCTGTAGGTTTCTTTCTTGCTCATTCAATATTTTGTTTATCTTTTAGCAATACTGTTTTCGGGAACTCTTATGATTAATATGATTCCATCAACGACATGAAATGATTTAATTTAGACTTGTCATACTCTCCTTCATTGTTAGACCTCATAGGTTTGAATTCAAATTGATTTTCAACTTCAATTTTTCACTTCTTGAAGATGGAAAACACATCTGGTCCCCAAGTGATGGAACTAAAGCCAGTCCCCGAACGTCTGTATACCATTTCTAGTCGTACTTTCTTCGGTTCTCTGACAACCTTTGTGAAGCTAACTAGTTTATACTTACTCATAACGCGACTCTCACAAAGGCTCGTATCAACATATTTCAGGATTTCTAAAACTTATTTTGCAGCTAACATTTTCATTCCTTTAGCACTCATATGTCCAAGTCTATTTTGTATAAGGTTCTAAAATTTTTTTCGTATGCTACCACCATAGCACCCTTCACAATCTTCCACAAATTCTTTTCAAACTCTACTGCATAACATGTGTTGTTCAGCTGACTAATCGAAATCAAATTTTTCTTGAGACCAAGAATATATCTAACATCCTTCAATATCGGTGTTCAACACCTATGCCCATTTAGCGCTTCAAATAGTGCCACCAAAACAGTTGCCTGATAACTATCGTAATAGGCAAATTCCATAACGGGTAGGTGCTTGTCCCAACTATCAATGAAATCCATTACACAAGCCCTCAACATATCCTCTAAAACCTTATTCAACCTTTTTGCAAGCTCATTCATCTAGGTATGGAAGGTCGTATTGAACCTGAGCTACGTTTCCAAAGCCTTCTACATTCCCTTTTAGAAATGTGAGGTGAATCTAGTGTCATGGTCGGACATGATGTAAATTGGGACGCCATGCAGACGAACATTCTCTTTGACATAAAATCGAGCCCACTTATCAACTCAGTACGTAATCTTCCCTACAATGAAGTGGGCGATTTTGGTCAACCTATCCACAATAATCCAAATAACGTTAAAGCTCTACCTGCTCCTTGAAATAAAAAAAGATTATATTTTTCATTCTTCATTCTCTATTCTTTTTAAAATTATTTATCGAATGTGTATTTATATGTTGATTGATGTTGACGTTTATAAAATATTAAATTATTAATATCTTACATTTAATCCATTCCAAACACTAAGCATTTTAATATTCCATTTATTTTTATTAAATTCTAATCTCAATTTGATGGTTAGTTATTAATAAATCAATTTTTTTTCACTTCCACGTATACACTTAATTAATTTTATTTCATTTTTTAGATAAATTTTAATGTTTAAAACTATTACTCGAATTTATCAAAGTTTAAAAAATAATTAAAAAAAAAATACAAATTTGTTTAAATAGTTAAAATACTATTTTTTAAGATAGGGGAAGAATTTATGACTTTATTGTCCAATCATGTAGGACACGTGGCACTATTTGCGCACACGCACGCGGGTTCAGACCTACAATAATTTAGGGTTACGATGTACGTGTCATCATCCACTGAGGAAGTAAACCACTTGAGCTGAGCCTCTCTTTACAATGAGCGGATGAAGAAAAGAAAATTAATATTCATTTGGTCGTTTCTTTTGATTACATTTATTTTATTTTTATTTTTTTCGAGATGGGAGTAGGAATGTTCATATCACCTTATAATATAATTAATTCAAATCCTTATTTCTAAATCTTCCCTTTTTCTTATATGTGTTTTTTTTTTTCCTTCTAATTTTGTCACAGATTTTCTTGGTCAATTTTTATTCCATAGATTCATTCCGCTACTCATATAAATTTACTGATTTACTAGAATTCATATAAACAATTGCAGTAATTTAGTGAAAGATTATAATTAGATCTCTCTTCACCTAATCTCTCTATCATTTTGGAGGGACGGTGATGAGAGGTTAGTGGAAAGAGGTGGAGACAGTTTTTATTTATTTATTTATTTATTTATTATTATTATTTTTTATTCTTCCATCCTTTTAAAAATAATTTTTAATGTACTTTCAAAAATATATATTAAAAATAGTTTTAAAAAATAATTAAATCTTTGAAAATAAATAAATAAATAAATATTTTTCAATTTTATTTTACATCTCAAATAAATCTAAATTTAATTTATTATATTAATAAAAGTTGATTAGATTAAAAAAAATTTACTGTTGGGACCCACTAAGCATAAAGTTACCGGGACCCACTCAACGTTGCGAACAACTGGCTTCACCACTAAAAAGCCTGCAAAATAAAATAAAAAATGTTCTATATTATTATTAATTAGTGGTCCAATTATTATTATTATTTTTTCTTTATCATGCACCACATGTTGATATTATCCATATAATCTAAATACAATTAAAAATATTAATTATTTTTCCCCCAAAATAATAATATCTTCAATATAGTATTTTAAGATCGAGCAAGATTGAATGTCTCTTTCCTATATATAACCCACGTACGTGTATATGGACCCATCAAGTGGGCTTGTGAACGTGAGGTACACATCTGTATTTGTGAGATACCTTATCGGTTGAGGAGGAGAATGAAACATTCTTTACAATGGTGTGGAAATCTATCCCTAGCTGACGTGTTTTAAAAACTTTGAGAAGAAGCTCGAAAGAGAAAGCTTGAAGAGGACAATATCTGTTAATGGTGGGTTTGGGCTGTTAGAAATGGTATCTCCCTAGTAGAGTGTTCGGGTCGACGCGCTACAGGCGTGGGCCGTTGTAGTGGATTGGGTCGAAGGTTATGGATTGGGTTTGACATGGATCCGTCGGATCCTCTCTTCTTCACTCAACTCGCAACGCGATTTTCTGGCAACTTTTTTCTCTCCTTCTCACAACGGTTTCTAACGTATTTTCTCTCCCTAACTCTTTTTTGACCCCTCCTCCTCTCTTCCTCAACGTTTTGTGCCTTGAAAACGCCTAAAGCCACAGATCTAGAAACGTTTAGAAAAGCCGAAATTCCAATTCTGTTTACCGACGACAACACACACGAAAAGGGTACAAAACAACGTTCCTTAGATCGAGGTACACTCAGTGGGGATCCTTCTCGTGGCATGAGTCGAACTTTCCGACGTTTAGTTTGGTTGTTTCGTTTAAGGGTTCATGATTTTTGTCCGTCGTCGAAGTTCCTCTCGATTTCTCTCTCTTACTATTTTCCCTTTTCGTTTCTTTGCTCCAAGTACTCGGGGAAGTCTAAGAGTCTTGGCTGAAGTAGGTGGGAGCGTGGTGATGTACCTCCATCCGTGGAGGTCGCCGTCGTGTGGAGCGTTAAAATTCCGACGGTCACC
Source organism: Cucurbita argyrosperma subsp. sororia (assembly GCA_018691285.1). NCBI lineage: Eukaryota > Viridiplantae > Streptophyta > Magnoliopsida > Cucurbitales > Cucurbitaceae > Cucurbita > Cucurbita argyrosperma. The sequence continues at coordinate 15,322,492 of CM031900.1, forward strand.
AGAATTCTCGCATCCTCCTACGACTTCGACATTTTTTTTAAAAGTTAACGGGATAATAAATTAAAGTAAGTTTGGTCCATTCAATCCAAATTCAAACCATATCCTAATTTTGACTACATTTAGCTTCACTTTTTAGGACCAAACCCCACCCTTCCAACTATGAGAGTGACATACCAATTTTATGATTTGGGTTTGGGGGGCGCCGCCGCCGCCGCCGCCACCGCCACCGCCCATAACCACACTTTAATGATAAGATTCCCCACCCTTGGATGATCTGAAAAATTCTTCCCACCGCCATGGAAATATCATTTAATTAAAAGAACGAACGAAAATAACTAAATATAATTTATTGATGATACTTGAAATTATAGCACAGAGGACAAAGGGGTAAGTCAGTTCTTGGTGGTGGTGGTGGTGGTGGAGGAGCTGCCGCCGATGGTACCTGTTTTCAAGAAGCCATTTTTGATGCTGCTCCTTGGCCGCGGAAGGTTAGGTGTAAAGGGACGGCCTGGATACATTATATTCCGGTCGCCGGAATTCTTTCCGCCGTCTTTCTCCTTCGACCTTTGCTTCTCTGTCATCTTTCCTCTCTCTTCGAGCTTCAGAGCTATGAGATTGAACAAGGAATTACATAATATATATATATATACACTTAGTGGATTATTTCAGGTACATCAGTCCAATCATCTATGGACACGTGTATGATGATGCAGGATGGTGATGTCATTTTGTGACGGTATAATGACGTAATATAGAAGCACCGAATCATACCATGCCTTCTTGAACAAGAAACTACTTCATGTCCACTAAATATATAATTAATATACAAAAAAAAAAAAAAAAAAAAGAAAAAGGCAGTCTTAATCATAATATAAAATTTTTAGAGTTGGATGAAGTGAACTTAATTGTGACTCATTAAAGATGAGTTCAAGTTCGAGTGAGTATGGACTCATTAGTCGGCTCGTACACTTTTTGGGTCTCTTTGTGATCGAGCGAGCATTCTCTGAGAACGGTTGATGTCAGACACTCTAAGAGTAGCGACTGTCACTGTAGTATTATGGTAACATAATGATTGTTTTCCTACCTCGTAGTGTATACGTTCAAGGATAAGGAGTATCTCTCAATGCCTACTTTTTTTTCATTTTCATCATCATTTAATACAACCCCGCTAGCATCTTCCTTCCTATCATATTATTTCTCATATCATTTATTGTATTTTGCATGCGTATGTCGGGGTTGTATCTCATGCTAGTTCGTTGTTTTGCATGTCAATCATATTATTTATGCCATGCACATATCATATCATATCGTAAATCATAACAATCACATAGCATATCCCGGGTGTGCCTTCAACATATCTTATCATAGCTACCGTACCATAACATATATCATATCAGTCTCATATTATATTACGATATATGTAAATACATACATGGGAAGTAAAGGCAAATATCTTGCCTTATTACCATAGGTATCTTTCCATATATTATTCTTTCCATTTATTACTATTTCTATATCCTTCTAATTTATTTGATTATAAATAGAGAACTTTCACACATCGATTCAGGTGCGGTGGATTAAGCAAACATTCTCATGGTATCAGAGCCCTTTCGATTTAACAACCTCGATTCTTTTTTCCCAATGGCTTCTGAATCCTCTACTATTCTTTTCCACCACCACTGCTTGCTTTGGATGCCGTAGGGCAGTCACCATGGCTGCCACAGGCGGAGTTGATTGATTACTCTTCGGCTCCACCCTATTGACCTCCAAATCACCTTTCGCCATACTCTGTACATACAACCTCACCTTTTCCAACCAAATCAGTTTTTCCTTAACCAATATAGCCTCTTTCATTTTACCATAATGTTTTCTATCATAACCTTATCGTATCGTTTCATCAATCTTTCTTAGTCATAACGTCTTCTATATATAACCTTATCGTACCATTTTATCAATCTATCATAACCATAGCGTTTTCTACACATAATCTTACCATAACGTTTTATGAACAGATCTTAGTTCTATCATTACATTACGTTTATCACAGCTTTCTCGTATCCAATATCAAACGTATCATAAGTGTTATCACACAATTCACATATCTTGTCATAGTCATACCAATTCATAAACAATTCACACATATCAATATATACGACACGTACAAAACCTCGGGGCACTTGTCAACATCAAATATAAATATGCCGATAATAAGGCCACGTACTTGGTTGGACTTAGCCGGTGTTCTCCCTAAACTTGAGTACGCTTGGATTCTGTTTCCTCGAAGTTGCTCCACGTATCGTCAGGAGTTATTTCCTATTTGAACGTTCATCTTAATTTACGTTAATAACTCCTATTTCTATCATAATTTAACTTCAATTTATAAATAGGACATTATACTGACCTCAATTACCTTAATGAAGGTCAAATTCAGCTTCAAGAGGTCGAAAATGTATGAATTAGTATCAAACAGTGCAACCAGAGCCAAATAACCCCTTTCCGAGTCGTCAACGCTGAGTGAGTCAAAGGAGTCGTCGTCTGTATACACGACACATGTTGCTCTCAAGAGGCGACGCGTCGCGGGTGGCATTCAGGGTCAAGACGCAGATTTCGGGTCGCTGACTCAGGTACGTGGGTCGCGGGATGTGGATGGGCTTTGGCTATTGGAATGCAAACATTGAGCTTTGGTTCGTAGGCCAACATTTGGGTCACAGTCGCGTTTGGCATGGGTGCTCGAGAATTCCAGCGAGGCACTGGAACTCTCAAAATTTCCGGCTACCATTTTTTTTTTTTTTTTTTTCAATTCTTATACATGAACTCCTAAAATGGGCTGAGGGGCAAAATGACCTCTTTACTCCTCGATTGATTTAATCTCACCAACCTAAGTTTACGTGGCACATGTTAAAAATATACTTCTCCATAATAAAAATGTTTTAAATGTCGACCTAAATTTCTCCGCTATTTTGATTTTAGTGCGAACATATTTATTTGAATACAATTTTTAACTATTGAATTTACAAACTTACGTATTGTTGGTGATAGTCTTTTTTATATGACTTAATCTTAATTGATTCAAAAGAAAAATCAAACACGAAGTAAGTGAGGGAGGCTGCTGGAAAATTAGTTGAATTCAAAAGAACAGCCGACCAGACACATTTCGTAATGTCAATTTCAATTTCTTTTTCGACAAAAATAATAAAAAAATTAGCCACCGAAAATGTTGTCCACAGATTCTCTCTCAAGTTGGATAGGTTGTTGGACTGGTCAAACTCTTCTCTCTTTCTCTACCATCTGGCCAATAACGACATGTGAGATTCAAGCCCGTCAAATTTTAAGAATGTTCGACCCAAATTAATGTGAGATCTCATAAGTCGATTGAAACGGAGAACGAAACATTCGTTATAAGCGTGTAGAAACCTCTCTCTAGTAGACGCGTATATATATATATATATATATATATGCAAAGATGTATATTTTAAAATTAGCAATAAATTCAGTAGGTTCTATTCAACCGAGCCTATTTTCAAGAGAACCTATAAACCATCCAAACTCATAAAATTTTCATTTTTTTGAACTCAAACTTGTTTGAGTTCGGTTGGGTTTATCGGGTAACTGGGTTATCAAATTCTTTGAACATCCGTAATAAATTCGATCACGGTAGAAAACAAAATATTAATATATCATATGTATTCTTTACGTTCTCCATTTCTGTTCAACTACTAGCGACCTTTTCTTACCCTCTTTGAAGGGCTTGAGGCGAGAAATGACTTAGATGTGGAGAAGGAAAGTCTACCTATTCTCTCTCCGAGCCAACCTTACACAGTGAAACATTCATTCTTCTTGGAGCGTAGACGAGCGGGCAGAACCAAGAATTATTTTTTATCAAATTATTTGACACTTTAATATGATCGACACTATGAACAGTTGAATTCAAGCGCAATAACTTTCTCGTCGTTCTTTAAACATCTGTAGCAGGGATACCTAAACGTCATGTCACTAAAGTAATTAAATTAATTTGTGAATTGCAATTTGAGTATTAAAAATAAATATAAAATAATATTTCTTTAAAACATCCACATGGGATCATGAACCAATGGTCAAAAGAAAAGAAGTTTGATGTAATGCATACACAAATGCCAATTTAGAAGTCACAAAGAAATCTTTGCAAGTTGATAATAAAGGACAAGAACTTACTATAAAAAAATTCGAAGTTGAGAATAAAGGTTTTCCAACATGCCAATTTAGGTCGGCTTCAGCTCTACTATGAACGATTTGGGCTAATCGAGCTCGAGTGACAACCAGAAATATATTGGTTGGGTTCAGACATTTTTTCGATCTACTCCAATCGTTTGAATTGTAATTTTTTTTTTCAATCTGAACAACTTTTATTATGTAACGAACCTAATCCGAACAATAAAATTCTTGTATTGGGTCCGCTCAAGTTGTTCACGTAATTTAATAAAAGTAAAATGTGAGTCGGAAAACAAATTTGAGCTTGGAGAGGTTGACTCGCTCAAAGGGTGGGTCAAAATCAATTTTAGATTTTTGAAATTTAAGATTGTCACGTCAATCATTTCTCTACCTTTTTCAACCTCTTGCTCGGTCAATAAGTGACTCCACTGTTCAGATTAAACAATGCAACCACGTACGTGTATCATGATTTGTGGGACCTAATTTTCATGATTATTCCTACGAGTAGGGTTAGATACATTTTACTTATCTACGCACGGTTCACACGTGTGTGCATAAATTCACTATGCAGACTCATTATTGTACTCCCGCAGCTTAACATGAGAGCTAGCACATGCTCATGCTGTGTAAAACATACGAAAAGGAAAAGAACATGATATATGAGTCCGTACGTAATATACTAGAGAAATAATCTATGCCCACATGACCTACGACATGCATGAGATCTAACATTAAAAATCATGGTTAAAAATGATGCACGTGATTGTATTTAACATGAGCAACAACACGAAATATAAATAATAACATATAAGTAAGGTCACAGATTACGTGTTAATTCATACATTAATCAATCCATCTGATCGTTCCTACTTCAGTTCAATCAAAATTCAGGCTGACTTATGATGTTCCATTCATCGAGAAAATCGAATTTAAAGTCTATTCATAAAACAAATATAACTTAGCTAACCTTGTAAACGAGTTCAAAACGAACCATTCGGGTCAACTGAAGTATAAGTCAAAGTTTGCTATGTGGCACATCAATACTCAATGGACGATATATTCTTGTTGGTCAAAGTCGGTCTCTCTCAACCATTATTGGAGAGCCCATGGTATAAGGAATAGAAAAACATGTTTTGTTTAAGATTAAAAGAAAAAAAAAAAAAAAAAAAGAGGTCAAAAAGATTTATTTTTGTTTTAAAAAATCCCGGCTCAAGCCCACCGTTACTAGATATTTTCTTCTTTGTGCTTTCTCTTTCAGACTTTCCCTCAATGTTTTTAAAATGCGTCTGCTATGGAAGAGTTTCCACCCCTCATAAGAATGTTTTGTCATCCTCCCTAACTGATGTGAGATCTCACAATCCACCTCCCTTCGAGACCCAACGTTCTCGCTAACACTCATTCTCTTTTCCAATCGATGTAGAAGACCCCAGTCCACCCGCTTCAGGGCCTAGCATCCTTGCTGGCACATCGTTTCGTGTCCACCCTCCTTCGGGGCTCAGCCTCCTCGTTGGCACATTACTCAGTGTCTGGCTCTAATACCATTTGTAACGGCTCAAGTCCACTGCTAGCAGATATTGTCCTCTTTGGACTTTCCCTTTCGGAAATTCTCTCAAAATTTTTAAAACGCTATTATCAAAGAGAGGTTTTCACACCTTTATAAAGAAGGTTTTATTCTCCACTCTAACTGACGTGGGATCTCGTATTAATTGTAAAATAATTTTAAAAATATATTTAAAAATAAAATAAATGGTAATAAAAAATGATTTTCATTTATAAAAAATTGGGTGGGGGAGAACCTAAGTCTAAGCTACAAATTGTAATTTAATTTATTTGTAATTATTGCACTTTGAATATTAAAAATAAATAAAAAAATAAAAACATATTTTTCCGCTAAAAAAACATCCACTTGAGATGTTGGACTGGTCAATATATCCACGTGTTAAAAGAAAAGAAAATAATATAATATTACATGCCAAACTTTAAAAAATACATTAACCAAAATAAAATAAAATTTAATGCAAAGACTAAAACCATATTTTAACTTATCTCTTATTTAATCACTTGTCACGTCTACGTCGATTTCAATGTTGCGGGATAGGAACGTTCATTCCCTATATACTTTTTAGAAAAAGAAAAAAAATCTCGATCTTTAGTGGATTGTGTTCAAAACGATTCGAACTCCCAAATTCGATTTCGATAGGCTATGAGTGATCGAATTTGAGGTCGTTTAGTCAAATTGCAAATATGCATCACCACAATGTTATTGATCATGGGTATTGTATCGATTTGAGTCGGTTGGAACACATCATCCCATCGTCGAAGAACACATAGGAGAGAAACTCATGTTGTCAGTGCTTACTCGCCACTGAACTAACAATGTCGACATTGGCTGTGTCGTTTAAGAGAGAGATTGTAACACCTAATAATGTAACGGTACATGAATGAATCGATACCATGTGCTAATGAGAGAAATTTACTGGGTATGCAGTTATGATTGACTATTTATACCAACAATGTGCACTTTCTTGTTCGAGGACTCAATCATTTGGCTTAGATCAATCCTATGTTAAATAACCTTAAACTTTTCTTATGAAACATGTTTCGTAAGAACAAAACAGACAGATAAATAGAATTTGAATTATGCATCTTATCTATTCGAGTACTCGGCCTAAACCATTATACAGATAGTCGTGGCAAATCAAGTGTTTGTTGGGTTAATTTTTAAATCTAAATTAATTCTTAAAATAATAAAATTAATCTTACCTTGTAAATGTTAATTAAGGAAAAAGCTTAAAATCACTTTAAATGGTAAAAATCTAAATTAATTACCATCCTATTTTGACGTGAAATTGTGTTAATAGGGAAGGAAAGTAGGAAATAAATAAATAATTGGATAATATTATTACAAAAAAAAAAAAAAAATTTAAAACCTTTTATAACCTATATTTTCTTTTAATTATTAATTTTATGTACTAAAAAAATTGAGAAAGTGACCGAAAAATATAAGTTAAATTATAAATATGGTCTCCGACAATTTTCAATTTGGTCGTATAGTTTGGATTCAATTTAAATTTAGTCTCTACCGTTTCCAAATTTTCAATACGATCCTTATAATTTAGTCAAACTTCATACAGTACTTGGTCGATTAACCTAAATAAGAACTCGATCGAAACATTTAATGAGGACTAAATTGAACTTTAAAATCGTACGTAGAGACCAAATTGAAACTTCGCTAGACAAAGAAGCCATATCTTTTCTTGTTCGTGGACTTAAGCACTAGCTCGTTTTGACCATGTTTAAAACGACATGTTCTAAAAACATGTTGAGTTTGAAATTAACAAGTTGGACAAGTCAATTTTAAGAATCAAATTAGCATTTCTCTTCGAGATTTCCACATGTGACTTAGAAAAGACCCAAAAATTCAAACTTCGAACCAATCAAAAGAGAAGAAATTGAGATAAATGATATCCAAAAACATAGCTAAGATCACTAAGAACAACATAGAGAGCTAAATTAGTTGATGATTAGAAGTTGTTTGGCTTCATAAAATACTCATAATTGAAGCAATCAAACTGGTCGTTCACTTGAGCTGAAGTATTGGCCAAACCCATTTGAGTATTTAAAGCACAAGCCATCATCATTTGATCATCTATGAGTGGCATGTATGACACCGGAAGAACAGATTGTGTAGCACGAGGAACTCCATAATGGCACATTGAGTAGCCTTGTGTGTTGTCCATAACCATCCCATTTGTTGGATCAGTGTAGAAATTAGGGTTTTGGAAACAATTATTCCCATAATTTGACTCAATTTGAGCTGTTGACCCATTAGATCCAAACAAGATTTGAGACAAATTCTCAAGTTCATGATCCATTTGACGATTTTGAGCCATTGTTTGGAGTTGTTGATGATATTGGTGATGGAATGGCATCATGGGTTGTGTTTCCATTGATGGATTCCCAAACATCTCATAACTTTGTTCTCCATATGACATTACTTGTTCCGGCTTCATGTTTGCGATTAGGGTTTGGTTGTGCTCGCCCGATGTTCCTTTCTCGTGATTCTCCGTGACGATCTCGATCCTTCTCTTCATAGTATCAAGCTTCGAGTCCAATTTTACCATTAGAATCCGTAATTGATCTTCAGTTAGATGATCTAGACGTTCATCCCACTTCGGAAACCTGATATATACTCGAAAGATTTAAGCTTTGAAACAAAAGAATCCCAATTAATAACGACTAAATTTAATTACCTGGCTTCCAAAACATCCTTACGAAGCTTCGACATGTCGTTTTCTAACTTCTTCTTCCTCTCGGAGAAGAAGTCGAGGAGATCGAAAGCCTTGCGAGCTCGTTTGTGGAGACAATTAGCCTTGTATGAAGCAATCATATTGTTGACTTCCTCTCGACACGGTGGCCACGTGTTGAGTTCGACGGGAGATTGGTCGTTATGGTTCGGGCCATAGACAAAGACACAAGCACGAACGTCGCAAAGTGTCGAGAGCTCATAAGCTTTTCTCAACAAACTTTTCTTCCGCTTAAGAAAAGTTGTCTTTCGAGATTTTTCATTACCGATCAATTGCATGCTAAGTTTTCCTCGCCCCATATTCTCAATCACAAAAATTATGAATTTTATTTCAACAAAACCCTAAAAGAAGAACATAAAAAAAAAAAAAAAAAAAAAAAACAACTTTTTTAAAAACCTTAAAACCCTAAAAATTCGATCTTTTTAACGTTAATCAAATCGAATGAGAAAACTACTAATAACCCAATTGCAGAAAAACACAAACTCACAGTTGATGTAGAAGAAGATCACGTGCAGCACAGCAATGTCACGTGACAAGACAGTCACGACCAGCAACGGCGGCGGTGCGGCGGAGGTGTTGACGGAACAGGTTTTCTGGCTGTAGAAGAGAAGAAAAAGGATGGTAAGAATAAGGGAATTTAAGAGGGAGGTGTTTATTTATTTATTTATTTATTTTATTATTATTATTTTTTGTATGTTGGAAATAAATTTAAATAAAATAAAATCATAATTATTTAGATAATGTCTTTATTAAACCACAAATTAAGGGAGAAAATAAGGAGAAATTACTGATTATTTTGTTAACCATTTAGAAATCTTTTTATTTGGGTGTTGATTCGTGCCTTCATCCATGGGAAATCAATTATCAAGAGATCAAACATTAATTGCACTATAACAAAATATTTTAATTTTATATATAATTTTTATTTAAATTAATTTATGAAATTTTATGTCGGGTTACGGGGTGTTCATGATAGGGGTGTACACTCAACCCAACAACCCGAACCAACCGAACCCGAACTATAAGGGTTGGATTGGGTTGGGTTGGATTAGCATTTTGAGTAAGGTTGAGTTCATTTTTTTGAACCCGAACTGAATCGGTTCGGTTTCGAGTTCGTGGACAAAACCTTCGGATTGACACGAGTCAAATAAACATATATAAAATATATTAAGAATTCTACTGTATTAATGATCTATCCTTATATTTTTGTTACTTAACCAATTCTCAAGAAATGTAGGTTATTCTTTTAGGTTAGTTTAACCAATTCTCAAGAAATGTCTATATTGAATTATTTTTCGTTTTATGATAAGGTTGAACTATGTTAATATATTACAATTTTCGCTCGTTGTTTTTTATTGAATTTATTTATTATTTTATTTTTTTTTTGTGAATAATTATAGATTGATTTGTGTTTGTTCATGAGTTTGATGAGACAAAGATAAGGAATTTAATGGAATTTGTAATAATTAGAAATAAATGGGTTTGGTTTGTGTTTATTTGGGATCCTTTAAAGATTAATAATATGAAAACATGTTGGAAGAACTGACATTGGTTCGGGAAACGTCGGGGTCATTAGATGTCGAATCCTGATCTGAATTCGAATCCGAATCCGAATCTTGGGCATGAGATGTGACAAATGGTATTAGAGTGATACCTGTTAGATAGTCTTTACTCTTAATTGGGCACTCACGATTATTGGGCTTGAACCCATTGAGCTGACGATGATCTTTTAATACCCCACCAACTCTATCATTCACGTAATGCAAAGTATAGTGAGTCCTAAAGAGTGTCTTTTCATCTTTTCTTCGTTAGTCTTAATAAAGAGCGTGAGTATTTACTCTTTAATACTTGTACTCTTGGTGGGCTGATTAGTTTTCTTGATAATTGGGCCTCACAATTATTGGACTTGACCCCGTTGAGCTAGTGACGGTTTTTTAACACTCAACATCAGCACTGGTTCTCATTCATCGTATCATGTTGGCTATCTGTCTTCTATAATAATTGTGTTGGCATACTTAGGATTTGGAGATTCATTTTGGGTGTTCGATTCAATCTCGAGTTTTCCTTAAGATCTATGAGTATTTGATGGAATTAACCTCTGTAATTTTTTTTATGTTGTTTTAGTTGAGTTCTTGCAATTTTTTTTTGGGAAGGAATCTAAAGCCAAATCACGCGGGAAGAACGTTAAGCCTCGAAGTCGAATCGCACTGGATTACATGAAACATTGGGCGTAGATTCAAGCAGTGTCGCTTGAAACACATGAAGCTTGGACACAAGTTATCAGATTTATATCTCGTATTGTAAATCCTAGAGAAAGTGCCTTGTGGAACAAAACAAGAAATAAGATACCGGAAACAAAAAATAATTAAGATCCAAATTCTCATAACTAAGAACCCTAAAACTTAAAACTAAAATCTTTAGATCACAATCAAGGTTAAGAACTCAAAATCAAGTATCAAACTACACGGGCTAGACCATGACAAAACTCAAAATTCATGAACAGAACTTTAAGGGCCTAAACTCTTAGGACAAAAACAAGAACATGACAAGATATGAGTGTGGTACCCTATCAATCTTCGTTGACATGATTATGAGCCTACAAATACGGTACTAATTATGTCTTTGTACTTATTTCTATTCTCTCATGTTTTTACAAGTGACAAAAGACTTCATCAATAGTATGAAATTGTCCACTTTGAACACAAATTCTCGTGCCTTTGTTTTTTGTTCCATCAAAAGACTTCATCATTGACATAAAAATTTACCACTAGTAGACTTACATCAATCAATTTGTCTGATACTTGATCGACCCGTACCTTATCACTAGCCACTAAACTCATCCCAACTGTTATCCTGTTATCCAGTTTTGCCAACAGATAATACAACAATGAAAGTGTAACAGTCCAAACCCACCACTAGCAGAGATTGTCTTCTTTGAATTTTTCCTTTCGGGTTTCCTCTTGAGATTTTTAAAACGTGTCTGATAGGGAGAGACTTCCACACCCTTATAAAGAATGTTTCATTGCCCTCTCCAACCAATGTGGGATCTCACGATTCACCCCTTTGGGACCCAGCGTCCTTGCTGACACTCATTCCTCTCTCAAATCAATGTGGGAAAGAATGGGTAAAAATCGAATCAAACAATACAAGGTCATGTCCCACTAGTCAAGATATCGGTTATTGTTGATGCATTTTCTAACCCAATGGTAGAATCACTCTCTAAGTATGGTTAAACATTTATTCCATGTTTAACACTTAAAGTTAAGCGTCCCATGTAGATAACGACGTCAACCGAGGAGAACATGGATTAAAGTCATTGATGGATAATTTTTCATATTTCTATTATACTTCCATTGTTAGGATAATCGAGACTTTTTTTATCCTTATTTCAATTTCTATAGTGACAAAATTAAAATTTCACAGCTGTAAATAAGAATTACCCACTAATTTTGAGAGAGCTGAAATCACGCAACACCATTAGAAAAAAAAAAAAACACGACCAAAATTTTTGTAAATTAGACAAACTTTACAAAAAAAAATTTCTTGTTTTTTTTGACGATCACAAAACTGTCCCCAACCCATTTCCATGCAATTCTCCGATGAATTTCTGATTCACAAAGTTTGTCAATGAAGAACATGGAAGATGATCATAGGAATAATACCCTGTTCTTGAAGCTTTCATCCATCTTTTCATCCGTCGAGATCTAAATCGTTAAAATTAATGTCTTTGGTCGATCCCTCAGCTGGACGTGCATTCGTATGGTTCGTCTTTTTCTCTCTCTTCCTCTGCATTCTCAGCGGCGGAGCTTGCCTTTTGGTGTACATAATCCTACCGGAGACCGAATCCACCGCATGGCTACCAGTCGCTGGCTTGTCGTTGGTTTGTCTCCCTTGGTTCTTTTGGATCTTGACCTTCTTCTATAGAGTCATCTCGCGTGCATGTGGTTTTCGAGTCTCCCTTGCCATGGCCATGAGTGCAAATGATACGAACGACGACGACAACAATAATAATAATTCGTCTGGTGAATCCCCTCGATGCGATGCAAGGGCTCAAGCAGAGGAGGATGGCAACAATGACGATCAAAGGCGAAGCAATTTGTCGTCCAACAACTCGATAATGTCTCGTGAGAGTGAAATTCCATTTGCCATATCAATGGGGTCGTGAAGCTAGCTAGGCATTACTCGACAAGTAGCGATAGTGATGTTGTTCTTGTGCGTCGGTCTGAATCTAGAACAGACTTGTCCTCAACCGAGCATCAATGGTAGTCGATAAATTTGCAAAGTCGAACTTTTCTATATGGCAGAATAGGATAAATCGAAATGGTCAATAGTTTCAAATTTTGGTCTTCAACTTGTAATAGATATTGCATATTTTAACCCAATGTAGCAGTAGTTTCAACATTTTAATTATGATCATTAGCCAACTAAAGTAATGTTCAATCGAGCCATCATTAGTGAACATATTTTTTCTTCAGTGTAGCTAGTTCAACTCGACCTAGATCTAACATCACTTGGACAGAGAAACTAAACATTCTTTTAAAGTCACAGTTGAGACTATTTTGTAATAAATTATCGATCAAAAAACCGAACTTTTCTGTTTAGAACAGTATTTTAGATCCTCTATTTTTAGGTTTGATTGTGTAGTATTTTTTTTTAATTATTTAAAATTTTTATTTATCTCATATTATTTCAATAAATAAAATTTCATAAAACTCAAATATCAAATATATTCACACTGAATGGATTATAATTCTATTTTTTGAATTGATTGGTTCAATTGTAACTTGCAAATAGACTCGATTTTTTTAATTTCTCAAAAATTATTCCAACCTAAACCGAAAACAATCTAACCCAACCCAACTTTTATGGTTTGAATTGAGTAGACCGAATTGATCAGATTCTCGAATCATATGAATACCCTTAATTGAACACAAATAGAAGAAAGATAATATTATTGGTGACGAGGAATCAGTAGATGCACCCAACCGTCTCAACTATGTTGACACCATTTTAGCACCCTCATCATCTACCCGTACCAACAAACAAATATTACTAATGTAGATCGAGTAGCATACGACTAATCCTTCAAATATAAACCATAATAATGCATCCTATTTAGAAACCCACCAACGTAGGGAATGGGAAAACCACATAGACGCTCATACTCTCTCAACGATGCATGGCTATCATCCACCACCACCCTCCGCTCCACCTCCTCCAAATCTCTTCTCGCCGCTGCTCTCATCTCTTCCCTTCTAACTTTCAACATTGTTATTTCATCATCTTCTAACGACGGAGCCAACGGTGGCACGACACGCCTATCGTCCACCGCCTCCGAACCTTTCCCGTCCGCTTCTCTTCTCTTTTCACTCCTTACTTTCTTCCTATTTTTCGAAAGATGTCGTTGTGCTTTCCAGATCGTTCCCGCAAACTTCTTCTTCAAAATTTTTGCTCGATTATCTTCTCCCGATGACGACGATGGAGTCGGCCGTGGTACGATAGTCGTCGGAGCCAGAGTTTTGGCTTTGGTCAGCGACGTTGGTGGCAAAGAAAGACTCGGCTTCTTCGCCTTCGATTTCAAAGAACTCGCTCTCACTGACAAACTATGCTTCGGAACACCTTTCATTTTTTTTTTGTGCTAAGAAATTATAGAATTAATGAAATTATATGAATTATATATATATATATATATATATATATATACACGAAATATTATTACAAATTTCAAATTTAAATCTTTTAAAATCTTTTACCACCCATAAAATGTGGCTTTTTACCCTTTTTCAAATTCATATCCATGTAAAATATATCTGTATTATTTCATTTTCAAATTATTTATTTATCTCCATTTTCTTTATTTATTTTTTATTTTGATTATTATTTATAATATAATTATTAATAAATGAAATAAATTATCTAAACTAAAATTAACTAATATAAGAAAATTGTTAGAAATAACATCCTTTATCTTAACTTAAATTAATTAATTGATCAAAAATTATGGTTAATTATTTCATTATAATAAAATTTTAAATATACCTAATTTTAACAAAAAAAAATTACATATTAATTATCTAAAATTAAATATTGTAATAAAATGGTTGAAAATACTCCTCCCTTCAAAATGGAGGGTTCCGTTGTATATAATTATTAATTTAATTGAAAAATAGCGGTTTTTCACCTGTTATATCAAATTCATAGAAAAAAAAAATCGTTGTTCTCTCTATGAATATGAAGAACTTTTTTCGTAAAATCTTGTTTACTAAAAAATTTGTACTCTTAAGACAGAACAAAAAGGACAGTATACAGGATGGGTAGAAGAAGTTGGGATACTTGGCTCGATCCATGATCTGAAACGACGCTACGGGATATAATATATTAAACGACTACACCAATTCTAAGGATCCATAGGCTTAATTGCGGATCCGGCACAACAACAAAAATGTTTACATTGTTTCGTCTTAGATTTTTATTTCAATTTTGAATTTTGTATATCTAGCAAAAAGATATATAATAGTATCTTTGTATTGTATTTGGCTCAATTCTTTTAGTAAAAGATGGCTCAATTCTTTTAGTAAAAGATTGGGCCGAGTTTTGTTTAATTGAAAGTCAATTAAAAGAACGAAGAAAGTATCTACGGCCTCAAATTCGAATTTGATCGCCTTCCATACTTCACAAGCAACAGCTAGTTCAGGACTCCATTTACTAGCCTCACGGATAATTTCATTACCCTCACGAGCAAGATCACATCCCTCGTTACGAGCTTGTAATGAGGGACGTGATCTTAACGTTAATCAAATCGAATATAATTCTAAAATTATATTCTAAAATTAAATAATGTAATAAAATTGTTGAAAATACTTGAAGGGAAAGAGGGTGGGTCTTACGTGGTAGAAAAAGTTGTAGTTAGCATGCATAATATTTACTCTCTAAAGTTATGTAATTAAATATAAATATAAGTTATGATTGAACATAAATATTTTTTAAAGGTATAATTAAACATAAATACCTACAAGAAGTTCTTAATATTCTTGGATCTTTTGAATCTCACCTAAATGAGATTGCTATCAAAACCAACAAGGTTGATGCAATAGATGACCACTGATGATCATTGAGACGAGATGTCCATCCAAAAATTGATGCGATCTCATAAGATAAAGTCGCACGAACTAGTAGTTTCGAGCATGGGGGTAGCTTGATGGGCTTTGTGGCTCACATGGAGAAGTATGTCGAAAGTGATAGCTTAGATAGTTTCAAATCTTTCTAAAGATGTAAGGGTTGCAATTGTGATGTTCCACATTGGTTGGGGAGGAGAACAAAACACAATTTATAAAGATGTGGAAACCTTCTCCTAGCAGACGCGTTTTAAAGCTTTGAGGGCGAGCCCGAAAAGGAAAAGCCCAAAGAGGACAATATCTGCTAGTGGTGGATCTAGGTCGTTACAATGGTATCAGAGCCAGACACCGAACGCTGTGCCAGCTTTCTCGCTGTTCCCCGAAGGGGGGTAGACACGAGGCAGTGTGCCAGTAAGGACGCTGGGCCCCGAAGGAGGGTGGATTTGGGGGTGGTCCGACATTGATTGGAGGAAGGAAAGAGTGCGAGCGAGGACGCTGGGCCTCGAAGGGGGGTGGATTGTGATGTTCGACATTGGTTGGGGAGGAGAACAAAACACCATTTATAAGGGTCTGAAAATCTTCCCCTAGCAGACACGTTTTAAAGCCTTGAGGGCGAGCCCGAAAGGGAAAGCCCAAAGAGGACAATATCTGCTAGTGGTGGATCTGGGTCGTTACAGCCATGATAAAGGTTGAAGTGACAAATTTGAGCACCAGATTAAACCTCATCACGAGAACGATGATCAGCCCAAAAAGGACTATATCTGCTAGTGGTGGATCTGGGTCGTTACAGCAATGATAAAGGTTGAAGTGACAAATTTGAGCACCAGACTAAACCTCATCACGAGAACGATGATCAGCCTAAAAAGGACAATATTTGCTAATGGTGGATCTGGGTCGTTACAGCAATGATAAAGGTTGAAGTGACAAATTTGAGCACCAGACTAAACCTCGTCATGAGAACGATGGGGATCATAACTACAGCTGAGAAAGCAGTTTAGTTTAACAATGTCTTCCAAAAACCTAAGTCATTCTGTGAGGTTCAAGATTTCAAGGCTCTAGAGAATCTTATCTTTGACCATGAAAAGTATTTTCCAATGACAATATCGGGTAGAGGAAGTGAAAGTGACATTGGTAACAATACATCTAGTTGAAACGGGAAGAGCGGACAATGAACCCTCCCAATAGAAAATTAGAAATCCATCGCGAAAACCATATAACTAGAATAATTATTGTTAGGGGCTCGAGTAATGGAATGTCCATAAAGAGCAACCCTCCAAGCTTTCCAACTCAAATTTGAAACATATTCAAAGTTGAATATCAAACTACAAAAGTTGAAACACATCCAATTGAAAATGTTGAAAATCCCCAACATAGAGGTTCTAAAGTCTATCTATCTTCTCTCCATAAGAAAGTAAGAGAGACGAAAGAGTCAATGGAACATGGTCGTATATACGCGAGCATGGATTAACCATAGTTTGGCCAAAAGTACTATGCTCGACTCTTGAGCCACCCACAACTTAATGACGGAGATTGAAAAGAAATACTTTAACATACTCGGACATTAAAAAAGAATGAAAGTCATCAATTTGGCAGTCCTACCCATTTCAATATTATAAAGAAAACTCCAATCAAGTTGGAGATTTGGAGTGGACAACCGATTTCGTGATTTTCAAGATGGATGATTTTGATGTTGTGTTAGAGATTTATTTCTTACTCGAACGCAAAGTTATTCACATACCCCTAGCAATATGCTTATTAGATAAGAGATCCAATCTCTTTTATCTCCCCTAAATCACTATCCATCAACTCCTCTCTCTCCTTGTTACCACAAGAAGTCAGTCTCAAACAAAATCATCAATTGAATGCTATAAGTCTCTCTGTTCTCTTGGAGTAATACATATATTCGATCTCAACACCGTGAAACAGTAATTGTTGTTAAAAGGAACATCTCGATAAATCTTATTCTTAATTTTTTGTTGCGTTGTTCAATTTGGTTAGAAAAAATATATACCGAAAGTATTTACATGTTCTAGAATTTTATGTCACGAATTCGTCATAAGAAGGGGCCGAGAATCAACCAAAAGTGGCCAAATTGGTAGAAAATAGAGGTAAAAAGAGGATTAATTTGGCAAAAAGGATGAAGAAAAAATATAGGAAAACGCCATGTATCTGTACTTTAGGGTCGGGAGCTAAAGCTAGTCCCATAGATGCCTTTGGCCCAAAGCACTTGTCCAGCCCGGGTCCAGTAGCCACTTCGTGTAGCAGCCCAACTCACATATAGTCAGACCCGATCCAAAGTTCACCAACACGAAGCTGCATGCATGAAGATGATTAATTGGTGCTATTCGGTGAATTAATCCATTTAACACATTCTTACCTGATTCGAACTCCTACAAAGAATGAATTAGTGACTTTGACTTAGGTCAACTAAGTAAGTCGTTTTCTGTTGATTGATTGAATGACTTGATTATTGTATGAACGACGCATGCCTTGTGGTCCCTATATTTATTGTGATTTTATAATTGTTTGATATATTTGATGTTATGTTTATGCTATGATATTAGATATGATGTGATACAAGTTATGTTATGTTATATAATATGCCATGTAATGATTGCGTTATGTTATCGATGTTGTATGAGATATGAAACTCCATATACCATGTCAGTAAGATATGTAATACGTTTTCCCATATTGCCTATGAGACATGTTTTTTTCCACATTGCCTGTGAGACATTAGAAAACCATGTCTCATAGGACGTTAGTGTTATGTAGCCATGTCTCATAGGACGTTACAGTCATAAAAAAAATGGAGGTATAACTTGCATCGTACGTATATGTCATGAATTGATACTATGGGACCTCATGTATATTGTGTGTTATATGCATCAGGATACTTCCCCCATTATGATGAGTACGAAGACGTACATTAAGATATCTATATTTCGCCATCATATTATGTGGGTTCCTTTACCTCTGTGGTTCCAGCAATGTGAGTGTGTGTTAGCTGAAGGACAAACTTAGGGAATATGTATACGCCTACCTGGAGGGTCCATGCGCACGGGTGTGGGTTGTATGTAGAGGAGTAGTACACATCTAATTTTTGCCCGAACTGAAAAGTAGAGTTCAAGACCATGAAATATTTTTATGAAAAGATAGATCCCACCAACAGTGGGGCTACTTATTGAGTACTTTTAAATACTCAAGCCACGTGCTACTTTCTTTTTTTCAAGTAAAGGTAAGGCAACTCGGTATGGATGATAACATTGCTAGAGAGATCATGAATCCAAAGCTAGGATTGTTGAATTTACATTTACATTGTAGTTCTTAGGTCAGATCAAGATGTTTTTGATAATTTTCATGGATTGTTTCCTTTATTTGAAATGGATTTTTATAACGTTTAAGTCCATAGCATCATTTTCAATTTTTTTAAGTAAATGTTTCCGTGCATATTAGACATGTCGTGCATGTAGTGGCAACCTTGTCTTTAATTAGAAAATAGGGTCGTTACAAAGCCGCAATATTTTCTAACGACTCTAGCTTGGCTTCTCAGAATCTTTGCTACTATTTTCAATTCTTTTAGGCATTTTTGACACTTTGGGAGGGGTTCTAAAGTTAGTATAGCTACTTTTTAGCTTATTTAAATTATTTGGAGCCAGATTATTTTATGCAAATTAGGTTAGCCAATTTTTAGGGTAGAATTCTAAGTTATGATTGTGGGACTCCTTAGGTAGAATTAGATTTCGAGGAACAGCCTTGAGCTAGCACCAAGGAAGCATAGTGACTTTGGCTTAGACCGACCAAGTAAGTAGCTTCATTGTTGGCTTGGTTGGATGACTTATTTGTTTTATGAACTACATGTGCCTGTGGCCCTACACATATTGTGTTTTATGATTGTATGATGTATTCTATGTTATGTATATGTTATGAAATATGTTACGTTGTGTACAAGTTATGTTATGAAATCAGACATTCAATGCTAGGAATATGATATGACATGGAACTATGTCATGTTATCGATGTTATTTGATGCATGAATCTCCATGTACTGCACCATGTAAACTATGCTAATATGTATGCCCTTTGCTTATGAGACATTATAAAATAATGTATTGCTAATTATAAATAATAGGACAAGAATCAAGAATGAATGTCTTATAGGAATGTCATGAATATATGTCATGTTTTAATGTTATAGGATCTCATACATTTTGTATGACATGTGCAACGGGATACTTCTCCGTTATATTTAATACGGACATACCTTACGATATCTATGTTCATCATCATATTATGCGGGTCCTTTTCCTCTGTGGCATTCGACAATGTGAGTGTGTGCTAGCCTGGGAAGCAAGTCGAAGGAGGTACGTATACGAGCCCTCCTGGTGGATCTATGTGTGTGTATCGACCGTGTACAAGAAACCATTACACATTCAACCCTGCTCAGACTAGAAAGTAGAGCCCACGACCATGCATTGATATTTTTTTTGAAAAGATAGGTCCTGACGTAATTGATTGTGTTTGCATTTTCTAACCCAACAATGAGACTACATACTGAGTATTTTCAAATACTCAAACCCTATGTTATTTATTTTTATGTAAGGGTAAGACACTCATGTATAGATGATGACGACGTTTATGTTAAGGCCAAAGAACTGAAACTACATTAGTTGCATTTATGTTTAAATTGTAGTCTTTAAGTTATATCCAAGTTTTGTATTATTTTATTTTAATTCATGTTATGGATTTTTCTGCTATGTTGTTGATAACAATATTGTTTTAAATGAATTTATTAAGAACATTTAAGTTTATGACATCATTTATAAAATATTTTTTATAGACCTTTCTGCACATAAGAGGCATGTCATGCATGTAGTGACGTTTCTATTTTATTAGAAAAAATAGGTTCATTACATAGTTGAACTTTAAACTAAAAGATTTGATGAACGTGGAGGTTATTACACCTACAAAGACTCATGTCAATGACCACGTGTATGCTGAGGAGAGGTTTCAAGTAACTTTACCAAAATGTGGAGATAAATCTCCGAAGTAGCTTTTATATACTTACGAAAAACAATAAATGGATTTAAAAAAATGGGTCAGTCGGAAGTCGAAAATGTCGTGGGATTTTCAAATCAGAGACAAAAGTTCTAATTATGCTTAGATCAAAATAGCTTTAGTTCCAAAATATTAAGAATTATCGACGGGGTAGAAATACTATGGGCCAATTAAAGTCATTGAGAAAGCGGAAAAGATGTCATACAAGATACAAGTTCAATTGTTTTAATGGATGTAGACTAACTTTGTTGTCCATGTAAGTAACTTGAAACCCTACAATTTCGTTCACCAAGATACCAGGCATAATGAAGTGACATGACTTCCTACCACAATGAAAAATTCTATTGAGAAGAACGTAGAAGAGATCTTGGTTGAGAAGACAGTGCATAGAAAACTTGAGAGAAAATGTACAAGAATTCCTTTTAAAGTAGACTATCTGATGTTGTGTTTTGTTAGAAATGCATCGAAATGCCTGAAGTCAGCTGCAATCCACGTTTATGTTTTTGTGCAATGTCGTTTGACTGTAACGTCAATAAATTAATAGGAAAATATGTCACGGTTATGATTATCTAGAATATGTTGCCTCTCGTTGTATGCCTATTCCAAACCTTTTGACCATGCTATGTATCGTAGTAGATCACTCGTAAGTAGATCACTATTTGTAATGTCCAAGTTGGAAAAGAATTTAGAAAAAAATAAAAGATGATGATCAAGGAAAAGGAACTGAAATGATGACTTGCCGTTTCAAAGTTTTGAACAAACGAAAGGAGGCTTGCTTATGGTAGTATTGTGTGCTTACCAAGGTGGCAAAGATGAACTTATTGTGGTGTTACGAATCACGAGTCCATTTTGAGCATAAGCTCTCATGGCTTTACTTTTAGTTTCTCCAAAAGACTCCATACCAATAGAGATAGTATTCTTTCCTTATAAACCCATGATTAACCCTTTAATTAGCGGATTTAGGACTCCTCTCCCAAGAATTCTCAACAATCCTCCCCTTAAATAAAGTACACCAAAGAGACTTCCTTGAGGCCTATGCAGCCCTCGAATATCCTCCCCTTAATCGAGCCTCGATTCCTTCTGTGGAGCTCTTGAACAAAGTACACTCTTTGTTGACACTTGAGTCACTTTTGACTACACCTGAGAGGTTCACAACTTCTTTGTTTTGACATTTGAGGATTCTATTGACATGGTTAAGTTAAGGGCATGATTCTAATACCATGTTAGGAATTACGAATCTCCATAATGGTATGATATTGTCCACTTTGAGCATAATCTCTCATGATTTTGCTTTTAGTTTTTCCAAAAGGCCTCGTACCAATGGAGATAGTATTTATTACTTATAAATTTATAATTAACCTCTTAATTAGCCAATGTGGGACTCTTCTCCCAACAATTCTCAGCTAATCTTTGAAAGATCTTTAGCGTTGGCTTCGAGAATAGATGAGAGGTCAACTAATGTTCCTTCAAAGAAAGGCAACCAGCAAGTTTACTGCAAATTGTTAGTTCTCCTTCAAAGCCAGAGTGACCTCTTAAGAGGAAACGGGAGGAGTTGCTTAGGAGAAGAAAAGAAAAGGGAAGTTTCTTAACCCAGAGTACTTGATTCCATGCCCAACTGCAGTCATGGATTTGCCATTCTCTACGCCATGCTATCCATAATGCTGCAAGGTACCATGAATGAGTTTCCACTATCCATAAAGCTGCAAGGTACCATGAATGAGTTTGGTTGATGGAAACGATCATGTTGAAGCTAACATCTAGTTCCACGTAAGGGATAAAACCTGTGAGATCCCACATCAGTTAGCGAAGAGAACGAAACATTCTTTATAAGGGTGTGGAAACCTCTCCCTCTCAGACGCGTTTTAAAAACATTGAAGTGAAGCCCAAAAGAAAAAGTCCAAAGAAGACAAAATCTGCTAGCAGTGAACTTAAGCCGTTACAAATGGTATCAAAGCCATACACGGGGCGATGTGCCGGCAAGGAGGCTGAGCCCCGAAGGGAAATGGACACGAGGTAGTATGCCAGTAAAGACGCTGGATCCCAACGAGGGTGGATGGTGTGAAATCACAACCTGGAAGAATGAGTACAAGGATCATGAGAAAATTTGAGAGTTTGTAGTGTAGAAGTAATATAAGTACGAATGTACGACCTTTGAGAGCTTTGATGTAAATTGGAGCTTATAGAAGCATGCTTGATGAGGTTTTAAATATGTTTGAACAGGTAAGTAGTCACGTTGGGTTCTCTTTAAGTATTACTGATTAGAATCATCATCGATTACTCTAAAACTTAAAATATTCATTTTACGATAGAATTGAGCATGTTTTAAGACAAGAATCATGTAAACAAGAACCCAAGAAGAATGATCGGCCCATTAAGATAAAATCAACCTTGAGCATGTTTTATATATTATGGAATAGCTAGTTACTTCCATTTGGCACGTTATTTATGCATATGATATTATGTTATTGTGCATTATGTTCAACTTAAGCCTAACGAAGCATGAGTACAAACCCCTTAAAAGAAAATTAAGGCATGTTCATTTAAATGAACTCCTATCTCCATGGATATAATTTTGCTAGCTTGTTAGCTCGTGATATGAAATTATGCTCAAATTAAGTACTTTACACGATGTTCTCCATAGAATAATACTGTATAGCATGTGTTAGCTTCAGTTAAGACATGTTGAGGACCTCCCAAATGTCGTATAGGTTAAGCTAAGTACCACCCACTCGAGCACCTGTGAGTAGGCCAAAAATTCTTATGCCTCGTTAGTTCAGTGGTTAGAGACAATGCTACTTTTCTATTCTTTCAGTTTTTTATGGGATCTATGGAGAGTTAGCCAATTAACCTTAGTAATGAATTTATTTAGATGGTAGACGTCTACATATATACTGATGGATAGACCTAAGTTAGTCTGGATAGGATTTTGCCTTGAGTTTAGAACTTAATGAATTTCGAGTGTGTCAATATCATATGTAGAATAAAATTGGGGCCTTCCAACAAGGTTTCTATTTCATACCAACCCTCGTGACGAGTTTAGAAACCACATAGGTATCTAGTAGATAGCTAACACGAGGATCAAACTCTCCTAGACCTTAGCATGACATTATGGTCCTACTTAAGATTTTCCATCTAATCATTTGTAAATGAAAATATGGTACGATCGACTTAAGAAACCGTAATGTCCCTTCATTCCTTCAATGTTGTTGGAACCAGGACGAGGTCATGTCTTGTCATGAACCACAACTTCAGTATAAGTATAAGAGCATGGCCAAGTTAGTATACCTTAGAATCCATCTTGAGATCGCTGGTGCATATACCTTAGGAGATGAGTCACACCTTCGAATGGGATAGCGTGTCGAAATCGATGTCATAATCAAATTGGAAAAGAAAATCTTTGATTGAAGCTTTCATGGTGGTGTTTGGTTTCTATCAGCTCGGATGACTTATCTTGACTATTTTGAATTGTCTCAAAACCCTTTCTAATAATTAACACAGCTTAAGACTCGTTTTAAGACCTTTTAAGTTAGGTTGGCTTCATGAATATACTTTATGTCCGATTTTTTTTTTTTTTTTTTTTTGAACGATTGTAATGTCATGGATGAACCTAAATTTTAGTTGAGTTGACTTAAGAACAATCAACTAGGATGAGCTTAGGAGCACCATGTTGAAGTAAGTGAACTTACTATTGGAGTACCTACAAACTAGGTTGGACGATATTGTGTGATGCATGAATACCTTATACCATGTGGCCTTATTTATATGTTATTATTTATGTGATGCTATTTGAATGAACAATGTGATGCATGTACTTTCTTTATGAAAGCATTATGTGCCTGTAAATCATGATTTTATTATGCAACCTCAGACATGTTGCATGTCATATAATCATAGATTACTTTTTCAGTATCTTATGTACGAATGCGTACACCACAATATTATTCATGTTTCATGGTTTTCAGTTGGTTTTCGACAGCATGAGTGAGCGCTAGTTCATAGTCAAACCTAAGGGTATGTTAACGAACCTACTAGTGGATTTGTATATAGCTTGTGGGTAGAGAAACAGTAATGCTTCCCACCCTACCCAAAATAAAAAGTAAATTCAATGAATAGTCATGAAAAATTAGGTCCCATTAATTTCCTAACCTCCACATGGGTCACTCATGAAGTATTTTTAAATACTCGTCCTACGTTTAGCCATATGTAGAGGTAAAGTGACCCAAGTTCGGTTGACGATGTTTTCTGTGGAGACATTCATAAATAGTTATTTTGCATTTTAGTGCATTTTCATTCCTATGTTTTGGCCTCTTGTTGCTAAATCTTATTTTTGAACATATGTTTGCATTATTTAGGAAGTATTATTTTTTTTTTAAATGATATAAATTTGTTGTTTAATTGGGTTGAATTTTTTAAAATCCAAAAATTTGGTTGGATCTGCGGGTTAATATATATATATTTTTTTGTCTAGATCAACTCGACCAATTGGTTGAGAATAATATAATGTTTGTAATTAATTAGAGTGATGCATTATGACTTGTAAATGTTTTATATTTGAATTCTACAAGATTTTAGTTATTAATACAACATGTATTATGTTGGATTAGATTATGAAATTTATTTGGGTTGATCTAAAAAATCGTTATTCAAGAATTTTTAAGTAATTAAAAAATAATAACCTGACAATACAGTTCAACCTGAAAATAGAGAGTTGGGTCGAATTGTGAGGTTTATTCAAGTTATTCGAGTCATTAACTTTATTGAACGTGAACGTGATATATATTGCTAACACGTGGCCAATAATGATAGTTGAAAACCCACTAACATGTATGGCCCCAATTCTAAGTGGAAAAATAATGGAAAAAAAGTATCATTTATGGGCGATGCATCAAGTGTATCCTCACTTTAAATGTGACCATTAATAAATGAAAATTTTTAATCTTTTTAAAATAAATAGAGCTTATCAAATATATTTATAAATTATAAAAAATAAAACAACATATATTTTTTATAGACTTAAAAACAAGAGGTTTTCACACCCTTATAAAGAATGTTTTGTTCCTTTCTCCAACAGACGTGGGATCTCAGAATCCACCCGCCGTAGGGGCCAACGTTACTTTGTTCCCCTCTCCAACCGATGTGGGATCTCAAAATTTACCCCCTTCGAGGCCTAGTGTTCGGTCTGGCATTCGTTATCTCACAATCCACCTCCTTCAAGTCCCAATGTCCCTTGCTGACACACCGCTCGATGTCCACCCCATTCGGGGTTAAGCGTTCACGTTGGTATATCGTCCGGTGTCTGGCTTTGATACTATTTGTAACAGCCCAAACCCACCACTAGCAGATATTGTTCTCTTCGAGTTTTCTCTTTCGGACTTTTTCTCAATGTTTTTAAAACGTGTGTGCTAGAGAGAGGTATCTACATCCATATAAACAATGTTTCGTTCTCCTCTCCAACTGATGTGGGAATTCACAACCCAGTCCTCTTCAATCAAATTTCTATAGAAGATGTGAATTTAAGCAGCTATATTTGAGTGCCATCATTATTCAATCATTATTCAATCATTTTTCAAATTGGGTAACTTGAATAATGTATATATATATAAAAAGACACTGAAAAAAATAAATAGGTTTTTGAGAAATTTAAAGAGTTGAATTATCTAATGGAATAAATGGAAGAAAATTAGTGTTGTTTGTCGTATTGAAATTTCCCCTCAGATTCCGTGTGTCCATCAGCTTCCCCCATTTCTTTATATCCAAATTCTAAATCTTTCAATTTTCATTTTTATAAAATATATAAATTTTAGGTTTAAAATATTTTGAGTACTAAAATTAATTTTTAAATGTTATAATGATTTAGCTAGTGTAAAATAAAATAAAAATTTGCATAATTTAAAATTAATAAAGCTACCAAAATCTAACACGTAAAGTTTTCGTTCAAGTTTTATTGTGAACAGAAAATGGGTTTGGGGTACAAGTTCAAATAAGTGTAGAAAGACTTACAATACACAAACAAGAGTAACGTCCCAAGACAACTCACTCTATGATCGCGCTTGTAGGCTCTCATTGTATTCTTATCCTAGTTGATTACCACGAACTTTTCTTTTGGCTCTAGGAAATATGGGCCTAACTCATGGCTATCTGAGCATTTGCAGGTTGCTCAATCTTTTTGTACTTCGACATAGGTAGCTTGCTTTAACTAGGCACTGAATGTCTTGCATCCTAAGTTAAGGCACTAGGACAGTATGACATCTACTGCTACTGATATGTGTTGGATAATGGAAGTCCCACATCGGCTAATTTAGGGAATGATCATGGGTTTATAAGTGAGAAATACTAACTCTATTTGTATGAGGTCTTTTGGGGAAGCCCAAAGCAAAGCCATGAGAGCTTATGCTCAAAGTGGACAATATCATACCATTGTGGAGAGTCGTGTTCG
This sequence comes from Cucurbita argyrosperma subsp. sororia, assembly GCA_018691285.1. Classification (NCBI taxonomy): domain Eukaryota; kingdom Viridiplantae; phylum Streptophyta; class Magnoliopsida; order Cucurbitales; family Cucurbitaceae; genus Cucurbita; species Cucurbita argyrosperma. The sequence continues at coordinate 15,349,596 of CM031900.1, forward strand.
TCTAACATGGTATCAGAGCCATGCCCTAAACTTAGTCGTGCCAATAGATTGGTAAATCCTCAAATATCGAACAAAGAACTCTAAAAGAAAAGGAGCCAAGCCTCCTCGAAGGCATAAAAATGACTAAGATTTCAAAGGAGTCGAGCCTCGATTAAGGGAGGCGCACTTTGTTCGAGGGGAGGTGTTGTTGGATGATGAAAGTCCCACATCGGCTAAATTAGGGAATGATCATGGATAGGAAAATGGGAGCAACCTCATGTGCCAGTCAATATGCATGATGTCTCATCTACAAGGATAGAACCTTTGGGAGGTTATTGGTGGAACGCCACAAGAAGAGGATTCTAATGGCACCCTGGATCATGAGACATGTTCTGACGTTTTTATCAAACAAGAACGAGGAGGATCCATGGATTACGACCAGAATATAGAAGTTTCATTCTTGTTGTACAAGAAGGGTCTGCTCAACCATCACTTATAGAGTTCAAAAATTGAAGCACTCTACACAAATGAAAGTTGGAGTAACAACAAAAAATGTCATCAAAGGAAAAAGTCATCAAGGAACCGGATTCTGGGATAAGTACTACAACAAGGATAATCTGGGATAAGTACTACAACAAGAGTTCACAAGGGGAAGAGATTTGGAGGCATTTGCTACAATCATGGAAAGAAGGATCACATGTCCAAAGATTGTTGGTCCAAAAAAAAGTTTGTCAAAAGCAATGTGACAACTTCCTAAATGAGATAGAGGATGAATGAGATGTAAAGGTACTATATGCCTTGGAAGAACATGAGCTAGTGATCATGAGGATGATGGGAGAACACATTAATTATGAGAATGACCAAATCAATGATGCAAGATGCTCAAACCACATAAATGGCAATCAAAATGGCACAGCAGAAGCATGGTGGTCCTCAAGGAAGAAATTCTTACCAAACTCAAGCAACACTGAAGAAATTCTACAACAGAAGACGGGGAGCAAACTGCATACATTTGGTCAATTGTTGATGTGCCTAAAAAACTAAGTGGCACTAATGTTAGTGAGCACGAAGTGGTTCAACCAATCGAAGTCGATGAAAAGAAGATGACACCCTAAAAACTTAAACAGTTTGAAAGAATTCGAAAACCAAATCCAAAGATGTTAATGTAGCTATTATAGAAGATGAAGCTAAAAATTCTGAGTCGTATGATGAAGCATCACAAAACTCATCTTACAAAAAGGCGATGGAGGAAGAAATTATAGTCTTGGAGCAAAATCAAACCTAGGAGAACTAGTGCCAAGACGAGGAGATGTTAAACTCATATCTTGCAAGTAAGTTTACAAAATAAAGTGTCCCTTGGATGGGTCAATCGAGAGATACAAGGCTTGAATTGTAGTTTGAGGGATCTCTCAACAATATGGACTAGACTATGATGAAATACAGCGGTGAAGATCACTACCGTATGAGTTATGCTAGCACTTGTGGTAAGTAGAGATTCAAAATTATGGCAGATGGATGTGAAGAATGCTTTCTTGCATGGAGAGTTGGATTGGGAGATCTACTTAACCAACTAAAAGGATTGGAAAATGCGGCTAAATGGAACTTGAGGTATGTCAAAGTTACAATCGACTATGATACTTTGAACAAAAGAAACAAAGACTACAAGCTAGTTGGATATTGTTTTGCGAACTGTGTAGGAAACCACAATACTTGAAGATCAACCATTGAGTATTTATTCAAGCTCGGTTCAAAAACAATTTCTTGGTGAAGCAAAAGACAACTAATATTATCATTATCAACTATAGAAGCAGAACACAAAGCAGCGGCTAAAGTAACTTTAAAAAGTACATGGCTAAACTCTTAGTGGAGGACTCGCACCAAAAAGTTGACTATTTGATACCACTTCAGTGTAACAATCAACTTGTCATTCGCCTAGTAGAAAATTTGATGTTTCATGCTAAAACAAAGCAAGTGGAGTCCCACTAAAATTTTGTTAGAGAGAAAAGTCCGGAAGGAAAAAATGGATGGCCAAGTGACAAATTTATTTACAAAATGCTTATATACAAGCAAATATGACGATTTTCGTTGTCAGCGCAATATGGTGCGATAAATGAAGACTAGTGTTGAGGATAAGTATTAAAAGATCATCACCAATCTAGTAGAGTCAAGCCCAATAATTATATAAACATGTTGTCTGGCGAAATCAAAGCTTGTTCAGGTACACACATTGTTCGTGCATGCATGTTCAATCGTTTGCGACTCTAATCAACTTGCCTCTATACTTGGCCAAAGTCATTCGAATTGACCTTGCCTCTACTTGGGGCCATGGTCTCTCATATGCAACATTGCATCTCAATATATTATCTTGATTCCCAATTAACATGACCCACATGTCTTGATACTATCCCACGTCCCAGGATGCCATTGCCCATCATAGCTCATTCAGTCATGCTCATCAAGAACGGACACATGTGTCGTTCATATCATCGAGACATCTCAAACATCCATCTATCTAGGTTATATCAAGGCATTGGACCCTCCTATGTCCATGCTATCTAGCCCTCTCCAATTTTTGAGGTTATGGCCTTGTGACCTATTTGCCCCTCTCTGAACTTGACATCAATATTCATGTCGCCTCGTTCTCTCCAACATTGTCTATGCCTCAGCTTGGCTTTAATGCACACTCTTCTCGGTATGTTGGATAATGCATCGTCCTCCCCGATCGCATCATAGACTTGTCTTGTTTCGCTCCTCATGTGGCCGGATGGGCACCACTTGAGGGTCGCCACCTTGTCTGTCCGCGTTTGGGGGATCACAACTTACTATTTTCATAGTGAGGTTGTGACACTATTCCTCACTTAAACTAGTCATCGTCCTCAATAACTTACTTGGAGGTAGAATCACATTGTGGATTGTGACACTCTCTCCCACTTAATCTCGGCATCGTCCTGATGATGATCCGAACATTAGGCTGACTGCTAACTTTATCCGTTGAACTTGATCGTGCTATAGAGTGAATATGGAAACTTACACACTACTTATGGCCACTAACAAACCTTCTCTCAGACTCCGAGACTCGTAGCATAAGCATAAGAAAACACAACTTACCTAATTGTTGTGGGCTATTCGACTAGGGAACTAACTCACCCACTTCTCGGACTCAACTCGGTTCTCACCAGAAAAACCATAGAAAAACTATCATTGGCATTCCTCACTTGAGCTAGGTGAAGCGCACTCCAAACATAGCCACTTTGGCCTCGTCTATCGGATTCTCTAAGATGCATAGAGATCTGTATCACGACAATCTCTCGTCATGGTCACATCACTTTACAACAGCAAAGTGGGCTTGTGTATCACGATATTTTTTCGTCATGGCCACAACCCTTATCGGAAGCAAGGTTTAGATGCTTATAACACAGTCTCGTGTTGGCACTACACTTTAGACATCTTCTCAACTAGGCCACCTTCATGTGGCAAATGTTGTAGCGACGCTTCTATGGTCTTGCCTCAACTACATTCTTTGTGTTGCTCATGTTCATCTTGATGCTCTCTCTTGACGGAATACTAGTCTCCACAACTCTTGTGAAGTCACTCACCTTAGGCACGAGGTAATAGCTCGAGGAACATGTGTGCTCACTCTTGGGGCACTTCTTTAGAGTAAGCAACCCATTTTCTTGGGTGAGCTATCCCACTAACCAGTTACACACTTGTCTTAAATTACTTACACAAGTAAAACTATCTCCACAAAGCAACACAATTTCTTTTAGCATACTTTGTTCTCATTCATAACTTTCGTATGAAAATTAGTAAGAGGTCATCTAATATAGGATTAGAATATTATTTTGTAACTTCTAAACTCTAACACTGTTAAATCCCAAACTTGCTGAGATAAGGTTGAAGAGAAAATGTTCAGAAAAATTTTCCGAACTCAAAATTTAAAAAGAAAATTCCGAAAAAAAAAAGAAAAATTAGTCAAAAATCAACCCCGAAAGGGTAAAATGGTCTTTTTCACCCCTCATTAATAAATGTTAGGACAAAGGAGAGTGTCCAAAATCTAATGAAAGACTATTGTGAGTGTAACTCGAGCTGATCAACTGGCCGACAAGATTGTGTTCAAAGATCATTTTCTTCCTTTTTTTAATATAAATTATTGTTTTTGAATTCTTATGTATATTGCTCTTTCATCTGTCTTTTTGTTGCTTCGATGTCTCAATCTCTCTTTCTCTCTCCTCTCTCTCTCTCTCTCACCCCCTCTTCCAATATCTTTTGGCCAAACTTACCTAATCTTGAGGGAACATTAAAGCTAAAATATTCTTGACTTTCCCTTTTGACATTGACATTAAAATAAAAAATTGGGTGTAAAAAAAAAAAAAAAAAGGTCTTCCCCGAGCTCGATTGAGTTGGATAAATCTTTCAGACCATCCCAAACAACACAAATAGAGTACACAATCCAATCAGATCCCGAATGGATTGGATGGTCAGGTTGTTCTCTCTTTTTTAATTATTAAAAAAAAAAAAACTTACAAATAAGTAAAATCTTATAAGGTTGAAATATCAAATATTCATAAGTCACAATGCATCGATTACAAACGTCAAGTATTCTTAATCTTCATAATAATCACAAAAGTATGGAAAAGTAGGGTTGAGTTGTAACCCTATCTTTCGGGTTCGTCGGAAAAAAAAAAACGTCAATTTGTGAACCAATTCGAACTTTTTTGAATTTTAAAAATTTTTAATACAATCTGAATCGAAAAAAATCTAACCCAATCTAACCTTTTGTTTGAGTTGAATTGTTCAAATTGATCGGATTCTCAGATCATTTGAACGTCGTTAGCAATGGGCTAATTTGATTTTTATTTTTTTAAGATTTAAATGGATGATTTTGTAGGATTGATATTAATCTATGATTTGAACAAATGTCTCAATCCATTTAAAAGCTGTTCCACACTAATATTTAAAGTAAGGTTCAAATAAATCCAATATTCTCATTTGGGTTTTAATATTTTATTTTATTTTTTATATTTTAGTCCTCACCCTCTTAAATTTGATTTATGCTACAAATATTATTTGCTTTTAACCCGATCCAACATTTTGTTAACGGTTTGGAACTCAGTGTTCAAATAATTCGAGAATCCGATCAATCTGGACTATCCAACTCAAACAAAATGTTGGATTAGGTTAGATTTTTTTTGGTTCAGATTGTGTTAAAAAAATTTAAAATTAAAAAAGGTTCGAATTAGTCCTCAGTGAGATAATGATGGGGCGGGGTCAGGGTTGGAAACGGGGACAGAGAATATAATCTTCGTCCCCAGTCTCGCTTAGCTAACGAAGAGAAATATTTTCTTGGTTCCTCCCCCATTGCCCATTGAAACGAGAATTTTGCCGCCCCATTTAGGACAGGTCTCCATGGAGCCCTCATTTTGCGGGTTAAATGGGCATCTCTAATCTAACCCACTACCCACTTACGGAATCTATATAGATTAGCTTCAAAACGCCTTCATGCTAGCATGCTTGTGTATTTTAGTTCAATAATTGCAACAGTGATCTATTTCTAAGATGGTAATTGATGTCTTATCTACTAAGATATACTAAAATTCGTTCATCCTAATAACGAATACACACGATTTCAAATCATATGTTCAATCTATTCAACCGAAAAAAGAAAAACAAACATTTTTTAAAAGTTCAAAATTCAAAATAAAATGAATCTAATGATCGTTCGAGGACCACAACAAGACTTACCCCTAAAGAAACGATACAATGAATAGCTTCTATCAACACAATCCTCAATTTTTTTCGCTTAGAAAGTCATACAAAACAAGTAGATAAGGAATAATAGACTAAACTTTGGGTAGTGAGGTGGGGGAGGTTTGGTAGAGTCCAAAGTCAAAGGTGATGGAATTAATTTGCCCATCAAATAAATAGGGTGGGTGTGTATGCATTTAATCTTAATCGATACCCTAAAATAACACATTGTTCAAAAAAACGATATCAAATGACGTTCGTTTAGTAACGTTTCTGTTCATTGATTCAAAACTTTCTTATTCAAAAAGTATTAATCACGTTTTTTCATTCATTAGTCTTTTAAATCATAAATAGTTTATGTCGACCATTTCATTATATTAATATTAACAGACATTTATTTGAATAAAATATTATGTTCGATCAACTGTGTTCATCATCACTGTCGTCCATCTTTGACAATTATTTAAACAAGATCACCTCTGTAGAATTTGGATTATTTTAGGAAGACTAATTACATCCATCTGATTTACACCTTGAAATTTATCGCTTATATAAAATTTTAAATATCATACATTGTAACAGTCCAAGTTCATTGCTAGTAGATATTGTTCAATATATCGTCGTTTGCGTCATAGTTTTAAAAACACGTCTATTAAGAAGAGGTTTCTTCACCCTAATAAGGAACGTTTTATTCTTCTCTCTCATCGATGTGGGATCTCACACGTACTTTTTATAAGATTTTAGGTTAAATTTCAAACTCCGTCTCTACTTATTAAAAAAAAATTAAAATTAGATAGATAAAAATAATAATAATAAGGGGATAATTCACAAAAAAAGGCAATTTATAGGGTGTTTCTATTTATTAATTTATTTATTAAAATACATTGACTTCCTTTTTCTAACACTTTACGTGAACAAATAAACTTTGGCTTCTTTGCTACAAAAAGGTTGTTCATGTGTGATGGAATGTCACGATGAAGAAAAAACTATGGATTCTAAGTGGATTACTTCAATGATTTTCCCCATTTAATATGCCTTCTAGACGGACCAAAAATAAATTATATCGAATTTTTGAAAAAATAAAAAAATTTGAGTCGGTTTACGCGTTGACATTTACTTGGTCTCGTAACCAATGTTAACGATGTATTTTGGATAAGGGTAAGAGCTCACACTCACCGCTAGCAAATATTGTCCGCTTTCTGTTTCAAGTTTCCCCTTAAGGTTTTTAAAATGCGTATGCTACGGACAGGTTTCCACACCCTTATAAAGAATGTTTCGTTCTCCGTCCCAACCATATGAGATCTCATAATCCACCTCTTTGGGGCCCAGCGTCCCCGCTGACACTCATTCCCTTCAATCGATGTGAGATCTCACAATAAGTATGGTTTTTTAAATAATTAAAGAAAAACAACTCGACAACCCAACCCAATATAAAAAAATAATAATAATAAAGTTCGAGTTTTCATACTCGAAACTCCCTCTCTTTCTTATCGGTCAAGAAAATTTCCGTGGGATCCCACATCGGTTAGAGAGGGGAACGAAACATTTTTTATAAGAATGCATGAACCTCTCCCTAATAGACGCATTTTAAAATTAAGAGGCTAATGACGATACATAACGGACCAAAACGAACAATATTTATTAGTAGTGGACTCGAGATATCAGTCAAAACTCTCTCTCTCATGGAATAAGAACATTTCTCGGTCAAATCTCTCTCTCTCTCTAGGCCACTTTTTCTTATTAAGAGGGTTGATTCAAACTTCAAAGGCAATAACTATTATTGATCCATGGTGGGTCAGTTTGACTGAATTCTATATCATAACACAGGAAATGGGGACCAATTTTTCTTACACTTGTTCCTCATATCATTACTTGCAAGAACACTCATCGGATAGCCTCTCTTTCTGATCTCTGTCACTCTGCACACCACAATCTCTGATCAATATCAGTACTTCCCCATGAAAGAAGCAGCAGCTCATGAGACCATCCCTCACTTGTTTAGATGTCCAATAAGTCTGGATTTGTTCAAGGATCCTGTGACCCTTTGCACAGGACAGACCTATGAAAGATCCAGCATTCAGAAATGGCTGGCATCTGGGAACCTCACATGTCCTGTTACAATGCAGAAGCTTCATGATACTTCCTTTGTGCCTAATAATACTCTTCGCCATTTGATTAGCCAGTGGCTTCAAATGGGTGACCAAATAAGCCCTCACTGCGTTTCTGCTATTGATTCCATGGCTGCTTTGAGAACCAAACTTGAATCTCATGAGTTTTCTTATGAATACAAGCTTCAAGTTCTTCAAAGAGTTAGGATTTTATGTGAACAGTTTCCTTCTCGTAATTCTTGTTTCGTCCAATTTGGGTTCTTGTCAGTGCTTTTGGAGTTGGTTTTTGGAGAAGAAGAAGCTAAACTATCACAAGAGTATCAGGAATTTGTAGAGCAAGCGCTTAGTTTCGTGGTTTCTATGGTTTCTCTTGATCAGATACAGTCCCTAAATATGCTAATGGAGGAGCCTAAACTATCAAGGTTCATGGTTTTGTTTAGTCATGGCACTGCCACCATCAAGATCAGTTTATGTCAGCTGGTTGAGGCAATTTCATCTTCAGTTCAGACTAAAGATCTTGGTGTTTTACTCGGAAACGCTACCGAGCTTTTACGTGAAGTCGTGCAACTTCTACGCCATAACTCGGAGGTATCCGATGCTGCAACCAAAGCCATATGTTCACTAAGTAACATGGAACAACACATCAATAATTTGGTTGTGGAAGGTGCAGTTACAGGGCTTATTACATACATTTGTAATGCTCAACAACGAGAAAGAAGCTCTGCAAGAGTGGCAATGGCAGCAATTGAGAAACTTTTAGCCATGAGAAGTGCAAAAGTGGAAGTGGTAAATAATCCAAATGGTGTGAATGCTATTGTGAAGATGGTTTTTAGAGTATCAGATCTTGGAGGCAGTGAAAGTGCTGTTGGATCACTTATAATATTGTGTTATGATTCAGTGGAAGCAAGGGAAGAGGCCATTAGAGGTGGAGTGTTGAGTCAATTGCTTCTGCTATTGCAGAGTCAGTGCTGTGCAAAGACCAAAACAAAGGCGAGAATTCTGCTAAAGCTTCTTAGATCCAAGTGGGTTGAAGACAAAAGGAATATGTAAGGTGTGATAATAATATTCTATGCCCCTCAGCCTTTTTTTTTTCCCTTTCAAATGTGAATCTATACATTATAGCCTGCAAATTTGATTGGCTATAGAAGAAATATCTAATAGGGTACATCATCAGGTATAGAAACATTCAGTCATTGGAGATTTAGTCACATGCAAATGCATTTCAGTATCATTATGTGCATCTGAAAACTCTTATAATATACCTGCCTTTCTCGTCAATCAACTGCCCAAGCTCACTGATAATAGATGTTGTTTTCTTTGAGTTTTTTCTTTCGGGCTTGCCCTCGATGTTTTTAAAACACGTTTTTTAGGGAGAGGTTTCCACACCCTTGTAAAGAATGCTTCGTTCCTCTCTCCAACCGATGCGGGATCTCACAATCCACCCTCTGTCTGGGCCTAGCGTCCTCGTTGACACTCGTTCCCTTCTCCAATTGATATGGGACCCCTCCAATTCCCCCCACCCCGGCCAGCATACTGCCTCGTGTCCACCCCAAAGAGATGTGGGATCTCACAATCCACCCTCCGTCTGGGCCTAGCGTCCTCGTTAGCACTCGTTCCCTTCTCCAATTGATGTGGGACCCTCCAATTTCTCGGCCAGCATACTGCCTCGTGCCTCGTGTCCACCCCCTTAGCCCCACCTCCTCACTAGCACATTGCCTGGTGTCTAGCTCTAATTCGAAGGGGGTGGATTGGGGATCCCACATCAATTGGAGAAGGGAACAAATGTCAGCTAGGATGTTGGGTCTAGAAGAATGGTGAATTATGAGATGCCACGTCAGTTGGAGTGGAGAACAAAACATTATTTATAAGGGTGTGAAAACCTCTCCCTAGAAAACGCGTCTTAAAAACCTCTAGAAAGATCCTGAAAAAGAAAGCCCAAAAAAAGACAATATCTGCTAGCGATGAGCATTAGCCGTTACATTTACGATCCAAAATTTGGTATAATTTGATTTGATACAAGAGAATCAATAAAGCAGATTAGATTAAGTGAACCTGAGGCAGAATCACAGCCATTGATGATGTGTGGATCAAGTCTGCCATGTCCAATAGGAGGTTCAGAATTGAAAGCCTGTAAATATCACGATACACCTTATTAATAAATCATGACAAGTGTCCAATACTTCCAACTTAATAATAGTATCAGCAACCGAAGAGATTTACATGTGGTTTAGAAAGGCAGAGGCAGGGCACATGCTTGAATGGCCCACTCAATTTGCTGGAAGCACTTCTTCCAGCTTGCCTGTCAACGATGGCATTTTTCCTGAATTCTGAACCCCTGCATCTTTCTGATGGGACTTTTCCTTCCCAAAAAGCACATCACAACTACAAATAATTGAACAATGAGAAAGAGAATGCAATATCTTCTGTGAACTTTCTTGAAGAAGTGAGAAGAAATTTGTTTGTGAAAGCATGTTATGAACACTAGAATGGCCGTAAAAGAGAGAGTTCTTTATTAATACGAGGACCCACAAGAGATCTAAAAGAACTCGAGGACAAAGCATTGTGGCCTAGCCATTTCAAAAGTTAATATCAAAGCATTAGCAAAGACTTTTCAGCGTGAAAGAAAAGCTTTCCTAAATGGTGACCTCCATTTTCTAGTAGGGGTCAATCAACCTTAAATAACTGACAGCAATTTTGCTATCTCCATTATCCATCTCTATCCACCTCAACTTTCCATTCAACTTCATGGATTAGGCCAATAACATGAAAAAAATTGAAGCCTTCCACTGTAATGTTCCTAATAGATTCAATGGCTAGGAATCACGAACCTCCATAATGGTTTGATATTGTTCACTTTGAACATAAGCGCTCATGGCTTTGCTTTTGAGCTTCCCCACAAGACCTCATACCAATGGAAATAGTATTCCTCACTTATAAACTCATGATCATTCCCTAAATTAGCCGATGTGGGACTCCCTCCTCAACAATTCTCCCCTCGAACAAAGTACACTATAGAGACTTCTCTGAGACCTATGGGGCCCTCGAACAGCCTCTCCTTAATCGAGGCTCGACTCCTTCTCTGGAGTCCTCGAACAAAGTACACTCTTTGTTCGACACTAGAGTCACTTTTGACTACACCTTCGACATTCAATGGTAGATCCACAAGAAAGTAAATTGAATAGCTGACAGAACAAACATGAATGAGGATAAGCAATGGGCAAGATCAAATGAAAGAAAATCAATTCATATTACAATTTGAAGGGATAAGAGACGTAAAATAAACTATTTTTCTACTACTTGCATGGGTTTGTAGAGTTATCTATAGACTATGATACATTTTGTACACTTAGAAAACAAGGAATTGAGTTGTATGTATTATACATTATTACAAATGTCTAAGAAAGTGTTAAGAAATTCTTCAAAGAACTAATTAAACTAGGAGGCCAGTGCTTTGTTTCTTTCACATACGAGATATCCACATAATGAGGATCAAGCAAAGTTGCTATGGTGAATTGGTTTTCAGCCAGCAATGGAGCATGTTTATCCACGTATAAGGCTGCAGCCAGTGCCGCATGCACTTCTGCAAAATAATATACTGATACATCAATGCTAGTATTACAAGAGAAGAGACACCAAGGAATATTTCTCATCAAGTATTACTGTATGATTCTTTAAGTTCTAGATGGCTTACCATATAATTGGCCTCTCGAGAGCATTCCGAATTTCACTCGATATTTTGAGAGTGAAATACATCAAACTCGTTTTAAATATATGAATGAATGTATAAACTATTGATTTTTTTTATAATCGAGCTTTGAAGTTTTTCTCCCCTATACCCGGGGCTCCGGGGTGAGCCTCATGGCTCGGACCTGAGAGACATTATTTAAAAATGATATAAGAATGTAATACTAATAAACGTGATTGTTCCATGTCCACGCCCTTGATTTTCTAAGAACAACATTCATAGTCTCTGTGTCAGGTAAGTATCCATGTCTCATAATCGTACACCTCAATCATGACAACTAACTTTGAGATGTGTATCACTTTTTTACCTCGAACTCTCAAATTCATCCTATTTGATCTTAAACTTAGTTGCAATTGTGGCCTCAAAATTTCATAAATTTGATGCAACTTTTGTGTGAAGAATCATTAAATAACATATTCTCATAATGTTCAATCACTTGTTCATTGTATGAGAAAGTTCATTTCTCTAGCTAAAACTGTTGTGGAAAATCTATTCAAGTTACCTGGATATCCCTTCAGTGATATGGAAACATCCTCCATCTCTGCAATTGCTTCTTCTCGGTCACCAATTTCATACAGGGCGAATGCTCGGCCTACTCGAGCATAGTCCGAGAAGGCAAAATCTTTATATTTATCAATTACCTGAAATTACACAAGAACAAAGACTAATTAACTCTCTCTCAACAAAGGGATGTAGATTGAAAATGAGCTTCAAAACGAAAGAATTCTAAAGCCTTCTAGCAATAGCTCAAGCCCACCGCTAACAGATATCGTCCTCTTTGGACTTTTCCTTTCGGATTTTCCCCCAAAATTTTTAAAACGCGTCTATCGACGTGGGATCTCACAGTTCTATCTGGATAATCAAAAATCTCCGATGTTCAGTTAAGTCCTCGTTTCAAGTCATGAATGACTTGTTATACATAGTGGAAGCACAATCCATAGTTAGAAATTCTCAATTGCAATTAAGAGAGGAGTTTCAAAACAAGGCATATCGGTTCTTAGAGCGTAGAGGTGGGCAGGTTCTTCATTTCTCGTTTACAGCAAACCCGATCAAATTCTGATCATGCCCACTTGAATGCATGTTAAGTGTCACGGCCAAGATTGTCCAAAGCATGTTGCTCATGGCCACATACCGTGGCATGCCTAAACCCTTGTTTTTTTATCACTTTATTGCTTTACTTTACTGCTTTCATGATGTATAATTTCCTTATTCAATTTTCTAAGTGTAGGACAGTTCGGTAGAATCATGTCTATGCTTGATAGACATAAAATGCCCCAAAATGTACTATAGGGAGACGCAACTAGTCGTCAGCTCCTCTCACCTAGATTTTGTACGACCATTCAGCGAAATCACATCTAGGCCTACTAGACCTGAATCACCTTAAAATGTACTATAGGGGGATGCGACTAGTTGTCAAATTCTCCCTACCTGAAAAGTTATATGTTATTTAAGCCGTTGTGTTTCCTTTTGCTTGTAGTCATGTAACATTGTTTTCAATTTCTCTCAATCTTGCTTTCAAACTCTCTTTCAAAATCTCTCTTTCTCGGTTTTCTAAAACCTTCTTCTCAAAATGGGGCCAAAGGCTTGAGCATATGTTACCTGGCCGTAGGCGACGCGATCTTAAGTTGACTTGACTCACTCAGTGTTGGGAATGAGTGCGGCACAATCGTCAAATCCGTTGCCAAGAAAAGTGCGACTGTGACACTAAGCCTCAGCCCGAGCATATTAATTTTTCTTAATACTTAAATTTTTCACGATGTCTAAACTGCAGCTGAACAATGTTTATATAGGTTAGGCCAATCAAGACTTAACGGTTAGGAATCATATACCTCTACAGTGGTATGATATTATCCACTTTGAGCATAAATTTTCATGGTTTTGCTTCTAGTTTCCCCAAAACACCTCGTACCAATGGAGATAATATTCTACTTATAATAAACCCATGATCTTTTCCTTAATTAGCCAATGTGGGACTTCTCTTCCAAGAATCCTCAACAATCTTCTCCTCCTACGAAGTACACCATAGAGCCTCCCTAGAAGCCTATGGAGTCCTCGAACAGCCTTCCTTTAAACAAAGCTCAACTCCTTTTGGAGCCCTTGAACAAAGTACACCCTTTGTTCGACACTTGAGTCACTTTTGACTACACCTTCGAGGCTTACTTTTTTGTTCGACACTTGAGGATGCTATTGACATGGCTAAGTTAACGCATGACTCTCATACCGTGATAGGAATCACGACTCTCCAAAATGATATGATATTGTCTACTTTGAGCATAAGCTCCGTGACCTTATTTTTTTTGTTTCCCCAAACGGCCTCATGTAAGTGGAGATAGTATTCCTTACTTATAAACTCATTATCTTCCCAATTTGGGAATTCAAAGTCAGTAATCGAAACCGAATCAATGAGAACAACTATGAAAACACATTTGCACGAAAACTAAAATCATATGATAAAAGTCGCAAAAGTAGTGGAAACCTGAGTGAAGTAGAGAAGAGCTTGATTGAAATCACCAAGAGCTTGCAACTCCCTGCCTTTATCAAGAAGCTCCACAGCTTCAGATACTCTTCGGGAAATAGCGGCACTCGCTTCTCGCTCAGAACGGCTGACAGGGTCAAATCTTTCCAGAGCGTCGCAAGAACTGGGCTGAATTGGATTGCTCGGAATTGGGAGGAGAAGGGCAGTGGCGATGGGGAGGGAGAAGAGAAGCAAACGTCTGGTGGGTAATCGAGGAGATGAGATGGGTTTTGAAGGTTTGTTGGGGTTAGGGTTAGGGTTTGTGGAAGAAGAGGGAAAGAGGAGATGGGGAATCAGTGGCCTTGCAGTTGGAGACGCCATGGGCATGGCTGTTGATTTTGGTGGCAAAACTTCAGCCTTATTTTCATATTTTCAATATAGATTGCCTTAACCATTGAGACATCGTTTTAGAATCAAATTTCTAAATATCTCTCTATGAATTTTTAGGGAACAAAAAGGTGTGGAATTTTCATTAGAGATATTAACATGTGTGATCGGGGTCCCGTGAGGACCCACTCCAAATGAAGTGGTGGTGAATTTTCGTTTAAATAGAAAATGAGAGAGGGAGTGAAGAAAGATTTCTTCTCGCTAGCTAAATGGGAGACAGGGGGAGAAATTTCTCACACTACTAAGTTCCCACCTCTCTCTCTCTCTATACTATCTTCATCTCTCTCTCTCTATACTATCTTCATTTTCACGGAAATAAATGAAAAATTTTAGAATGATGAGATTTGAAATAGAAGCGAGGTTAGGAATGGAGAAGGCTTCCCCATCCCACCTGATGAACATATCCAAATATCGTTGTTTCCAAAGCACAACAAAAAAATCTTTGATCTTATTACATTCTACCGTTAAATTCACTTTGTTCACCTTTTCAACATATTCAACAAAATCCCGATTCAACATATTCAACAAAATCCCGATTGAGAATGAACTCAAACGTTTCATAAATCAACGTTTCATAAATCAATGAGAATATTCAAATTCTGAAACTCTTCAACTTTGAGAATGGTTTATCTCTAACGACGATCTCACATGATCTCCACTATCGCACCTAAACAATGTCCAGAGGGATGGAGGAAAGGATTGATCAAGTAAAAATGAATAAGATTTTGTATTAGTCTTCATCCATGTGTTTACTAATCTCCTACTACTTAACTACGTTTAAAGCAGCAGCTTTTACTTTAATCCCACCATTCACCAACTTCAAAAGTTGAACAAAAAGAGACCCCTGTCAAGAGATTTTCACACATATCTAGCAGCTACCTTCCAAGAACCTGTAAAAAAAGCTCTAACTTACTAGACCTCTAAATTATATGATTATACAACCAAAAGTTCTTCCCTATCGCCGAAATCCTAACTCAACTTTCTTTTGATCTCACACGACCTTGGCCGATTTACTCTTCAATTGAATACCTGCAGTTGGGGCACATGTTTCCAACTGCCCAGCTCTGACATTAACAAGAACCATCTATCAGTCATAATGCATTTAAGATTCAATGACATTAACAAGAACCATCTATCAGTCATAATGCATCTAAGACTCAATGAAAAGAAATGAACAAAAGTTCAGAGGATAACGTCTAAATTGAAACAAGAAAGACTGAATAATGTGTTAGGATCGCACAACAAAGCACACACTCAATCTAGATAAACACAAAGAACAGGAGAGAGAAAATGTAAAGAGGAATATTGACTAAAGATCTGTATTGAATAACGCATAAAGTACATTTTCACACCAGTCTCTGAAAGGTATATATATGATTCAGTTTACTATATATAACTATCTACTGTATACATATACATATATATATATATATATAACTATCTACTGTATATATAAAAACAACAATTGAATAAGCTATAAACAAGCAGGCTCTTAACCCAATATCATGTAATGTTATGTTTCCATTTCCAATTTTTCCCCGTACAAGAAAGCCAGCCCAGAAGACAACAGATTTAATTTGTACCGTAATTTGTGAGATACAATAAAAGCTGTAACACCATACCTTTCTACTATAATTTTACAATAATTTAGAAAAAAATCAGCAAATGTAGTTAGAGACAATGAACCGATTTCAGCAACAACTGCTTGCGGCTGAATCAGGCTGTGGAGGCTTTTCCTTGAAGATGTTCTTTCTCACTCCTTTAGAGCCTTCAGATAAAAGGCTGGGCGTCTCAAGAATCTGCACATAAGAATCATTATTATCACGTTTTTTCGTCCATGCAACATTCAGTAAGTTCGTAGGATAAAGAAGAGGAATAATCATTGTAAAAACGTGACTTTTCGAGAGGTTTCAAAATTCTTCCACTGCCTAGCAACTCTCATAGATGTCTCAACCTATTTATGAATCTACCAGGAACGTGACAGCAATTTTCGTTCGAGAACTATCAAAGATGTGGTTGTTACAACAGGGGAAACACCTCGTTCCTGACAGTCACCAATCAATATGGATCTTTTGACCAAAAAATAAACTAGAAGTACTGAACTAATACTATTACCTTTAAAACAAGTTCTTCAAAGCACTGTTGTACATTAACTCGAGTTTTGGCACTGCATTCTGTAAAAAGACAACCACATTCCCTAGCCATGTCAATTCCCTCTTTCTTTGTTACTGTCCTAAAGCTTTCCTGAAGAAGAAAATACAGATCTAAAGCTTTCCTGAAGAAGAAAATACAGATAAAAACTAAGCTGGATACAGATATGAAGAACAATATCATAAGAGAATAGAGATCAAAAGAATTTCACTAAACCTCACTTCACATTTAGGGTATGTTGGACATGCCATTTTGTTCTTAGGTTCTTCCCAACGAACATTCGGTTTCTTGTTAAAAAAAATATATATGAGCCAATTAAAACATTTAGAAGTATTAATTTGAAATGTTCATCTAAATCTTCCTTACAGGGAAATGGGAAAATAATTCCGTCGAAAGGGTATGACCTAATTAAAGTCATTGAAATGAATGAATAGTCAACATGAAGGCTGGGTTTGGAACTAATTTGAGTAAAAAAAAATTCAAGCGAATTCATTCCCTAGGCTTTAATTGAGCTGATTTCTAAAGCCATAACAATGGTTTGAACGAAACCTTCAACACAAGGACTTCATATTGTATAAGAATCCATGATTTCTTTTTTGCTTTTTACGAGAAAAAATAACTTCAATCGTGGAATGAAATTACAAAAAAGAGTGGATGAAATCCAAGAACCCAAAGTTACAAAGATAAACTCTATGGTCTGAAGGGAGCATAAACTTTATACCAAGAAAGACTAACAAAAGAAGGTTAAGCCATTCATTTCAAGACATAAACACCAAACTGAGTCTCTAAACATGTTAAGCCGTAGAATTGTTTTCTCCTTAGTAATTAAAAAATCAACTGAACTCCACCATCAGAAACTTAAACAAAATTAATTAAGAATGTTCAATATTGCACTTAATAAACTATTTTGGATTTATACCTGACCCTCACTTCATTAGAAAGACATTTAAGAAAACAAATAACCTATAACTACGTTTGTAATTAATGATATTATTAATGGATTTGGATTTGAAATCAGAAGGATAATGGTCTCTGTTTTACCAATTGATTTTTTTTTTTTTTTTTTTCAATAAGATATAAAGAAACTAAGATGAAATATCTAATGGCTTCCTAGACCTTGCAAGGAAATATAGTTTTTTGTTCCAAACCTTGGAATTCACTTGGGAGTGAATTTCCAATCTCGAGTTCATACATTCCAAAAAACTTTGTTAGGCCTCCAATAATATATGTCTATACTAGGAAGAGCAAAATGGACAAGGAGAATGTGAGATCCCACATTGGTTGGGGAGGAGAACGAAACATTCCTTATAAGGTGTGGAAACCTCTCCCTAGTAGAAGCATTTTAAAAATCTTGAGGGGAAGCCCGAAAGAGAAACCCCAATGAAGACAATATCTACTAGCAGTGAGCTTGGGTTGTTACAAAGAATGTATCTCTTATGACAGTTAGTTAAGAGTACGAGTTTGGTATAGTTTGTAGGAGAGACGTGAGTTTGAGAACATACATGTAATTTAGGAAAGGCTTTGGCCTTTGTGCTTGGAGATGAGTCAGCCTAGTGTCTAGATTTCATTATTAAGGTGTCTTGACACTCTTCAAAGTTTTTTCATAATAGTATATAACCGCTTGGATACCTAACACACCCTTATGGAAAAAAGCATGGCTATTCATAACTCACTTAATCGGCTCTTAAATTATCAAATGGTTATCAGTAATTAACCTGAAAGTTCTTCGGAACAATAATTTCAGTTCACCGAACACGATCAATTAACCAGCATCTATACAAATGTTACAGGAACCAGCTTCAGGCTTATAGAAAATTCAAATGAAAGTTGAAGATACATACCTTATCGACTTTGTTCCCCACAAGCATCTTGATGCAATCTTGATTTGTTGAATATAGGTCTATTTCCTTCGCCCATACCTCAGAGAGGTTTGTAAAGGTCTCCCTCCGCGTTACATCATAAACTGAAACAGTTAACGTTTGATGTCATAATCAAGACAACAACACAGAAGGCAGTAGAATAATATTGGACAGCCAAACAAATGACCAACTTCGAATTTGAAAACATAATGAACACCTTTTAAACTAAACACATCTAGGATATTTAATATTTATACTTAGCCAAGAATTTTTATTTCCTTAAAACAATCACATAAAAAGGGGAATAGAACACACCCATGATGATCCCTTGAGCGCCTCTGTAGTATGAACTAGTCAATGTTCTGAATCTCTCCTGCCCAGCTGTATGATTTAAGATTGGATTAGATTCTATAGAATGCCTTGCTTGGAGATCTGGTAAACCAGATTTCTTTCATGCAGGTTCAGTACAAGAAATATAAATGTGAGATCCCACATCGGTTGGGGAGGAGAACGAATCATTGTTTATAAGGGTGTGGAAACCTCTCCTAAGTAGACACGTTTTAAAAGCCTTGAGGGGAAGCCCGAAAGGGAAAGCCTAAAGAGGACAATATCTGCTAGCGGTGGGCTTGGGCTGTTACAATATAGAAGTAATGCCCTAGTACCAACAAATAAGTCATGGAAAATCAACAAAGACAACCATATCATCTTTATAATTGACAGCACTAGAACCATCAAACAACAATTGAGAATTAGAACTGATACTTTGAGATTCCTTAGTCTGTTAAGATTCAGATTTAATCAAAACATAATTTAGTATATTGTCCAGCTGCCTATTCTTCACGGTTATAGTTAAACAATTGACAATTAACTATGCAATATCTTCAGGTAAAGTAATCATATTACTGATCCGTACCGTGCTTCTCTGCAAGAACGTGTATCTTGCTTGTGTGAAAAAGAGAACAGACGCCCTCTCATAAAGTAAAATGGAGGAAGAAGCAAGAATGGAAGAATGCTACAAAAATCATGTATGTGGAGAAGTTTAATTACCTGTATCCCAAATTGCAAGCTTCAGCCTTTTACCCCCAGCAGTAACATATTTTACCTTAAAATCCACACCTGCGCATGAAAATGACAAGCAATTAGAATAGATTTCTAGTTCTCTGATGCTTACCTGCCATCACAAGCCAAATAAGTAGAAGTTAGCAAGGTTTGTAGCGTTTTGCACTTCAATCAAGCAATCCAACACAATGAAACAAGCAAATGTAGGATTTATAATCAAAATATCATTTCAAATTCTCAATTTTGTTAATGCTAATTCAATTAAGAATGAGATAGAAAACATAATTTCAGTAGTGCATTTTAAAATTCAACCAAGTTTACAAAGGTAAAAGGAAAATCTTTTCAACTAACAACTCCCACAGTAAGAAACGCAAGTAAAAAAGGCCTTTCATAATGCTATAATGCAATTCCTGCAAATAACAACAGTACAAAGCAATAAAAATGAACCATACAATATCTTGGAAATATTATTTTCCATTAGAAATTGCTTCTCATTTTAGCTTTTCAGAAATGAATGTATGTAGCTAAGTTCCTTTAACTGTCCTAAAATGAAACTTGACCTGATTGTCTAAGAGCCTCTTTCTTTTCTTGATGAAATATTGTTGAAAGATTAATGGAATCTCATAATCTTATTCCTCATTTTCTCAACAATGGTCCTCTCAATTTTCCCTTTAATTTCATCTTTTGCCCTCAATCTCATCTCAATCCCATGCAGAAAATGAAAGTGAAAATTCAGCACTAGCATTTCATTATCTAACATCAATTTTCTTTAAAATGATAAACCAATGTACAGCAGCAAACAACACAAACGATTTTCCTATGCTCATATGTATATATACAGATCTGTATGACAGAACTAACCGATTGTTGGAGAGAGATCCTCGAAGCTGTCGGAAGTAAAACTTAAGAGCAGACTACTTTTTCCAACCCCCGAGTCCCCAATCAACAATAATTTGAACAAGTAATCAAACTCGGACGTCGAATCCATCAATCAACAATTTTAAAAAATAAGAATCCTCCCGGTTACGTACCTAATCAAAGAAAAGAAAAACCAAATCTCAGCGGATTCATAGAACGCAAAACAGCATGTGGCATTACCAAGGGAGATTAGGAAAAAAAAAACATAAATGAAATTGAAGATATCATCCCGTAAGAACAGATCAGACACAATACCCAAATACTCCAATCCAATGTAAAATCGATGGCGCGTCCAATGAAAAGGGGAAACGAAACAAAGAAATTGAAGAACTCCGTGATCTTGGTTAGGCTATAGAATTAGAAAAAGGAACGGCAAATGAAAATGGCGAATCCTTTATGGATCCCGCCCTTGAGTCAACTCAGGTGATCGATCGATTGGTAGCGGAAGCAAAGCAACCACGAAATAAAAATGGCAAGGTTGCGTGAGTTTCTATTAATTTCAAAAATCTTGGAAACTTAATTCATAAAATATTGGCTACCAATAAATTTTTAATAATGTTTATAATTAATATTATTCGACTCTAAATTTTCCTATTTAATCTAAGGTTATTACTATCATTCTAACTATATATTTAATGCGGAATTATTTATATACGCTCTTATTATAAATGCAACATTAATTCATTCCTTATTTATTATCGCCAGAAAACAATGTCAGTTAAATACTCTATACTAACATATAGTTTATTGATGGTACAATTCAACTTATACTAACTTATAGTAATAATGCAAATACAATTCAACCTACACTAATCTAAATAATTAAATTGGAAAACAAATCTATCTTAGACATGTGTCACGATTACAGGGTTTGTGATGCTTCCGTCGGTCTCACATGGGTGTCTTGCCTTTCTGAAAATGGAGTAGCACGAGGCTTGAGTATTTTAAGAATACTCTGTAAGCGACCCCATATCGGGGTTTATGTAGCAAACACATGCAAATGAGATGATGGGACCTATCCTTCAATCTATCTTCCTACGATGTTATCCTAACGGGTAACTTGGATGTGTACCATATACTCTACACAACGTGCAAGTATGGACTCACCAGTCAGTTCGCACCCCGCTAGGCCACTTTCCTTGTCGGGCAAGTATACTCTGGGAGCTTTTTAGGTTGGACACCCGTTAGAACTAGTAACCATCACAGCAGCGCTATGTAAAACATAACGATCGTTCTCCTGCTCTTGGGTGTACGCATTCGTACCCTCGTAATGGAATAGGGGTATCCCCCAATGCGGACACATAATCTCACATTCCATGTGTCTATTATAACATACCATGACATGCGATTCATGTAGAAAACATCTCAACTATCACATAAACATTCTTAAGCACAACACATCACGTCAAGTTATATCGCACACCAAGTCATTTCAAAAACAACATACATTCACATTGCATATTTTTACGTATTAAATCGTAAGAATCTAACATACAATTTATGACACGTGCGAGTCTAGGGGTCAGATTTGTTTGGCATCTATGCCTCTGACTCGACTATGACGGATTTCCTGCTTCGCTTTGGAGAAGCAATTAGGGGCAAACAATTCTTCATCGTTGGTACCAAAAAGAAAGCAGCGGATTCAATAGCCTGGGCTGCAACAAGTGCTCGGTGTCATTATGTTAATACAAAATGGCTTGGGGGGTTGTTAACAAATTGGTCTACTATCGAAACGAAACTTCATAAGTTCAGGGACTTGAGAACGGAACAAAAGACGGGGGGACTCAACCGTCTTCCGGAAAGAGATTAGCTAGGGGAAACTAACTGTCTAAGATAGTGGCCGTCCAAAAGAGGGAATAA
Organism: Cucurbita argyrosperma subsp. sororia; assembly: GCA_018691285.1. Classification (NCBI taxonomy): domain Eukaryota; kingdom Viridiplantae; phylum Streptophyta; class Magnoliopsida; order Cucurbitales; family Cucurbitaceae; genus Cucurbita; species Cucurbita argyrosperma. Next base: position 15,371,922 of record CM031900.1, read on the forward strand.
AGAGTAGGAAAGGTCCGGGGATTCTTTCCTATATGTACTCTCCGATTCTCATTTCCTTCATCATTTTTTTGCACTTTCTTTGTGGTACTTTTTTGTTGTCCTTCATTTTGAGTAATCCCGATTTCCCTCTTTTTTTTCTACTTGCCTTTGTTTATTCGATAAGATCCCTAAATTCAACAAATTCTGCTTCATCATTTTTTCCAATTAAGTGAAAATAGAGTCGATCTTTAAGAGCACGTGCCAAAATACAGCATACAATTGCGTAACCTACGACGGTAGAGCCACTTATTTGGTAGGCCTTAGTCGATGTACTCCCTAAAATATACGTAAGCTCCTAGCTCCTTGTATGCGTCATACGCTTTCGTTGGTGATTGGTTCCTATTGGGTTGTTCAACACTTTTGTTAGTATTTCACAACATAATTAAATTCCAACTTGAAATTGTGAAATAGGGCCTTATATTGACCTATTTTACCTTAAACGAGCTTGAAATCGAGTCTGAGAGGGTCGAAACAGTGCCGAACAAGTTGGAAATAGGTTTCTGAGACGAATACACCACCGGAGTCGAGGGGGAGTTTGCACCAGACACTGACACGTGGCACAACCAGAAGTGGCCGCGTGTGCAAGCTGAAGTCGGGTCGAGGCACGGGTCATCAGGCAGTTCGGGTCTCGGTCACAGTTTCTGGGCTAGGTTCTATTATTGGGTTGCGGGAATTCTATCTGGGCCGAGGATTTGGGCTGCCGAAATCAGGTCGAGGTGTGGGTCGTTAGGCAGTTGATAGCTCTCCAAAAGTAGAGTTAGACAAAGTCTTTTTAGAGTTAAGTTTGCAATCATACTCACCGTTTTCTCATTAATTGCTCTATTTATTCTAATTAGTATACATTAAATAGTCAATTGTGGTATAATATGAAAAGAAGATCAATTTGCATAAATCGAACTTAATTGTACACTTAATTGAGTTATTTTGTAAAATTTGAGAGTATTTTATGTTGAACCATGATGCTATAGCAAATCTGGAAACAACACTGCTTGCAAATCTGGAAATAAATTGCTGACCCTGATGTTGAAGTAATCCATGTGGGTTATTGACTACCAAATTAGAAACATCGTAGGTGAAAAATTTTATCCTTTCTCTGCTCTAAATGAGAAGAAATAAACATTATAAAAGGAAAAGGATACCTAAAAAAGGAGTGGAGCCACACTTTGGGAGAGGATTTTCGGATTAGACAGCAGAGCCCTGCTGTGAAACCATAGAAGAAGAAAAACTCTAAACCAGTAGCTATTGACAGCAAAAGAAAAGAAGACCAAGACAGATAGATTAGGGCAAACAGGTGGACGTGAGAGCTCAAAAGGAGGGAACTTCTATTGAAGAATAGCAACAAAGCTCGATAAATCTCTTATTTCTTACTCTCTCTTCTTATTCTATCCATTTTATATGATTGAGATGTGTGTTCCTCTCTTCAATTCAGTTTGTATGGAAAACTAGACTTTAGAGGGGAGGCCAGAGAGTTTTATATAGTTTAAGTATGTTGACGGTATGATTTTAGTTTACTAAAGAGTTGCTATTAATGATTTATGTAACGACTCAAAATTTTCTACTTAATTTAAGGTTGCTACAAATGGTATCAGAGCCAGTCACTGGACGATGTGCCGGCCTTCTCGCTGTTCCCCGAAGGGGGGTAGACACAAGGCGGTGTGCCAGTAAGGATGTTGGGCCCCAAAGGGGGGTGGATTTGGGGGACGGTCCCACATCGATTGGATAAAGGAACGAGTGCCAGCGAGGACGCTGGGCCCGAAGGGGGGTGGATTGTAATGTCCCACATTGGTTGGGGAGGAGAACAAATCACCCTTTATAAGGGTGTGGAAACCTTCCCCTAGCAGATGCGTTTTAAAGTCTTGAGAGAAAGCCCAAAGAGGACAATATCTGCTAGCGGTGGATCTGGGTCGTTACAGCATGGCCCACTTTGACCCTCGAAAGTGGGCTTGAGAGTCTATTAAAAGGAACTAAAATCTACCCCAAAACTCAACCACTAATCTATTTAATCTCTCTTAGTTCTCTTAGTTAGACCTTCATCGTTATAGTTGATTTTCTCATCATTTTCTGTTTTTCGACACCACTGACACTCTGCATTAGTTTTGTTTAATTAGTTAAAATCATCGACACTCATTTGAATGTTACTCAGAACTCACTTAATTTTCAGAAATAAAATTAACCAAAAAGATAGGTGGTATGTAGAATTGATAATTTACTTATTACTTACTACTTATGATAGTGTATACTTGCACTTATTCTTGTGATTTTGACATCATTTTATTATATACATCCACAAGCGATCAGTAGTTCAGGTCTCGGTCATGGTTTCTGGGCTGGGTTCTATTATTGGGCTACGGAAATTCTGTTTGGGCCAAGGATTTGGGCTGCTGAAAATGGACTAGGTCATAGTCGGGTTCAAGGCTACAGGTTTATGGGTTGGTTTCGGTTGTGGTTTCGAGTCACGACTAATAGGTTAGGCCGAGGCGCGGATTGGGTTTTTTGGGTTGGGCTGAGACGTTTGGGTCGCGGGTATTGGACTCGACTGGGTTGGTTTCAGTTCGGGTTGCGGGTCGGGATTCGTCTTCTTTGCCTGGTTATCAAAAAAAAATTTGGCAACTTTTCTCTCTCTTTAGTAACGTCGTTTTCAACGTTCTTTTTCCTCCTTTGTCTTTCATTTCTGAGTCACCTCTTCCTCCTATTCCCGTTGATGATGTTTGTTTGGCTCGTATAGGCCGAAAGCTTCCAAATCTAGAGAGATTCGAAAATCCGAGGTTTTGTCTTCCTTATCTGACGGTGTACAACGTGTATGAAACGTCAAAATCTATCTCTGGTGTGTGTACAGGTCTCTGTAATGATTTTCGTGGCATAAATCGGAGGTTTCAACGTCGGTTTCATATAGGTTCACTTTGCCAAAGAATTATCGGTTTCACTGTCTCTCTCATTTTCTCACCCTTTTCTTTTCTTACAGGTGGTTCTGAGGTGGCTAAAGTTTGAGGTTTGGTGTTGTGAGAACGAAAACTCCGGTATTCGTCGGAGTTTTCGGGTCTCGTCGGCGACCACAGACACCTCTGACTTTTTTTTTTTTTTTTTTTTTTTCGTCTGATCCGTTACAAGTATTATTCATCGTTAAAGTTATTAATATAATCTTGAATAGTATGTAATACAGAGAATCGTGTTAAAGTATTAATTTAAAGAGTCTATAATAATAGATAAGTTTGGATGTCTTGTCTTGGTAACACTATTGATCCCCTCATTTTATAATTGTTACAAATGATTATATCCAAATCATTTATGTGGAGACATGTAAGTGAAGTTATCTTATCCACCTAGGTTAAAACTCTGATATGACCTATGGAGCTCTGTCACGATGGAGGAGATTATTCCTCCATCAAACCTCAAGATTTTGATTCCAATTTTCAAGCCAATTCTTGAGCTTTCAAAGTCGGTGGGAGCTTGGACTATAAATAAGGAATTTTGAACAACAATTTGGTGAAAACGTTGAGGTTTTAAAGTAGTTGACGTTGCAAGCTTTTCTTTTTTGAGTATTAAAGCCTCAAATTTGACATGGGAGCTACACTCGGTGAGACTCAAATTAATTCTCACACCTTTGTAAGAAGATTTCTAACAATTTTCATGAAGGATTTAAGGGTTTTGCTTCGACGAGAAGCTAGTTTCCAAGGGATCGTCCACGGTCTATAACTTCATCCATGGTGAGCCAAAATTCGTGAAATCAGTTCTTAGGTCTTCCTTGGCACTTTATCTACAAGATTGTAGAAGGAATAATATATATATATATATCTTACGAGACTTTAGAAGGTAAGTTTTTGAGGTATCAAGCCACGATCCATGCAAGGCCTCCTTCTGCCTGAGGTTGTAAATGACATTACTGGTTCAATTGAACCAGCCAACAATGAATCCTTTTTCGTTTTATCCCTTTTTCAGGTTGGTTATCCGTACAATTGACACCCTACATGTCCTATAGAAGAAGTTGTGAGAGATTTAAACATCTCATGGGTAAGAACCAAGGTCTCGAACACAATCGAGTAAGTAAGTAGTCATTTTGATCTTTCTTAAAAAAAATATTGGTAGGACTTGCTTTGGATTGACCTAAAACCTTAGTTAACTTAGAAATAACTAAAAATGGGAGGATTAGGTCAATAACCACAAGTTAAGGACTTAAATCGAACGTTTTACTTAAGAATCATAAGTTATGAAATTAACCCACTAAATGATATTCGTTGTGCACAAAATTTTAAAGGATGATCTAGTACCATATAGTAATAATGTATAAATTTTTTTACCATAGAAGTATGTTTAGGGCCTAAATTAAATATAAGGGTAAAATGACCAAAATATCCCTACGATGTCGTTACGATACTTCATAGTCCACATGAGCCATAAATAACTTGAAATTTTGTATAAGGCATCATTATAAGGTTGTGAATGACTATGCATCATTTTAAAGACATTAGAATATGATTAGGCTACGATTGAGACAGAAAATGACTAGAATACCCTTATTATGTTTTTAGGATGTTTTCAAGGTTTAAATGGACTTAAGATGATATTAAATTTTGTGTGAATCTTTTTTGTGATATTGTGGATTAGTATAGATAATTTCAAAGGTATTGGAACATATTTAGGGCATAAACCAAGACTCGTGATGGAAAATGACGAAAATACACTTAATGTGTAACTCGTGGAGTTTGTGGTTTTAATGACCTCTAATTGACTTGAAACTTTGCATACCACTTATTTAAGGGATTATGAATCACGTACGTATGACTTTAAGGTCGTAGAAGCATAATTAGGGCATGAATCACGATAAAGTTATTATGAAAATACCTCTAATGACTATTTTATGAGAATTCATTACTTCAATTACCATGAAACTTTTATTCATGATATTATGTAAGACGATACAACTTAAGTTTAGGTTGTGCCTTAAGTTTTAAGGACCTTTACAGCTAAAACTTATGAACTTAAGATGACGTTGTTCTAAGGTCAATAACCAAGGCTTACTAGGTACCAATCTACCCAGATTAGTCTAACGACCTAAGTTTCTCCCTAGACATCCCGTAAACGTGGTACATCATGATCTCATGTTTTCTTTACTAAGGTGGGATGCCCTTTTTTTATAGGATGTCAAGCTCAGGTCCTAAGGGACAAAAGGGATTGTCGGTGCCAACAAATACCAAATATGGATCCCAAATCTTGATATGAACCTGAGCATGGGACGTTAGGACCGTGCTACAGGGGGTGCCGAGGCAGTTAAGATTCTAAAAAGTGATCCCAAATCTTGATATGAACCTTGAGCATGGGATGTTAGGACCATGTCGCGGGGGATGTTGAGGAAGTTATGAGTTAAATCTAGATTCTAAATCCCTGGCATGGACACAAGGATCTTATCGTAGAGAATGCAGAGAATTATGGGGGTCACCATGTGCCAAATTCAAATTCTAAATATTGGTCAGATCCTAGAAAAAAGTCTCGATGTCCATGTTGTTTACCAACCATATGACCTAGCAGGTCTCCTAGGAGAGTGGTTTAGGGTTAGACTAGTGCAATGATTTGATACGGTTTACTTTGTAATTGTTATAATGATTTGATCCAAATCATTCATGTGGAGACATGTGAGTGGGGATATCCTATACAATGAGTTTGCATAAGACTATACCACGAAATATTTAATCACTCTTTATAAATGTGTTAATTGAGAAGATTAATATTTCATAAGTTTATCATATGTGACTCGATCATAAACTTCTATCCGTGAGAGTTTGTCCTTTGATTTACATAGATGAGAATGACATTTGTAGTCGATTCAACAATGGAAACATAATCTTACTATTGTTCATTAAGTGTTTATTCTGGGACTTCAACAATGGAGCTCCACCCTTTTATTCGCCCAAACAAAATGTTCATTAGAGAATCAATGGTATTTAAGGTGCAAGATATAATTATAGGGTAAAACAAACTTTTAACCCAACTGTAATTACAATACTCGGTGAGGGATCGACTTGCTTATAATGGTTATATCAATAGACACAACTTGCCCTACCGTGCATAAGAGTTCAACTATAAATTTATAGTGGAATGACTTATAGTTAATGAATGAAAATTGATTAATTAAAGAGTTTAATTAATTAATTTTATATCATTGGAGATTATAGTCGGTAGATTTTTAAGGTCCTAATTCGAAGTATTCAAATTAATATACTAATATATTAAACTTATTAAATAAAAATGGAGAAAAATATATTTCATTTGGAGGGTTAAATTAGTATTTAATATATTTAATATAAAAAAAATATTTAATTTGAAAGGTTTAAATTAATATTTATTATATTTAATGTATTAAATATTAAAATAATTAAGATATATTAGATAGATTAAATAAAAAAACATTTAAACTTTCAATCTCAAAACATTGTCTTCTAAAATTTAAATATGATTTAAATAAGATATAATTTAAACCGCTTAAAGGCAGCTCATTGATTCTGTCATTTTGACTTAATTGAAATAGGAATGATATTATAAATAAAAAAGACCGTCATTGAAGTCATTATTCCCATTTTTTATTTTTCATATCAATGAATATATCTCTTTATTTATATGACTTAGATGTCTCGTATTTTTCGAAAAAGCAATTCAATTGATGAGATTGAGATTGATATTTCAATCTCTATTAAATAAAGATTAATTAACCATTTAGTCCCGGATGCACATCCTTAAGAATAATTTTTCAAAGTCTTCCATGAGAAAACGAATATATATTATAAGCGAGTTTCGGCGTACTTATAAATGTATTTCGGGATGCGATCGAGTACATGCAGCGGTTCGGAAGATGTTAGATTATACGCTCTCGGATACAAGTATTTTGAGTTTGCTTTTGATTTCTTCCCAGGACTTGATACTAATGGAAATAATATCTTTTACTTGTATAGACATCTGCTTATGACTTTTGATTCGAGTACCGACATCTTGTATTGAATGTGAGTTTATAAACTTGGCCTAGCAGAATAAGTTACTAGACAGTAACTTTATAGAATTGTTAATAGACTTAGTATAAAATAACCTTAGAAGAATTGTAAGTAGACTTAATAGAATAAGTTACTGACTTATGAAGCAACTATATAATAATTGGGAGTAGTTAACAAATTGTGGATAAGTTTTGTGCTTTAATTAGAAAAATGATTAGTGGTTATCAGAGGATAAAGTTTAGGCAAGTCCGTGCTTTCTCCACTGCGAATATTCATGAGATATATGTTTTTTTTTTATAACAAAATGATGAGAATTGAAAAACTGAGTGCTTAAGTTTCTTTGTTCCAAAAGATTTCTCCCTTCAAACGGTTATTTTTGGTCTCTTTATTTGTTTTGACATATTTCGATCATAGGTCATTTCCAACCTTGAAGACTATTACATTGAGAGCGGAGATGATCTAGTTGGAGTGAAGAGTTGGTGAGATCAATATGGAATCAACTTTGCACACTCAAGCTCGAACATCATCATAAGGTGAGTTTCTGGCACCACTCCAACATGTTCTAGTGTTGGAATAGGAAGCGAGATGTCAGGTGGAATATCAAACATTACGATCGAGGATTTAAACGTTTGAGATTCGGCAACTAGAATCCAGATCAAGTCGGACAAAGGTAGAGAAGGATACATCACAAAGGCTCCTCTTCATTAGCAATGTCATGAGCTTAAATTCGACAAAGGCTCCTCTTCTTGACGACATCGGGGGTGCGTCGTTTGACGGTGTACGCATGAAGAATATCACCATTTTGGATCTTGCTCCCTCGGCAAAACGGCATTGTAATTTTATCTCGGGTCTTAGCATTATACTTGGAAAAATCACCTAGACTTAGGTTATATTTAATTAGCCGGAATATGCCTAAGTAATAAGTATACCCAACCGTCTAAAATACTTAGTGGGAGGTAAAAGGTATATGAGATACATCGTTTTCTTTTTACACTCTTTGGAAAATTCACACCGTGAGATTCATGCTCGGCCTCGTGTCGCCCTGGGGGCGGCCTCCATTCGGAAGGTATTTGCATGAGTCAATAACAAGGTGAACAGAGAAAGTATTTATAGTAAGTGGGAGAAGGAAGTATATCAACACATCCTATGGTCTCCACAACTAGGTTGCACCGTGAGATTCCCATGTTTCACCTACATGTTGCCCTAGAGCAACTACCCATTCGAAGGGTCGTAATATGGGAGTCAGAACAACGCAAACTCCAGAAATGGATAGGATTTCTTAGGTCCATTCCCAACTTTGGTTTTTTCATTCAATAGCATTGTTGGGGCCGATCTCTAAGGTCTGAAAATGGCGGGTCACACTTACGAAGAAGAGTTAGTATATTCTTGACCAAAGTGGCGATAACTAAGACTATAGGAATAAGAGTTATTCTGGGATTAGTATTTAAGTCAAGAATGTCTTGGTTTAGTGAATGAGTGATTGACTGCCCCTCGGTAGTTATTGCTCTAACTCACTAAAGTATCGTTGCAAATTAATAATTTTTGGGTACATTATTACATTTGCTAAATCTGATTGGATTAAGAAAAGGATTAAGTTAATCCACTAATAGAATTTGTTTTAAATCGCATCATGTCAAGCTCAATAGTACAATTACTCGCTTCTAAGAAATTAAACGGCGACAATTACGCAACAAGGAAATCAAACCTAAACACAATACTTGTAAATGATGATTTGAGATTTGTTTTAACTTAGGAATATCCCCTAAACCACGGCTCAAATGCAAACCGAACAATTTGGGATGCAGATGACAAAAAGGGTAAGGGAAAAGATAAGATCCCTACTGACCCCAAATGCAAGGTTCAAAATACAAATAATGGAAAATGTTTCCATTGCAATGAAAACGGGCATTGGAAAAGTGACTGCCCAAGATACCTTGTAGAGAAGAAAGCTGAAAAGGCACAACAAGGTAAATATGATTTACTAGTTGTAGAAATATGTTTAGTAGAGTATGATCACTCAACCTAGATATTGGATTCAGGGGCCACTAATCATATTTGTTTTTTTTTTTTTTTTTTCAGGAAACTAGTTCTTGGAGAATGATTGTGGAAGGCGAGATAACACTCAAGGCTGGAATAGGAGAAGTTGTCTGAGCAAGATCAGTAGAAAATTTTAAGTTGTTGTTTTGGAGATAGATTCATTATATTAGATAATGTACTTTTTGTTCCTTGAATAAAAAGAAATCTAATATCTATCTCTTGTTTATTAGAACAATTGTATAAAGTATCTTTTGAAATCAATGAAGTGTTCATTTGCAAAAGAGGTATTCATATTTGTTCTGCAAAACTAGAAAACAACTTATATATGTTAAAATAGAGCGAAACAACAGCTATTTAAAATACAGTGATGTTTAAAACAGCTGAAACTCAAAATAAACGACAAAAGATTTCTCCTAATGCCTATCTTTGGCACTTAAGACTAGGCCACATTAATCTCAATAGGATTGAGAGATTAGTTAAAAGAGGACTTCTAAATCAGTTAGAAGACAACTCTTTACCTCCATGTAAGTCCTGTCTTGAGGGTAAAATGATTAAACGACCTTTTTCCAAAAAAGGTTATAGAGCCAAAGAAACCTTAGAACTCGTGCATACAGATCTCTGTGGTCCAATGAATGTCAAAGCACGAGGAGCGTATGAATATTTATCAGTTTTATTGATGATTATTCAAGGTATGGCTATATTTACCTAATGCATTACAAGTCTGAAGCTCTTGAAAAGTTTAGAGAGTATAAGACTGGGGTTGAGAATTTATTAGGAAAAACTATTAAAACACTTCGATCAAATCGAGGTGGAGAGTATATGGACTTAAGATTCCAGGACTATATGATAGATCATATAATAGTGGAAGACCACGTAAGAAATCATCAACCTCGCAGAAAACAGAATGTTTGTATCAACAAACGCTACATTCTTATAGGAAGACCATGTAAGAAATCATCATCCTCGCAGTAAACTAGTATTGAGTGAGATTTCTAAAGAAGATACGGATAAAACAGAAAGAGTTGTTGATCAGGATGATTAGAACAAGAGTTGTTGATGAATCTGGCACTTCTAGTCAATCACATCATTCTCAAGAGTTGAGAATGCCTCGACATAGTGGGAGGCTTATAACTCAACCTGATCGTTACTTGGGTTTGGCAGAAACACAGGTCATCATACCTAATGATGGCGTTGAGGATTCATTAACCTATAAACAGGCAATGAGTAATGAAGATAGAGATCAATGGATCAAAGTCATGAATCTTGAAATGGAGTCAATGTACTTCAATTCAATCTGGGGACTTGTAGATCAACCAGATGGGGTAAAACCTATTGGTTGCAAATGGATCTACAAGAGGAAACGAGACCAAGCCAGTAAGGTACAAACCTTTAAAGCTCGACTTGTAGCGAAGGGTTATACCCAAAGAGAGGGGGTGGACTATGAAAAAACCATCTCTCCTGTTGCTATGCTTGAATCGATTAGAATACTCTTGTCCATTGTCACATTTTATGATTATGAAATTTTGCAAAATGGATGTCAAGACAGCCTTTCTAAACGGAAATCTTGAGGAGAGTATCTATATGGCTCAACCAGAGGGGTTCATTGAACAGAATCACGAGCAAAAGGTTTGCAAGCCTAAAAGATCCATTTATGGGTTGAAGCAAGCATCTCGATCTTGGAATATAAGATTTGATACTGTGATCAAATCTTATGGAAATCTTATAGCTTTAAACAAAATGTTGACGAACCTTGTGTTCACAAGAAGATAGTCAATTCTACAGTAGTTTTCCTAGTGTTGTACGTTGACGATATCCTACTCATTGGAAATGATGTGGGATTTCTAACTGACATTAAGCATTGGCTAGCGACACAACTCCAAATGAAAGATTTGAGATAGGCTCAGTTTGTTCTTGGAATCCAAATTGTTCGAAATCGCAAGAACAAAACACTAGCATTGTCTCAGGCATCGTACATCGACAAAATGTTGGTTCGATATAAGATGCAGGACTCCAAGAAAGAATTATTACCTTTCAAGCATGGAGTTCATTTGTCGAAGGAATAAAGTCCTAGGACACCTCAAGAAATTGAGTATATGAGACATATTCCCTATGCATCAGCAGTCGGTAGTCTGATGTATGCCATGTTGTGTACCCGACCCAACATATGATATGTTGTGGCAATTGTTAGCAGATATCAGTCCAATCCGGGACATGTTCATTTGACTGATTTTAAAAATATCCTCAAGTATCTTAGGAGAACGAGGGACTATATGTTGATGTACAGCGCTAAGGATATGATCCTTACAGGGTACACTGACTCAGATTTTAAGACCGATATCAATTCAAGAAAATCGATATCGGGATCTGTTTTCACTCTGAATGGAGGAGCAATAATATGGAGAAGCATAAAGCAAGGTTGCATTGCTGATTCCACCATGGAGGCTGAGTATGTTGCTGCTTGTGAAGCAGCGAAAGAATCTGTATGGCTTAGGAATTTCTTAACTGATTTGGAAGTTGTTCCAAATATGCATCTGTCTATCGCTCTTTATTGTGATAATAGTGGAGTAGTTGCAAATTCTAAAGAACCAAGAAGCCATAAGCGAGGAAAACATATTGAGCGCAAATATCATCTCATAAGGGAGATTGTACAACGAGGAGATGTGGTCGTCACACAGATAGCTTCAGAGCACCACATTGCTAATCCATTTACAAAGTCCCTCACGACTAAAGTGTTTGAAGGTCACCTAGTGAGTCTAGGACTACGAGTTATGTACTTTATGGCAAATGGGTGAAATTGCATGGGTATGTGATGCCCTAGTTTATTGTATTTATGTCTTTCTCTCTACTCAACATTATAAAACTCACTAGAGTTTTAGTCCAAGTGGGAGTTTGTTGGGTTTTATGTCCTAAACCTCATAGTTTGTAAACAAAAACATATTTTATTTTCAATAAAGTTATTATTGATGTTTATTCAGTAAAGATTGTTATTGAATAAAGTGAATTTTACGATCATTAATTTAAATCACATAAGAGTAGATCAAGTTCAAGTATATAGTCAAAATGATCTATAGTACAGAGATAAGGTTGAGTACCTTATCTTGGGGACACTATGGATGCGGCCCACTTTTGTATATGATATAAACAATATGATCACTAAATTGTACATGTGGAGACATGTGAGTGGGGGTGTCCTATGCAATGAGTATTGCATAAGATCGGACCATGAAGAAAATCACTCTCACTTTTTAATATCGTTTACTGTTGAGACTGATTTTTTCACTTGATGACCTAGGTAACTCGACCTTAATCCTAAGCTAACTATGAACTCCTGTTTATTCAAAATTATCCTTAGATTTGCATGGGTGAGAGTGGTCTGAGTTCACCGACTCAATAAGCCTCACATTTCAAGGGTAAGACTGGGTGAATAGCTGGGGACATAGGGTGCAAGATAGAATTCACTCCTACCCGCTTTTAGGGATAATAGAGAGGTTGTTCCCTTAAGTACTGACTCTAGGTCTTGAACAAGGGACCCCACCCTCTCATTGGCCAGAGGGATTCGATTTGGTGGTTGGACCACAAACCAATTATTCATTAGAGGATCAGTGGGACTTAAGGAACAAGAAGTAACTTTAGGGGTAAAACGGTAAATTGACCCAGCTCTAGTTACAAACAACCTGTGAAGGATCGACTTACTAATCATGGTTATATCAAATGGACAAAAATATATCTATAGTGAGGGGAGTGCAACTACTAGGCTATAGTGGAGTGTCCTAGTAGTTAATGAATGTTGGTCAACAAGGTTAATTAGTTTAGCCGGTTAATCTCGAATCGTTGAAGCCCATGATCTATAGGTCCATTAGGTCCCCCTACTAGCTCATATCGGACTAAATCTTAGAACAGTGTGACGAGTGAGTTCGAAGTGTTCGAATTCAAATCAGGAAAAATACACTACATATATATGATATATTTAACCGCATTTTGTTTTAATTACGAATTAAACAAAAAGAGAGAATTAGAGATATTCAAATAAGATTTAAATATTTTAATTATGAATAAGGATTCATAATCAATATGTGCCCGAATTGGTTGGAATTGGCATTTGAATTAATGTTAAATATTAATTAAATTGTTTAATTAATCATTTAATATTGTTTTAATTTGAAATTAATTATTTAAATTAAAACGGAGAAAGTCAAAATGTTGGCTCCACCTAATAGAAAAATTCATGTTTGAGTTAGTGGAATATTGAGTGTTAATATATGGTTTAACCAAACTTGCATGTTTGTCACGTAATCCCACAAATTTGAGTTGAATTTCGAGTGTCAAAATTTGTTTTTGCCAAACTTGCATGTTTGCCAAATAAACTCCACAAATTTCAGTTGAATCTTGAGTGTCAAAATTTGGTAATCTCAAATTTGCATGAACATGCAAATATGACTATAAATAGAGTGATCAAAGTACATGGAAATTTTTCTGTAAAAACTTTGAGAAAGTCTCTCAAAAATCTCTTTACATATACTAAAGTCCTATAAAGTTTAGTCACTCACCGGATTCCACAATTCCGTTCTAAGGCCGGAGAATAGTAAGGAAGACACTAGTGGTGGTTCGAAATCGGTTCGTGAGGAAAAAGGGATTTGAACTACAAAAGGTTAGTATTCAAACTCATTGAGTTTTAATGCTTTTGAACATGCTAGCTAATTTACTGTAATTGATGTACTTAGGGTGCCTAAGATCGAAATTGCTTCCGCACGTGTTATAGTAACACCATCACATCCTATGTGGACTACTTATTCATTTTCAGCCCTAAAGGGGAACCCATGCTCAATATAAAAGGAAAAATGAAGACCAAGAGGAGTGAGACACACTTTGAGAGAGAAATATCGGATTAGATAGTAGTGCCTCTGCTGCTGTGAATTGCTGTGAAACCAGAGAAGAAGAAGAAAAACCCTAATCCAACAGCTGTTGACAGCAGAAGGAAGAGAAGACCGAGAATGATAGATTAGGACAATGAGGTGGACGTGAGAGCTCAAGGGAAGAGAACTTCCATTGAAGAACAACAACAAAGCTGGATAACTCTCTATTTCCTTACTCTTTTTTCTTACTCTATCAATTTTATATGATTAAGATGTGGGTTCCTCTGTTTAATTCAATTTGTATGGAGAGCTAAACTTTATAGGGGAGGCGAGAGAGTTTTATATAGTTTAAGTATGTTGACGGTATGATTTTAGTTTATTAAAGAGTTGTTGTTAATGATTTACCTGTGTGTTTAATTAGCTACTTTCCATACATAGTTGTCCTCTTATTCGGGAGACAGAGGGAGCAATGAAGGGTAATAGAAGGGTTAGAATAATTCTTCTCCTAGAGCATTGTTAATAGAAATTACAACCATTATAGAAATAATCACCATTCATGACCCTCGGAAGTGGGCTTGAGAATCTATTAAAACGAACTAAAATCTACCACAAAACTCAACAACTTATCTATTTATTCTCTCTTAGCCGAACCTTCCTCATTATAGTTGATTTTCTCATTCTTTTCTGGCAGTGACACTTTGTTTTAGTTAAATCACCAACACCCATTTGAATGTTACCCAAAAACTCACTTAATTTCCAACTATAAAATTAACGAAAAAGATAGGTTCCCTGTGGAATCGATAATTTACTTATTACTGCTACTTGGGATAGTGTATACTTGCACTTATTCTTGTGAATTTTACATCATTTTATTATATACATCCACAAGCGATCATATATATATATATATATTTATTTAATTACTTAGTATAAAACGAACCTCTATACCTGTGAATCAATTTTTCTTTTTAAAACCCTAAACCCTAAACCCTAAATTGTGAACCATTAAAAAAATTGGGTCAAAGTGAACGGGATGGATAAAATGGTTATTTTGACTCCTTACTTAATTAAGAGTCTAGTTGAACCCAAATCATAAGGTTAACAAACCGGGAAAATAAAGGTTCGTGCACATTCCCTTTTGGTGGCTCAACTATAAGAACTCCAAGTTTAATCCTGCTTTGCTTATAGCAATTTAATATTGAGTAACTTTCTGAAAATTTTTCCTTAAATGTATGTGAGAAAGAACAAATCATGCTGAAAAACTCGAGTTGGTTTGTGAGAATAGTATTCAGCTAGGATTAGTAATGTACTATGTTGCCGATGATGCACAGAAATGTTGGGGTCATCAGATGCCGAATTTGGACAATCAGGCGTGAATCTATGTATTCCTACTTGAGAGATTCAAAGTTTAAAATTTTATCTCGAATGTATGTTATACAAGAAAACCCGTTTTGAAAATAATTTTTCGAAGAAATAAACGTAACTTAGACATAATTTAGATATCTACGTTAATCTCTCTCCCGTTCTAAGTTCAAATCGAGAAAAATAAATAAAATATATATATTTATATATTTGATAGGTAAAAACGTTAATGGACAATCTCTTATAATATAGTTGGCAATCCATAATTACTCTTACAATTGACAACCAAGATGAAACTCATACATCCTAAGAAAATTAAAAATTTGGCTAAACTAAGAGCTTCCCATACCAAGAAAGTCTATGAATGGAACCCTCCTCTTTTGCTCCTCCCTCTCGTCGGAACCCGACACCACCGCCGCTGTCGGAGCCGACATTCCACCGCCATGTCGAAGCACGGTGGTGGCCATGAGAGGTGTCCATTTGACGGCGGTTTTTTGTTGCGAGCTTTGTAGGACCTTTGAAAACGGCAATAAGCTATGACGGGTTCGTAGAATATTGTTGTTGTTGTTGTGATTAGTGAAGATTGTGAAACGTTCTCTTCTTCTTCTGGCCATTATTACATGGTAGTGATTCTTCACGGCATTGTCTGTTCTCCCTTTGAAATGTCTCGCGATTAATGCCCATTTGTTCCCATGAAGCTGTTGAAACATTAGAAGCCTCTCTTCTTCTTCTTCGGTGAACGGGTTCTTGTTTATATTTGGATCGAGTTGATTGTACCATCTCAATCTACAACTTTTTCCTATCGAAAAAAAAAAAAAAAAAAAAAAAAAACACCGTTCATTTTAGTCTCTATACTTTCATCTCGCGAACGAAGAAACATAATAAAATTTGAAACGTAATATTACCGGATCTGCCCTCGAAGTGTTCAGCAATGTAATTCCAGTTTTGAGGGCCAAACTGTTCAACGAGTTGCCGGAGTTTATTGTCCTCAGCCGGCCGCCAGTGGCCTCGGTAGCAGCTGACCGAGCTGTTTCCGCAGCCACCGCCGCCAACACCGCCACTGCTGCCGCCACTGCTGCTGCTTCTTGATCTCATCATTGAAGAAGAAGAAGAAGAGTTCTTTTAAAAAAAAAAAAAAAAAAAAATTAATTTTGTTTGTAAGAACAAAGAACACATCCCATTATAAGGCATTTAGTGATCTAATTAGGTAAATGGGTTGGCTTAGTAATAGTACCTTATTTGGGATAATCCCTTCACTACAATTAATTCTTCTTTTTAATTCTTTTTTTTATTTGTTATATATTAGGGAAACCTCATTAATATCAGTTGGAAGAAGTTGGTATCTCTCTAATTCACTTTCATAACTAAAATTCTACTTTCATTGTTCATACGATACATACATTCTTCGATTTACTACTCGATCTTTTATCATTCAATTCAATAGTATGTTTCAAAAGCTAATAAAACTTGAGTGTATGTGGCTCGAGATTTGAATCTTCCTGTTTCTTAAAGGTCATGTAAAATTCAAGACACGTGAGACTAGAGTGAAGATTCAAACTTTTGATTTCTTAATCGATGATATATAATCAATTCAAGAAATGTATTGTCATTAGGGTTGCTCTTATTTGGACATGATTTTCAGTTCATTCATGTGTTCTGTATATATATATATTGTAACAGCTTAAGCTCACTGCTAATAGATATTGTTTGCTTTGACCCGTTACGTATCGTTGTCAGCCTTACAATTGTGGGATCTCACAATCCACCCCTTGGAGGCCAGCATCTTCGTTGGCACACCACTCAGTGTCTTGATCGATGATATAATAATCAATTCAACAAATGTATTGTTCTAAGAATTGTTCTTATTTGGACATGATTTTCAGTTCATTCGTGTGTTTCGTATATATATATATTGTAACAGCTTAAGCTCACTGCTAATAGATATTGTTTGCTTTGACCCGTTACGTATCGTTGTCAGCCTTACAATTGTGGGATCTCACAATCCACCCCTTGGAGGCCAGCGTCTTCGTTGGCACACCACTCAGTGTCTTGATCGATGATATAATAATCAATTCAACAAATGTATTGTTCTCAGAATTGTTCTTATTTGGACATGATTTTCAGTTCATTCGTGTGTTTCGTATATATATATATATATATTGTAACAGCTCAAGCTCACTACTAATAGATATTGTTTGCTTTGACCCGTTACGTATCGTTGTCAGCCTTACAATTGTGGGATCTCACAATCCACTCCTTGGAGGCCAGCGTCTTCGTTGGCACACCACTCAGTGTCTTCATGGATGATATAATAATCAATTCAACAAATGTATATTGTTCTCAGAATTGTTCTTATTTGGACATGATTTTCAGCTCATTCATGTGTTCTGTGTGTGTATGTATATATATATATATATATATATATTGTAACAGCTCAAGCTCGCTGCTAATAGATATTGTTTGCTTTGACCCGTTACGTATCATTGTCAGCTTCACAATTGTGGGATCTCGCAATCCACCCCATTGGGGGCCAGCATTTTTGTTGGCACACCACTCGCTGTCTAGCTCTAATACCATTTCTAACAGCCAAGTTCACTATTAACAGATATTGTCAGTTTTGACCCATTACATACTGCCACCAAGACTCAAAATTTTAAAACCCGTCTGTTAGTGATAGGTTTTCACACTCTTGTAAAGAATATTTCATTCTCCTCTCCAACAGACACGAGATCTCATACCATTTGTAACAGCCCAAGTCCACTATTAATAGATATTGTCCGTTTTGATCCGTTACGTGTTGTGGTCAGACTCAAAATTTAGATCTCGTACCACTAAAGCCTAAATACAAATTATATAAAATAATCATATATAACATTTATTTTGAACTTAATCATATTAAAATGGTTTGTTTTTAATTTAGTTATTTAAACTATAAAGAATATTACTATTTTAAAATTAAAAAAATTATATAATCCAATAAGAAAATGTACGAAAATAGACAAAATAACAAACACGAACTTCATAGCTCTCGATTAAACAACATAAGACTTCGACTACAAACTTTCTTAACCTACAACTAAACAACACAGCATCCCGAACACAAATTACTTAATAACTTCGAGGTTAATAACGCCGTTAACGCCTCGAACGTTGAGGGTATAATAGACAAATTAACGTAAAAGTTAATAAATAAATAAATAAATAAATATAGAGAGTGTTTTTGGATAAGCAACAATATTTTTCTTCTCACTTTGTTTGCTTATTTTTTCCCTTTTGCAGTTAGCCAAATCTCAGTAAACAGATTCTGATGACGTCACAATGTCCCAAAAGTGGGTCCCCTTGGACTCAGAATTCAAACACAAATGGTCAAACTCAAAAAACAGTTTAATTATATATATATATATATTATTTTCTATATTAAATTATAACTTCAATTATTAAATTTGTAATTTTGGGTCTTTAAACTTTTAAAAATATATATATTTAATAATAATTATTAACAAATTTTTGAAGATTTATTATTATTTTTAAATAAAATAATCTATTCGACCTAAAATTGAATTTTTATAATCGAATAGAATATTAAACTTTCAATTTTATGTAAAAATAGTGTGAGGTTTCACATTGGTTGTAAAGGAGAATGATGAGGCTGGTGGCGATACATAACAGGCTAAAGTGGACAATATCTGATAGGGATGGGCTTGGGCAGTTACAAATGGATTAGAGGAAGATATCGGGCTGTGTGCTAGCGAGGACGATAGGTCCCCCAAGGGAGGTGGATTGTGAGATTCCACCTCGAGATTCCACCTCGGTTGGAGAGGGAAACGAAATATTCCTTATAAGGGTGTAGAAACATCTAACTAGTATACATGTTTTAAAAATCGTGAGGCTCCACATTGGTTGTAAAGGAGAACGAAACGTTTAAAGGACGTGAAAATCTCTCTCTAGTAGACGCATTTTAAAAATTGTGAGGCTAATGATGATACGTAACACGCTAAAGTGGACAATATCTGCTAGGTGGGCTTGGGTAGTTATAAATGGTATCAGAGCAAGACATCAGGATGTGTGATAGCGAGGACGATAGGCCCCTCCAAGGGAGGTGGATTGTGAGATTTCACCTCGGTTGGAGAGGGGAACGAAACGTTCCTTGTAAGGGTGTAGAAACATCTAACTAATAGACGTATTTTAAAATTTGTGAGGCGAACGGGATACACGTAACAGCTCAAAACGGACAATATCTACTAGCTTAGCAGTGAGCTTGGATGGTTACAAATAGTTTTCCTAATTTTTTTTAAAAAACAGGGAATGTTCAACTTATTAAGTAAAATTGAAAGTTTAGAAACTTATTAGACATAAAATATAAAATTTAAACACTTTCCTTATTACATTTTTAAAAACTATAATTTAATACTATTTTCTAGGCTAAACTATACATATATACGATCAGGTACGTATGTTTCTCGATTTGATATCCGAGAGACCTCAGGGTCAAGTTGATCTGATTCCAAATCCATATTTTCGAGTTCAGTGAAATTTTATATAACAACACCATTATGGTTCCTCCGTTTCCACGGTCAAAACTTTAAGGTCTTGCTGATTTCTTCCCTCTCTAATTTAGGTATCAGTGAGTGGTAAACAGTATACCGGTGTACAGTTCCTTCTTCTTTTGAAGAGCGTATGAAGTGATATCTCAATTAAATGTTTTGACTTTTAAAAGTTAGAAAACTATAATAATATTTACACCGAGGATTTAGACCAAAGAGTTAAAAATGGTAACGAACTAAAATTTAACCTTCAAAATATATATTTTCTTACCCAAAAAAAAAAAAAAATGAATTTCTTCTTTGTTCCAATTAAAAAAGGCCAAGAAAAATAGTTAATAATATCCATTATATATGGCAAGTTTTACATCACCTTATTTTTCTACATAATTAAGTCAAATTTATTGACTCTAACAATGTGAAAGCAATATTGGTGGATAGTTCATGTTTAGAAACATGTGCCCATCAACGAAATAAAATTGCAACGATTGATGCTCGGGATTTGAGTTAAGACTTAAAATTTAGATTTGACATCTAATTGATCTGACCGACCTGAGTTATGTTTCTTTGTTCGTACATGTATTGAATTTAGATCAAGATTTAAAATTTGGATTCGATATCTGATGGGTTTGACCAACATGAGTCATTTCCCTTTATTAATTCATGCCCATTGTTTGGATCAAGATTTAATATTCGGAGGCTCTGACCAACATGAATCATTTCCCTTTATTAATTCATGCCCATTGTTTGGATCAAGATTTAAGACTCGGATTTGGTATCTGATGGCTCTAGCCAACATGGGTCATTTTCCTTTATTCATTCATGCCCGGAATTTCGATAAAGATTTAAAATTTGGATTCGATATCTGATGGCTATTACCAAAATGAGTCATTTTTCTTTGTCATTCATGTCCAGAATTTGGATCGAGATTTAAATTTCAAATTTCGTACCCGATGGGGCTCTAACCATGAGCCGGTACGTAATGATTCTGACCAACATGAGCCATTTTCCTTTATTCCTTCATACCCAGAATTTGATTCGGTATCTGATGGCTTTGACCAATGTGAGTGATCGAGATTTAAAATTCGAAGGGTAAAATGGTAATTTAATATATTTTAAAAACCAGGGTGCCTCCCACAATATTTTAAAATAAGTATAGTAATTTTTATTTTAGGTAAAATCATTATTCAAACGGACAATTTTACTAAAAGACAATAAATTTTAAGGGGTAAAAAAAAAGGTAGACTAAAATCGTTGATTGGACAGAGGATTTGTATTAAATGAATATGATTTTGTTGTTATAAATAGAATCATCTGATGAATACACCATTTTAACACACTCCACCTTTATTAATACTTTTGTTTGACATTTGATTTTAACATTATTTAATATTTATATTTAATACATCCCATCTAATATATTAAATTCCTAAAACTTAAAAATGATTTATACTTAAGAATAGAAAAACAAGAAAGCATACAAAACCCGAAACCCACCGAGATTAAAGATGCAACAATCCAAGCCCACCGCTAGCAGATGTTATCCTCTTTCAAATTTCCCCTCAAAGTTTTTAAAATGCGTCTGTTAGGGAGAAATTTCCACACCCTTATTACAGAATGCTTCATCCCTCTCTCCAATCGACATGAGATCTAACAAAAAAAAGCATAAAGAAATCCATAAGGGGTCGTTTAGTTTGAAGTTTTCTGCCAGAATATTTCACATCACAGGAAAGAAACAAGAAAATACACAAAACCCGAAACCCACCGAGATTAAAGAGCATAAAGAAATCTACATGACATCGTTGTATCTGAAAAATAAGATACCCAACAATGAAAGGCCAGAAAATTTCACACAAAAGAAACAAGAAAGTACACAAAAACCCACCGAAATTAGAGCGGACAAAGAGAAGAAAGGTGGAGAAAGTGTTAATTGTGGACAGTTAAAAGCTTTTGTATTTTGTTATTGAGATCTCACCAACAACCTATGAAGGGAGGGAAACCCAATTCATTTGGTTGGTTGCATTACAGATTTTGAGAAACATTCCAAATTCCTCATAATACATTTCTGGCTGTGCGGTTACATTAGGTTGTCATAACCCATCATTACCATTTCTTTTTTGTTTCTTGGTTTTCTTTTATGTTCTAATCCTATCCTTTTCTAACAACTCCCACGTTCACGTCACCACGGACGTTCCTAACATAACGAGCCCATCAAATCCTAAAAGTAGTTCCTGACTGACTCATTAGTGGGAGTGAGTATCGCACAATCGCTCAACAAAATTTCGAGAAAGTGCGATTGTAACATATAACAAAACACCTGAAATGGAAGAGGGTCGGACAAAGGACACCTCTTAACAAAATCACTGAGAATCAAAATCACTTATTAAGAGAAGTTGGTTTTGTACGGAGCTGATTCACCAATGGCTATTTGTTGCTCACATTCATAAAAAGCACATTTCCATATCCAATAACTTATTCCACAAGAGAAAAGATTCAGAGATGAACCAAATACGTCTAAATCATGTTATTTATCATCAATGTTGAGCACTTTTTCCTAAATCCAGCGATGGGTATTAACTTTTGAAGTAGGCAAAACCCTGAGTGCCAACTGTTAGTATCCATTTATACCAAATATGATTCAAATTAGAATATGCTATGTGGGAAACGTCTAACTCTATTCTACATATGTGCTAAAACCTGACCTATTACTCCAATGAAAGCTTTTCCAATAATTAAGTTGTTTCATCCAAGAAAAATACATTTCAAAATGTAACCAATTTGCAAAACACAAAAGTGGATTCAGAGGAAATTCTTCACTTTCAAACCCGACCCAACCCGACCCGTCTAACCCGACTCGCGACCCCTATGTGCTGCTAAAGTTGAAAAGCCAGATTGAAGAGGAGGATAATAGTAATAAAGAAAACCTAACCAAACAAACACCATTCAAGAAGCAGATCCCCCACCAACCACCCTACCCATCTTTCACTATTTCTAGCAAGTCTTTTGGTTCTCTCATATGTCTATTTTAGTGAATGGGTTTCCCATTTGGAGTATTGATAACTCCACCAAACATCAAGAGGTTAGCATTTCTACTAACCAAAGTTTATTAAGTGAATCACAGCATAATCTGATACAGGCAATAATCCAAAACTAGCATTTGAAAACAAACTTGTTTCAATGCTATCTGATACGGCGAATCAACTGTGAGCCATATGTCTCAAACTGGGAATACAACAGTAACCTAATGAAATTTAATAATCACATCATAGAAGTACATGATCGTACCTTTTTTTGGCGCTCGTTGATGCATTCTACATAGTCCCTTAAGAACTTTAACAAAATTCATAACATCAGATGTTATCCACCTGAAAAATGAATGTTCTCAAGTAGGGAACCAGAAAACAGAGCACAGCTTATAGTATTGAAAGTGGGAGAAAAGGGAAGCAAAGGAGAATTTCAGATAACCAGTTTAGAATTCAATCCACAGAACTCTGTCGATGCAGCTGCAGGGAGAACTGTTTCAAAATGTGTGCATTTGACTATTAACCAGCATCAGCATGGCAATAAAATTACAAGCGTTCTCTAAACCATGGGTTTGTTTAACCTGATATTTTTCATTTCAATGATGTTTGATATGAGATCCCTTCTATGTTTATGTTTGACACTTGAAGCACAGAGAAGTGAAACCAAAAGCTTCAACTTAGATATTTCAAGAAAAGAATGACAGTAGAGAGTTACACATCTTAAAATATACAAGAACAAGGTCGAAGTTGGTTGCTGAAGGAATGGAACCAGACTAGCTCCAACCTGTTAATCCTAATTTGTCAGCAAGGTTGTACATCACTAGTTTATCCCAAACAGGTCCAAAGAGGCGTTCACCTCCAATGGCAAATGTCAAGGCCCAAGACGAGATAATGGCCATGAAAACAGCAAAACCAATAGCTGAGCCAACAATATCTAAAGGAAGAGCAATTTCAAATCGTTAGATAACTTTATCAAGTACCAAAAAAAAGAATACGCTACCATAATGTGGTTCTAGGAGTAACTAAAAATATACCTTGTTAAAATTCATAACGAAAACTCGTAATAGCCGAAGTAAGGAAAATTTTGACGAAAGATGTAAGATAAAAAAAATAAAAGCTCAGCTATGTATATTTAGAAAAGATGAGAATTAATTGTAAATATCATTATGCAAGGAACACCATCTAGAAAGCTAGTGAAACTGCTAAGTCCTCAATTTCACTCCTAGGCTTAGTTATACCCTCAATAGTTCCTAGGAACTCTAACTAGAGATCCAAAATTTATGACTGAAACTATGTTAACCAAATTCCTTTTGAAGTCGTGACCTATTCTTAGAATTTGAATGAGGGAATCCTGAGTGCTGGCCGCAAAGCACCACTATAGGTTGAAAAGATCCAGAATACATATCCTCATGCTAAAGTTAAGTGGATTGTCATATGGCTTTGATCCTATCCTAACCATTTCAAATACCTAGAGAGACGATACAAAATTATAAACATTATCAAGAATGTCATACTTTTCATAGTAAACAAACCAAAATAAGAACTCAGCTTTCTTAGACATGTTCAACTTCTACAATTTAGTGCAAAAAAATATGGACTTCAATCTATCTTACCAATGATATAAACAGTCTTGCAAAAGAATTTTTATCTTTCAAACTCCAGTATCAGAGTGACTTAATGAAGAAGCCTTCCAGTATAGAGAGCATTGATCTCAAATAGATTCATTATTGTATTACAATTATACTATCATTGTTGCAGTACAACTATAAATTCCACTATGAAACAATTTTCCTTCCTAAGTTGAAATTAGTTGAGGCGTGTGTAAGCTAGCATGGACATACAAATATGAATATACAAATTAAAATTGAATTAGATAATTTAGACTACAGTTAAGAACAAGTACATTATCGCTCGTGCCTTGAATCATAAGTGTAATGAAATAGAAGGAAAAGGAAAACAATGAAATCAAGTTCTTCTTTGGGGGGCAGGGTTTGGGTGGTTCTTGTATCATATTCACGACCCACTCCACTAATCCCAAAGAATCTAGGTGTTATAGGTCGTTAAGTTTTCGAGCTTGAGTGTTGAACCCAAAGCCTCGGAGAGTATCTCAAGTGGGTTGAACCCAGGCCTAGGAGAGTATGACAAAAAAGAACCTACCCCTATTATACACGGACAAAAAACCAACTTTGCAACACGCACACAAAACCAACCTTGCTCCCATAGTTAGTTTATTTATTCATACAAATATACGCCTACACTCCAAGGTAGACCACCCTTATCACATACACACACACTCACACAAAAAGGCACCCTTATTACCTTAATTATGAACCAAGGGCCTTGGAGGGTATCACCAAACAATCTTACCATCAAGGAGATACGTGAAAAGGCAGAATAAACCACCATAAATTGGCCCCTTTTGAAGGGTTTCTCATCCACACGAGTGCAGATACACAAAAACCACCCTTCTTAATGATTCGAAACCGAGAAAACCATCAAAAGAATCCACCCTAATTTTCCTTGCTGGTTTATGATTAAACTCGTACATACCCTAGGTAAACCAGTGTACACATGCCCCTAGGTAGACCAGATGGATGCGTAATGAAGTTCATACACAGTTTTTCTCAAAAAAAGAAAAAAAGATGTGCCAAATGAGGAGATATGAACGGCGACCATGACAAATAATCTGAGGCCAAAACATTAAATTGCTGTACACTTGGAAGCAAGAACCAAAAATCTTGACTACATTTTTTAATTAAAGAAAGAAAAAAGATATGCATAATGAAGCTCAAATGAATTGCAACTTTGACAAGCAATCAAAGGCTTATTTATGAATGTTGTATACTTGGAGCGCAAGAGCCAAGCATTTTTAGTTTCCTTCAAAAGTGTTTGTACTCTGTAGGACATCATTTGCTAATTATAAGCATCAAGAATGCAAATCGTTGTCACTTCAATCGAAGGCTGACATTAGGAAACCAGAGAGTATCTCCAAATTAATTAAGGCTCAATTCAGTGAACTAGAACACGATTACTAATATTTCTTATCCACTTTTTTCCAGTAAATTATGAAGAGTATCAATGTATCATTGATTAAAGTATTATTGCAAAGGCTATAAACTCAAGACAATAATGTATAACATGAATCACCATGTCCCAATATGATGAAGCAAACTACAAAGAGAAAGAAGGGGAATTATCAAAATGGTCAGGGTATTGGCACAAATAAACAGCTTAGAACTCCTTGTATCCACTGACCAAGCCTATGAAAAAGAACAACACATGGACAAGGATAAATCGAAGGGCACTCAGTTTTGTAATACAAATATCTACATCACAATGGCATCATGTATTTCTCCACAAAATAGTTTGATTCTTGGGCTTCCAAACATTGAAACATAACTAGTGAAACAGAAACGTGTTAAAATATAACTAAAAAACCAGAACAACAACCAATAACCCGTAATGCTACCATCATTAGAATATTGAGGTAAAATAAATCCAACAATAGGGTCTTATTCATGTTCTCCTTCCAGGGTAATCCCTTTGCACCATTGTGTTTACTTACAGGTAAGGGAAAAATGTTAGAAGTGAATCACGTTCGAGTGCTTCTATCTTCGAGCCAATAACCTTTCTAGACAAGGGATAAAGGATAAAAGAAAGTCTCTGTTATTCATAGTAGTCCAATGTCCCTTTTCAAGCGGCTCGTTTCTTACCATTCATATAGATCAATAGTTGGTTCTAAGGCTAGACAGCAAATAAGCTAGTTTAGTTCCCTCACTGATGTTAGGAATCACGGATCTCCACAATAGTATGATATTATCCACTTTCAGCATAAGCTCTCATGGCTTTGCTTTGGGCTTCTCCAAAAGGCCTCGTACCAGTGGAGATGTATTCCTTACTTATAAACTCATGATCATTCCCTAAACTAGCCAATGTACGACTCCCTCCCAACAATCCTCAACGACGGATTCTCAACCACGGATTCTGAGGATTATTTCAAGTTCATTTTTTATATTCATATTGACATGGGACAATCTTTCAAGTCCTATCTTACAGGACATGATATCCAGCACTAGCTTTCTTTGTTTAAGGCTACAAAATACATCTGAATTCGAAGAATGAATGCTCTTACTATGAAGATCACCGTTTAAGTGTAAATTAAGAAAATAATTGAAAGTAGAGACGCGTGCATCGAAGTTAAACAGAGAGAGGCAAACTCACAGGGACGAATGCGAGGAAATGAGTGAGAGCGAAGAACAGGCCAGAAGTAGAAGCAATTAACCGCCCAAAGAAATGGAAGCAATGCAAATCCAAATTTGTAGAATCTGCGGGCATAGCTCACCGATTCTTCCTCCGACAGCCCCAGTGAGCCATCAATTGTCGGCCATAACACAGCAATCGGCGACGATACAAGATTCTGGATGCGAATCGGATTAGGGTTTGGATTGCTGTTTGAATTCTGCGAGTTCTCCATTGCAATCAAATTTCAACGACTCTGAACACAAAGACCAACCGTAGTTTTAAGGCAAAATGTTCGTCGGTTTTTCTTTTTCTTTTTCAATTTTTAATTGATATTTAATCAAGTTTAAAATTGGTGTTATTAATATTAATGTGATATTTTGTTATTATTTTTATTGTATTTTATCAAATAAAAAATTTAAATTCTCTGCAACCACATGCAACATAATTTCATAGTATGACCTACTTTTCGTGACTATTTCTCGAGCTTTATTTTCTTTTTTCAGGTAGAGTTGGATGCATAGTACTTCTCTACACATGATTCGCAAACACGCACAAGAACCCACTAACCGAGCTCGTTTAGATACCCCTTAGGCTTGACTACGGGCTAGCTCATGCTCACACTACCAAAATCAATCGAAAAAAATGTGTGTGTATCATAACATGGTGTATGTACCCGCATAAAACATACTGCTCGTGACGTACAACATACATAAGGTCCTACATTTTCAAATCATGGTACACGGTTATGATGCACGTTATATTTCCATGTATTTCATGACATAACCTTCTTATGAGATATCTCATATCATTCAATCTCATACGCCATAACATGAACATGGTATCATAACACACAAGGGCTGACATCATATAAGTAATAACACGTAGATAAGTCATAGAATGCGTGTTATTCCTACAATATATAATTCATTCAACCTAGTCTGAATGCGTTCCAACAGTAAAACTACTTACTTATAAGTTTGATGCGAAGTCTGTAATTTTCCTACTTTGGTGTTCGTTGGATCCTGCTTGTCAACATCTGAGAATATCTATGACATTCGCTGATATCATAATTAGAACCTTTCTAAGGATTGCAGTCGGGATACGGGCATGGGCTGCTTGACCATTGGCCTATTGGGTTGACCGAGGTGGGCATTGGGTTGGGCCATTGTCAAACCGTATGTGATTGACATATAGTAAGATCATATTTAATTTCTCTTTGTAAATTCATTAATTGAAAAGATTAATATTTGATCTTAATCCGGTCTGCTTGTGAGGGCTTGTTCTTCTATTTGCATGCTAAGAACTAGTTTTGTAACTGATTTAATATGTCTACTATTTTGGGTATGTACGAGGGAGTTTGAGAATATAATTTTACTAGACGGTACGGGTGTACATGGTCTAGATGGGGTCGGGTTGGAGATTTTTTTTGACCCAACACAACCCAACCCAACCCAAAACTTTTGACAACTCAACCCTCCATTTTTTTTTTTTTGTTGGGTTTGGGTTGGGTCCAGTTGGATTGTCAATTTTTTTTTAAGTTTTATTTATCCACAATTTACAATTATTCCGATACAATCTTAAATAAATATATTAAAAGTTCACAGACAAACACAAATCAATCTATAATTATTGACAAAAAAAAAAAAAAAAATCAATAAAAAAACAATAAACTCAAATTATAACATATTGACGTAGTTAAACATTATCATAAAATTAAATACAACTAAATACTGATATTTCTTGTGAATTGGTTATGGTAATAAAAATATAAAAATATCATAAAATTAAATAAACAATAAAAATAAAAAATATATAAATATATTTTGATTGAAACACCTGCTCTAAAATTATTATATATATATATATAATTTAAAAATGAACTTGTTTCAAATTAAATGTATATTTAAGTCATAATTAATAAATTTTGTATTATATAATAAAATGTGTGAATAGTTATTCAAAAATAGTATAAAATGTATTAATAGTTATATGTTAAGAATAATAAAATAACAAAATAATATAAAAATATATAAAATAAAATAAATAAATAAATAAATAACATGTATATATTATACGCTAAAAATAATAAAATAACAAAATAATATACACAAAATTAAACAAAATAATAAAAAGAATCATGTATGTACTTAAATTGGATTCAGTACCGATGAATTTTGCAAGCTCATTCATATAAAAGAATTCTTAATATATTATATATATTTTTATTTGACTCGGGGCGACTTGAAGGTTTTGCTCATGAATTCAAAACCGAACCGATTCAGTTTGAATTTAGAAAAATGAATCCAACCTTACCTGAAATGCTAATCCAACCCAACCCAACTCTTATAGTTCAGGTTGGGTTGGTCCGGGTTGTCGGGTTGAATGTACGCCTCTACTAGATGCAATACTCCTCTCCATATATGGTGAGTAGATGAGTAGCTTCCTTGAGATGCTGGGACTTTAACAATCGGGACACACCCTCTCATTAGCTCGAAATGGAATTAGTTTAACAACGGTACTGATTGTGTGGATGTATTTATAGGATTTTTCCTTTCGAACTTCCCCTCAAGGAAGCACTCTTAGCTTTCGGCTTTACTTGAAACACTACTGAAGGGACAGGATCAAGATCAGTTCAATCAGGGATCTTTTTCAGGTCTTCTCTGACTCTACCTACGATAGTTACTGAGCTGCTGCTATTCCTTTCTTCCCTCTCTCCCTGATTTTTTTGATTCAAATCCCGGTATTGAGGGCTATCGATTCATTCTTCTTCACGCTATTCCCTGAGGCAGGATGAGAAGAAACCGACACCCTGAACCTTCTTTCCGAATTCAAGGTTGAGTCTCGGAGTGGGGATTCCTGGGTTCGGGCCGAAGAAGCAATGTCACTCGATCATTATCAAATCTAAAAAATACTTCGTTCTACTCCTCAATTGAAGTGAGATCTCGTATTATGGATTATGGATCCCGACACTTTCTTAGTTTCTAAGAGCTCATACAAATTAGGCTAATCACGTGCATGTTCTTTCTCAAGTGGGACCCACCCAATGCCAGGTGTCTCGTTGCAACCACATTCTCTCACCGACACCCCCGAGGAGGACAACAGATTTAGCTAGGAGTGACGAAGACAGACAGAGGAGAAGCCACGTGGCCGACAGGTTAATCCTTACCCAGCCACGTGGCAGACATGATTCCCCCATGAAACAGAGCCACATGGCAAGCTGCCAAGCTCCATGAACTCCTTCTCCATGGGTTACAAAAGGGGTGCTTTCATTCCCTTCCTTCTCCTCCTACTCGTTCCTCCATTTGCATGGATAAGATAAGGTTGATTGAAGCCATAATGGGAAGAATGGATAGGAAATCATCCATTGAAAGAGAGCCCAGGACTCTCAAAATGAACCAAATCCAATTTGCAAGAGTAAGTATGGAAGGCTTAATGATTGTGTGTGTGTGTGTGTGTGTTTTTGGTTTGAGTAAGGCTTTCAGATGAGCAATGGTTTTGTGATGAACTGCAGGAAGCAGCGCTGTACGTGATGAACACAACTAGCATGGAAGAAGCAATCAAGATCTTCACAGAGGTAATATCATACACAAATTCCGCTATCAATCATTAACAGATTCCGTATTGGTTGGAGTGGGTAACGAAACATTTTTTATAAGGGTATGAAAATCGCTCCATAATACACGCATTTTAAAATTGTGAGACGGATGACGATACGTAATGGGCCAAAACAGACATATTGCTCTATTAGCATTGAGCTTGGGCTATTACAAATGGTATCTGTGTCAGCGAGGGCTCTCTCTGGCCCATAAGAGGGTGAATTGGTAACGGTACGTAACGGGCCAAAGCGGACACATCTAGGTGGGCTTGGGCTATTACAAATGGTATCTGTGTCAGCGAGGACTCTCTCTGGCCCATAAAAAGGTGAATTGGTAACGGTACGTAACAGGCCAAAGCGGACACATCTAGTTGGGCTGGGGTTATTACAAATGGTATCTGTGTCAGCGAGGTGCTCTCCCTGGCCCCTAAGAGGGTGAATTGTGAGATCCCACATTGGTGGGGAGAGGAACAAAACATTCCTTATAAGGGTGTGAAAATCTCTCCCTAGGTTGGTAGCGGTACGTAACGGGCCAAAGCGGACACATCTAGGTGGGCTTGGGCTATTACAAATGGTTTCAAAGCCAGACAACGGACAGTGTGTCAATGAAGACGCTGACCCTCTAAGGAGGTGGATTGTGAGATCCCATATTCTTTGTAGAGGAAGAACAAAGCATTCCTTATAACAGTGTGGAAACCTCTCCCTAGTAGATGCCTTCTGAAACCCCGAGGCTGACAAAAGCGGACAATATCTACTAGCGGCGGGCTTGGACTATTACAAATGGTACCAGAGCCAGACACCGAGTGATGAGCCAACAAGGACGCTGCTCCCAAAGGGGTGGATTTCGAAATCTCATTCGTTGGGGACGGAAATGAAGCATTCCTTATAAGAGTATGGAAACCTCTCCCTAGTAGACACATTTTAAAACTTTGAGGTTGACAGCGATACATAAGGAGTCAAAGCGGACAATATCTACTAGCGGTGGGTTTGAGCTATTACAAATGGTATCAGAGTCACAGAGTCCATACCGTGTAGTGTGTCAGCGAGGATGCTGACCCTCAAAGTGGTGGATTGTGAGATTCCACATTGGTTGGAGAGGGGAACGGAACATTCTTACCTCTCTCTAATAAACACGTTTAAAACTATGAGGCTGACGACGTTACCTAACGGACCAAAACGAACCATATTTACTAGCGGTGAAATGAAGCTATTACCATTACTTTAATATAAAAAATGGAAAAGGGTTATATGATGGCGATGTAGTGGAAAATGCAGGGATTAGAAGCAGCGGAATGCAAAGCAATACGAGATGAAGATGAATCCATAATGGAGAATTGGTTCCATGAACAAGAAGCTGATGAGCTTCCACCTCTTTATCAGCTTAGAGACATTGTCACTGCCCCTTTTTAGTCAGCTAAATATCATCACTTTCCTTTCTAATCAAAATTTCGATTTACCTCTTGTCTCGATATCATCTCGATGTCGAATTCATATTAGACGTAGAAATATCGATGAAAATAGCGACATGTCTAATATTCTAATTCTAATATCTAATTTTGGGCATGTCCATGTCGATATCGATGTTGAGGTCGATGTTTACTTTACTGATGGAATCTTGTACCATGTGATGTTTAGCTTTTTCGTGTAATTTGAAAGTTTGATCTTAAAAGTTCTAGAGAATATTGTGATTATAAGTTGTTTTTTTCAAGCGTGGAACTCGGTTGATCACCTAACCATGTTAATCTGTATTTTCAAAGGTTTAGATTAATGAATAAACCAAAACGAAAAAAGAGACCTCTCTTACTCGGTGTTTAAATATGATTTGTTTCAAATCATTATTGAATGAGTTTGTACGAGTCACGATGAAAATTGCTCATGGTCATCGAGCTATGTGCTATTCTTATATTTCAGGTAATGGCAAGGTACTCTTGTATGGACGACAGCAACGTCATGTTGACAACCATGAAACTTTTATTTATTAAGATAGTTGTATTTTATTTATTTTTTAGTTCTTACGTTAAATCATAGCATCGTTTTACATTGATTATTTTTCATTGCTTTGTTTTAAAATTTTTGCAAACGTTTACGTTCATGATATCGTTCTATGAATTATTTTTAATAGATGTTTCTGCATAAAAAGGTCACGTCATGCATATGATAGCGGCTCTATTTCAATAGAAAATTAGGGTCGTTACAATGAAAAAGGATAACGTTGAAAAGACTAAACGAACCGACCAATCAAACCTAATTCGTCTTGTTTAGACTAGGTTATCAACTTATTTGAGTCGGGTTCTATTGAGCGGGTCTATAAATTTTTTTAGAATTAATTTCCGTTAATGAACCACTTGAAATTTTGTTAATTTTAAAAATATAAGTCTTTAGAATAATTTTTTTAAAATACATTGAAATATTTGAAAATAAATAAATATTTTATCGGTAGAATAAAAAATTTGAATAAATAACCAAATACGTTGTAACTGTGTTTAGATATGTCCATTTTATCCACGAGACTGTGCCCGGTGGGAACCAGCTTCCAATAAGAAGGGGATTCTTATTTAATGTCAAAATTTCGTGCAACTTATTGTTAGTTTGAATTAGATCGAAATGACAAGATGAGATGCAACGTTGCATTGAGAGACCTTGGCTCGAGCAGAAGCAAGGTCGAGCCGAATGACTTGGCCTAGTGTAGAGGCAAGTCGGATATGTCGCAGACGATCAAACATGCACGTATAGGCAGCGTGTGTGGTTGAACAAACTTAGATTACACACAAGCGATGTTCGATTGCCTCGCCTAAGGTCCGACGAAGCCACAAAGCCGGGGCGAAAAATATATATGGGGCTTAATTCTCCTTAAGGCTAGTCATGAACGTGTCAAGATCACAACACCGGAAAAAAATGTAGAACCGTGACAAGATATTCGTAATTAGTTAATATTTCGAGAATATATCTAATATCTTTCCATCGTATATTTTATTTTATTTTCAAGATTTAGTTAGTTTATATTTTCACGTAGGTATTAGTTGGTAGCTTGTATTCTATCTAAACACTATGAATATCAATGAAAAATGAACGTTGGATCCGAATTCTATTTCTCATTCTTTAACGCAGTATTGTTTACTCGAGTAATAATATTTTCAGATCTATTCATACTTGTAAGCGGTAGATATTATATCAGTCTTGGTCTTAGACGGGAACGAGGGAGGGAGTGAAGAACATCTTTTTCTTCTTTACATAAATAATGTCATGAACGGGATTATATTCACCGTCTCTGTTCAATTTCTCATCCCGTTTAATTTTTTTTTTTAATTTCTTTAAACCCATGAGATTTATTTATTTATTTATTTTTTTTTTTTTCATTTGAATGGAATTAATGGCTGCATGAGAAGATTCTCTACGTGTCTCCATAAGAGAGCCCACCTTTTCCTTTTCAACACGTTACATCCTTCCTTTCTTAATCCTCGGGCGTCAAAACAAGGGGCAATTTAAAGCATCCATTAACATAAACACGTCGAGACAGGAACAAAGAATATAATCTACATTTCCGTCTTCACTTAATTTCTAGTTTAAAACAACAATTTTTCGTTCGATTTCAATGAACATCTCTAATTAAAACCAACTTTTACGAGATTCGATAATTCATATCCAAATTTTGGAAAGAGTATAAAACTCACCAGCTATGCACTTTTTTATACCTTTTACAATAATGATCATACCAAAAAAAATAAAACCATATTGGCTATGGACACTTTAATTCCAATGGATTCTATGAACCCTAAATCCAGGGCAAGACATTACATAAAATTGTAACTGTTGCATGGGAGTATGAACACTTTTGATTACATTTTTAATGAAGAATCCTATAGTTTGTACATATTTGGGTTTTGGATATAATTCTCCTCATAACATTACAACTATTTGTTGGTGGGTGTTTTTTTTCCTCAATTGGGTTATGGTTAAGTAGATTCATCGAATCATCTTGATAAACGTATACAATTTCGAAGATGTAATAAACACACGTTTACTGTTAGTAAATATTGTTCGCTTTGATCCGTTATGGATCGCTATCAGTCTCATGGTTTTAAAATGTGTTTGCTAGAGAGAAGTTTTCATACTCTTATAAGGAATGTTTTGTTTTTCTCTCCAACTGATGTGAGATCTCACAAAACTGACCCCGACCCTTATAAAGGTTTTCATACTCTTCTAACGTTGGCTTAACTCAGCTTGGCTCAACGGAGTATTGTGATGTTCCATATTGGTCGAGGAGGAGAACAAACCACCATTTATAAGGGTGTGGAAACCTTCTCTTAGTAGACGTGTTTTAAAGCCTTGAGGGGAAGCCCGAAAGGGAAAGCTCAAAGAGGACAATATCTGCTAGCGATGGATTTAGGCCGTTACATGATTCTAATGTTTTGGACCATTTGGTGACTGATTTTGTCATTTTGAGGAGTAATTGAGGGTATGACCTCATTCTAGTCAATTTAAGTTATTATTAATCTAAGTTGAATCAGTTGACACCGTTGGATGAATTAAATTGTGTATCGTACTCTAACTCAGTGACGACGTAGGTTATGTAGGTTAAATTGGACTTTTATGAGCGGTTCAAACCAACTTTAGGACTATTTATTGACTCCCACTCATGCCAACCCGCTAAATTGCTCTACTGTTGGTTTGGTTGGATGAATTGTATTATGTATGATAACGCATGCCCCGTGGCCCCTGCACGTGTCATATGTACAAATAATATACTATGATATGCTATGCCTTGTATATAAGATACGCTATAATGTGACTCCCGCTCATGTTGCGTAAAATTGTTATGAAATCAATAATACATGATGCATAAACCTCTGTAGACCATGTCATGAAAGTTATGTAAACATAATTCATCTAAATTATGCCATGAACGACAAGGGAATCTCATCTATGTTTGTGTGTCAACGGTCCGGACTCTATACTTCCTCGTTTTTGTGTTGTTTTAAAATTTCTCCACGAACGTTAAAGTCCATGATTGAATATTTCTACACTTGCGAGTCATGTCACGTGGTAGCAATTTTATTACCGTAAAAAAATTAAGGTCGTTACATTCTAAGTTGTTGTAAATAACCCGTTGTACCTTCTAAAACCCAAATTCGTACCCGATCGTTGCAAATATACTCTTAAACTCATTAAACGTTCAAAATTAAAAGCTAAACCGAAGTTTATAAGAGTCAAGAAACACTTCATCTTTATCTTTTAGGGGAAAAAAAGGCTTTTAATGAAAGCAAACGCCACAAAGACAATTACCATAAACTCCCTTTGGCAGCTAGCTTCTCCCTTTCACTATAAAAACATAAATGAAATTAAAAAATAAATCACTGAAAAAAAAAAAAAATAAAAAGTTCATATTATTGTGAAATGGAAGAAGTGAAAGTGGTGATTGTGGGTGCTGGCCCTTCTGGCTTGGCTACCTCTGCTTGCTTAAATTACCTTTCCATTCCAAACATTGTCTTGGAGAAAGAAGATTGTTATGCTTCTCTTTGGAAGAAGAGAGCTTATGATCGCTTATGCCTTCACTTAGCCAAAGATTTTTGCTCTCTTCCCTTGATGTCTCACTCCGCTTCCACTCCGACGTTCATGCCACGAGCCATCTTTCTCGAGTACGTCGACAATTACGTTGCCAAGTTCAACATAAAGCCTCGGTTTCACAGGTAAAAGTTAATAACGGTATTGATACAGATGTCAAAGTCTACTAGATCCCACATCAGTTGGGGAGGAAAACGAAATATCCTTTATAAGAATGTGGAAACCTCTCCCTAGTGACATGTTTTAAAAACTTTAAGAGAAACCCTGAAACAATATCTATTAGTAGTGGACTTGAGCTGTTATACTATTGATATCTAACGAAGTATTGTTCAACTATTGATATCTAAAGAAGTATTGACATGTTAGGAACGTGGAGAAGGCATGGTTGAAGGAGGAAGGGGAGAATATGTGGAGGGTGGAAGTGAGGAATATTGAGACGGGGGAGATGGAGGTTTATGCGTCGGAGTTTTTGGTCGTTGCAAGCGGAGAAAATAGCGTCGCGAACATGCCGGAGATGGACGGGTTAAAAACGTTTCGCGGAGGGATCGTTCATTCTAGTCTATATAAGAATGGACGAGATTATGAAGGGAAAGATGTTTTGGTGGTTGGGTGTGGGAATTCCGGCATGGAAATTTCTTTTGATCTCTCAAACTATGGAGCTCGCCCTTCAATCGTTATTAGAAGTCCAGTAAGCTCTCTCTATGTTTCTCATAAGCTAAAAGTTACTTAACTTTCTATGTTCAAAATAGGTAAGTGATCCACACATTGTGTTGTTTTTGCATGCAATCATTGTATTTCTACCCCTTTTTACCTTTCGGTTTGAACTCGACGAATATATAGATCGATAGTATGTATAAACTCGCTAAAATTTGAAACGTTTTTCCGTTTCTTTGTCTAAACTCGATCCTCGAACATCTTAGTAGTTGACCAAAATTTGAAACATGTTTTGGGTCGGGATTTGATTGTCTAATGTCTTGATGAAATCATCTTTAACTTTTTGTTTTGTCTGGATTGGTTGTCAAAGGTGCATGCATTAGCTTAAGATTTTTTTGATGTTTTTAAGGTATTGCATACATTTGTAAATCAAGGAGAGACATAGTTGCATGCAGTTGAGTTTAAGGTTATTATTATTATTTTATTTAATTTAATTATTATGAATTATCAATTAAATTTTGTATTATTTTGCATGCATCCATATAAACACGTGTTACCCTAATCACTTCCTTAAGTTCACATCCGATGTATTAACATAGAATTAAGTCAACCTTTGCAAACAAAAGAAGAAACAAAACTTACCATGTTGTTCTTTGTTTTTTTGTTCGTATGTTTTTTTTTTTTTTTTTTTTTTTTTTTATAATATTATAAATATTTTCTCAGATAAAGTAATAACACAAATTTTCAGAGTATGAAAGGGATTAAAATGTTTTTCGAAAAGTTGTTGATAATCTATTCTAATTTTAAGGTTTGTTTAAAGAACATAATTGTCACTGTTGTCGTATTTGGTGTTGAAGATGCACGTGGTGAAGAGGAAATTGGTGTATTTGGGAATGGTTTTGAGGAAGTGTTTGCCACTCGATGTCGTAGATACGCTTCTTGTAGGCTTGGCTATGGTTAAGTTTGGCGACTTGTCAGCTCATGGCATAGTTCGACCAAAGTTGGGTCCGATGCAATTCAAAGCCCTCACTGGAAAAACGCCTGTTATTGATGTCGGGACCATTTCCAAGATTCGATCCGGTGAAATTAAGGTAATTGTGTAGTTTTTTTTATTTGTTAGGCTCGACAATATTCTTGAGTCGCTCGTGCAACTATCCCGACATGATCGAGGAAGTTGTTTGAAATGTTTTTTTTTTTGATAATGTGTTTGTTGGTTGTGCATAGGTTTTTCCACAAATATCAAACATCAAGGGGGACACCGTTGAGTTTGAAAATGGAGTGAGGAAGAACTTTGATGCCATTGTGTTTGCCACTGGCTATAAAAGCTGTGCTAACAAGTGGCTGAAGGTAGCCTTTTTACTTTACCACAAAACTTCAAGAATCTATCATTTCTATATATATATATATATTTGAAACATGAAAGATAAAAATGAAAACGGTTATATGTGTGATTTCCCACATCGGTTGGGGAGGATAACGAAACATCATTTATAAGGGTGTGAAAACCTCTCCCTAACAGACACGTTTTAAAAACCTTGAGGGGAAGCCCAAAAAGAACAATGTTGACTAACGGTGGGCTTGGACCGTTACAAATGGTATCAGAGCCAGACTTCGGAAGATGTGCCAGCGAGGAGGCTGTTCCCTGAAGGGGATAGACATGAGGTGGTGTGCCAGTAAAGACGTTGGGCCCTAAAGGGGGTGGATTTGGTGGGGTCCCACATCGTTTGGAGAAAGAAACGAGTGCCAGCAAGGACGTTGGGTAGATATGAGGCAGTGTGTCGACCTTGGGCCTTGAAGGGGGGTGGATTTGGTGGGGTCCCACATCGATTGGAGAAAGGAACGAGTGACGTTGGGCCCCGAAGGGGGTGGATTTGGTGGGGGTCTCACATCAATTGAAGAAAGGAACGAGTGCTAGCAAGGACGCTGGGCCCCGAAGGGGGTAGATTGTGATGTCCCACATCGGTTGGGGAGGAGAACGAAACACCCTTTATAAGGGTGTGGAAACCTCTCCGGAGCAAATGTGTTTTAAAAACCTCAAGGGAAAGCCCAAATAAAGAGCGTGGAAACCTCTCCATAGCAAACGTGTTTTAGAAACCTTAAGGGAAAGCCCGAAAGGGAAACCCCAATATGAATGAACCGAGATCATATCCAAATGAAAACGGCTCACTTTGCTATGAACTGCAATTGAGCACTCAACTCTCTCTTAATCATTCACGTTATAAGTCGTCAGGTTGTGTAAATTGCAAATCCCGACTTTTAGAAGTAAGCAACCGCTAAAAAAAAGTTCCCATGGACCCAGAGCGGTTCAAGGTAGATGATTTTTTCATATAAGAACTCCAAAGTTAAGTGTGTTATGCGTGAAACGATTCTATGTTAAGTCACTTTCTGGAACTTTTTCTAGAAAGCACATAAGTGAGGAATGTCGGGACATGGAACGTTACGCTTTAGTAAGTGTTCATGAGTATCATAATTCTATCCCGAATTCTTATACTCGAGACTAACTAACAAACAAATTATGTTATTTATGTAGGATTATGAAGTTGTGCTAAACGAACGTGGAATGCCAAGAAGCCAAGCTCCAAATCATTGGAAGGGAGACAAGAATGCATACTGTGTTGGGCTGTCAATGCGAGGGCTGGCTGGAGTTTGTGCTGATGCAAAGGCTGTTGCTCAAGATATTAGCAACATTATCTTAACCAAACTTAAATGATCTTTTCTTTACACATTTTGTGCTCTAAATCTTCATTTATGTGTGTACTCAAAACTGCTTTATGGCCCTTCTCTTTTATTTATCCATTTATAGCTTTTAGTTTGTTCAATGATTTTGATCCTCGATCCGTTCTATCGAAGCATATTTGATAAGAAATCAACCCAAGGGAAAGTTTTGATACCAAATGATAAGGAATTACTACAATGGAAATAAGATTTGGATTACCTTGTTGATCGAATATCTCAAGGAAAAAACACTTGCCTGAGATTCGAATCACTCCACAAATAAGGTTGATCATGTCTAGCTTGAATGATTCTAAACATGCAATCTCAGCTACATAGAATTGTAAAGAGATGCTTGAGATTCGAATCACTCCACAAGCAAGGTTGATCATGTCTACTTTGAATGATTCTAAACATGCAATCTCAGCTACATAGAATTGTAAAGGGATGCTTGAGATTCGAATCACTCCACAAGAAAGGTTGATCATGTCTAGCTTGAATGATTTTAAACATGCAATCTCAGCTACATAGAATTGTAAAGAGATGCTTGAGATTCGAATCACTCCACAAGCAAGGTTGGTCATGTCTAGCTTGAATGATTCTAAACATGCAATCTTAACTAAATAGAATTGTAAAGGGATGCTTGAGATTCAAATCACTCCACAAGCAAGGTTGATCATGTCTAGCTTGAATGATTCTAAACATGCAAACTCAGCTACATAGAATTGTAAAGGGATGCTTGAGATTCGAATCACTCCACAAACAAGGTTGATCATGTCTAGCTTGAATGATTCTAAACATGCAACCTCAGTTACATTGAATTGTAAAGGGAAGGTAAGAACAATTGGAATAAACTTAAATGATGAAGGGTAGTTTTTATTTTTAGTTAAGTTTAGTGAGTTCAGGAATAGTGGGCTTATGGGTTAGAAAATGGTAGCGTTCTGATGGCCATATTTAGCTTTTAGAAAGCGTATAAATTAGTTTGTTTTCATGGTAAGATCGAGAAAAGAGCTAGAGAAATTGTCTCATTTAAGTAGAGTGTAATAGAAAAAAGGTTTTTTTTTTTTCTTCAGAATTCTTTGTCTCCTTGTCTCTCCCCTTTCGACATCTCCTTCACAAGTACGTGAGTAATACTTTAGCATAACGGTATCGGAGCATTCGTTTGTTAGTGAGTGTGAGATCACTTCGCAGATTAGTGAGTGTTGTTTTAATAAATTGGTATTTGAGCGAGTTTTATTTTCAACAAGAACACTTAGCCCTAATGATAAAGAATCACTCCAAGGGAAAGTAAAATTTAAATTACCTTGTTGATCAAATATCTTAAGCCAAGAACATTTGTTTGAGATTCGAATTACTCCATAAACAAGATTGATCATGTTAAGCTCGAATAATTCTACGTATAATCTAAACTACATAGGATTGCGGAAAAAAAAAAACTTAGTCATTGTCTAAAGGAAAGCACAAATGCTCATTTGACTGCATTTTCTATGTCTGTACTTTATAGTCTCAAAATAAAAAATTTTAACCTTGCATGAGTCATTCCAAGAGTTGTAACTTTCATACTTTATGACCATAAGTAGCCTCTATATAAATAAACCTTAAAGTACATTACAAAAACACGGTAAATCTAAATTACCATCCACCCAAAATTTGTAATCATCTAAGAATAAATTGAACTTGATTCATCTATAATGTGACATTAATTGCAACATCTCGGGATAATTTAAACAACATTTTCTTCACATATTTGATAAAGTTTATCTTATATGATTGATGTCTTGGCTCATATCAACACCGAAATGAATAATCGAAGTAGAAAGAAATAAATAAATAACACGATAACTTGCCCGAAGAGTTTCTTTCTACTAAAGCTCTTCAAGCACAATGCTTTTCAATTTTCTACGATTAAAACAGATACCACGACTAATTACTTCTCTTATAAATACTCCACGATCAATAATTTCACCTATAAATACATCGTATAAGTAAAGCTTATTAACTCACAAAACCCACTCTAATTTCTCCGAGAGAATCACGAGACGGTCGAGTTGAGCAAGAACTGTTGAGATCTCGTTTCGAAATGGAAGCCATTGGAGAGGGAAGCATCCGCAGAGAAGATCATGACTCCATTGATATCAAATCCATTTTCATTCAACAAATTCAAAGCTTCAAAAAAGGCATCCCCTTGAATCCCTCTTCCATTCACCTCATAGCTTGGTAGCAACGTCCCTTCTCCAAACTCCTTAGCTCTAACCTCAAATCTCTTCAAGTAAGCCTTAGCCGTTCTCACTTTGTCGGTATAAAATTGGTAGTTGACATAATCAATCACCTCCCCATAGCCATGGAAGAGCTCCAAGTAAGGTGCAACTGTCGAGTAATACGGCGCAATTGTGGCTACGGAGATGACGCTTTGGTTCTTAAGTAGGGTTATGAGCTCACCGATGCAGAAGGCGAAGTTTGAGTCGTGTTTTGGGAAGTTCTCGTAGTCGATGTCGATGCCGTCGAGGTGGTATTTGATGACAAGAGCTTTGAGAGTGGAGAAGGCATTGGTGATCCAGAGATTAGGGTTTCGGGGGTTTTGCCATCGGAGGACGGTGTCGCCGAGGCTCCAACCCGAGAGGCTCGCTAGGGCTTTGACATTGGGGCGTTCGGCTTTAATGGCTGCAACTGATTCTGGGGTCAGTGAGGGCTCCCAATAGTTGGAGAATTTCCCATTTTGAGGATTGCCGGAGGGATCTGCGTCGATGGCGAAGCTGAGGATGAAATGGAAATCGATATCATCGAAGATCGGGACGCTGTCGAAGGTGATTGGAATGCCTGTCGCTCCAATGTACTCCATCATCACTTTTTTCCCATCTACATTTTTAAGAGAAAGTTTTAAGGTATTCGATTGTTGAGAAAGAGTCCCATATTGGCTAATTTAGAGAATGGTCGTGGGTTTATAAGTAAGGAATACATCTCCATTAGTATAAGGTTTTTTTTTAGAGAACCCCAAATCAAAGCCATGAGAGATTATGCCCATAGTGGACAATATCATACCATTGTGGAAATTCGTGATTCCAAACATGGTATTAGAGTCATGCCCTTAACTTAGTCATGTCAATAGAATCTTCAAATGTCGAACAAATAAGTTATGAGCTTCGAAGGTATAGTCAAAAGTGACTAAAGTGACTCAAGTGTCAAACAAAGAGTGTACTTTGTTCAAGGACCTACAGAGAAGGAGTTGAGCCTCGATTAAGAGGAGAGACTGTTCAAGGGCTCCACCATAAGCCTTGGGGGAGACTCTATGGTGTATTTTGTTCGAGGGGAGGATTGTTGGGAAGGAGTCGGGAATTATCATTCGAGAACTCCAGAGAAAGAGTCAAGTCTCGATTAAGAGGAGACTGTTTGAGGGCTCCACCATAAGCTTTGGGGGAGACTCTAAGGTGTATTTTGTTCGAGCGGAGGATTGTTGAGGATTGTTGGGAAGGAGTTGAAAATTATCATTCGAGAACTCTAGAAAAGGAGTGAAGCCTCGGTTAAGAGGAGACTGTTCGAGGGCTCCACCATAAGCCTTTGGGGAGGCTCTATGGTGTATTTTGTTCGAGAGGAAGATTGTTGAGGATTGTTCGGAAGGAGTTGGGAATTATCATAAGTTTATTAGTAAGAAATATATCATACCATTATGAAGAGCCGTGGTTCCTAACAAACAATAAAATTGAAAGTAAAGCTTGAACTTTGGGTCGGTCGTTAAAGCACCCAAAGTCTCTAAAACTTACCGCAGAAATTATTGAACGTTGCAACGACAAAGAGGAAGAGATGAAGCTGACGAGGTCCGACGATCATCTTCACTCGAGTTATTCGTGGAATGTATGATGAAGATGAAGATCAAGTTTTGGGGTGAAGCTTTTATATTATGAGTTCGTGAGCTGCCGGCCGAAGTAATTTTGACCAAAGCCGGCAGAAATATAAGACAAGAAAAGAAACAGTCTTCCAACGTTGGTGTTTCTTGTCTCTGTCTACTTAAAAAAATGTATAATTTTGTGGTATTCTCAATGGGATTTCTTTGTAAGTTCCATGGAATACTATTTGGTTTCCGTATGAACGGGTTATTAGTGGCGTAATAGTATGTCGGTGTTACCACATATATTTCTCTTTACGTTTTCTTTCTCATGTTCTTCGTGCTCTTCGTCTAGATCGAGTGTGTGAGTTGTGCAACCCCTGAAACGACTTTGTTGTTGAAATGACAAAATAGCTCTACACGGTTTCGTGGATGTTGATCTGAGTGGAGATGTAGACTCCAACAAACAATAGATGGAACTGCGAGTTAGATGTTCAGGCTTTAGAATTGCGTTACTGTTTCATCTATTAAGACGGAGTATGTGACAGTAGTTGAAGTTGGAAAGAAATGATATGGATGACGAGCTATTGAGAAGAGTTAGACAAGAAGTAGCACGAGAAGATTCTGTTAAAATATCATCACTAGCCCAAACACGGTCGAGCGAAATAATTATATGAGCCAAGATAGTTAGAGTGCTATAAAACTGGTGAAGAACTCGGTTTGTCATTCAAAGTTAAAACACATTAGAAAATGATATCACTTCACTCGTAAGCTAATGGAAGAAGGTGATATG
The DNA here is from genome assembly GCA_018691285.1 of Cucurbita argyrosperma subsp. sororia. NCBI lineage: Eukaryota > Viridiplantae > Streptophyta > Magnoliopsida > Cucurbitales > Cucurbitaceae > Cucurbita > Cucurbita argyrosperma. Next base: position 15,416,132 of record CM031900.1, read on the forward strand.
TATTTGGAAAAGAGAGAACTAGCCAATAATCCAACGTGTTAATAAAATGTGCTGTAAAGGCTTGGTTGGTCTAGTGTGGTGAGAATGAAGTTTCTGAATCAACTCTAACGGAAAGAAACCCTTGCTGACCTTCCTTCTCCGGCGAGCTACAGCGGCTCAACCACGAGCGGCCTACACTACGGGCGACTCATTTAGACCTTAAAAGCTTTCAGCTTATATTTCTGGGCTATTCTGTGATTTTGGTTGGCATCCATGTCTCAGAGCACTTCTCGTTTCTCTTTAATTCTCAGAAACTGTGCTCGTCTTAATGCAGTTGTCCAAGCAAGGCAAGCACACGCTCAGATCCTCATCCATGGTTTGATTCCACATTTAACTCTTGTGACAGATCTCCTTTTGGTGTATTGCAAATGTGGGGTTCTGCATGACGCCCGCAAGGTGTTTGACAAAATGACTCAGAGAAACATGCACTCCTGGAATATCTTGATTGCTTCTTATGTTCATAGTTCTTTACATTTTGATGCAATTAATGTGTTTAACGAGTTTAGGGGACTTGGTTTTCTGCCTGATCACTATACTTTGCCCCAGATGTTTAAGGTTAGTGTTGGTATAGGAGATGTTTATATGGGGAAGAGACTTCATTGTTGGACAATTAAGCTGGGGTTTGAAGTGTATGTTGTGGTAGCCAGTACGGTTTTGGATTTCTATGCCAAATATGGGGTTGTTGGAGATGCTAAGAAGGTGTTTGATAATATGATTTTGAAAGATACAATTTCTTGGAACTCAATGATTTCTGGGTATGGGAGGGCTGGGCTTTATGGGGATGCACTGGATTGTTTCACCCGCATGCTCTTTGAAGGTGGGAAGATGGATATCATGACAATTCCTAGCGTTTTGAATGCTTGTGGAGGGGAAGGAGATTTGAGAAAAGGCAAAGAAATTCATTGCTTAGTTTTGAAGAGTCAGTTCTTTGTTGCTGATGTTGCTATTGAGAACTCATTGATTGATATGTATTCAAAGTGTGGAACCCTGCTTGATGCTGAAAATGTCTTTAGGAATATGTGTAGCATGAATGTTGTTACATGGACGACAATGATATCTTGTTATGGGGCTCATGGGAAAGGAGAGAAATCCTTGGCACTGTTTAACAAAATGAAGGATTGTGGAATCCAACCCAATTCTGTAACACTAACAGCCATTTTGGCTAGTTGCAGTCACGCAGGTTACATCAATGAAGGGTGGAGAATTTTCAAGTCTTTTGTTTCAGATTATGAGGTTGAACCGACGGTAGAACATTATGCTTGTGTTGTTGATCTTCTGAGTCGCTTTGGCTTTCTGCAGGAAGCGTTTATGTTGATAATAAATATGAAACACACAGCCGCAGCAAGCGTTTGGGGTGCTCTGCTTTCTGGTTGTATGATGCACAAGAACATTGAGATAGGAGAAATTGCAGCTAACCGGCTTTTCAAGTTGGAACCTAAGAATCCAAGCAATTTTATAGCCTTGATTGGTATATATGAATCTCTTGGTATGTCGCATGGCGTTTCGTTGACTAGAGAGAAGATGAGAGAGCTGGGTTTGACGAAACTCCCTGGTTGTAGCTGGATAACCATTGAAGGAGTTGTACATAAATTCTATGGAGGGGACAAGTCTCATCCTTTGGGGTTGAGAATATTTGAAACGTTGAGTGCAGTAAAACAAGCCAGTGTAAACTGTGAAACGACTTGAATTAACAGATCCTATTCAAGTAAGGTTGTAAACTGTGAAACGACTTGAAGTAAAGGAATAAAAGCTCAATGGTTATCACAAATTCTGCAGCAACCGGCCGAAACTCGAGTTGTTGGATGATTGGTTGATGTATCAATTGACAGTAACGACCACATTTTCTAGAGACCACTTGAAGGTGTGAGATACCATATCGGTTGGGAGGAGAATGAAATAATTTTATAAGGGTGTGGAAACTTCTCCCTAATAGACGCGTTTTAAAAACCTTGAGGGAGATGTTTTCATAGAGAGGACAATATCTGCTAACGGTGGGCTTGGATTGCTTGGACCGTTACAAATGGTATCATAGCTAGACCCTGGACGATGTGCTAGCGATGAGGTTGAGTCCCGAAGGGAGTGGTCATGAGGCAGTGTGCCAGCAACGACGCTAGACCCTGAAGGGGGTGGATTGGGGTGTCCCACATCGATTGGAGAAAGGAATGAGTACCAGCGAGGACGCTGGGCTCTGAAGGGGGGTGGATTGTGAGATCCCACATCGGTTGAGGAGAAGAACGAAATGTTCTTTATGAGGGTGTGGAAACCTCTCTCTAGTAGACGTGTTTTAAAAACCTTGAGGGAGAGGTTTTCATAGAGAGGACAATATCTATTAACAGGGGGCTTGGGCCGTTACAAATGGTATCAGAGCTAGACACCAGGCGATGTGCTAGCGAGGAGGCTGGGCCCTGAAGGAGGTGGACATGAGGCGGTGTGCCAGCAAGAACGCTGGGATTGGAGAAGGGAATGAGTGCCAGTGAGGACGTTGTGGTTCAAAGGGGGTGGATTGTGAGATCCCACATAGGTTGGGGAGGAGAACGAAACATTTTTTGTAAGGGTGTGGAAGCTTTTCCCTAGTAGACGCGTTTTAAAAACTTTGAGAGAAAGATTTCTATAGAGAGGACAATATCTGCTAACGGTAGACTTTCTGTCACATAAGGTTTCTTGATTGATTCAACATAGACGCCACTATGTTATATCTCCACACAACCTGTTGAGATTAGCAGTACAAGCGGTATTAAATCGAACCCAAGGTACGCATTTCAATCTTGTTGCAGCTGAGGTATTATTAAAAAATCTCAAGTACTGTCGATTAATATTACGAAATGCTCGTTCAATATTCATGGCTCTTTACTGACGATGAAAACTGTAGCTATTAGTTTTTTCATTACAGGACAAACACTACAAGAAATAAGCTTTTTCTTTGAATATTTCAGTCTCCTGCTAACTCTGAATCCCTTTCTCTTGCTTTAAGTCTTCAACTTCAAAATCAGGTTCGAGTGCAGATTAAAAGAAAAAATAATGTAATAGCGTAACCTTAGCAAGTTGAATCTAAGAACTTTTGAAAACACCCCGGATATGTAAACCCCAATATCCCAAATGCTAAAACTCTCGAATCAAGTTGATTTCATTCCAAATGATTGCAACTTTTAGGAATTTGATCTAACATGAAAAATAAGACTTTTAGATCTAAATATATCCAAGAATCTCAGAACAATATGGAATCATTCCAAATAAGATTCGATCACCTTGTTGATCAAATATCTCAAGGCAAGAACGCTTATTTGAGATTCGAATCACTTCACAAGCAAGATGGATCAAGACAAGCTTGAATGACTCTAAGCATGTAATCTAAACTACATAGAATTACAAAGAAATTTAGTCATTAACTTTTACTACATTGTCTAACATACATGGCTTTATATAGTCTCTTGAACACCTTTGACCTTTCATGAGGCATTTTAAGAGTGGTAACTTTCATATTTTATGACCATAATTATCCATTATGTAAATGAAACCTTAAAATACATAAAAAGTTCTAAAATGTATTAATGAAAATATCATCACTCTAGATTATCATCCACCCAAAATTTATGATAATTCAGAATAAATAAAGTTTGATTCTAATCTAATGTAGCTTGAATTGCAACTTAGGGTAATTTGAACAATATTTTTGTCACATCTTTCTTAAAGTTCATATTACATGATTGAAATGTCTTGGTTCATATCACAGGAGCGTGCAAGAGCATCTATATCTTCGACACCACGCCCATCATAAACACACCATGCACATCATTAACCCACTTCAAACTCCGATACCAAGGTATTTGAGTTTGAGAAATTAGTTCAAAAGCCATCTATGCCAGCCAAATTATGTTTTGAGTTTGAGAAATTGTTTTGGCTAGGGACAGGGGGACTTGGATTTTCTTAGTTGGAAATTTGCTTCAACCCCAAGGTATTTCTTCAACTTCTTCAAGAACAAAAACTTACTTCTATCGATGATTCTGTTGCCAAAAACAAGTAGTCTCTTCTTCTTGCTTCTTGCCATTGTTCATCTGTTTAATCCATTAGATGTCAGGCTATTGCATGTTAGTTAGATTTGAAGTTTGAAAGTTTTTGGGATCTCTGTGGCACTTGGTTTGATGAACTTATGAGTAGAATTATCTGAAAAAATGGATCACAATGGCAAGCAGATAATAACTTGCAAGTCTTTGGTTGATGTCATTATAAAAACAAGTGATGAAAGTCATGTATTGTATAGAAGTTTGTGGTTGTAAACTTTCAATTGTTGATTGATTTTTTGTTTCTTGCGCTTTGTTGTTTTAAACATCCAAAAGAAAATGTAGAGAAGATGATGAAGTGGAATTACTTTTTTGCTATTTCATGACCAATATCTCACCTCCCAATGTGTTTGTCTCATGATTAGTATAAGGAAAATAGATACGGCGTGAGATCCCATGTTGGTTGTGGAAGAGGACGAAACATTCTTTACAAGGGTGTGGAAATCTCTCTTTAATAGACACGTTTTAAAAACGTTGAGGGGAAGCTCGAAAGGAAAAGTTCAAAGGAGACAATATTTGCTAACGGCAGTGGATTTAGGTTGATGGTGTCATAATCTGGGTCTCTTAAAAGAAGGGTGGCCCTATGTATGCACTTCTTTTTCTTTAAAGAATTTGAAAAATAACTTGAATATAACCGGCCGTAATCAGTAATCCAATGACCAGAAATACATGATACCAACGGAAGATCCAGCCCACCCGATTCACCCTTAGGCTTCCGGAACTTAAACCTCTCCTATTAAATGAAGCATCGCTATCGAATGACATGATTCTACTAGAATTACTTATCGTCTCAATCATCATATCACCTAATGTTTACAAAAAAACAAATTGGGTTGCTCAAGTTTACCATTAGCAGATATTGTCCTCTTCGAGCTTTTTCTTTCAGGCTTCTCCTAAAAAATTTTAAAACGTATGGGAGGTTTCTATGCCCTTATAAATAATGTTTCGTTCTCCTCCTCAACCGATGTGGAATCTCACAATCTACCCTATTTCGGGTCCAGCGTCCTTGCTGGCACTCGTTCCCTTATTCAATCAATGTGGGACCTGCCAATCAACCCTCTTTCAGGGCCCAGCGTCCTCGCTGGTACTCGTTCCCTTCTCCAATTGATATGGGACCCCCCCAAACCACTCCCTTTTGAGGCCCAGCATTCTTGCTAGCACACCGTCTTGTGTCCACACCTTCGGGGCTTAACCTCCTCGCTAGTGTCTGGCTCTGGTACGATTTGTAAAAGCCCAAGCCCACCACTAGTAGTTATTGTTCTCTTTGTAGTTTCCCTTTCAAGTTTAAAACGCACTAGGGTGAGGTTTCCACACTCTTATAAAGAATGTTTCGTTCTCCTCCCCAACCGTGGGATCCAAATCATTAGATAAAGGTATGGAAATTCTCCATAGCAAACACATTTTAAAAATCTTGAGATAAAGTAAATGGGTAGCTTCGTAAGTCGAAAAAAATGGAACCCACTTGCCGAAACCGACAAATTGTTCTTTCTATTTCAATTCAAATGACGTGTTCTAATGTAGATTAGATTATGAAAATATTTGTGAGTAATTAAAATTATCTTTTTAAAAGTGATCTTTAGATTGGAATGATTTGGAATAAATATAGTTTGATCTAACGCTCGCAATTATGTTCGCAAAAATTTATATTCATAAGTTTCAATCCATCGCAAATATCAATTACAAACGTTAAATATTCTTAATTTTCATAATAATCTTAAAATACGACGGAGTAGACTTGTAACCCTATTTTCGAGTTGGTCGGGTTAATCCAAATGTTAAAGATATTTAGTACTATATATCATATTTAATCTTTTATTATAGACAAATATTCAGAGATTTGCCTTCATTATTGCATTCATCGACAAATATCTAGAGATTTGCTTACCATTTATTGTTTTTTTCCATATACTTATCATTTATTTAATTATAAATAGAGAATTTTCACACCATGTAGATGTCGTGGTTTCACCGAATATTCTCAAATCAAACGGAAAAAATGTCAACATGCAAATTAACTCAAATATTTTATTTTTAAAAAGTTCATATATATATATATATATATATATATATATTCGTACTGGGCTTGAATTAAGTAGTCTAAATTGGTCGGTTATCAAATTACTTTAATATCCCTAAAAAAAAGTTACTTTGTTAAAGGAACTCCACTAATAGTTTTTATTTATTTATTTATTTATTTATTATTTTGAGTAATGTAATGAGGTTGATATTATTAAATAAAAAATAGAATAATAAATCACATTAATATAATAATGCTATTGGAAAATGATAATAAATGGTATAATAATAATAATAATAATAATAATAAATAGTAATAATAACAATAAAAAATAAAATTAATGAATTCGCATTAATTGCAATCACCCAGAACAGTCTCCAAATTACTGAAAATCGCCACTGCTATCCTCCATTTCCGCCACCACAACCGCCGCCTCCCCCGGAATTCCCCGCCGCCGTCTGGGTCTAGTCGGAGAAGAAGACAGGATGGGCAAAATGGTCATTACGTGCTCCTTAAATGTTGGCCAGCCTGGAATCTCAACTTTTTTTTTTTTTTCTTTTAATTTAATTTTTTGAAATTATTATGATCGTTTACCTTTTAAGCAATGTAAAGTTGCCGGGAGTGTAATATAAGCTTGTCGTGTCGTGTCCGTTTGAGTTTTTCATTAATTCAATAAATATATATCATCACAAGTAATTCAAACCTGTTTCAAGTATCTCGTGTTTCGTGTTATACAACATACACGAGGTCTCGTGTTTTCAAATCATAGTACATAATTATGATACCTATCATACTTCCATTCTTTTCCCGACATAAATTTACTAATGAAACATGCATATGTGTACGTAGCATGTCTCTCATAGATATAATGTGAGTATTATCGTTACATATATGGATTTACATACCGGACGAACATGCATCACATAATATTCTTAAACATAACATAAGAAATAACACGTAGATGAATTCAATTTAACATTCTCACTATTTTATTTAACAACGGTTTTGGTTGCATAAGCTTAGTATGGTTGAGATTTCGAGTCCATGGATCTCATGGTCCACGTGAGCCCGTTAAGAGCCACATGGACTAGGCAAACAATTGACCTCTTAGTGATGCCTCGAGAGTCAAACCAAAGAAGAGCACCAAAACACGTACCACTGACACAAGCTGTCAAAATACATCACTACTTCAATAGGGTTTAGGGTATATATATATATATATATATATGTTTAAGAAAATGATTTAGTTATTGCAAGAAGGATTTGCAAATAAATTGTGTAGCTTTACTGTAAATACCCTCCACTCTAACCAGGTTTTCACAGCAAAGTTTAATAGTATTTTACAGAGTGTCTTGTAATCTCTTTTCGATCGTAACACAAACTATCGAACTAGGCACTAATTGAGAGACTTGTGTTCTTCCTCGACTTTACTGTCGACCGTTATGCTAGTTCGACATTATTTTTAGTCTAAACACAGACTTATAAGAGTAACACCACCACGTCATTGTATATTTTCTCCTGTTACATAGTGGAGTAGTCACCAACCAGCCATCTAAAAAATCACGTATTAATAACGTCGGTCCATCCATCCCATACAAAATTAAAAAGTTAAAAAGCTATTAAAAAAAAATTAACCGCAAGTAAAAGTTAAAAAGGACACATATATCATTTACCTTCGCATCATTTGGTCCAACGTTTGGATATAAAGTTGTCTTGTCTTTAGGGTATGACAGAAAATTTAAACTTTGTTATAAAAATAAATTATTATTTAAATCTCACTCTAGTTTATGAGCTAAAATATATTTTTTTTAATTTTTTAAAAAAATCTAAAAAATACTTTTTAAACTTTTATTAGTATTTCGTAAATATATTTATTAATTTCGTTCAAAAAATACTTTTATCCGTACTACTGTTTTTAAAATATATATAAAATTTTAAATGTCACATTAAAAAAAATATACCTTTCTATATAAAAAAAATTTAAAATAATTTTTACAATCAATATATAGACGAGAACGGTCTATTGACACCTCATAGATTATCTCTAAATTTTTTACTATTATTTCTTAAAAATTATGAGTATTTTTTAATATTTTTTTAAAAAATTAATTAAATTTGAAAACCATATTTTCAAAAATAATTTTTAAATTTAAGGGTATTTTTAATATATATATATATATTAAAGTTGATGGGTATTTTGAAATTCTTTTAAATAAAATATTAAATTCAATAATATTTTTATTAATTTAATTATGCATTTATAAATTGATATCTTACAAATACTAAAATAAAGAAAAATTAAAATATAATTCTTAATAAGTTTCAACCCTATAATGCAACCTTTTCTTAGACATTTTTAGAAAAATTAACAAATTTATTAAATATAAAATTAATTTGCCTATAATTAAACTTTATAATTTAAGAAAGTTTTTAATTATATATAATATTTTAACATATCTACTACTGTCTTTATAAATACCGTTTTGAGAATTTACCAAAAATAATTATATGTATTTTCTGAAAACTAATTATAAATATACCTTAATAAAAATATTTGCAGTTGGTTTTAAATTTATATTACATTGAATTATGGTAACTAAATCTAGTTTTTATTTGTCATAAAACAATTATTAAATAATAAAATTTAATTTCTATTTAATCTTTAATATTTTAAAAATAATATTTATAAATTCATTGTTTTTAATAAAATAATTTTTTTTTTTTTTCAAGCCATTAAATAACTCTATCAAAAATCATATTAAAAACGCTAATAAAATTTTAAAAAAAATACTGACCAAACCCAATTCGTACAATTTGGTTAAGTTGGAGTATAAATTTATTTCGATTAGATCGAGTTTTAATTGTGATATCTCATATTGGTTGGGGAGGAGAATGAAACACCCTTTCTGAAAACATTTCCGAAAATCGGTTTTAAAAAATTGAAAAAAACTCAAAGGTGACAATATTTACTGGCTGTGGATTTATTAGTTCACGCTTCCCTAAAATTAATTTGGGTTTAACTGATCATGTTATATTTATTTATTTTTATTATTTATTCTCCTGTCCCAAACAATAATTTTTTAAAATATTTATGTATATTTTAATTTAAATATTTAAAAATAAGTAATAATATGACAAAACTAATTTAACCTCAAAAATTTGTTTAGGTGGAAAAAAATTACATCTCGAACCATTGAGTTGAATTTAAACATGGTTCGAACCAGACCTAATCCAATGGGACAATTGAGTTGAATTTAGAGATGGTTCGAACCCGACCTAATCCAATCGGATCGAACCGAGCTAAAAAAAGAATTAAAAATAGAAAATGGGAACGAAAAAGGAAAAAGGGAAGTGCGGTAGAGAAAAACAGAGACGCTTCTCTCTCTGCAACCACCGGTGAGGTTTGTTTTGGTCTCTCGCTGTCTGAACCCGTGACCTTCACCTCCATATCCCCTTTCTCTCTCCTCTCTTTCTCTCTCTACATTCCTCCACTATAAATACTCACGCCATGCCCAATCCTCTCCCCAGAACAACGCCATTTTCATTTCCGTTTCAATTCACCACTGCCAAATCCACTTTCCTCTTCCTCTCCATGGCCGCCCTCTCCTTCCTCTCCTTCCTCTCCCTCTTCTTCTTCCTCTCCCTCTCCTCCGCCGTCCACCACCGCCACCACCACAACCACCTCCCATCCCATTTCACCAACTCTCCCTCCTCCGAGGAAACATTCCGTGCCTGCAAGGCCACACGTTTCCCCGACCAATGCGGATCTTCCCTTTCTCATTCCCCTTCTCTTCCTCCCAATCCCACCACTCTCCAGATCATTCAATCCGCCATCACTGTCTCCTCTGACGGTCTAGCCTCCGCGAAGTCCATGGTCAAGCAGATTCTCGATTCCTCTACCGATAGTCCGAATCGAACCACCGCTGCTAAGAATTGCCTCGAGGTTTTGAGGTTTTCCGAGTATCGAATTTCTCTTACCAACGATGCTGTTCGGCGAGGTCGAACCAAGGACGCGCGCGCTTGGATGAGCGCGTCTCTTCTCTACCATTACGATTGCTGGTCCGCGCTTAAGTACGCCAATGATACCCAATCTGTGAACAAAACCATGGCGTTTCTTGACTCTCTCATTGGCCTTACCAGTAACGCCCTTAGTATGTTGGCGGCTTACGACATTTCTGGTAACGATACGGCGGCGTGGACGCCGCCGAGGACTGAGCGCGATGGATTCTGGGAAGGTAGTAGCGGCGGATCTGGGTTAGGGTTTAGCGGCGGGTTCCCATCGAAGGTAGATGCTAGCGCGACGGTGTGCAAAGACGGTGCCGGGGGATGTTATAAAACTGTTCAGGAAGCTGTGAACGCGGCGCCGGATAATGCGATGGGGAAGCGATTTGTGATTCATATTAAGGAAGGCGTTTATGATGAAATCGTGAGGGTTCCGTTGGAGAAGAAGAATGTGGTGTTCTTGGGAGATGGGATGGGGAAAACGGTGATCACGGGGTCTTTGAATGTCGGCCAGCCTGGGATTTCCACTTACAACACTGCCACCGTCGGTGAGTTTTTCTTCCTTTTTCTTCAAATTCTTAGCTTAGCTGTTGTTGACAATGCCATCTATTTCAATTTGACTTGATCAAACACGCTCTGTTGAACTTTTGCCACTCTGATTTTACCTTTCTAGCTGCCTTCCTTAAAGTTAGAAACAATCGTTCACGATCCTCTCCACTGTTCTATGATATTGTCTACTGTTGTCCACTTTGAACATAAGTTCGGGATTCGCTCCCAACAATCCTCCCATCAAATAAAGTACAATGTAGAGCCTATGGAGCCCTCGATCAGCTTCTCCTTAATCGAGACTATAGAGCATCTCTTGAGGCCTATGGAGCCCTCGATCAGCTCCCTTTAATCGGGACTATAGAGCCTCTCCTAAGGCCTATGGAGCTCTCGATCAGCTCCCTTTAAATGGGACTATAGAGCCTCTCCTAAGGCCTATGGAGCCCTCGATCAGCTTCCCCTTAATCGAGACTATAGAGCCTCTCCTGAGGCCTATGGAGCCCTCGATCAGCTTCTCCTTAATCGAGACTATAGAGCCTCTCCTGAGGCCTATGGAGCCCTCGATCAGCTTCCCCTTAATCGAGACTATAGAGCCTCTTTTGAGGCCTATGGAGCCCTCGATCAGCTTTCCCTTAATCGAGACTATAGAGCCTCCCCTGAGGCCTATGAAGCCCTCGAATAGCCTCCCCTTGATTAAGGCTCAACTCTTTCTCTCGAGTCCTCGAACAAAGTAGCCTTCCCTGAGGCCTATGGAGCCCTCGATCAGCTTTCCCTTAATCGAGACTATAGAGCCTCCCCTGAGGCCTATGAAGCCCTCGAATAGCCTCCCCTTGATTAAGGCTCAACTCTTTCTCTCGAGTCCTCGAACAAAGTAGCCTTCCCTGAGGCCTATGGAGCCCTTGAACATCTTTCGCTTAATCGATACTATAGAGCTTCCCCTAAGGCCTATGGAACTCTCGAACAACCTCCCTTTAATCAAGGCTCATAACTTTTGTTCAAGTCACTGTTGACTACACCTTCGAGGCCCATAACTTTGTTGGACATTTGATGATTCTATTGACATGGCCAAGTTAAGGGTATGACTCTAATATCATGTTAGGAATCACGACCCTCTACAATGGTATGATACAAGTTCTCGTGGTTTTATTTTTGGGCTTCTCCAAAAAGTCTCGTAGCAATAGAGATGTATTTCTTACTTACAAATTAGTGAATATAATATGGTTGAGCGGAATTGGATCTGATTAGTATACTGATTGATACTCAAAAGATGTAAAAATGTTGCCCATTTGTTGATATTGATATGTATGTGCAGGGGTAGTTGGTGATGGATTCATGGCCAGTGGTCTGACCATTCAAAACACAGCAGGCCCTGATGCCCATCAGGCTGTGGCGTTTAGATCAGACAGTGATCTCTCAGTGATTCAAGACTGTGAGTTTCTAGGCAACCAAGACACTCTCTATGCTCACTCCCTCCGCCAATTCTACAAATCCTGCAAGATTCAAGGCAACGTAGATTTCATCTTTGGAAACTCAGCTTCCGTCTTCCAGGACTGCGAGATCCTTGTCCGTCCTCGACAGCTCAAGCCCGAGAAAGGCGAGAACAACGCCGTCACTGCTCACGGCAGGACCGACCCGGCTCAAACAACTGGTTTCGTGTTCCAGAACTGTCTCATAAATGGCACTCAGGAGTACATGGCATTGTACTACAGCAAGCCTAAAGTGCACAAGAACTTCTTGGGGAGGCCATGGAAGGAGTACTCGAGGACGGTTTTCATACATTGTAATCTCGAGGCTCTTGTTTCTCCGGCCGGGTGGATGCCGTGGACTGGGGACTTTGCTTTGAAAACTCTTTACTATGGGGAGTTTGAGAACTCCGGGACAGGGTCCAAAACCTCGGAACGAGTCGAGTGGAGTAGTCAAATACCAGCACAACATGTTTATAGTTACTCTGTTCAGAATTTCATTCAGGGAGACGAATGGATTCCTTCATCGCAGTCTTCTGAAGAATCAAAAACGATAAATTAGATTTACAGTTCCCTTTGTAATCACAGACTTCTCTATAAAGTGTCAAAATAATCCACCACTTCTCTCACATGAATATCAAATTAGGATGAATGCCTATTCCTGTTCTTCTGATTGAACTATACATTGAAGTTGACACATAGCCTCTCGAATTTTGTATGAGAAAATTAGTTGAAAAGTAACGAGGGGTGAGTTAAATTGTTAGTTGAAATGTTTGAATTATAGGAAGTGGAGGGGTCCAAAATGGTGCATAATCGTCAATGTGTGGTGCATAATTTTCTAGTACACCGTTGTTATTTAGGTAAGAGGTTCAATGGGCGGTTGAGTCGGGGTTGGCTTAGTATTTTTAGTAGTGAACCTATCTCGTTTATGATAGAGTTTATGGTATGGATTGGTATGGACAGGGTTGAGACTTGTAATGAATGAGCGAATATGGGAGGGATCTCCAACTATTGCTTAGTTGTGAACTTGGTCAAATGAGAGTAGAACCACAAGAGTAGCTCCCGAACCTGGTCAAATGAGAGTAATGAACCACGCTCCCTTTTTTATAATGATGATGTTATGGGGCCTACAAAGGAGATGCCTACTAACTCCTATTAAAGAATTTGTCTTGATTCATAGTGTCGTAATAGTATGATGAAATTATGAGTTGGAACCATGATGAGATTGCGTATCTTCTATCATAGTCAACCTATACGTCTCATTGGCTATCAGGATCTCTTTTGTATAGTTGATCTTTGGGCCGAATGTCGACAACTGATAGCCAATGAGAGCCTCAATGGGGTCGGATGATGAAGATCCTTGAAGTTTCCAAACTGGAATCCTAATTTGAGCTTGAGTGAATTAGTAGAACCTATATGTTAGGTTATCAGAGTCATAGGTTGTTTTAGTAAAATGGATGGACGGGGTTTTTTTTTTTTTTTTTTTTTTTTCTCTCTATGAAGAACGGGTAAGAGATTGATAGAGACAATGTGAAGAAAAGAATCGCATATGCCCGTCGTAGGAGCTTCGTCGGAGAACTTGTAAGTTATGGCTATAAATTTTCAAATTTTTTGTTCGTAAGATTCTCTTTGCATAATTGATCACTTTTTTATGATTCGTGAGGAATAGAATTATCTACGAGCTTATCAATTTTGGCGAATAAATCAAGTTGAATAGTTCATCAAAGAAGGTGTGTTTTTTCGGTATGCTCAACCTTCATTTATCCATTTTCGACAGTATTGATTTTTTTAAAAAAATATTGATGCGTGCAAGTAGCTATATTCAGTTTAGCCTATGAAGTTATTGTTTATAGAACAAACTGATACACGTTATAAATTGATTATGCCTAGGTCTCGCAACATCCTGGCCTCGTTAACGAGCTCTAAGAGATTAGCTATTTTGTAGAAGGCTCATTATGTTAAGTGCTTAACACTTAAAAGTTGCCGGTTGGAAATGTAAATCAAATAGAGAAAGATTAGTGTACACTGTTAGCAAATATTGTCTTCTTTGAGCTTTTCTTTCGGGAGTTTAAAATGCGTTAGATTTTCCTTCAAGATCTTTAAAACGTGTATGCTAGGGAGAGGTTTCCACACCCTTACAAAGAATTCATCGTTCTCCTCTCCAACTAATGTGAGATCTCACAATCCATCCCCCTTTGGGGCCAAGCATTCTCGCTAGCACTTGTTTTTCTCTCCAATCGATGTGGGATCTCACAATCTACCCCCTTTGGAGCCAAGTGTCCACGTTGGCACTCGTTTGCCTCTCCAATTGATGTGAGATCTCACACTACACTCTCTTTAAGGGCCAAGTGTCCTCGCTAGCACTTGTTCCTCTCTCCAGTCAATGTGGAATCTCACAATCCACCCCCCTTCGGGGCCCAACATCCTCGCTAGCACACTACCGAGTGTCCACTCCCAGCACATTGTCTGATGTCTGCCTCTGATACCATTTGTAACCCCTCTAAACCCACCGCTAGCAAATATTGTCCTCTTTAAGCTTTCTCTTTCGAATTTTCCTCAAAGTTTTTAAAACACGTCTGCTAGGAAAATGTTTTCACACCTTTATAAAGAATTTTTCGTTCCCCTCTCCAACCGATGTTGGATCTTACCGTTAGTGTAACCTAAGCACTAGTCTGAACAAACTTATGATTTAGCTTTGTAGTGTCCAAGTATGAGAAAGACTTGAGTAATAATTTTAGAACTTGCAAGCATGCTACTTTCTAAGTGTTTTTATACTCATTCATGCTACACGTACTTGTAAGATGATAATTGAGCTACAAAACCGAGCTACAAAACCGAAAAGAAGACAGAAACGAGCTATAGAGCTTTAGAGTTTTTAAATAGATCTACGTACAAACATAACATTACTTTTATGATGCACATACACAATAATTTTGTATGCTCATGATGGGTATGAAAATGAAAGATATAATAAATAAGATTGGTTGAACATAGGGAGTGGTGGAAAGAAATAATAATGTTGGTACTACATCCATTAGACAAGCACTATCAAAAGACAATGACACTTACAAATGCTACTCACCACATGAAGTGCTCATCCATTTGTGTATTCATCACTTCCAATTGTTGTTGCCCATACCCATCTTCTAATTATTCTCTTATTTTAGACCTTAATTCAAACGAAAACAATCGAATCTTTGTTCTTTAATTAGTACTTGAACGTTTTTCTTTTTAAAAATTCGATATCAAAAGTATAATTTTGAAACTCACAAGTGTTTTTGTTTCTAGTAGTTTAATAGTCTCACGAGAAGAGGGGTTGAGTTAACCATGTAGTTATTATTATTGTGTCTTTTTTTTTTTTCGAGATTATGCCCCAGTTCAGGAAACTCAGAATAATCTTCAAAATCTGCATCTTCATGATCGATCGAAAATGCGACCCTTTCGTCTCGTTACAAATCATGTCTCTATGGCAATGATACATTGTTGAGTTAGTTTATAAACACGAGAATGTAGCTATGGTTAAGGCGTAACAATGGAGGGAGCTAGAGTTTAGAGACAAATGACTGAGCGAACAAACAAGGCTTTGGTGTTTGTTATGTTGGGACGTGGACATAAATACAGGGTAGTACCAAGAAGAATTAGTAACTTTGGTCTAGGCCAAACAAGTAAGTGATCTTACTATTTACTCGGTCGAAAGACTTGTTATATATGTTTATGTGATATTATGATGTGCTATGATGATGTGATTTGATATGATATTATGAGGTGTTATGATGACGTGAATTGATATGACATTATGATGATATTATGATGCTCTGATGATACTCTTATGGCAGCAGGACAACAATTATGCAACACTTGTTCCAACCTAACAAACAAGTCAGTCGTGTGAAATTCACACTTCGCGGATAATATCGACGTATGTTCAAGCCTCGAGTCATGTTTGAGAGAAATAATTAGAAAACATGAGCGAGAAAATATGTTGAAAAGAATTTTGAGAAAGCAATGCTATAAGATAAAAACGAGTAGATAACAACAGTGACTCTAATAGCATATAACCCGAGTATAAAGAATTGACAACTAGTCACATCTCCTATAGTATATTTTGGGCATACAAATTACAAAAAAACCCAAAATGTAAATACGAATTGACGTCTCAGAACGACCTCTTTTATGACTTTGTAGCTTTCAAATGCTCTCCCACTTCAACCGGTAGCTAGTTTGTGTCGGGTATCATTAATTTCAACACGAAAACACTTTTTTAATATTAAACTTTGCAAATGGTCTCTTGCAATACAATCTGTTAAATACTTTTCATTTATTACTTATTGATAATGTATATTCATACCTATTATCGAACCAAATCAGCTCGTACACATTTTTAGGTCACCACTGATTTAGTGTTGACTTAGATGTAGCGGCGGCGGATAGACTTAAAGTCGAGACCCGTCATTTTTTTTTTATTCTATATACAATATTAATTAATTATATAAAAGACAGAGCAAAATAATACATAGCTTCTATCTGCCCACCTAGTAACACTTTGAGGCCACCTTCCTTTTTAATTTTGGTTTGTTTTAAAAAAACAATTGTTGGCGCACGCGCTCTTTGCCCATCCGACCCATACACTTTTATATTCTTTTTTGGTATTAAATTAATGAAAAACCTTCCTTTTAAATTACTTTATCTTTTAGTTCCTTTATTTTATTTTATTTCTAGTTTTAATATAAAATATAAATGCAAATATACTACTTAACAAAATTGATGGGTGTTGAGGATTATGGAGGATTATGGAGGATTATCTCTTTTCAAAAGATACGTTAATAAAAAAATTTAATATCCAAAACTTATATCGATTGTGCAACAAGTGAGTTAAGCTTATTCGTTCTTGCGTCGCCTACGACCAAACGACGTATGCTCGAGGCCTTGATCTTGGTTCACAAAGAAAGTTTTAGAAAATGGGGAGGCCTTGATCCTGGTTCACGAAGAAAGTTTTAGAAAATGGGGAGGCCTTGATCCTGGTTCACGAAGAAAGTTTTAGAAAATGGGGAGGCCTTGATCTTGGTTCACGAAGAAAGTTTTAGAAAATGGGGAGGCCTTGATCTTGGTTCACGAAGAAAGTTTTAGAAAATGGGGAGGCCTTGATCCTGGTTCACGAAGAAAGTTTTAGAAAATGGGGGAGAGAGATTTCGGAAGCAAGCTTTGAGAAATTGGTGTTATATGAGAATGTAAGCAAAAGACAGGCACTATCGGGTAAGGAGAAACAAAAGGCAACAACGACACTATCGAGTAGGGAGAAGTATACTACATGACAAACCACGCTCAGAGGGACTCAAACCCACAATCGCCTGATTAGAAGTCAGATGCCTTATCCATTAGGCCATGAGCGCTTGACCTCCATGATGCTTGAATAAATGGTAGCTACACAAACAAACCGAAGCTACTTTCGAGTGAGAGTGATTATGAAGATAGGATAGTTGAGCAATACTTTAAAAATTAAAGTTATTCCTTATATCAACAAGGTGTACCTACTCCTCATCAACTTAGTTACAAGAACTCTAAAGATGTGATAAGAACACCCTTGAAAGTAATAATTTATTCAAAATCGAGAGAGGATTTGATGAAAAATATATCAATAATTACAACAAAAATGAATTACTCTTAAAAAGATCTCACTTAACTCATGACGTTTATAGTCTTAAATTCGAACTTTTATTTTATCGAGGATCATGGCTTCAATGGAACCTAACCAATATGTTACGAGATTTAAAATCTAACAAAGTATACCCTATTTTCTCTTGGCTTCTATTCTAAAAACGTTTCATAAAGAACAACTTAATAGTTCTAATGAGTAGTTCGTGTAGCAGCCATAACTTGTTTCACTTCCAAGTTTTAAAGGATTTTAAAGAAATGGGTTAATTTTGGTAAATGCAAATAAAGTCGGAAGTGAGAAATCCATGATATATAAGGTGAGAACAGTTAGTTATGGTCGTCTCTATAAGGTTTTTGGGTGAATCCAAAAGTAAAACTATAAATCCATATCCTCCAAACAATAATATCATATTATTATGGAAATATGTGTTAAGCATGATTGTTTTGTTAGGTTTCAATTTTTTTTTTGTTCGTTCGTTTGTGAGAGGTAGGTAATTCTATGTCAACTCCATTTTATATATTTATTTTGGGATTCCGACATAGGATGAATTAAATTGTGGGTGTTGGACCCCACATTGTCTAATTAAGTAGAAGATTAGGGTATATAAGAAATGAATGCTATCCCCATTGCTAGAAGACCTTTTGAATAGAAACCAAAAGTAAAGTCACTAAGGTTCAGGCTTAAGATAGACGATATCATGTGGAGGTTCATTGATCCTATCTTTGATATCAGAGCCATGCCAATCATCAAGTGTCATACAAAGAAGTTGTCAGACACGAAATTTGTGTTGTTTAACGCATTTTTTTTTTTTCCTTGTGATAAAAATGAGCAATGATTTGCAACTTCAATTGGGCAAATTTGTGTTTGTATTTTCATGTTGTTTTGCTGATGAAATATATCTTCTGAACTTGGTCTGACTCGTCATTGTTACAACATTAGTTGTAGTTGATAAAGATGGTTACATACTGAGTAAATACGTTTTACGTACATTTCATCTTATGATCATTAGAAATTTTGATATAGTTTATATGCATCACAGTTAATTCCGCAACAAAATTACAAGCTTCATGTTCATTCTTTTGTGTTGGTATGGAAGAAACTTTAATAAGTTTTTAAATTCTTTATGTTAGACGTGAATAAATCTTACATCTTATGACTATTTTCCTAAACTTCTTCAAGTCGTACAAAAAAACGAACTCAAATATAAGTCAAGCTCAAGTCAAGTTTATTGACTCATAATCTTTCCGTAAGCTTGACTTTACTCGAGATTCTTCACTTCGAACAACTTCTGAATCTCTGAAAATTTAATATATACTAGGGGTTTGGTGAGAATATTTACCCGTTTCTCTCTATTGTCAATTTTGCTTTGTCTCTAATCCACCCCGTCTTCTTCCAAAGAAATTTTAACTTTGCAACCTGCAATTTCTTCGACTCTTCTCTTCTAAGTCTTCTACGTAGGATTTCATCACTAGACTTGCATATAGAAATTTTTTTGCATCGGTCTTTCAATTTTGCTTTCTATTAATACAAGTTCTTCATAATTTTTTATGGGATATCATCCGTCTCAAGCAAGTTGGATGAATCAATTGGGTATTCGATAGAACGAGCATGAACAAGTTGGTAATTGTCACCCTTGTTATCATTGGATTCTTGTTTCTTTTTAGGCTTGCCTCTAGGCCTCTTTAGTTGAGATGACAAGTTCAATGTCCATTTTTTCTTACGTCTTAGTGGTCTTCCTCAAGACCTCCTTGGTTGAGATGATAAGTTTGATGAAGCCACAACATTTTTTTTCTCAGTTCATTGATTTCAGTGTCATGTACTAAGAACTATATATGTGTGAGCCAATAAACTTGACTTAGTAGAAGAAGTTACTAACTTACGAAGAAACTTTAGAAGAATTGTGAATAGTTTTCAAATTGTGGACCAAATTTCGTGAGATAATTAGGAAGATTGTGAGTGACTTTTAACTTGAGAAAGTTTAGGAAACTTGTTAGGTATTGGAAGCGATATGACAACGATAAAGAGCGGAAAGGAGGGGAGTGTAACACTCCAATACCTATTACTCACAAAGAGTAACTAGGCAGCATGGTTGATAAAGATGCTAACTTACAGGCACAAGGCGTGTGGAACGTCATCAAACATGGCAACGTTGAGGAGCATAAGAGCAGGATGGCTCTTGCAGCCATTTACCAAGCAATGGCAAAGGACGTCTTTCTCATGTTGGCATAGAAAGACTTGATAAAGGTAGCGTAGGAGACGCAACAAACACAACATGTGGGTGGAATGTGTCAAAGAAGCAAATATGTAGACCAACCTTAAAAAGTGAGTTCATGGTTATCCGCATGAAGGGCGGTGAGTCAATAGACGACTTTTCCATGAAGTTGACGATGATGGTCTGCAACATTCATTCGTTAGGCGACAAGGTGGAGGAGATCTCTATTGTTCAGCAGTTCCTCCGAGCTGTCCCTCCGAGATTTATTCAGATTGTTACCTATATTGAGCAATCCGATGACCTTAATAACATGTCGGTTGAGGAAGTCGTTGGTCGTCTTAAGGTCCATGAGTTGAGGCTTCGTGGCTATGATGATAGAGAGGAGGAGAAACATCTCTGACTGCACATGAGGGATGGCTCGCATGGGCGAAAAGGAAAGATACGACCGATTCTTCCTTTTCCGGTATGAATGGTCTTGGCGGCCACAACAAGGGAAGTTGAGGTCGTGGCTGCGGACGTGGTGGCAGAGGAGTTCGTGACAATATCTCACAAGTTCATGACAAAGCCAACCCTTTGAAGGACAAGAGTATGATCACCTGTTACTTTTATGAAAAATACGGGCACTATGTGGTAGAGTGCCGCAAGAAGAAGTGCGATGAAGAGGCAAACCTCACACTCACGCAAGATGAAGATCCCACACTGATGTTGGCCAAGAAAATGTCCAACCTATTGATGCTCAACAAAGAAATGGTTATGGCTAACCTTCTCACAAAAGAAGAAGACTGAGTGGAGACCAACATGTGGTACCTAGACAATGGAGCAAGCAACCACATGACCAAAAATCAAACAAAATTCAAGGAGCTTGATGAATAGCTCATTGGAAACGTGAAGTTTGGCGATTGGATCAATTGTACCGATCCAAGGCAAAGGATCCATCTTGTTCCAATGCAAGAATGACGATTAGCGTCTACTGATCAAGATATTTATATCCCATACTTGAAGAGTAATATTATTAATCTTGATCAGATTACGGAAGAAGGAAGCAGAATGAAGTTAGCTAGCTCGTTGCTCAAGATGTTAAAAAAAAACAGAGCCTTATTGATGAAGGTAAAATGGTCACATAACCGACCATACAAGATATTATTGGAGACCAACCAGTCTGCTTCTCTATTGATGGCACTCGCAAACCTAGCATCACTATGACATGCAAGACATGAGCATGAGAAATTTCAGACGCTTAAAATGATGGGTGAGAAGAAGATGACTATAGGGCTATCCAAAATCATACACCCAAACTAGCTACGTGAAAGTTGTCTAGTCTCTAAGCGAGCAAGATTGTTGTTCCCAGCTCAAACTAGTTTACATGCTGAGCGACCACTGCAATTGTTTCATGCATATATTTATATGGCTCAATCACTCCATCATTAATTGCTAGTAACAAATATGTGGGTGTACATGATCGAGAAAAACTGTATGTTCAAGAAGTTCAAAAGAAGTTCAAAAGACTTATTGAAAACATTAGCTATCTAATGTATATAAAATTATATAGAATGTTTTTTTTAGCGTTTTTTAATGTATAATACATTAAAAAACGCTATGATACTTAAATACTTGATTAGAATTTTTCATAATACTAAAATTATGTCAATAGAAATAAACTTTTATAGCACTTTCCATAGCATTTATCGACTTTCAATAACATCGTCAACCACCGTTTCAAAATTTCTATAGAAAGTCTATGATATCGTTTGTTTAACATTATCATTAAAGTTTATAATTTAACTGATTATTTTTATCGAAAATTTATGTTTTTCATTTTATTTTCACCAGTTTAGTTTTCTGTTCTCCAACATTTAGGGAATTATCATTGTTGGGTAGAACAAAATGGCTGCAATCAAATTCAAATTACCAACAAGATTATCAATGAATGCATATTGAAAAATCATTATAATTGGGAACACCTCTCACCTCGAGGAGATAGGAAATTCAAACTATTAACTCCACGCTACGTTTACAAAAAAAAAAAAAAATTATTATTATTATTATTATTACCAAAGTACTTTCAATACACATCCCATTCTCTTTACCTTTCCTTCTCATCACGACCACCACTACCGGCTACCACTATGAGATCCCACATCGATTGGAGAGGTCAAAAAAAAATTACCAAAGTACTTTCAATACACATCCCATTCTCTTTACCTTTCATTCTCACCAAGGCCACTATTAGCGGCCACCACTGTGAGATCCCACATCGATTGGAGAGGAGAACGAGGACGCTAGGCCCTGTAAGGAGGTGGATTGTGAAATCTCACATCAGCTAAGGAGGAAAACAAAGTATTCTTATAAGAGTGTGAAAACCTCTCCTTAGTAGACGTGTTTTAAAAATCTTAAGGAAAAGTCCGAAAGAGGAAGCCCAAAAAAGATAATATCGGTTGGCTTGAGCCGGTTACAAGCACCCACCTTCACCTACTAGTCCTTTAGTCCTTCAATCTTGAATGACTTTTCTGAATTTTCATCCCAAGTGTCGTTGGAGATGTAATTGGTCTCCCTTTCAATTTCAAGATAAGAATAAGATTAATCTTTGAAAGCTCCTTTATAGCCAACTTGACTTTCAGATTTTTTCCAATTTGTAAACTGTCACAATATCTGAAGAAACCCTCAATCTAATCTAAAAATGGTCACAAGACTTTGATGTATCAATGGGAAGATTCAAATTCGATCACTTTCAGTGATGGAATTCACTAACATTGTAAACTAGTCAATGGCATCTTTTTCTTTCCTTTTCCCCTATTTCATTTCCACTCATTTGACAGACCGTTTACCCAATTTTAGACAAAAATTATAACGGCCTAAGCCTACCGTTAGCAGATGTTGTCCTCTTTGGACTTTCCCTTTCGCGCATCCTCTCAAGGTTTTTAAAATGCATCTACTAGGGAGAGGCTTCCACACCCTTGTAAGAAATTCTTCGTGTTCTCCTATCCAACTAATGTGGGATCTCACAATCCACTCCCCCCTTGGGCGCCTCTCGCGTCCTCGCTGGCACACTACCTGGTGTCTAGCTCTGATACCATTTGTAACAGCCCAAGCCCACCACTAGCAAATAGTCTTCTTTGGGCTTTTCCTTTCGGGCATCCCCTCAAGGTTTTTTAAACACATCTACTAGGAGAGGTTTCCACACCCTTATAACCCTCTCCAACCAATGTGGGATCTCACAATCCATTCCCCTTGGGAGCCCTCAACGTCCATGCTGGCACACTGCCTGGTTTCTGTGTCGGGCTCTGATACCATTTGTAAGAGCCCATCGCTAGCAAATATTGTCCTCTTTGGGCTTTCTCTTTCGGGCTTCCCCTCAAAGTTTTTAAAACACGTCTGCTAAGAAGAGATTTTCACACCCTTGTAAAGAATATTTCGTTCTCCTCCCAACTAATAGGATCTCACAAAAATACATGGCAATATTCTATGTAATGACCTATGAGGATGAATGATAAGAAGATAAAGAAAACATAACTTAATGAACAAAAGAAACTTAATGAGAAAAGTAGCAAAGGAGTAAGTATTACTTTTACTGAAAATTGAAAGTACTCTCTGAGAATTGTATTACAACACATACCTAACAGATGAACTTCTAGGACCCCTGAGTTTTGTTCTACACTACCAAAACTCGGAAAAATCGGCATCCCTACCCCCACCGTCCCTCCCTCCCTTCCTCCTGTCCTCAGCCGAGGAAATGTAACACAAATTACTCTGATAGAATCAGCAAAAACTGTTGACTTAGCAACAAGATTCAGCATAAGAAAATGGAGAAAAAACTGTATGGGACAAATCAAATCCCAAAATTGTTAGAAGTATCCTAAGATATTCTCAAACGAAATGATGAGTAGGGTAATCATACTCATATCCATTGTAGTCATAATAAAGCCTCTCCCCTTTAGCAATATCCTGAATAGCAACCAAAATCACCCGGCATTCGCCGTTAATATTGTATCTCACACATTTACAGTTCTGTTTCTTCTTACCTTCTCTGCACAAAAATGGAATTTATGTTTTGAGCATCATGAATTTGATTCTCACAAATATTAGAAAAAGTAAAAGAGGAAACAAACTAAACATACGATTAAAGTTTTAAGAAACTTAGTAAGCTATCATAATATGGCCATGAGGTGCACTACTTAGATACGTGCATGTAGACAAAGCTGATATGATTTAATAATTAGATACATTTGTAAAATGTGATAGACTTCGCCAACTTACGGAGAATGATTATTTATTCCATTAATAAACCGAGCGATGTTTCCACGTCTGTCGGGGCAGATGACAAGACTCCTAGATGGATCTTTTGCTGAAAGAAGGGTCATCATACTATCACAATCATCGTGTTCACGGTTTTTAAGATAATCCACGTCACCAGTATATTCGGCAATAAACGTCATATCCTTAATTTGATCATCCGCTTCTACCGTAAAACTACATCATAAATTATGTGTGGACTTAATATAGATGTTGGAAGCAAATGGCAATATGGTCAAAGAGTTAAAGATAAAGTTACCCTTCGCATGAATCAAAAACAACCAAAAGGGGAGGGCATTCGCCTCTTCTGCTCATGGCTCTGCAGAGTTCCAAGGTCTCAGTATCCTCTTTGGAAAGAACCTAAAATAGAAGGCAGGTAACATAATCTATGACCATTCCACTATTAACAACAAAAAAGATTCCAACTAGAAAATGTTTTCAAATGGTTCCAAGTTTTTAAACCTGCATTCCACCATCTTCAAACTCTGCCTGGTTCGCAGATCTTGATGCCATGCCCGGCACGTAAGTCAAATCATCACTAAACTCCATTTTCAATGTTGTTAAAGCAGTAGCAAGTGAACCCATCTGTTTCAATCTACGATCAGGATCTTCACTTGGACGAAATGGTAGTAATCTTCTCCTTTTCTTCTGCCACACCAATGGTCGTAATCGTCTCCTACGCTTTATAGCTTCAGTTCATGATGCCATTTGTATAATATTAAAATTATGAATCCATGAATAACTTTTGATGCAAGGAATATTGAAAGAAAATCGTCCAACATGAACTGATCAGTTCAGGAACAAACACCTATGGTATAGAAAAGTTTCAGCAGAGAACATAGAAGAACTAAATTTTAATGCCAAATGGTCTCAAATCCAGAAAATCTCATAGAATACCAACATGAAGTGATCACCTCAAGAACACATTTGGTATAAAGAAGTTTCAAGAGAAAACCTCTAGATGATTTACTGCTGTCAAATGGTCTTCATAAAAAAGAAAAAAATCGTTGGAGATTAGTGAAATTACAAATAATTCAGGAATTTTTTTTAGTTTGACAATACGTGAGGGTAGGATTCAAATCTCTGACTTTTTGGTTGAAATTGTAATGTCTAAACATATGTCATAAGATATGTGTGAGATCCCACCTCGGTTGAGGAGGAGAACGAAATATTCTTTATAAGGGTGTGGAAACCTCTCCCTAGCAGATGCGTTTTAAAAACCTTGAGGGGAAGCCCAAAAGGAGAAGCCCAAGAAGGACAATATCTACTAGCGGTGGGCTTGGGATGTTATAAATGGTAACAGAGCGAGACACGAAGCGATGTGTCAACGAGGAGGCTAAGCCCCAAAGGGGGGTGGACACGAGACGGTGTGCCAGCAAGGACGTTGGGCCTCGAAGGGGGTGGATTGGGAGAGGGGGGTGTCCCACATTGATTGGAGAAGGGAACGAGTGTCAACGAGAATGATAGGCCCTAAAGGGAAGTGGATTGTGAGATTTCACATCGGTTGGGGAGGAGAACGAAATATTCTTTATAAGGGCGTGGAAACCTCCTTCCTATTAGACACGTTTTAAAAACCATGAGGGGAAGCCTGAAAGGAAAAACCCAAATATCACAATATCTGCTAGCGGTGGGCTTGGACTGTAACAGTATATTGTCACATATAATGCTCAGTAATATCTATAAATGTTCTTACAAAATCAAGTATGGTTGTCAAATATATGATATGAGTATGACATCCCAAATATATGTCACAAGATTTTATTTGTACTTTCCGTAATTATCTTATCTGAAATGCTAGCTCTCACACACGTCTTATAGAGAATAAACATTTAGCAAGTATCCTTATCAAGCAACTAGATTTCAAGAAACCACAAGAATTATGTTAACTCCTTTATAGGTAAAGGCTCATTGATCTCCACTAAGAATTTTTATGCCTCACAACTCGATCATTTAATGAAGTATAAGGAAAATATGAGATGATTTTTCTTCTCTTTCGATTTCATCAGGATCTCATAGAATTTCACTTCAAGAATCACATCTGTAGCAGTAAACTAAACAGCTAAAATTGGTTGAGAAGGAATAATGTATACATCAAGCATGATAATTAAGCAGATTTGTATAAAGCATATCATAACATTGCCCCACATTATTGAAAATAAAAACTCATTTGCCAGTAGTTCCACTATGTTATATAATGCTTGAAATTCTAAAGCATTTTCTGAGGACAATAGCATAAAATATAAGAATGAATACCAGAAGGGCCACGATCATGACCAAGATTATGAGGCAGACATAATATGATATCAATTTTGAATACTGTAGTGAAGAATTTACCTTGAGCAGACAGATATGGGGCTTCTTCGTCATTACATTTCTGAATTCTGAAAAAATCGATAATCTTCTTCTGAGAAAAGCCTACAAGCGAAACAAAAAGAATGAAGAAAGGAATCGGAACAACACAATGACATTCCGAAAATTACAGACTCCAAGAAATTCACAGAAAATGGGAGAATCAACGAATTCGTGAGCATCCTTACTTCTTACTCTTCTTTGGCCACAGCATTTGGGGCAAAGCCAGGATCCAATCGGGACCCTAACGACGATCGGACTAACACATTTCATATGAAACCCCTTGTCGCATTTGTCGCACAACAGCAGCTCATCATCCCGGTCGCCGGAGCCACATTCCTCGCACCTGACGTCATCGTAATCGTCCCGTTCGAGAACCACATGCTTGGCCTTGGCCATTACCTCCGCCATTGGCTTCAGCTTCCTCGGCGGAGGGGATGTCGAGGAAGGTCGGTGCGGAGCGTGTGTCCGACGGAGCGAGGCGCTGCAGCGGATAAGACGCTGGGAGGAGGCGGCGGTGGCGGAGGAGGAGGAGAAAGCCGGAGTCATGAGGAAGAGGAGAGATTCGCAATAGGCAGAATTGGGAGAGGATAAAAGACGGAAGGGAGGAGAACGGATTGGTGTAGGGAGCTCTGGTGTGGGTGTGCAGAAAGGTGCATGGAGGAAGACGATAATGGCGGAATTTGTTAGCTCTCTGTCTTCCCGAAATGGCCTCTACGGCGAAAGGGGAGTGCCCGCAACGTTGCGCTGAGGTGGAACACTTCCATTGGATTGCTCTATTATACGCCTTGTGGTGCGCACGGAATTTGATGCCCAAATCAACAACCGGGCCTTGTTCGGGTCGACTTAACCAACTTGAAACAATTCGAGTAGAGTTTACGACCCGACTCGACCCAACTCAACTCTCTATTTTTAAGTTCGGTTAAATTGCGTCAACTCACCCCACCTAAAATAATTCGTGTAGAGTTTACTATCCAACTCAACCTTCTATTTTTAAGTTGGGTAGAGTTTACGACCCAATTGAACTCTCTACTTCTAAGTTCGGTTAGGTTGTGTCAACCAACTTGAGTAGAGTTATGACCCAATTGAACCCTCTATTTCTAAGTTCGGTTAGGTTGTGTCAACCAACTTGAGTAGAGTGATGACCCAATTGAACCCTCTATTTCTAAGTTCGGTTAGGTTGTGTCAACCAACTTGGGTAGAGTTTATGACCCAATTGAACCCTCTATTTCTAAGTTCGGTTAGGTTGTGTCAACCAACTTGGGTAGAGTTTATGACCCAATTGAACCCTCTATTTCTAAGTTCGGTTAGGTTGTGTCAACCAACTTGAGTAGAGTGATGACCCAATTCAACCCTCTATTTCTAAGTTCGATTAGGTTGTGTCAACACAACCAACCTGAAAAACTCGAGTAGAGCCTACGACCTAACCCAACTCTCTATTTTCAAGTTCGGTTAGGTTGTGGGTTCTTTGTTTTTTTTAATTATTTCAAAAATCATACTTACGTACATATTGCATTAATAACTAAAGTTTCAAAAAATTCAAATATCAAACATTTACGAGTTACAATGCATCCCTTATGAGCATGAAATATTCTTAAGTTTTGGGTTCCCTGTAATCCTATTTTCGTGTTGGTTGGGTTGACCTGACTAAAAAATATCAATTCTTTTTTTATTTTTCAAAAATTAAATTTATTGGATAAGTTTGAATAATTCTTTAGAATAAGTCTTCTAGTTTTACAAGACGTGTGTTTCTTATAATTAATTGACAGTTGTTGAATATCAGCCAAAGTAATTTATAAGCAACTATTTTCTATTATGACATTTTGGTATGAGAGCGTATCATAGGCTCGATAAAGCCTAAAGAGCGATGGCAATAAAAAAAATATGTTTGTGCAACTTTCAATCCCGAAATTCGATAGTTACTAAGTTCATTGAGCAATGTTGATGGAAAATTTTCGACGATCAATAGAATATTAGAGTTCGGTGGAAATAAGAACCTCAGTTGCACCTTTAAAAACGACATTAACAGATATGTAGCAGCATCAACTTGATGAGTAGAAGCTTAAGGACATGAAAACAAAGAATTATCTTTTTCAGGCATTGAATCGTTCCATTCTTGAAACGGTTCTCAAGAGAGACACATCGACGATGTAAAGACTCGAAATTTTCTATTTAATTTAAAGTCGCTACTGTATACGTACCATAAACATTGAATGCGGAAGACTTCATTTAAATTCCATAAAACATAACCTTTCTCTTAAAACACAGCAATGGACTTACGAGTTTCAAAAACACTCTTAAAACGACACAACAAAAGGCTAAATAAAGTAAATAAACATATAAATTTAAAACATCATATTCTAGCATAAGTCTAAGAAACTAAATACCACTACCCTGCATGTGTCATGGTCTCGAATTGCAATGTCGTCGTCAGCCATACAGGAATGCCTTGCTTTAATCTGAAAAATGTAGTAGGACATGGCTTGAGTATTTAAAGAAATACTCAGTAAGTGACCCCACTATTGAGGGTTAAATGCAAGAACATGCGAATTCAATGACGAGACCTATCCGTTCAATCTATTTTCCTACGGTACTGTCCTAACGGGTAACTTGGATGTGTACCATATACTCTACACACAGCCCATACGTGCGAGTATGAACTCACCAATCAGTTCGCACACCGCTGGACCACTTTCCTTGTCGGACGAGCATACTCTGGGAGCTCCTTAGGCCAGAGACCTGTTAGAACTAGTAACCGCCCGGAGAGACTTTAAAATTTTGGGTTGCCCGACCCGGAGAGACTTTAAAAAAATAAAATTAGAGTCAATGGGGAAAATAAAAAATTAATTTTGGTAGGGAGTTTCCACCTAATACAGTTTCCTTGGCATTTATGAAGTCAACAAATAGAAAGTCAAACAAACAATATTTTTGTCACAAAACTTACGCACACAAAAATATAAATATAAAAAAAAAAATAACCAAAAATAAAAATATTATTTAATTCCCCCAACGATATTCCTCAACTCTCCTCCAATTATTCCATACAAAACAGCCCCAAAATTGACCCAAATTCCCGATTTTCTCCGATCAATTTCCGATTCGCCTCCGCCAGATCTGCCATGAACCCGCCGGGATATCCGGCCGGCGGCAGCCCCAGAAAGAAGGAGATCCAGCTACAGGGTCCTCGCCCGCCGCAACTCCGCGTCAATCAAGATTCCCGCAAAATCAAGAAGCCGCCGCCACACCCTCAGCCGATTCCCCCCGCCGGACGGCCACCTCTCCCGCCCACCCAATGGCCTCAGCCACTCATCATCTACGACATCTCCCCCAAAGTCATCCACGTCCCAGAGAACAACTTCATGTCCGTCGTGCAACGACTCACTGGACTCTCTTCCTCCGGCGCCGCCGCCCCCGACGGCGATCTCTCCCCAGCGGCGAGGCTGGCCGCAATCGAGAAGGCCAGTCCCCGACCGGAAAGAGAAAGAGAAAGAGAAATCGACGTTAGCGAGATGATGGATTTGGGGGAGATTTCGGTGGAGTTATGGCAAACCCCAGGAATCCTATCTCCGGCTCCGGCGAGTCTTGCTCCGATTCCGACAGGGTTTTTCTCGCCGGCGACAGAGCTTCAAAATTTGTCGTATTCGTTAATTCAGGAGCTGAGCCCTCATTGGCCGAGCCCTTCTGCTCTGTTTTCAGCTCCTCTGGTTTCCCCAATTTCTTCACCAAATCTTTTCAACAATCTCTTTGATTTCTAGCAAACTTCTTTTTTTTTTTTTTTTTTTTTTTTTTTTTTTGTAAATTGTAATTTTCACGACATTTTTCCTTTTTGCCAATTCGTTAAATTACCTTAAAAAATGTAATTTTTGTTTTTTTTTTATAAATAAATACCATTTTTAACACTCATTTATATTTGGTATTTCTAATTGTAGTATTAAAGAGATAAATTAAAAGTTCTAATTATTTAAGTTATATATATATATATTGGTGATATTAATTAGGGAATGGGATCCAAGGTTGACTACTTGTTAATTGCTATATGAATTAGATTTTTTTTTTTTTTTAAAAAAAAATTAATTTGGTCTAAAATATTGGTCTTTTGTGTGTAGAATTGTTGACTTTTCCACATGCATGATATTTAATTAGTTTTATGATGTCTTTATTTTCAAATTACAATATCGCTAACGTCCTACGTCCTACGTCCTACTAAACTCTTATAAAATATTTTTTTTATTACGCGATCCGATGAATGTTTTTGGTAGGGATGTGTACGGATGAAGTTGAGTTGAAGTGTTTTTTTTTTTTTTTTTTTAATCCACACGAAATTTTGGGTTAGTTGGGTTGGTGACCAAGCAACTCGAATAGAGTAATCAACTTAATCCAACTCAATTTTTTATTTTGAAATTGGGTTGTCGGTTGGGTTCTCATCGAGTTTAAATATCAAATATTCACCCGTCATAATTTATTACTTGCAAATATTGTTAATTTTTATAATAATCTTAAAAGTAGAGTAGGGTTGAAACCCTATTTTTTGGTTGGTCGGGTTGGCTCAACAAAAAAAACATATTAACTCACGAATAGACTGAAATTTGTAATCCAATCGGAACGAGAATTTTTTTTAATCCAAATCAACTTTTATAATTTGAGTTGAGTACTTCATGTTGATTGGGTTATTACTTCATATGAACACCCCTAGTGTGAGATTCCACCTCGGTTGGAGAGAAACGAAATATTATTTATAAGGGTGTGGAAACGTATCCCTAGTAGACGCGTTTTAAAACTGTGAGGATGATGAAGATACGTAATGGGCCAAAGCAGACAACATCTACTAGCGGTGGACTTGGGTTGTTACTAATGTATTAAGAGAATATTTTGCGGTGATAATTAGTTAGAATATATCTCAGATATTTAGGGAGTTGTTAGTATAGATTTGATTAACCGTATATTTTATTTATTTACCAGATTTAGTTAGATATATATTTTTTCTATTTTTAGGTATTAGTTGATAGTTTGTATCCTATTTAAACGTAGTAAACATGAATGAAAATCATACTTTCGATCCCAATTCTATTTCTATTTCTCATTCTTAACATGGTATCAGAGCACCGATCTTGGTGTTCTTAAATATCAAAATTTCCTTTCAAAATTTCCTTTATGGCGGAATCAGCCAAATCCAGCTTCAAAATTTCGGATGTTGATTTAACACATCCGTACTATATTCATCACTCTGATCAGCCAGGATATTCACTTGTTCCAATCAAATTAAATGGAGCAAATTACCAATCCTGGAGTAAATCAGTTATGCATGCTCTTATTGCCAAGAAGAAAATTGGCTTCATTGATGGCACAATTGAGGAACCGTCCCAAGATGCAAATTCAACCGAATTCGAACTCTGGAATCAGTGCAACAGTATGATAATATCTTGGTTAACTCATTCCGTTGAAGCAGATATCGCTAAAGGCATTATTCACGCCAAGACAGCTCATCAAGTGTGGGTTGATCTTCACGATCAATTCTCACAAAAGAATGCTCCAGCAATTTTTCAAATACAAAACTCGATAGCAACGATGTCACAAGGAACCATGGCGCTGTCAACATATTTCACCAAGCTCAAAGCACTTTGGGATGAACTGGAAGCGTACCGCACACCATTTACCTGTAATCAACGTCAAATACATATTGATCAACGCGAAGAAGACAAGTTGATGCAATTGCTCATGGGGCTTAATCAGTCTTATAAAACGGTGAGATCTAACATATTGATGATGTCTCCATTACCTAATGTGAGGCAAGCCTATTCATTACTTGTACAAGAAGAGATGCAGCGTCAGGTAACTTCCGAACCTACTGAGAATTTCTCGATTGCATCAGCAGTGCAAAAGAAAACAATATATTCAAAATTCGCCAAGGACAAAAAGTGTGAACACTGCAATAAAAGTGGTCATACAATCAATGAGTGTCGAATTCTTAAGTTTCACTGTAACTTTTGTGATAGAAGGGGCCATACAGAAGATCGGTGTCGACAGAAAAATAATTCTGGAAGGACAAGACAAGACAATCAACACAATAACTGTGGATATCGATCATCTGCAAATATGACCGATGTTTCACAGTTGAATACAGAAGAACAGTCACCTAATTCCATTCCAAATTTTTCTTCTGAGCAATTACGACAGATAGCACAAGCCTTATCTGCAATCAATCATCACCCTTCTGGTAATTCTGACAATCACGTCAATGTTGCAGGTTTGTTTCCCATATCTACATTATCTATTAACTCTGCGAGTTCTAATTCATGGATTCTCGATAGTGGAGCTACGGATCATATAGTATCAAAATCTTCTGTTATGACTGAACTAAAGGCTGCCATCATGTCTGCAATAAATTTGCCTAATGGAGAGACAGCACGTGTGTCACATACTGGCAATATTTCCCTTAGCCCTAACCTTCAATTAAACAACGTTTTATGTGTGCCTTCATTCAATTTAAACCTAATGTCGATCAGCAAACTTACCAATAACTTGAAATGTTATGTCACCTTCTATCCTGATTCTTGTGTTATGCAGGACTTGGCTACGGGGAAGATGATTGGCTCGGGTAAACAATTTGGAGGTCTCTATCATATTTCTTCATCTCCAATCAAATCTTCAGCTCATCAAGTATCTCAGTCATCTGATTTGTGGCATTTACGCCTAGGTCATCCTTCCTTTTCTCGTTTTAAATTTCTAGCTGATCAATTGCATCTTAATAATGCGAGTTATTCTCATAATTGTAGTATCTGCCCGTTAGCAAAACAAACTAGGTTGTCTTTCCCAAGAAGTTCAATAACAACCCATTCTGCTTTTGATCTGATACATTGTGATGTTTGGGGACCACATAAAATTCCTACCCATTCTGGTTTGCGTTTTTTTCTCACTATTGTTGATGATTTTACTCGATGTACTTGGGTTTTTTTAATGCAACATAAGTCAGAAGTACATCATTTGTTAATGAACTTTGTTAAATTCGTTCAAACTCAATTTCATACTACTATCAAGATAGTTCGATCAGACAATGGGACTGAGTTCCTATCTTTGCAACCATTCTTTACTTCTTGTGGTATTGAATTTCAGCGCACTTGTGTCTATACTCCACAACAAAATGGAGTCGTAGAACGCAAGCATCGCCATATCCTAAATGTAGCTAGGTCTCTTCTTTTTCAGTCACAGGTTCCACTTAATTTTTGGGGAGAGTGCATTTTAACGGCTATTTATCTTATAAATAGAACGCCATCACCATTATTATCTAACAAGACACCCTTTGAAGCACTCTACAAACGACCACCTACATTTCATCTTCTTAAAGTTTTTGGTTGTAAATGTTATGCAACTATAGTACATCCTAAGCAAAAATTTGAACCTAGGGCAACTCCTTGTGTTTTCGTAGGATATCCTTGTGGTCATAAAGGTTACAAGTTGTATGACATGCAATCTCACAAATTCTTTATCAGCCGTGATGTCAAATTTTGTGAAGATGATTTTCCTTTTTCATCAACTTCACAAACTTCGACATTAGCTCCTTCGACTCCTGTTGTACCACTTCATGATCCATCCTACTCAAACATCCATCCTCCACCTTCTATTCCTTCACCTCCTACTCCTCCTTCACCTCCTATCCCTTCATCTACTACTCCGTCGTCTCCTCCACCTTCTCCAGATTCGCCCACTAATTCCAATCCTATCCCACCTGATACATCAGCTCCACTTCGACGTTCTACTCGTACTAAACAGCCTCCAGCTTGGCATAAGGATTATGAGATGTCTTCTGGAGCCAATCATTTAACCTCTAGCTCAAGTCCCGGCACTGGCACCAGGTATCTCCTTCATCATTACCTTTCATTCTCTCGTTTTTCTCCTACTCAACGTGCTTTTCTAGCTCTTATTACATCCCAGACAGAACCTAAAACCTATGACGAGGCAGTTGGCGACCCGTTATGGCAGCAGGCTATGAATGATGAAATTGCAGCTTTGGAACGTAATCATACATGGTCTCTCGTTCCTCTACCACTTGGTCATAAAGCTATTGGTTGTCGTTGGGTGTACAAAATTAAATACAACTCTGATGGTTCTGTTGAACGTTATAAAGCTCGACTAGTAGCAAAGGGATACACTCAGGTTGAAGGTATTGATTACACAGAAACATTTTCCCCTACAGCGAAACTTACTACACTTCGTTGCTTACTCACTGTTGCTGCTGCTCGAAAATGGTTCACCCATCAGTTGGATGTTCAAAATGCCTTTCTCCATGGTAATCTAGACGAGGAAGTTTATATGTCTTTACCACCAGGTCTTCGCCGACAGGGGGAGAATACAGTATGTCGGCTCCATAAATCTCTTTATGGATTAAAACAGGCTTCTCGCAATTGGTTCTCCATATTTTCTACAACTATACAAAATGCAGGCTACACTCAGTCCAAAGCAGATTACTCTTTGTTTACTAAGAGTAAAGGTACTTCTTTCACTGCAGTTCTAATCTATGTTGATGATATTCTGTTGACAGGCAATGATCTCGAAGAAATTCAATATCTCAAGACTAGTTTACTCCAGAAATTTCTTATCAAAGATTTAGGAAATTTGAAATATTTTCTAGGCATTGAATTTTCTCGATCTAGAAAAGGAATTTTTATGTCTCAAAGGAAGTATGCTCTAGACATCCTTCAAGACACAGGTCTTACAGGAGCACGTTCAGACAAATTTCCTATGGAGCAAAATCTGAAACTTTCTTTAACTGAAGGAGAGAAGTTGAATGATCCAAGTAAATACAGACGGTTGATTGGCAGATTAATATATTTGACCGTCACTAGGCCTGACATAGCTTATTCAGTTCGTATGCTTAGCCAATTTATGCATGAACCAAGAAAACCACATTGGGAGGCAGCTCTTCGAGTTCTGAGGTACATCAAAGGCACTCCTGGTCAAGGACTTCTACTGCCATCTGAAAACAATTTAAGATTACAGGCATATTGCGATTCTGACTGGGGTGGTTGTCGAACTTCCGGACGATCTATTTCTGGGTTCTGCATTTTCCTCGGAAATTCAATTATTTCTTGGAAGTCTAAAAAGCAGACTAATGTGTCCAGATCATCAGCAGAAGCCGAGTATCGAGCTATGGCAAATACTTGTTTAGAGTTAACTTGGTTAAGATACATTCTTCAAGACTTGAATGTTCCACTGTCCGAACCAGCATTATTATATTGTGATAATCAAGCAGCATTACATATAGCAGCCAATCCAGTTTTTCATGAACGTACGAAACACATTGAAATAGATTGTCATATAGTTCGAGAAAAGTTACAAGCTGGAATCATCAAACCGTATTATGTATCGACCAAAATGCAATTGGCAGATGTCTTTGGGAAGACAGCAATTTGACTTTTTGAAGGACAAGTTGGGTGTGATCGACATACACTCTCCAACTTGAGGGGGAGTATTAAGAGAATATTTTGCGGTGATAATTAGTTAGAATATATCTCATATATTTAGGGAGTTGTTAGTATAGATTTGATTAACCGTATATTTTATTTTTTCTATTTTTAGGTATTAGTTGATAGTTTGTATCCTATTTAAACGTAGTAAACATGAATGAAGATCATACTTTCGATCCCAATTCTATTTCTATTTCTCATTCTTAACATAATGGTATCAGAGCTAAGCACCGAGCGGTGTGCTAGTGAGGAAGCTAAGCCCTAAAGCGTGCTAAGCCCTAAAGGGGGTGATTGTGAAATCCCACGTCTCGAGATGGGAAGCGGAACCTCCTAGTAGACACAAGAGGGGGCTCCAAAGAGGGTTTTATAAGGGTCCCACATCTGGAGATGGGAAGCGGAACCTCCTAGTAGACACAAGAGGGGGCTCCAAAGAGGGTTTTATAAGGGTCCCACATCTGGAGATGGGAAGCGGAACCTCCTAGTAGACACAAGAGGGGGCTCCAAAGAGGGTTTTATAAGGGTCCCTAGTAGACACGTTTTAGCCAAATTCGGTGTTCATGAACACCGGGTTTGAGCAAACAAATAAAGGTTTAAGGTGTTAATGTAATGTCAGAGAAGTGGGATTTGAACCCACGCCCCAAAACTGGAGTCAGGCGCCTTAGACCACCCAACCATCCTAACCTACAATCAAGACCTAATGGTTAATATATAACATTTTGAAAATCCATGTAGATCCGAGAAGCCTAATCCCTGGACAACGGATGAAGATACCCTCAATGAAAACACTGTTAATGAGATAACGAGGATGTCATTTTATTTCTATGCATTATGAGGACTAAAACGTGTAGTCTACTACCTCTAATGGAATTGTCTCGTAGTTGTTGAAATACAATACAAACGAAACCTTCTTACCAAAACACGAAACACTACCAAGACTGGAAAACCTTTCAAAGATAGTTTTCCATATTGATTCGTTAGTACGTAGCGTATTAAAAGAATTCATTAGTTGGGTTCGAATATATAAATAACTTAATAAGTTGAGTTGGTTTATGCATTCTTTTCGTCGTAAAAAAAACTTATCCATAGAGTTCAAGAATTATCAGCCCACACAGAGATGAAAAGGTTTTGGGTATAAGTTGTTATCAATTTCTAATTGGATAACTATCTTGTTAACCTTATACTACTCAACCATCTTGACTTTTATTTTCTTCAAAATTTACTTTAAATATATATCGTTTTTAAATCCGGACAAATTCGAGCTAGCAGTAAGGAAGTATAATGACTTCAGGTTAAGTAGCTACACAAGTGGCTCTACTGTTGGCTTGGTTGGAAGAATTGTATGATGTATGATGAATGATGATGCATACCTCATAGCCCCTGCACGTGTTATAATTATGATTGTTATGATATGTTATACTATGTTATTCTATGTTAAAGTATATTGTGCTATATTATGATATAAGTGATTATATCATGTGGTTGAATTGTGTTTATGATATTGATAACCTGAGATGCATAAACCTCCATACACCATGTTAGGAATTATGTATGCATGATTCTTAGGTTTGCATTGTCATTCAATAAATGTTTGACTTGCATCATAACTTA
Organism: Cucurbita argyrosperma subsp. sororia; assembly: GCA_018691285.1. Lineage (NCBI taxonomy): Eukaryota > Viridiplantae > Streptophyta > Magnoliopsida > Cucurbitales > Cucurbitaceae > Cucurbita > Cucurbita argyrosperma. The sequence goes on from CM031900.1 coordinate 15,453,830, forward strand.
TGTCATAATTTTAAGCTATGGAGACCTCATGTAATTTTTTTGTGTTATATGCATCGAGGGACTTCCCCATTATGATTAGTTCGAATGCATACCTTACAAAATTTATGTTTGCCATGATGTTATGTGGGTCCTTTCCTTTCGTAGTGTTCTGTAGCATGAGGGTGCACTAACCTGATGAGCCAGACGTAGAAGGTATGTATATGAGTCTGCCTGGTGAATCTATGTGCCCATGCGTAGACAGTTATGTAGAGAAGTACTACACATCCAACCTTGTCCGAACAGGAAAAGAGTTTAAGGTCATGTCTTAATGTTTTTATAAAATGATAGGTCTCTCCATAATTTTGATCTCAACAATGTGGTTACTAACAAAATATTTTTTAAGATACTCAAGACACATTCATGTCGGTCTGGTAACTCATAGGTTAGATAAGAGCTTGTTTTATTTTGTTTGAGCTCAAGTCATTTATACTCCACTCTCTTATTCCATGACCTTGTTACTTTAAAGTTATTATTATTTTTTTTTTTTATTAAGCATATGATACATGTTACAAAATATTTTAAATGAATGTTTCCGCACATGTTAGTCATGTCATGCGTGACATCCTTATTTTTAATAGAGAAATATGGTCGTTACAAAAAGTATGGATAGAAGAAAGAAAGTATGTGTATTATCAAATTTGTAACGGCAGAATCAGTTTATTTATTATGATCCATTAAATCCGTTTCAATCTAAGATAGGTTACCATTTTTATTATGATCCATTAAATCGGTTACAATCTAAGATAGGTTACCATAAAATGATATTCCTCTGTTAACTCTTTTAAATTTGGTGATTAATAGTTTTTTATTTTTTGTATGTAAAAATTGAACGTGTTATTTTCAAATTAAAATGAGGATACTAACGATAAATTTAAAGATATTAGCGAAACTTTTTAAATTTAAGCAATATTCTTTTGTTCTAAACAAAAAGTACAAATTACAAAAAAAAGCCTAAAAAGAGAACATTTCACACTATCCTCTCCAACAACTGGTTGCTCTATTTTTTGCGTTTGAGAGGTCCAGTCTTGTAACCACACTTAGTTGGCTTCCCCCAGGGTGTGCGAGACCCCTTCCCAAAGCTCCCACTACTCTTGCTCCTACCCTCACCTCCTCCATGAGGATGATCCACCGGGTTCATCGCCACTCCTCGAACCACTGGTCGTCGACCCAACCACCGGCTTTGCCCTGCCTTTCTCAGTTTTCGGGTTCCATGGCTTGGGTTAGACACCTGACCGATTGTCGCCCTGCACTTAGAGTCAATCAACTTCTCTGTACCTGATGGGAGTCTCACCAGGCAGTATCTTGACGTTGGCTCTTTTAATATCTTTGCACATGTTCCTGCTGCCCGCACGAGCTTCCCGCCTTGACCTGGATTCATCTCGATGTTGTGGATAATCGTACCAATGCGCATAGCAGAAAGTGGCATACAGCTTCCAATTTGTGAATTGATGTCAAGGGTAGCCATGTAATTTGTCATTCGTTCACGTAATGTCCGACCATATGTCCCAGCTATATCTGATAAGAATGACGTAAAAGTAATCTTAACATAATGACACTAGAAGAAAACATTCTTCAGTGATCTCCCATCTGTCCAGGTTTCTTCATTCTTCAGGTGATCATGTAGCAACAATAATAATTGAAAGCAAAAGAAAAAAAAAAAAAAAAGATAATTATCGGTCTTTTCTGTTCCAAAAACTAGCTTATTTGAGTAAACTTAACACAGAGGACAACATTGAGTTGGAAGTACCTTGCTTTGACGTTGAATAGCTCAGTTCAGCCACTGTTTGTAGCAGGTGAAGATTAATTTCACTAACCCATTCACTGTCCTTACAATGGTAAGATTTGAGAACAGCTTTTCGAGACTTTCATTTTGGCATGGGTGTTTGATAAAAGCTTGAGAACAATTTCTAATTATGTGCTGCGAAGTTGAAGAAAAAAGCTAAACTATGATAAAGAAATGCGGCCAAAGCTATTCTTGGAGTATTTGGTCTGAAAGGAACCAAAGAAAAAAAAGAAAAAAGAAGCTTCAATGAACTGTTAGATGGGGCTTCGCAAAGAGTTAAGCATCTTTTTTATGTCCTCTGTCAAGTCCATTTTTGTGACCCACGTCGGTTGGGGAGGGAAATGAAGCATTCTGGGTGTGGAAACCTCTCCCTAGCATACACGCTTTAAAAACCTTGAGAAAAAGCCCAAAGAGGACAATATCGGCTAGCGGTGGGCTTAGGTTGTTACAAATGATATCAGAGCCAAATATCGAGAAGTGTGCCAGCAAGAATGTTGAGCTCTAAATGGGGGTGAACACAGGGTGGCGTGCTAGCGAGGATCATGAGCTCTAAAGGGAGTGGACACCGGGTGGTGCACCAGCGAGGATGCTGAACTCTGAAGGGGTGGATTGTGAGATCCCACATTGGTTAGAGAGGGGAACGAAGCATTCTTTATAAAGGTGTGGAAACCTCTCCCTAGCATACACGTTTTAAAAACCTTGAGACGAAGTATGGAAGGAAAAACCCAACGAGGACAATATCTGCTAGCGGTGGACTTACAATTTTTATTTTACCATGTAATCAATTTTTTTTTTTTTTTTTTTTTTTTTGGGGTAATGTTCAATTAATGGTTGAAAGTGGATGGGTTGCTGTTTTTGTTGTTCTTCCATGGGGACTTTTCTTGCTAGCGTTAACTTGGAGGGATCCCTTTACTTTTGGTTTTTCTTTCTTATTTGCATCGACTTAGTCCTTATACTTTTAATGATATTATGGATAAGTTTTTGAGTAAAACATTTTACCAAAAGTTAGATCAAAAAGCAACTTATGCATAAAATATGGGCACTTCTTTAAGTACATGGTTTAAACCGTATACAAAGAAGTTAAAAAATGAAAAAAAATCATAACAGACAGTTTAGGAAATGAAGGCTCTTATCGGGAGATGGTTAGACCTTGTTTCATGAAACCAGAACCCAACAATTTTTGGCCAAAGACCCCTAAAAGAGTCCATGGCTAGAAGGCACCAGGTGTGCACCTCACATAAAGAGGTGAAGCACAATTCTCTTGCTTGAGGGTGATGTATGCCAAGTCATACTTTCATTGCAAGAATCCAAAGCCATATTATTTCAAGAATTAGTATCAATTTGTATATAGGTATTGTGAGACCCTACATCGGTTGGAGAGGGGAACGAAGAATTCCTTATAAGGGTGTGGAAACCTCTCCCTAGCAGACGCGTTTTAAAACTTTGAGAGAAAATCTGGAAGAGAAGACCCAAATAAAACAAATATCTGCTAGCGGTGGGCTTAGGCTGTTATAGCTATCTTCTCCAAAAACATTAGGCTAAGCATAATTCATTTCATATATATTGTCATCCACATTTACAATCATCATTATTATTATTTTCTAAGGACAATTCGTACAAAAGACAATATGGAAACAGAGACTAACCTAAAGAAAAGGAGCCACCTAAAACAGAAAAAGTTATTGCAGAAGCTGTATATTGAAAGGATGAAGAGTCTCGCTTAGGTGCCTTGCTTTGATCAAAGGAAGTGGTCAACGAAGTAAAGGTCCATTTTACAGGTTCTTTGCTAATGAAATTTCTTATGTGGAAGGTTAGGTGGCTAAGGTCCAAGAAGCTGAATGAAGAGTCGTCTTATTTATTTATTTATTTTAAAGAGTGATGCAGATGATAAACAGATTCAAGTTTTGATTTAGAATTATTAGCATCCATATTCAGCTGGTTCAGATAGTTTGTATGAAAGGGTTTGGTTTAGATGAACAAAAAGATGGAAAAGAAAGGCCAGAAAAAAAAAAAGGAAAGATTAGAAATGAGGACGAGAAGCATGGTTGCAGATGGTGGGATGTTCTCTTGAGTTTTTAAGGGCTTAGCTTTCAGAGTTTTGATTATCTTGAGTGTAGTATCAAGATGATTTCAGAGGATGTATGCGTTGACGCTGGTCTTTGGCAGAAGATCGTTAAGTTGTGACATTAATGTGAGCTTTGTTGCGGTCCTAAGAGGAAATAGATGGAAGGTATTGCAATATTCCTCAAACATCCCAAACCTATCGCTAGCAGATATTGTCCGCTTTGGCCTGTTACGTATCACCGTCAGCTTCATGATTTTAAAATGCGTCTACTAGGGAGAGGTTTTCACACCCTTAAAAGGAATGCTTCCTTCCCCTTTCCAACCGATGTGGGGTCTCACTATCCACCCCCTTGGGGAACATCCTCGCTGGCACACCACCCGGTGTCAGACTTTGATACCATTTGTAATAGCCCAAGCCCACCGTTAGCAAATATTGTCTGTTTTGGCTTGTTACTGTGTCTACTAGGGAGAGATTTCCACACCCTTATAAGGAATGCTTCTTTCCCCTCTCCAACCGACGTGGGATCTCACAATTCCAAAATTTTGAAGATGCATGGAAAGGAAGCTAGGTTGATTCTCAATTGGTGGTTCTTAAGTTGGAGATTGTCTTTTCTTCAAGCTTCGAGTCAAGATTGTCACAGCAATAAGAGTATTTTAGTAATTTTTAAGTGATTAAGGCTTATGGGTGGGATCTGCAGTATTATTCTTTTTTATTGGAAACATGACATTACATTAGAACAATGAATATACAAAAGAGAAGGGAAAATACTAGCCCCCAAAGTTAAAGAAGATTACAGAAAAGCTCTCCAATTAGCCAAGAAACCAGAAAATAAGTAGTTACAAGAGATTGTTAAGCCTACATCCATAAAAGAAGAGAAATTTTGGTCTTCTCCCACAAATATTCATTGGTTTCTTCCAATCCAAGTGCATAATTGAAAGTTCCAAATAAAGTTGAGCCAAATAACATCAGCCTTGTTTTAGATCGGGTGATTAATAAGAAGAGAAAAGGCTGCTGATTGAAAAGCAAGTGTAGACAGTTAGAGAGCTCTAAAGAATTTCCGATGGTTTGAGCACATCCACGAGAGTCGAGCTTAACACCATTACAAAAAGAACCAAAATGAGCACGAGTAGGAAAGTTATTATTAACAAGAGATGTGCTTATTAATAACAATTGGAAGGCCCCACTACACCTATACTGATTTGTTCCACCTTTTGTTTGATTGTATGCATAGTTTCTTAGTTAAGAAGAGAAAAAAAAAACGAAGTGCAGAAGGTTTTGTAGGCTTCAGTTAGAAGATAATGCTATTCAGCTTCAAAGACATGGTAATCCTCTGTACTAGCTTCACTGTAGTTTGCAGTGGCTTACGCTATGATGCTGTAGCCTCGGGTCGGAGGTGTCTCAATATTTTCTGCAGTTTAGTTAGAAGATGTTGATATGGAAACTGGAGATTGTTGTTATTCATTGGTGAAGGAGAGAAAGATTAGCGATTAGCTTTTGCAAGTTTCCTTTTTAAAATGTGGCAAGAGTATGATGGTTAAGCTTTGTGCGACACTTTGTGGGTGGTAAGGGATGTCCTTTTTCTGTTTCGTTTGGTTTGTATTGATCTCAATATGTCTGTTGGATGGTTTGACTTTGTGAGATCCCACATCGATGGGAGAGGGGAACGAAACATTCCTTACAAGGGTGTAGAAACCTCTCCCTAGTAGACGCATTTTAAAAACCGTGAGGTTGACAGCGATATGTAATGAGCCGAAGTGAACAACATCCACTAGCGGTAGGCTTGGGCTGTTACAAATGGTATTAGAGCCAGACACCGAGCGGTTGTGCCAGCAAGGACCTTGGCCCCCAAGGGGAGTGGATTGTGAGATCCACATCGGTTGGAAAGGAGAACGAAACATTACTTACAACGTTGTGGAAACCTCTTCCTAGTAGACGCGTTTAAAAATTGTGAGGCTGACGACGATACATAATGTGCCAAAGCAGACAATATTTGCTAGCAGTGGGTTTGGGATATTATATAGTTTTTCTTGTAAGTTTTTGGCTCTAGATTGGTTTTTTATTTGCTTCTTTTGGGAACCTTGTACAACTTTCTTCAGAGAAAATTCTGTTTCCTTGGAAGAAAACAAAGTTACAGAGAAAGGGCTCCAAATTACAGTTGTGTTCTTTATACAGCCAAGTTACCACCTGGAATTGTTACTTCCCAGCACATGGAACATTCTAAAAGCCCTTTCCTAGTATAACAGTCAAAAGCTTAGCATTTTCTCCCAATGGAAAAAACAATTTAACCCAAACAACAAAACAAAAGCGTTCAATTTCCTTAGAAGATGAAACCATTAATTGACGAGAACCAACCAACCAATCAATCAATCAATCAATCAATCAATAAAACCCCTTCGGAGTTCAGAATTACACCAGAGATTCAGTACTTCGGACGTAACAAATGAAGAAAGTAACAAAAACCAAAAATGTACATTAACATTCTGCGATCCAGAGAATAAAAAGGTAGCAATCAAATCACAAAACGCTTCACAATAGACAAACATTCCAACCAGAATGAAATCTTTGAACTCAAAATCAAAAGACGAAGAAAGTAAACACAAAGAAAGCCGTAGAACTGAGAAGAAGGACTTACCAGAAACTAAGAGGTCGGCGTTCGGATCCTTATTGATCGGAGCTGAAATAGAACTTCTGGAAGAGAAACTCCTGAGGCCCCGAAGAGCAACCGAGGCCGCGGATTTCATAGCCATAATTCAAGGTATTTGAGTTTCTTCATATAATCAAAACGAAATGTAAGTTCACAGAAATCACAGCCATGAAGTCGAAAGCATAAGAATCTACACTTGCAATGAAGATATGAAAGGGAAAGAAAATTAGAGAATAATACCTCAAAGAGATGAGATCGCGAAGAAAGCAAAGAAAAATACGACGGCCGGAGAGGGTTTTGTGGCTTTCGGCTGCCGCTGCTCGCCAGATCCAGAGACGAGGACTAGTAAGAAGTAATGGACTGAGTGAATGTCAGACCGGTTTTCTCTGGGTTTTTTACCAAACAGAAAACCGATCCGATTTTTTTCAAATACTAAAACAAAACCGGGTTTTTTTTTTTATTTTGTATTTTGGAATAATTAATACATTTATTTGATATAAATTGAATTTTAAAAATTATGAAATAAGCCTAAAACTTAATTTAAAATTTTGTGGACTTATTTGGAAGGTTAAATTAAAATTCATATATTTATTAAAACTAATAAAAAATTTATTAAAGTATAAAAAATTAATACATTATTTATAAATTAGAATATAAACAAATTTAATTGTTTATATAAAAATTAATACATTATTTATAATTATATAAATATACCTTAATTACTTTTGATCCTCTAATGAAAATGTTGTTTACGATGCATCATAAATTAAGTACCTCTGAGGTCGGTGAGAGGGTAAGGTCTCAGTTCAAGAATCAACACTTAAAAAAACAACACACTTATCAGATGTGGCCCAACCACTACTGAAAATCTATTTTTAGCAACTCGTCCAATTTTGTTTCACCTTAAAAAAAAAAAAAAAAAAAAACATGTCACACTTTTATCTTACGTTTGCGGGCCTTACTATAGGATAGTCTAGGCAATTGTTTGATGTATGCCTAGTTGCACTAGCACGTGTCCTTTATGCTTTATGATTATGATATAGGACGTATGATGTATGATGTTTTACGATGTGTTAATGATGACGATGCATGCTGAAGTGATGATCATAGGCTGATGGTGATACGTAATGCGCCAAAGTGGACAATATCGACTAGCGGTGGGCCTGAGCTGTTACAAATGGTACCAAAGCTAGTCACCAAGCGGTGTACCAACGAGGATGCTAGCCCCCAAGAGGTGGAATGTGAGATCCCAGGTCAGTTGGAGAGAAGATGAAACATTTCTTACAAGGGTGTGGAAATCTCTCCCTAATAGACTGCCAACGAGGATGCTGGAAAACCTCTCTATAGTAGATGCATTTTAAAATGGTGAGACTGATGGCGATATGTAACGAGCTAAAGCAGACAACATTTACTAATGGTGGGCTCTCAATTATAAATAACGGGCTAGAGTAGCTTAGTTGGTTAGAGTGTGTGTGATAATTTTTAGTTCTTTTTGAGGGTAGCTTCGACTAGTTGAAAAAAGATACAACTTCAACCATATAATTAGCATCCAAATCATATTTTAACACTGACATTGTCTTCTTCTTGAGGATGTTGAACGCCACGTTTCTGGATAGCGTCAACCGAATCAACCCTAAGGCTTATCGATCTTTCAGCTTCCACTGCTTCGTGGTCATGGTATTCGGCTTTACCCCCACCAGGGTTCGTGAAGATCTTTCTGGTAAAGATAATCTTCAATCTCCATCTTCCATAAACCGAAATCGAATCCATCGAACTTCTCAATTCCAGTGGGTGAACTTTCTATCTTCACAGATCGTGGTAAATTTTGCCTAGCTCTGATACCAGTTGTTAAGATCGCACAACAACGCACATACTCGATCTAGATGAACACAAAGAAAAAGAAAGAGAAAATGCAAGGAGAACTCATGGCTAAAGAATTTGTATTGATGACTTCAGGTATGTATGGTAGGAAATAATACATAAAAGTACATTTTCAACTTTATACCTAAGGGATATATAGTTTAGTTTATTTATCATATATAACTATCTACTGTATATAACTATCTACCATAGTTTTACTGTATATAGTTTTCTAGTGTACAAACCTATTTACTATTTATGACAATTTACTTTATATGTCATAATATATAACTTTACTATGTATAATCGTTAACTAAGCTAGAAATAAATAGCAGACTCCATAACCTAACAATCCAAAACCACGAACTCACACCTACAATAACCAAACCCGACAATGAAACGCTTGGTTCACGACATGAAAAAGATCACCAACGATCCCACATACACGAGAGGTAAGCTTTATACATTTGAATAACGTCGTGTGTCATCGGAAACTAGATTCAATTTTTAGGTTTTAAGAAGCGCATAGGTCTGTCGTTTTAGGCATCTACAAGCAACGAGGCTTCGTGGAAGAGAAGTAGAGAGTCCAACAAAGAGTTAGAGGAGGAAAACGATAAGAAAGAACTTTGGAAATAGCCGCAGAGAGGAGAGAGAAGAAAACCATAAAATAGCGTTGAGTCGGGCGAAGAAGACGAATTAGTCGGATCCATATCCGAATCTGGATCTTGGTCAGACTCAAACCCACAACCCACTACCAATCCATTGGTTCGGCCCAACACACGCTCATGACCCAATTATAATAGCCAACCCAACCCAACGTCTGCAGCCTAGCTCAGCAGCCCAGCACCCGTGATCCCATGTCTGCCTATCCAACTCGCAATGCCTGCAGCCCAAAACCTGACAGTCCATGGCGAAGCCCAATTACCTAAGACCCATCTACAGCAGTCCAGCACCCACGCCGCGACCCAGCAATCGACACTTGACTGCGCCTCGACCCAAATTTAGCCTGCACACGCGTCAGCGCCTTATTGCGCCACGCGTCAACTTGCAGCAAAAAGAACCCCTCGGCTTCACAGCTCAGCTTGGTTGCGCATAATCCTTAGGCTTAAAACGCTCGGTTTGGTAATTCTGATACCGACCCCTATGTTTTTTACCCTCCCATAGTTGATTTGACCTTAATTAAGATAAATAAGGCCAGTATGATGCACTGTTTAATCAGCTCAAGTTAAACTACTTTATAAATGTGAAAGGTTAATGAAATGAAATGGACGCTATAATAGGACACGACAATTGGTAACGTTTGGAGCAACTTCGAGGAACGAAAGCTTAGCAAATTCGAAAGTAGAGAAGCGCCAGCTAAGACCAACCAAGTAATTAGCCTTGCTATAGGATAGTATAACGACCCTAAATTTCCACATATCTAGAGTCGCCACTAATGTCTCATGCTCATCTCTAATGCAGAATATAACTCTAAGAATGCTCATCTTTATTAGTGGAAAAAATTTAAAACTTCAGAATACATTAAAACATTAGAAAACACTACCGAACTTGTATGTTTCAAACATCATGCTCGAGTTCAAAATAAGATAAAACAATTACAAGTTAAATAATTTAAATAAATGAAATGCAAACATCCTATCCTAACCAAGACAAGGAATTTTAAATATGCAACTATCCTATACACGCGCCACAACCTTTGATCACGATGCCACCGTCAACCGTACATGAGCGCCTTGCCTTTACCTGAAAAACAATATGGCAAAGTGCTTGAGTATGTAGAATCTTCCCTTTTCCTCCTCCCCGATCTTTCTCTTTTCTTTATATATATATATTTTCCTTTACCTCTCTCTTAAATTTTTTGCGGATCGCTCTGTTTATTTTTTTCCTTTATTATTATTATTTCTTTTCCTTTTCCTCTCTCTTTACTTCTTTTCGAACCTCTCTTTTTTTGTTTAATTCTGTTAGCAGTTTAGTAAATGAGGAGGAGATATGATTCTAAATAATTGTATAAAGGAAAATATGTATGATTTCATTCAAAGATCTGACCTGATTTCTTGTTGAAGGGATACTAGTAGATACATGATGTGTTGAAAGGTCACTAGTATCGATACATGATGTGTTGAAGGGTCACTTGTACATGTATAGATACATGTATAAGTACATGTATGAATAGATTCATTGGTTCCTAATTAGATAGGTGCATGTTTTTTTTGGATAATGGATGGTAATCGGAAATGTCCCAAATCACCTATATATGTATGTTCGCATTGGTGGAAGGCATTGAAAATCAAACGAGCATTCTTTCATAGTTTTTCAAAGTTCTTTTCTCTCAGAGAATTCTACCAAATTTCTCTGTTGTCACCGACATTTCTACCTATTAACTAAAATCTAAATAGTTAATGGAAGATGAGATCTTATTCTAATTAATTGGGCAGTTATTTTGATTTTGCTTTTCTTTCCTGAATTTTTTTTTTAATTATCTTTTTAAATGATGTACTTTTGGCCATTTTCAACCTGGTAAGATATTTAAAATCTAAATAATTGAAAAAGAGATCTAAGATAACTTTTCTATTAAGAGGAGATCTAACTAACCATAACTTTTCTATCTCTTTTTCTTCCGGTTAAATTTGCTTGAAGTGAAGGTCATTTCCAATTTTTTTCTCTCTCAAAAGAGGAGATCTAACTTACCATAACTTTTTTATCTCTTTTCCTGTTAAATTTGCTTGAAGTGAAGGCCATTTCCAATTTTTCTCTCCCAAAATCTCCTATCTTTCCTTTGTTTCTTTCTCCCATTTTTCCTATCCAAAATCTGCCATTTTTCTTTCCGTTTTTTTTGCAGATCATTCTGGGTGGGGTGGTAGATTTTTCTCTGTCTTTCCTTTGTTTCTTTCTCCAATTTTTCCTACCCAAAATCTGCCATTTTTCTTTCAGATTTTTTTTTTTGGAGATCATTTTGGAGTTGTAGATTTTTCCCTACCCAAAATCTTGCCATTTTTTCTTTCAGTTTTGTTTCTTTTTTGTTTTTTTGCAGATCATTTTCTAGTTGTAAGAGGTGTTGGGAGATATTTGGGCAAGGTGGAGAGAGAAACGATCAGATATGATCATTTTTTCACTCTCTTTTGCTTATTATTTATATCTAAACATCACCATTTATTGTAATTAAATTGGAAAAGGTAAAATATCTAAATAAAAAACACAACAATTTGAATTGTGTTAGAAGTGGGATTTGAACCCATGCCCTCTCACAAGGACCAGAACTTAAGTCTGGTGCCTTAGAACACTCAACCATCCTACTACTAATTAATAGATCTCATGTTAGTTGGAGAGGGGAATGAACCATTTCTTATAACAGTGGAAACCTTTTCTTAATAGATGCGTTTTAAAACTGTGAGACTGACGGCGATCCATAACAGGCCAAAATGGAAGATATCTGCTAGCGGTTGGAGAGAGTAAGGAAGCATTTCTTTTAAGGGTGTGGAAAAATCTTCCTAGTAGATGCATTTTAAAATCGTGAGGCTGATGGTGATACGTAATGCGCCAAAGTGGACAATATCTGCTAGCGGTGGGTTTGAGTTGTTACAAATGGTATTAGAGCTAGTCACCAGGCGGTGTGCTAGCGAAGACGCTAGGCCCCCAAGAGGGTGGACTGTGAGGCTGACTGCGATACATAACGAGCCAAAGAATAAAACATCTACTCGTGATGGGCTCAGACAATTATAAATATTTGGCTGGAATAGCTCAGTTGGTTAGAGCATGTGACTATTAACCAAAAGGTCAGAGGTGTTCAAACCCTCATTTCAGCGATGGAAATTGTAACCAAGTGTTTCTTATGAAGATAAGATAGCTTTTTAGGTAGCTATGACTAGTTGAAATCGCATTTGAGCCCAATACCGTCATGGTATCCGACTTTACCCTGTTGCTTTACTCCCAACAGGGGTTCATGAAGATCTTTCTAGTAAAGATATTCTTCAATCTCCCCCAACAGGGGTTCGTCATAAACTGAAATCGGATCCATCGAACTTATCAATTCCCCCCAACAGGGTTCGTCATAAACTGAAATCAGATCCATCGAACTTATCAATTCCCCCCAACAGGGTTCGTCGTAAACTGAAATCGGATCCATCGAACTTGTTCGTCATAAACTAAAATCGGATCCATTGAACTTATCAATTCCCCCCGACAGGGGTTCGTCATAAACTGAAATCGGATCCATCGAACTTATCAATTCCCCCCAACAGGGGTTCGTCATAAACTGAAATCGGATCCATCAAACTTATCAATTCCCTCCAACAGGGGTTCGTCATAAACTGAAATCGGATCCATCAAACTTATCAATTCCCCCCAACAGGGGTTCGTCATAAAGTGAATTCGTCATAAACTGAGAATTCGTCATAAACTGAAATCGGATCCATCGAACTTATCAATTCTAATCTTTGAACTTATGCTTAGATATTCTTCAATCTCCCCCAACAGGGGTTCGTCATAAACTGAAATCGGATCCATCGAACTTATCAATTCCAATCTTTGAACTTATGCTTTACTCCCAACCGGGGTACTTATGCTTTACTCCCAACATGGTCATGAAGATCTTTTCTAGTAAAGATATTCTTCAATCTCAATCTTCCATAAACTGAAATCGGATCCATTGAACTTCTCAATTTCAATCTTTGAACTTTCCATCTTCACAGATCATGGTGAATTTCACCTAGCTCTGATACCAGTGGGTAGAATCGCACAACAATGCACACACTCGATAAGAAAATGCAAGGAGAACTCTTGCTAAAGAATTTGTATTATAAATTACCAGTTGGTAGAATCGCACAACAACACACACACTTGATAAGAAAATGCCAACAACGCACATACTCGATAAGAAAATGCAAGGAGAACTCTCGCTAAAGAATTTTCATTACAAATTCAGGTATTTCCAGTAGGAGAGAACACAGAAAAAGTACATTTTCAAAGCTGTCCCAAGGGATATATATATATATATATACATACATCGTTCAATTTACTATATATAGCTATACCACATAAAACCATCTAATATATATAACTATCTACCATATATAGCTTTATAAATAAAAAAGTTCATATCATTTTATGATAAAAGTCTACCGCCTTAGACCACTCGGCCATCATGACTACTTTTTAACAAATCTCACATTGGTTGGAGAGGGGAATGAACCATTCCTTATAATGGTGTGGAAATCTCTCACTAATTGACGCGTTTTAAAACTGTGAGGCTGACGACGATCCATAACAGGCGAAAATGGAATATATCTACTAGCGATTGGAGAGGGTGAGGAAGCAATTCTTTTAAGGGTGTGGAAAAATCTTCCTAGTAGATGTATTTTAAAACCGTGAGGCTGGTGGTGATACGTAATGCACCGAAGTGGACAATATGTGCTAACGGTGGACTTGAGATATGGTATCAGAGCTAGTCACCAGGCAATGTGCCAGTGAAGACGTTGGGCCCCCAATGGGGTGGATTGTGAGATTCCAGATCGATTGGAGAGAAGATAAAACATTTCTTATAAGGGTGTGGAAACCTCTCCCTTGTAAACTGCCAGCGAGGACACTGGAAAACCTCTCCATAGTAGATGCGTTCTAAAACCGTGAGGCTGACGGCTATTCGTAACGAGCCAAAACAAACAACATCTACTAGAGGTGGGCTTAGAAAATTTTAAATAATTGGCTGGAATAGCTCAGTTGGTTAGAGCGTGTGACTGTTAACCACAAGGTCAAAGGTTCGAACCCTTCTTCTAGCGGCATGTTCCTGATAATGTCAACCAGATCAATCGTAAGACTTGGACTAATAAGGTTCTTCTCAATTTAATCAAATAATATGCGCCAGATAATTACCTAAGACCCACCTACAGCAGTCCAACACCCATGCCGCGATCCGGAGGCTTGAGTATTTCTAGAATACTCAATAAGTGACCTCCTATCACATGCAATGAAATGGTTCAATAAGTGACCTCCTATCACATGCAATGAAATGGTGGGACTTATCGTTTCAATTCGTTCGTATTGTGCAATCCTAACGGGTAATCGTGGACGTGTACCATATACTCTACACACAGCCCATACATGCGAGTATGGGCTCACCAGCTAGTTCGTACACCACTGGGCCACTGTCCTTATCCGGTGGGCATACTCTGGGAGCCCTTTATGCCGGGACCCGTTAAAACTAGAACCGTCACGGCAGCGCTATGCAATGCATAACGATCATTGTCCTGCCATTTAAATAATTGGCTGGAATAGCTCAGTTGGTTAGAGCGTGTGGCTGTTAACCACAAGGTCGAAGGTTCGAACCCTTCTTCTAGCAACATGTTCCTGATAATGTCAACCAGATCAATCGTAAATGTCAACCAGATCAATCGTAAGACTTGGACTAATAAGGTTCTTGCTCAATTTAATCGAAGTGTCGTGTTCGATGCCACCGTCGTTGTCACATGGGTGCCTTGCCCTTATCTACAAAAGTAAAGTAGCACGAGGCTTCTATTCTAGAATACTCAATAAGTGACCCCCTATCGGGGTTATGCAACAATCACATGCAATGAAATGGTGGGACCTATCGTTTCAATTTGTTTCGTTTTCCCTATTGTGCAATCCTAACGGGTAATCGCGGACGTGTACCGCATACTCTGGGAGCCCTTTATGCCGGGACCCATTAAAACTAGAACCGTCACGGCAGCGCTATGCAATGCATAACGATCATTGTCCTGCCATTTAAATAATTGGCTGGAATAGCTCAGTTGGTTAGAGCGTGTGGCTGTTAACCACAAGGTCGAAGGTTCGAACCCTTCTTCTAGCGACATGTTCCTGATAATGTCAACCAGATCAATCGTAAGACTTGGACTAATAAGGTTCTTGCTCAATTTAATCGAAGTGTCGTGTTTGATGCCAAATTTAATCGAAGTGTCGTGTTTGATGCCACCGTCGTTGTCACATGGGTGCCTTGCCCTTATCTGCAAAAGTAAAGTAGCACGAGGCTTGAGTATTTTTAGAATACTCAATAAGTGACCCCCTATCGGGGTTATGCCACAATCACATGCAATGAAGTGGTGGGACCTATCGTTTCAATTCGTTTCGTTTTCCCTATTGTACAATCCTAACGGGTAATCGTGGACGTGTACCATATACTCTACACACACAGCCCATACGTGCGAGTATGGGCTCACCACTGGGAGCCCTTTATGCCGGGACCCGTTAAAACTAGAACCGTCACGGCAGCGCTATGCAATGCATAACGATCATTGTCCTGCTATTTCTACATTTATCTTTAATGACCATAACTCCCCTGTCACGTTCCATGCGTCATGTCATTCTCATTTTGAATTCACATTTCATACACATTTCTATCGGGGTTAAGATTTGAATTCACATTTCATACACATTTCTATCGGGGTTATGATTCCAGACAGTTTACCGTGTTTCATGTCATACAATTCATGCTGTTCACATTCACATATTCCATACAAACATGCCATAATCATTCAAGGACCACATATCGTCATATGCATAACATATCACATCAAACTAATCAGCATACATAGCATACATTCATATTCACATGATTTCATACTTAAGCATATTAAACTAGCATACAATTTAATGACACGTGCAAATCCACGGGCACGTGCCAACATATAGCAAATAACGCGTAACCTACGACGGGTGAGCCACTTGCATACATTCATGTTCACATGATTTCATACTTAAGCACATTAAACTAGCATACAATTTAATGACACGTGCAAATCCACGGGCACGTGCCAACATACAGCAAATAACGCGTAACCTACGACGGGTGAGCCACTTACCTGGTTAGCTTAAGTCGTTGTCACGTATTTATCCTTAATGAAAGTTCGATTCCGTCTTTTGAAATCCAAGTCAACCTATGTGAGCTCGTAACATTCAAGTTTGAACTCTATAAAATTATTTCTCAAATTTACAGGGTTAAAATTATGATATTTACTGTTAGACAATTTAATGGAGTTTCATGCCTCTAATATTTACTGTTTTATTTTTAAATTCTGTTAAACAAATCTTCCCTTCTCTCACTTTGTAGTTATTTTCCTTGGGGTAAACAATTTTCAGTTCTGTAAACATTTTCAATTCTGTAATTGAGATATTCCTCTAATTCTCTAATTTTATATTTATTTTTATTCCGTAAACAAATATTGTTGGCCAATTTTAATTGTTTGTTTACTATATTATGGATCTGCCCACTAAAATTTTATTGATTCTAACCTTATTTCCTATAATTTCCATGCTAACAAAAAAAATCTAATCAATTGAAAATAGTATCTGATTATTACCAGTAAATATGAAAGAAGATTTGATTCTAAATTGATTTCTTATAACCATAACTATAAACTAAAAAGTAAATCTGAGATAGAATTTTACAATAACAGACCAAAATCTCTCCTATATCAGCATCATATCCTTTGAAACACCATTTTACCTTTTACCAGATCTGACATTTTTTTCTGTTTATTTTTGGATTGAATTGATATGGTGGGGTTGAGGAAAGAGGATGGGGTTGTGACTAGAGGTTAGTGGAGAGGTGTTAAATTTTATTTTTATTTTTAAGTAATCCTTTTTATTTATTTATTTATTTATTATTATTATTATTATTGTTACTACTATTATTATTATTTTTTTGCTATTACATTACTACCCCTATAAAGAACTTTCGTCCTCGAAAGTCTCGAACTCGTGGATCAACTCGGGATATTTTTCCTTTATTTCCTCTCCTCGTTCCCATGTAACTTTCTCGATTTGGTGGTTACGCCACAATACCTTAACGAAACCTATATGCTTCTCGGGCTAGGATTTTAATTAGTTTCTCCTCATAACTTAAATTTTCCTAGATTTTGAGAGGTTTGTAGTCTATTACGTGCGTAGGGTCTGTAATATATTTTCTTAACATGGACACATGAAATACATCGTATACGCTTGAAAGCGAAGGTGGTCAAGCTAGTTTGTAAGCTACCGAACCTACTCTTTCTAAAATTTTGAATGGTCCAATAAATCGGGGGCTTAGCTTCCCCTTTTGTTCGAATCTTAGAATGCCTTTCATAGGAGCTACTTTTAGGAACACTGGGTCCCCCTCTTCGAACTCTAAATTCCTATGCCTAACGTCGGCGTAGCTCTTTTGCCTACTCTATGCGGTACGCATTCTTACTCTAATTTTCTGTCTCGCCTCGTTGGTGATGCGGACCAGCTCGGGTCTTACAAGTTCTCGTTCTCCTACTTCGTCCCAACACAATGGGGATCTACATTGTTTTCCATACAACACTTCAAAGTGTGTCATCCCGATGGTTGCTTGGAAGCTGTTGTTGTAAGAGAATTCCATTAAGTGTAGTTTAGTGTCCCAACTCCCTATGAAATCCATAACGCATGCCCGAAGCATGTCTTCCAGGATTTTGTTTAATCGTTTCGTTTGACCATCCGTTTGTGGGTGGAAGGTGGTGCTAAAGTCGAGGTGGGTACCCATTGCTTTTTGGAGTCCGCGCCAAAAGGCCGACATAAAATGCGGGTCTCGATCCGACACAATTGACACCGGTACTCTATGCAACCTCACAATTTCTTTAACATACAGTTGGGCCCAATTGTCTACTGTATATGTTGTCTTACCCCGGTAGGAAGTGAGCCGACTTTGTCAGACGATCCACGACCACCCAGATTACCGTATAGCCCTTTAATGTTTTGGGTAGGCCTTCTTGAAATCCATGGCAATGTTTTCCCATTTCCATTCCGGTATACTTAGAGGTTGTAGTAGCCTGGCGGTTTTCTCCCTAGGGGCTTTTACTTGTTGGCATACCAGACACTTACACACGTACTCCGCGATATCCTTTTTCATACTTCACCACCAGAAGTGTTGTTTCAAGTCTTGATACATCTTTGTTCCACCTGGATGTATTGAGAAGGGTGAGTTGTGTGCCTCAGTTAGGATTTCATTCTTTATTTCGCTCATGGGTGGCACACATAAACGTCCTTGACATAATAATCCGTCATCTGTTGACTTAGAGAATCCGTCCACTGAGCCTACTTTCAATTGGTCTAGGATTTTGCTTAGGCTTGGATCCCCACGTTGTGAGTCTATGATCCTTTGTTTGAGTGTGGGATGCATTGTTAGTCGGGCTATTTGCACTGCCACTTCTTCGATTACTACCGCTATGTCAGCTCGTTCGAAATTAGTTCACACTCATGGCTCCCTTGTGATGAGGGCCGACGAGTGTACTTCTTTTCGACTCAGTGCATCAGCGACTACGTTTGCTTTTCTAGGGTGGTATTGGATGTTTACGTCGTAATCTTTTACCAGCTCTAACCATCTACGTTGCCTCATGTTCAATTCTTTTTGTGTGAACAAGTATTTTAGGCTTTTATGGTCCGTATAGATTTGGGTCTTTTCGCCATACAGGTAGTGTCGCTAAATTTTTAACGCGAACACCACCGCTGCCAGGTCCAAATCATGTGTAGGATAGTTTTTCTCGTAATCCTTTAGTTGGCATGACGCATACGCAACAACCTTGCCATGTTGCATCAGTACACAACCTAACCCCTTTTTGGATGCATCACTGTAAATCACGTATCCCACAGAACTCTCTGGAACTGTGAGCACTGGGGAGGATACTAGTCTTTGTTTTAGCTCTTGAAAGCTGGCCTCACAAGTATCATCCCAAACGAAAGGTACACCTTTTTTTGTCAATTGGGTGAGAGGCGTGGCTATTCTAGCAAAGTCCTGGACAAACTTTCAATAGTAACTCGCCAATCCCAAGAAACTTCGTATCTTGGTGACCGTTGTTGGGCGTTTCCACTTCGTGACAGCTTCTATCTTATTGGGGTCCACGAAAATTTCGTCGTTAGACACTACGTGCCCCAGAAATGAAACTTGTCGTAGCCAAAATTCGCACTTGGAGAATTTGGCATACAACTTGTTCTCCCTTAGAATAGTTAACACTTTGCGAAGGTGCTCTTGGTGTTCTAGGTCCGTTTTCGAGTATATCAAGATGTCGTCTATGAACACAATCACAAACGAGTCTAAGCACTCTTTAAATACTCGGTTCATTAATTCCATAAATACCGCTGGGGCATTGGTGAGACCAAAAGACATCACCACAATCGTAGTGGTCATATCTGGTTCGAAAGGTTGTTTTTGTTATGTCTTCATTTTTAATCTTAATCTGATGATATCCTAATCGAAGATCTATTTTAGAAAACACTGTCGCCCCTCGCAGTTGGTCAAATAGGTCCTCGATACGAGGTAACGGGTATTCGTTCTTTACCGTCCTCTTGTTCAATTCCCTATAATCAATGCATAAACGCATTGAGCCGTCTTTCTTTTTGACAAACAACACTGGCGCACCCAAGGGGACACGCTAGGTTGAATGAAACCTTTATCTAATAGGTCTTGCAGTTGTGATTTAAGTTTTTTAATTCTGCTGGTGTCATGCGGTATGGGGCCTTAGAGATGGGTCCGTTCCTGGTTTCAGTTATATTCCAAAGTCTACCTCCGCGATGGAGGGATCCCTGAGAGGTCCTTTAGGAAGACATCCATAAATTTGTTTACTATGGACACTGTATCTATGAGTTTTTCCTTTCCTTTTGTGTTTACTGCACAGGCTAGAAACGCCCACCCCCCCTTATTGTACCAGGCGTCTCGCTTTCATCATTGATATTATTTTTGGGGTGGTACCTGTGGAAGTTCCTTTAAACTTAAAGGTAAGTCCGTTGGGAGGTGTGAATATCACCTCTTTCTTATGGCAGTCTATGCTAGCAAAGTTTTTCGGCTAGCCAGTCCATCCCTAGTATGACGTCAAAGTCCGTCATATCTACTACCTTTAAGTCTACGTGGATGGTTTGTCCAGCTATTACCACTTGTCCGTCCTTTACTCTATTTTTCGTAACTAAGTCTACCCCTGCTGGGGTACCGACCAACAATACATGCATTAAGGGTTCTACTACGAACCCTGCTTGTTTAACAAATGGTAAAGCAACAAAGGAATGGGTAGAACCAGAATAAAAAAATGTCAACGCAAAGTGTCCTAGTATAGAAAGCATACCTGTCACCACGGTGCTAGATGTTTTCGCCTCTTTACTGGTCGTTGCATATGCCCTGGTCTGTGGGCAGGTTTGTATGGTGGGCTCTCGGATGTGTTGGATCGGTATGGCAACCCTAGAGGGGGGTGAATAGGGTTTTAATGATAAAAGTGTTTAAACGTGATTAATTTTTTTTTTAATTTTTTTATGATGAAACTTTTTACAAATAAGTAGAAGATGATAATTAATAGAACAAAATAATTCAAGTCAAAACAATAATCAAGTAGAACATGCAATAAATCACAATAATAATTTTGAAATTAAATAGGAATGAGTTAGAGAAAATGACACCATAATTTTATAGTGGTTCGGTCAAACTCGACCTACTCCACTCTTCA